>JAEAOA010000332.1:1110000-2310000 GCA_016746295.1 Potamilus streckersoni | reverse complement strand
TTAAATTATGTAATATTCTAACAGAAGACAAGTGCGCTCCTGAAATCTAAGGATGATTATTAATCTTGCAATGACGTACGGCAGTAAATATCTTTAAAAATGACATTCTTAAATCTGATATTTTTCGAAAAGTTGTTATTGACCCGAACATCTTTCACAGCATCCCGTTCGGCCGCTATGTTGCCACATATCATACGTGTCAAACATAATTATATTTGTAACATTTGAAATTAATTTGAATACAAATATAACTATTTATAAAATAATAATTTGGAATAAATTTGATTTGAAAAATGAAAACACGTTTTATTTAGCATTAAATTCGTGACAAGAATGTCCGTATATTCCTTACAGACGGAAATGACCGAAGTACAAGTACGTTTAAAAAGTTACGCAATTCATACCACCAGGAAACATAATTCCTGTAAACCAGTATACAGGTAATTATCGAACATCTTTAGCTGAAAAAAAAACAAAAACATTTTTGCTGTAGATGGTTGTCCAAATTGTTTATTGATAGGGCCAAAAATAATTTCCAAGCGTAAGGTACTATATTGATATTTTTGTCTTATCGTTGTAAATTTCTGACGTCAAAACAGATAAGCAAAGATGGACTTCATAAAACAATCGAAAGAATAATATATATGACATTTTTGTTACAAACGTGAAAGCATAGTTAATTGCACAAGCATCAATTAGCTGTGGGAACAAACTGAACGCAAGAAAAAGAAAATAAAATCCGCAGTATTCAAAGAATTGTTAAAATGGACAGTCTGTCCACTATGTAAGCCACGTGATTGACAAGAAGCAGCAGACCCAGTTGATGTGAAAACAAAAATAAACTACATTAATGGATACAAATATATATTGAAAGCATAAGATGTCTGCTAAATATATGCTTGGACAGAGAATAAAAAGTCGAAATAGGCAGAGGACGTGTACGGCTATCTCTGAAAAACCTTCAAAAAGATTGAAAGCTTGAAAGGATACAGTTTGTTGAGAGAAACGAGTTATACAACATGACAGTCAAGGATTTGCGGGGTAAAAAAGAACATTGAATGTATTTCATCACACTCACATAAAAAGGATCAGTAGTGGCAATGTAACGGGTCTCCATGGACTAAAATGGGGTAATATTTTTCTCACAACAGCGAAGCATATCTGAAACAGAATGAAAAGAGTAAATGGTTCAACATTTTTATCAAAGCTAACTGATGGATACAATAACACTAGTCAAACGCCATTGGCATGATTGCAGTTGATAAACCAATACATTTTTAACTCCTAAATTCAATATTGGCAAACGGGTCAGAATTTCGAAATATAGAGCAGTATATGCAAAGACATATGGTCTTGACTGTATTGCGGCAATATTACAAATTTGAAAACTTAAATAGAGAGGATATAGAGATGTGTTTTATAACAATACAATACGACAAACATGATGACGTATATAAACTTGAAAAGATTTTGTAACACTATAAGATCAAAGGTGAGAGGTGTTAACTCGTGAACTGAAAGGAGGTGATGAATCATTTAATAGTTAGGAACCAGCAGAAAACATTTTTAAATAACGTAAATATCTGAAGTGCCACACATAGCAAAAAGTATTATGTTGCATAAAACTATTAAGCTTTTCAAAGCAAATGAGCCTCAAGAGTATGATATATGTGAGAAAACACCACATTAGAAATGAAGGAATGATAATCTGCATGTATTACCTGCGAAATCGTACTGATTTCTAAACCAAACAGTAAAAATGAATTTACTCCCAAAAGCATCACAGTAATGCAAACCATAAGTATACATGAAAAGTATGACGAGGCGATCACAGTGGTAGCGTTGTTCTAGCTGGGAAATATATCACATTACAGAGGAAATGAAAAGGGACAACGTTTAAAAGTTTGAATTTGCATTTCACTACTTTTCAGAAGAAAAACAACTTTAAAAATAACAAATGGTGTCAATGAAATGCAGAAAGTGAGTTCCTTTCACTTTCGGGTATTCCACTATAGAGAGAATCATATACATAAAAAAACAACGTCTTTAAAGAACCTTACACTTAATTATTGCAGCATGAGCTTTAAAGGTATTTTGACATTTGCTAAAAGAGTGGAGAAATGATTCTGACAGATATCAAAATCAGCAATAAAAGAAGAAGAAAAAAACTTAGTAACTGTAGAAGTTGTGTCAAAATGTGGTTTTTTCAGGGTTTTCTACAACAGTTAACAGCAGCCACAAATTGCACGGTGGCAGTCTTATTATTAAACATATAACGAGATATTCACTTTCAAATAAAAAAACATTGAAAATTGTATTGCTCACAAAATGAATATTTTTCAGGTGTCTGGTATCAGGTATTATTTAAAGCAATCATCTCAACTAAATTTTCTTTAGACATATACCTTTGTATCTGTATGAGTCCTATATATCATCTTTGAAATATTGCGGTATTTTCATTTCACTTGTTAACCAGAATTATAATCGTTAATCAAAAACTGAATGGTATATATAAATCAAATGGTTCTTTTTCATGGTTTTTCCTTAGCAGTGTTACTGCTATCATGCTTTAGGAACCTATCAAATATGAAATCCATGCTGAATTAAATATATTTCTGATCATAATTTATCATGCTTATCCCGTGATCAGGGTCATTTTTACAAGCGTTTTCATCAATAGGCACTAACGAGTTGTGAATAAACAAATGTATCAATTTCGAGCATTTGAACTTTAAATTGTAAGTTAATTTTTGATTTCCTCTATTCATGCTTGTCTCGTGAGTTTGCATGCTCCACACTCAGCTATATCAGCGGGGTTACTAGAACCCGGTGGAACATACTTGGGTAAAACAGAGGCTAAAACTGATTCGCATGATTACCCTTAGTAACATGACTTCAGCCCCAGGGAACCACACCCTAATCAAATCTTAAGTGGTATTTACTCCCGCATATATCGGAACTACTTACCAGACACCTGGGGGTAGAATATATCTATACTAATTACCAGACACCTGAGGGTAGTATTATCGGAATTACTTACCAGATAAGGAGTATATATCGGAACTACTTACCACACCACTTTGGTTAGTATATATCGGAACTACTTACCAGACACCTGGGGTAGTATATATCAATACTACTTACCAGACAAGGGTTAGTATATATCGGAACTACTTACCAGAAAAGGGGGTAGTGTATATCGAACTTACCACACCCCTTTGGTTAGTATATATCGGAACTACTTACCAGACACATGGGGTAGTATATATCAATACTACTTACCAGACAAGGGTTAGTATATATCGGAACTACTTACCAGACAAGGGGGTAGTGTATATAGAACTTACCACACCCCTTTGGTTAGTATATATCGGAACTAATTACCAGAAGCATGGGGTAGTATATATCAATACTACTTACCAGACAAGGGTTAGTATATATCGGAACTACTTACCAGACAAGGCGGTAGGGGGTAGTGCATATCGAACTTACCACACCCCTTTGGTTAGTATATATCGGAACTACTTACAAGACACCTGGGGTAGTATATATCAATACTACTTACCAGACAAGGGGGTAGTGTATATCGAAACTACTTACCAGACACTTGGGTTAGTATATATATATATATATATATATATATATATATATATATATATATATATATATATATATATATATATATATATATATATATATATATATATATATATATGAACTACTTACAAGACATCTGGGGGAAGTATATATCGAAACTATTTACCAGACACATGGGTTAGTATATATATATATATATATATATATATATATATATATATATATATATATATATATATATATATATATATATATATATATATAAATATATATATAGATGAACTACTTACAAGACACCTGGGGGAAGTATATATCGGAACTACTACCAGACACCTGTCGGGAGTAGTATGTATCAGAACAACATACCAGACACCTGGGGGCAGTATATCTCGTAACTACTTGCCAGATACCTGTGGGTAGTATATATCGGAACTACTTACCATACAAGGGGTAATATCTATCAGAACTAATTACCGTACACCTGGGGGTAGCATATATCGGAGATACTTACCAGACAAGAGGTAGTATACACCGGAACTACTTACAAGACACCTGGGGCTAGTATATATCGTAACTACTTACCAGATACCTTCGGTCGTATATATCGGAACTACTTACCAGACACCTGAGGGTGGTATATATCGGAACTACTTACCAGACAAAGGGGTATTATACATCGGAACTACTTACTAGACACATGGGGGTAGTATATATTGGAACAACTTAACAGAAAAGGGGTAGTATACATCGAAACTACTTACCAGACACCTTTGGGTGGTATACATCGAAACTACTTACCAGACACCTTTGGGTATTATACATCGGAACTACTTACCAGACACCTGGAGGTTGCATATATCGGAACTACTTACCAGATACCTTATGGTAGTATATTGGAACTACTTACCAGACACCTTTTGGTAGTATACATCGGAACTACTTACCAGTCACCTTTGGGTAGTATACATCGGAACTACTTACCAGACACCTTTTGGTAGTATACATTGGAACTACTTACCAGTCACCTTTGGGTAGTATACATCGGAACTACTTACCAGTCACCTTTGGGTAGTATACATCGGAACTACTTACCAGTCACCTTTGGGTAGTATACATCGGAACTACTTACCAGTCACCTTTTGGTAGTATACATCGGAACTACTTACCATACACATGAAGGTTGCATATATCGGAACTACTTACCAGATACCTTATGGTAGTATATATAGGAACTACTTACCAAACAAGGGGAGACCACATTTCTTACTGCAGATATTTTTCTACGTTCCGAGATCTCATTTTTTCCTCACTTAGATATTTAACGTTTCCCTTTTTTATGAACTTATCTTTATTGCAAGTCCCATATGAGACAAGCCCCTTAAGGACTTTCCTTGCTTTATGTGCTCACGTTATGTCTTTGGCTATATTTTTACACTGTGTTAGAATGCTCTCGTTCATGAACCCCGCACGATACCACTCATTTTGAACTCCATGTTGCTTAATGGGTTTGATATAACGAAATTTTCTTTTGTATTTTAAACCGAAATTTTAAAATTTATCTCAGCTATTATTTCTACCTTGAGTATATATTTTGATCTGCTTTTTATGTATGCCAAATTGCTGAGCTGGACATCAAATTTATATAGACAAACATTTTTCCGAAGCCGATACGCGAACTGCCAACAAACAATAATATCATCAAACGGATTCAGTTGATATCACCACTGGATGCAAGTATGAATCACGCGATCACACGTAGTGTGTCCTTTGGCAAAGCAATTTGATACAATTATGTTGATGTGCAACAACTTTAATATCTGACTAACCCCACAACACCACAAAACTTATTTATGCGGCCCTTTCTCAATAAAAAGGTTGCTTGATGAGTATTTGTGCCCATTAGCGACCTGCTCCAGCCCTATTCTGGGCAGCTGCGGGGGCAGCTCCTTGAGGAGGGTTGGTTGCTACGCCAATGGCCGTAAAACAGCAAACCACCAAACGCACTATTGTCACTACTGAGTTCCAGCGTCTTTTCTTATTCGGTACTGTTTTCTTCAGGTAGCAAAATGGAGCGAATTTTTAAATGGGTTTTTCCATTTTCTTTTTCCTTTTCTTAAAAATCTTATTTAAGTAAAACCATGAGTCCATCACTCGAATAGGGATATACAAACTTACACAGAGCACAAAGAGCCTATTAATTACAAGAGAATAAGACGTTAATATATTAATTTACACACAATGTCCTCAAACGTATATACATGTACTTGCAATAGATTTTTGTGCCAAATTAATGTAATTCTAGTCTGACATTTCCTGAAAACGTAGTTCGCAAGAATGTTACCTTTCTCCGGAAATATGGCCAATTTATACGTAACCTACTGAACGTCAGAAGAGCTAAACCGTCCTCTCTACGATAATACATTATCTTTTATCAAATTAAGGATACACCGTGAGCCTCTATTCCGATGGACTTGCATATAATAAAATCATAGAACAGTCTATCTGGTGTTTAAAATTTCCTATACTCTTATATCAATTACTCATTGTTAGTACATGTACTCCAATCCATTTTCTATTATATGCCAGTGTTAAACTTGTAGAGTTGACATTTTCTTGAAAATATTACATACAATATAAAGGGAATGACTAGTCGTCTTAAATTTCCTGCACCTCTATGTCGCTATTTTACATTTTGGTTGTGATGTTCCAATCTCTACATGTCTATTATGTCCAGCAGTTAACAAATTTGGTAGAATTTCATAACACTTCATCAAAGTCACTCATTAAATGTTATGAAACCGAGACTAAATAAAGACGTTAAACTGTTTTGACACTGAGTCCTCTAAAGCTGAACGGATGGCATTTATCACTAATCTGCTTTATTCTCAAATGCACAATCAAAATCTAATTCCTCTTGGGACTTGTTTCCTGGAATCGACGTAAGAAGATTAACCGTATTCCAAGAATTGGATGATCATACACGATTCTATTAGGCTGAGTTTAAAAAATTCCAAAAACAGTTCCGTGTTCTAAAGAAAGGTAGATACTCTGTTTTATAGAACAGAGCAAAATTCCATTTTAAAACAAGGAACTAAATTTAAGTCCATTTTAAATCTAGGAATTAATTAGAATAAACGAGATTCCTTTTCTTTCGGCGAATTGTACAATATAAAATTAACTAAGAGTTTCAGATCTTTCAGCTCCTAACGTCTGTTTTTTTTCTAAGAGTACTTTTCCACTTTTATATTATATTCAGTTCAATCAAAGACAAGAAAGCACATTGACGAATTTGCATATTGAACAAAAATTAGATCATGAATTTCATCATGTTTTAAATATATCTTTCAAAATATTTCCTAATTTTGTGGATGTGAAAAATTATTTTAAAGTCTATGACTGAGTTACATGGAATTATTTGGGTAAAATCTCATTCAGTAGCTAATGCTTTAACAACATGATGCCATATATTACATGGCATGCCGTAAGGTCCCTTCCGGTATAAGTGCTTGAACCAGCCAGGATCTATGCAAGCGCATCTGACATGTAATTGATTTGTCATTTACCTCAGTCAATTACTAAATCAAACACAAGATGGGAGTCATTTGACAAATTTCGTATTTTTACAAAGCAGAATCAATTAAAGGCTAATATTTAAAAAATGCAGAAGGAATTGCAAAACATCGTGGAGATTTGCAAGAGATTTAATGTTGCATACATTTGGAAGACGCTTACCGAAACAAAGCATCAAGCTAGACGTTATGTGCTTAAGGCAAATTTTATATACAATCAGCACACAAATAACAAAACCTTGGTGAAACTCAGAAATAGACTAAGAAGGTAAGTTTAAAAATCATTGAGGGAGCATTTAGGAGATGTATCTATGTTATAATATATTAGATATTGTAGCAACATGCTAAAAGAAAAGGTGAAAACGGTTTCCAGTGTTGGATAGTACATTACATTTACTATTTATTTAGGCAGAGACGACTTAGTTCAAACAGACAGTAAGAGTGTCGTCTTATGGCTTGGGTTCACTGGTTATTTGCTCAGGTCCTCACGCTTCTAGGGGCATCATGCTGCCAATATTGTTACTGAATAGGAGTGGCCGGTAGGGGACAGGTATGAGCCGCAGGGCTATGCTTTGCCCAGAGCCTAAATGTTCTTAAGACGACACTGGACATTAATATTTATGTTTGTCCAAATTACTATACTGTAGTAGTAACATGAGAATATCACGCGTACATTCTTTGAACAATCTATCGAAGAAGAAGCATAGGAAACGATGTAAATTATATGCTGCGTATCTTACTTTGGAGATAAATGACTGTATATGCCCTCTGTAAAAATCAGGCCCTTTGAGATCTTGTTTACATCCAACCCTTGAAAACCGCAATGGTTGATCTTTCAATATACATATATATTGGCTCCTTCAGAGCAATTACGTTAAATTTTTAGCTAATTATTTTAGCCAATTTGCGACCTTTATTATTTAAATTATAGTTTTCAATATGTCATCTGTACTCCCTTATAAGTCGATTCTAGCTGCAAACATAACACATCCAGAAAATGCGCCGGCAGATCTGGGTCCGTGAAATTTGTCTGGGGTAATCAGTACAACATGCAACATATACACAGTTTGCAGGCTCAGAATCTTTGTTGTTTGACTTGACTCGACTTATAACAGAGTATGTACGGACATACCCACCCAACCACACATTTACTGGTTTCTGCAGCTCGGACATATACAATTATATAAAGACTGCAACACAATATCTAGCTATCTTATTCATCTATCCCTATATCTGGCCATTGTTGTTTTTTTTATATCCATCTATTAATATGAAGATTATATGAATTTTATCAACACTATCAAACCTGTTTATATGCATACCTAAGGTAATGCATAAAGAAATAAAAAACCATCTCGAATCTGTCTAGGCGTTCAGTATAAATCCACACTTTACATTACTAATTGGTCATTTTATAGGTTTCGACAGAAATTAGTTATTGGTATTTATAAATTGTCTATGAAGTGATGATTTTGTACATGTTTGTACATGTTTCATAAAGCTATTATATATAGGAAATCACACACATACACGTGCACGTACACATGCATGTATACAAGTATAGTATGGTTAAATAAATGCATATTGGTAAAGTGTATCATTTTAAGATAAATCAAGAAGGAAGTTTGTCAAGATAAAATCTTATGAATGATCAGAAAATAATGTGATATCAAAACAAACGGGCCTAGCTTGATTGTTTCACCTATACAGGAGATAAAAGAATGGTGCACGGCGATAAGGTTAAAATGGAATGAATAGTCTGCACACTATTTTGTGACAATATTTCCAAGTGCAGAACGCTCTCACAAACGGAAACATCATAAAGCTACATATGCTATCTCATAGTGCTCCATAAAAGGGTGTGGGCTGTTTTTATGACGTTTTCTTAATATTATATGTGTATCAAATAACAACACTGAAATCTAGGTGTATTATAAGAAGGCAGATCTTGGTATAGCCTAGTCTCAGTGGTGTGAGTGCTATATACGTATAAATACGGTAGCTATATAAGACCAATATTTTGATGGTAAGACATCATGCGATACATGGTGTGACTCCCATAAAAGCTTAATCTGTGCAAAAATGTGGTGCGACCCGCCTTAGAAGAGTCGAGCACAATTCTCTTGACACATTTAACACTGAAAGAAATATGATTCTTTTATAATCTCCATGATTCGATTCAAACTAAATGTACATCAAAGTTTGTTAAATAATTGTATGCAAACTAAGAAATATTTTCCAATAGAACTAAACTTACCTTGATATCGATCTTCTTGTAAATTTACCTTCCGTATTTTTCTTTCTTTTATTCGATAAATCTTCTATCGTTATTTCATTTTAGTCCTTTCATTCCTTCCCGATTGGTAATCGCCGAATCAAAGACAAAATAAAGCACAAAAAGTATTTTTTAAAATTATGTCATACGATGTAATTAACATTTTTTAAAAATGGATTTTATATAAAGGACTTAGTTTGTTCAGTCTTGACAAAACTTGAATCAAGTCTGAAATAAGCCATCGTTCTCAAAGTTAACTACATCTCTTATAGTTAAATTATGTTCATTGATGGGTCTTTAGGCGATCCGTAGAGGTATAGGCCTTTGAAACAATTTTTGTTAGTACCAGCATTGTCTGTGATAATGTGCTGTTTTGAAAAATGCAATCATTCTATTTTTTTTAACTATATATTAGAGGGAATGCCATACTTTTATTCATCATAGTGCCTTCAGATACATGGAATCATTCAAAACTAATTTTGAGCCATGTAGTGAATATAAAGTTGATAGATTGCACCAGAAAGTCATCATCACGTTTGAGAGCACTACCGTGGTCAGTGTTCAACATAATTACCATCTATAAAAATTAATGTACGCTCCTTTATTATGTTTGTAAAAAGTTTTACTTCTTTCACATATAAGTGTACACCACAAGGTAACAATGGTATTACCTACACATCGACGATTTTATAAAACTTTACTTCGTAATTGAAGACAAAATCAAACCAATTATATGATATTGGCTTCTAGGAGGCTCCTACATGCACTAGCTTAATACTAAAACACACATCAGCTACTTTCATGTCGCTTTGTAAAGCTTGTAATTAGGCAGTTATAAATGGAAATCAATCTTTATATCCTGCAATCAAGTGCATTACATACTAGATTCTACCACAGATAACATAAATTGTATTTACCTACATACCCAAGTACACACCTGATTGTCCGTCTAACTGTATCTCTGTTTATCATTCTTTGTATCTGGAAACCGATAATCGAAATTGTTACTGCATCTCGTCTCCAAATATTTACTTTGTAGAGTATTTGCAGTCCTTTATTTAATAACTTATTGCGCTTTGAAAGTTGCTATTTGAATATTAGTTCAATATACCCATTAAAATGATGTATACACGTGGGCAACACCAATTCCACTAAAATTAGTCCGTAGAAGATTAACTTAATGTCAAGTGATCACCTTGATATTTCAGCAACACTCTACTTTAAAATGAATATTTGCCAAGAGGGATTTTTGTGAGCCGCATCTGAAATCCCATAATTTACCATGAGAATTTTAAGATAAAATCATTGCTCAAGAAAATTGTCATTTGAAAACCTGCTCAGTGCAGAACGATTTCGAGGTTTCGACTTCGTCATCATTACCTAAGGTCACAAAGCAAATTTGGGATGATAAATTGTGTTGGATGAGCAAGCGTAACACCCTAATAACTTAAATACAGAGATCTGGGATGTTATTTCCGACTGGTGTAGTTAGAGTACTTAGCCTGTGCATGCAGATGGAAACAGCGGCACTACAAAGACTATTTCTATATAATGTTGGCCATCAATATGCACTCACGTAAGAAGCTAAGTAGGCCTGGACATGCCATATCTGAATCAAAAGTCAAATTCATAAATCGTTCATAAATAATCCGAAAGGGTCAACAACTTTTAAAGAATTTGTAGTAAGGTGGCCGTTTGCGGAATACCTTGGAACATTTGGCTCTCTTCTTGTTGCGAACACTGTTTTCTAGGCAAATTCTTATATTTGATAGCATTACCCAGGAGTCACAGGGCCAATTTCTTTTAAAAATTAATTTATTCGGGTTTTGTTGATACATCACGTGACAATTGGGCAGTTTTCTTTCATCTGTTAAATGTCGCACTTGAAGTTATTATCAAAATTAAAACCTACTTTTTGGTAAATATGTGGACAGAGTAATCGAGCAATATGTGAAAAGGTTTGTATTAATTCCTCGTGTTTCTACTAACCTTTCAACTTAGAAGAAAATCGTGCTTTACCCGTACTATAATAATGACACAAATCAGCATTAATGCATTTAATCTAAAAGAAAAATTCTGCACGAATTTACTCTTCAAGCATCAGGACAAAATTTAATCATTAGTACAGAGTCTTACACAATGACAAATGAGGAACGATTCTGACCAAAATCGTTTGATTATCTTATTTTTGTATAGAGGTTTATCTTGCAATATCAGAAAATCCGATGGCAAGCCATCTTACCGGGGCATTGTAAATATCCTTGTTTGGAGACCATGAAGTCTTGTCTTAGTTCGAAGATTGTTTGCACTCTAGAAAAAATCGAAATCTGATTATTCAAAATCATTTTTCAATTAAAATAATTTCTTACCCTGTTTCGCTGCAAGGTGCTTAGATGAGGATAAAACTCGATTATTGTGCTCAATCCAATCCAATACTGGAAATTTTTAAATATTTTTTACTTATTATATCAGTCTTCATTTACTGATGTAAGAAAATTAAGTGACACGCCAACGTTACACAGTTGTTCAATGCAATATCATGTCATGCATTATTTCGATATAAATTACAGTTATATTTCATTTATTCCGAATTTTGTCAAAACTTAAAAGTTGTATGTATATATATATATATATATATATATATATATATATATATATATATATATATATATATATATATATATATATATATATATATATATATATAAATTTGATTAAATTGCTTGTGTGTAAGGTTTAAAATTCTTTTCATTTCATTTTTATTAGGGATTCTGTTTCAGTAATGAGCTATTTTCTTTTGAATAATTGATGTTTATTTAAGACAAAGAAGTATTACGTGAGAATCACTTGTAAGTACCCTATTACGTCTTGGGCTGGCAGCAGTGTCAACAAGAAGTTACAATGATTGGTCAGTATCAGAAGCATACTTTCTTTGCGTGTTCACCATGTGTAAATAACGTTTGTTTTTTGTTTTTCTTAAGTGGGGACTAATTGTCGTACGTGCTCAAGTTAGTATAGTAAGAGACTACATGACCAATCTCGCGAGACATGAAATGATGTTTTCGGATTTCAAATACGCATTTTTAATATTCTTATGGCAAAGTCATTTCAACAGCTTGAAGTAGCAAGGTGTACTTTTTTGTTGACTGATTGTTTGTTCTTTATCTGATATTTCGATTAAACAATTTGTATTCCTGGAAACCCAACAATATGACTTTTTTAAATTTAAGATTCTGAAAAATATTCATGGAAATTTATCCTGTAATTATGGGGAGGCAAAGACTGATTCAATTGAGGAATTGCTGACATGTGTACGTTGAACCATATCTGACGTCATCGCCTTCCATATTTGTACATCGTCGGGACTCAAACCTGGATTCTAATAGGACTATTTATTATTAGGACTTGTGTTTTTATTCTTTGGATCAAACTTTGGATTATATTTACAAACTGTAAGTACTTTTTACCAATTTTTGCATTGTTGTCTAGGGCAATAAATCTTTTTGTTAAAATAAACAAAGATTGTTGGTTTTCGCTTTTTTCTTTATTACTGAGTACGAACCCTTATCACGTAACAAAGAAAATTGGGTTACTCGTCCTTGGATATATGAATTTTGGTTAAATATTTCAGAAATTTGTTTTTTGAAATTTAAATTCCCATATTTTTAAATCCCAAGTAATATTTTATATTTTTGTTTGAAGTCTTAGGTGAAAATAACATGCTTTCAGCTACAATGTCATCAAAAGTGGAAATGTTTCTTTCTAGTCCAACTAAAGAGCAGTTGGATAGTCTTAAGAAAGATAAATTGCATGAACTTGCCAAAAAGTACGATCTTTCTGAAGCAAAATTTTCCTTAGCGGAACGAGAAATTAAAAATATTTTGAAACAATATTTGGTTGGAAAAAGTGTTTTTTGACAAAAGTGTTTTGGCATCAATCAGTAAGTCTTTGACATACACTGAATTTAAAGATTGGAAATAAAAATGAAATGTAAAATGGAATTTGAGTTACAGAGGCTCGAGCTTCAAAACGAAGAAAATGCGAAACAAATGCAGTTGCAGGAGAAGTAATTGCAATTAGAAAGAGAGACAGGAGAGGGAGAAAGCTAAACAATTACTCTTTGAGAAAGAGAAGAAAGCGAGGAGAAGGAGAAAGGAAGATAGATAATTACAATTTGAGAAATAGGAGAGAAAGAAAGAGAGAGAAAGAGAGAGAGAGAGAGAGAGAGGAAAGGGAGAAATATAAACAGATACAATTACTAAGAGCGAAGGACGAAAGGGAATTTCAGCTTAGAATGAAACAATTTGAGCTGGCAAGTGGCAAGCACGACACCGCTTCACATACAGATTCAAGTTTTGACATAAAAAAATACTAGGTTAGTTTCTCCTTTTAGAGAAATTGAAGTAGACAAATAGTTTCCTCGTTTTCAAAACGTTGCAAAAAATTTGAAATGACCAAGGGACTATTGGACTAAGCAATTGCAGTGTATACTAGTTGGTGAAGCTAATGATATTTACCATTCCCTGTCAGTACATCAGAGTTCTGATTATGATTTGGTTAAGGAGTGAATATTAAGGGGTTATGTGTTAGTCCCTGAGGTTTATCGGCACAAATTCAGAAACTATCAAAGGAAGCTGGGCAGACTTATGTCGAATTTACTAGAGAAAGAGAACAAGTTATTTAAAGATGGTGCTAAGCCAAGAAAGTTGAACATCATTATGAAAGTCTTGAAGAATTCAAAAACTGTGTTCCTAATAATATTAAGAAGCATCTTGAAGAGCATAAGATTGTAACCTTGGAAAATGCTGTTCTTGCTGCCGATGAGTACTCCTTAACTCATAAAATTCCTGTTGTAAGCAAAATATTCACTCAGTAGTCTTCTGTTAGAAAGGTATTTCTGATTAAAAAAACGATTCTCAGTAAAACTCAGTATGGCACAAATTATAATAATCAAGCCTCTGTGAGACTTGATTCAAAATCCTTGTCTCTGCCTACATGTACCTACTGCAAGACAAAAGGACATGTCATTTCTGATTGCTTCAAATTGAAATATAGGCATCAGAATCAACATAGACCTATACCAAATGCTCCTGTTTCTAATATGTCAAGGTCATGGTCATGTATTGAAAGCAATACACTTATTGGGTCTAATAAACTCCAGTCTGATTTTATTATGGAGAATCGTAAACTATTCATGTCGAAGGTTTCAAAAGTTCTCTTTTGGGTGATTAGACCAATGCTATACCTATTAAAATTGTAAGGATACATGAGCTTCTCAGAGTCTTTTAGTGTCAGGTATTTTGCCTTCTTTTTATAAGTCCTGTTTAATGAGAGTGTTCTCATTCAGGGAGTAGAGTGTGGCTTCGTTAATGTCCTTCTCCATTTTGTAAATTTGTCATCAGACTTAGTTTGAAAACCTATCGTTGTAGTGACTAACCTACACGTTAAAGGCATTCATTTGATGCTAGACAGCGACCTAGCTGCAGATAAGGTTGTGGTTAATCTACTTGTAACTGACAAGCCTTCATTGGATCAGAAACTTGTTCCAATTGAAAATGAATTCCCTGAGCTATACCCAGCTTGTGCAGTTACCAACATTTTTGAAAGAAAGATCTTGAGAACGATTTTCATAAGGAATATATTCCTTTAGCTGACACATATATTGGTCAGGCTTTTGAAGAGGTCATTTTCACTTCTAATTTGGATCAATCGGGTGGTATTGATTGATCACAGTGATCCTCTTTTAAGGACTCATTCTCTTTTATATAATCAGGGTGATAAACGACAATCACTTGTTTTCGAACAGGTAAACTAGATGAAACTTTCCATTTGTGCACTGATTATAGACAGGTGAACAGCGTGACAAAAACAGATTCATTTCCGTTACTAAGAATCGATGATTGCATTGATAAAATTTGAAATTCCGAGTACATCACCAAAATTTGACCTAAAACGATTTCGGCGAATTACACTTACGGAAAGAGCGAAATAAATTTCGGCGTTTGTGACTCTCTGCAAGTTCAAATTGTTGCCGTTTGGGATGAAGGGTTCTCCAAGTACATTTCAACACTTGATGAATATGAATTCTTCCGGTCTAGATAATTCAGAATTAATACTGATGACGTTATCATCTACAACGACACCTATCGAAGACATCTAGCTACTATTCAATAATTCTTTGAAAGACTCACTGATGCTAATTTGACAATGTATCTGAAAATAAGTATTCACTAGTAGAGGCAAAACCAGATAGTGGAGTAAAGACTTAGCGATATATCGCACTGCTGATTACCAATTTTGTTTTATATGCAGCAAATGTTTATGTTATCGCTGTTAACGGTGTGACTATAACGGCTGTTTTAAGCTTGTTTCTTTAAATTGATTTAAACGTTTTGACTGATAATTATAAAAACAACAGTTGGAAAGATGGACGAGAAACAAATTTAGACGATTTATACAATCCTTACAAGTCATAAAGCTGCCAAAATTTCCAACTCATTGTCAGATTTTGTGGTTTATAGCATTCATTATTATATTTCTTCCCCTTGAAAACATTTTGAAACCTTGAAAAAATTGAACTAAAGAAACAGCATAAATCTTTGTCATTGAAGCTCTTCGTCTTGTGTGCTAGTTTGATAACTTTCACATATTTAAATTGCAACAATACATTACGCAAACATATAATAGTTGTCATTAAAGAATTAGTTGTTTGCCATAAAGGGATACTAGATTAGAACATATTATTCAGAAATTCTTCAATAATTCATCTTTTATCTTGGGATATGATGTATTTGTAGTCAATGGCAGTTTAGCAATTTTTCCTTACTGACATATTTGCATTACTGGACTAGCAGAAATATCTTTGTTGATTTTTATCAGACAGATCAAACGACGCCAATGGACTAACGTTATGTGTATGTATTCATCTTTATTCACTTTCTGGTTTGGTAACGACTGTTTATAGTCGATACAAATCAAGTTACGGATTATCTTTTATCTTTATTATCTATCATGATGCCATGTCGTGCGTCATTGATGATAGAGTTTTATTTCTATGCCATTTTGACATCCTGTACTTTCATCGTTGAAGTGCTGTTTGCATTTTCTGAAAAATTCTTATTTGTTCTTGATATTTTCTTATATCCAGTTTTAAGTGCTTTATTATTTGTATACTCACAATGTTTCCAGAAACGCAGGTTCTCTATATTTAATTATTTAGCCTCAAAATTCCCTCTTTAATTTACCAAGCTGGATTTAAAATTATTTTCTCAACTGGGAGTTAAAACTGTCATTTTGAACCTTTCTTACTAAGAAGGACAAAAGACCCAGCTAGAACATAATGTGGAAGACAATTCGGAAACCGTTCACAAGAATAATAGAAACGCAAGTGAGAAGAATTTACAGAATTAATAGAGGAATCGAAGCTATTGAAGTGTATATTTTGCCACCATCAAAAATGAATAGTAAAAAAGTTTTTAAATTGATCGTTCCAATTTCTTCTAGCCAGTTCACAATCGACTACTTGATAAAAAAGTGGACCTTTGCCTAAACCATGTGGTAATCAACGAAAGGCGCTAAGGAAGAGCGCTATATTACAAAAGTGTTACTCAATACAAAATATTGTTTCCGTGGTTAAGTTAAATGAAATTACAAATGTTATATTTTTATTGGGTACTACAAGACTACAAGACTGTGCTTGTCGTCAAATCCACTCTCATTTACTATATTAAACACAGGAATGTGACAGGGCCTGCACACATTCCGGGTGGCTTTTACAAGATCCATATTAACACCAAAAGATTACAATTTGGATTACAATTAATCCAAAAGTTCTTATCTCTCCTAGGTAAACTCACATAGTTACATAACAATCTAATTTATTTTGAATTCGATTGCCTTTGTACTATATAAACTTATCAATAATCAGATACAACTTGCGGGCTTTTGAGAACAGAAAACGACTACAATTTCCTCTAAAAGACCAATACATTTTTTTTTCAGTCGAAATTATACGGGTTTGCAGGTCTTTGTTAGGAAAGGGTATTTCTTTCAAATGACGTTTCCATTGCAATGTTAATGGATATGCAAGCAATTGCTAAGAGTTGTAGGTAACCGATTAAATATCAGTATTATAAATGAAGATAGACAACGAATATTTTGTTTTCATGTTTGACGCGAAGCTATTGTAATTTAAGTTGATTTCCCAGTACAGCACAATAAATAGAGTGGAACATGTAGAGTATGATATGAGAATTACCGCTTAGAGGTTCTGCTGAGTTCTTCGCTTACACATCGAAATAAAAACAAATGAAAAAATTGTTCTACTAGGTAAACAATTTTCAATCACTTAGATCTAAACATCACCATATTATCCATCTAGCAGAAACAACATAGATGTTTTATCGGCTACTAGAAACTTTGTAATATGATGAGTTGATACCACACAAATAGCCTAGGATAGTAATCTGAATGCAATTAAAATGCGAAAGAAAGGAAGTAACTATTATCAGTTACTGAACAGAGTGTCATTCAAAGAGCTAACGAAAGAAAATATGCAATGGAATGTCCACGCGATATCAACTGCTGAACAAGAGTTGCAATCAGTAAGACATTGCTTAGAGACGCGCCTAACGATGCGCCGCATGCACAACCAATCAAAAGATCATACATACATATATAAACGTCTTAGAGAGCGACATGGAGAAAATACATTTTTTATTAAACGAAATCTTTGGAAAACTACGGTAAAGTTCAATTTTGACTTGTTTCGTTACAGAGGGATCTGAACAACGACATGCAATAGTATGATGAAGAACGTTGAGCAATAAAACCTATTGTGTCATCAATATTACTGACACAAGAATGAGACAACCGGAAACACAAATTTATTATCAGTTACGTAAACAAAAACGAATTTAGCATAAGGAAAATAAACAATTAAATATATGAAGATTAAATACGATGTGAGTGATAAAGCCAAATATGTGAAAAAATGTTAAAACCACATAGTCTTACAACGGATTCCATTCTGAAGCTGAAGAATTTGAAGCTAATATAAACGAATTTTTTCAAAAAGTGGCCAGTACTATCGGTGTGATACAAGGTAACATTGACGAAGTAGATAAAGTAATTCACGAATGATCAAAGATTGCAATGATCTGGAACGAACGATTAGAACATGTACAGATGTATTTAGCACTAGATTAACTACAAAGACTTTAGCTTTAATTGATATTATTGAAACACTTAAGACCGTGATGTAGTTGCTGTTCTGAGTTTAACGTCATTTTCCAGGACATGGTTGGATATACATGGTGATCAGCGTAATTGACAGAAGATGGACCAGGGAAAACTCCTTGAAGAATCACCTATTCTATTGGAATGCTTTCTCATATTCCTACAATGGCTGAGCGTGAGACTACAACCAACTACAACCATAGAAGAGATTACAATGATAGGTAAACAAAGTCCGAAATAATCGGAAACATATACACATTCAAAATTGAATTGAACATGGATGTGGAAATCATAATCATTGCAATGGCAGTTAGAATGGCAGAATTAAGGAAAGAAAAAAATCAATATCATAAAAAAGCAAAACTAATGTCTGAATTATATAGCTAGTGATTTGTACCCTATTTTGAGTTATTAGTTTTGCTTGCCCATTGGTCATTTAAATGAGGCAACTATTAGTGTTGCGTATCAAAGGTTTGCTTAGAGCATTTCCAAGAAAGAGATCTTTAAGAATGGCAATTATATACCGTACCTATGGGACAACCCCAATAGTCACAATATACAGATATCGGCCTTCGGTATTACTTATTTTTCAGAATCATATACATCGGCAGTTATAATTAGATGCACAATAGCTAAGGGTCGGGCATTATTGGAAGAAACTAAGTTATGTGATGGTAATGGGTGTGATTGTGAAAGAGGAAGAGACAACAATTGACCAGTACCAGAGAAGAATTGCACAGAACAAAGTCATTTAGCTGTTTGATTTAAATTTAAATTATAAGAGCAAATGGTTTGCCGATTTATTAATGAAACAACTTAATCATATTTTATCTACATGTGTCTACTTATATTGTTGATGAGAGAAATGACGGTAAAATAAAACTTGAAAACAAAGGCAGCCGGGATGAGTGATGTCTACTAACCTTTTAATACTCAAGTATAATACAAATACATATTCATTACAATTGTCATGGTCCTTAGTCTGTTAATTAATGGATGCTATGAATGGATGCAGTACAGGCTATGCAAGCGCGCACTATATTTGGTGTGAATGTTTATTTTTCTGCATAATAAATAGAAAATATGTCTACGTGCAATAAAGAAGTAACTTCCAACCTAAGGACACAATACGACAGGTGCCTAAGTACATCGGTTACATATTTACTGTATTAAACTAAATCGAACTGTTATGATTGTACACGGTAGTTTATTAGTGAAGGTAAAATGAGATGATGAGATGATAGCATTGCAGTGGTAAACAATTTGAATAAAATGATTGTATTACAGCATTTATTGTTTTAAGTTACTTTTAACTTACCTTGCACCACATACAAGAATATACGGTTATACGTATGTGCTTGAAAGAATATGATTAAACACAATGGGGATTAACAAGAATACAAACTTGATGAAGCTCAGAGCATTAAATTTATAAAGTTTGTGATATATGGAGAAATTATTAGAATACATCATCATTTGCAAAAACAATAAAACATCGTTATATAAGTATGCGTGTGCTTATCAAAATTATTTCCTATTCAACATTACACTTGAAAACGCAGCTGAAGTAGTAGAAACAAGCAGCCACGATTATGACTTTGAAAGTATATGTTTGCATTAATACGATTAGCACCATTTCACAAAAGATAAATGCCAAATACAGAAAGTGAGTTGCTTTCACTTTCAATTATTCCACTATAGAGAGAGATCATGGACATAACTAATAACATGTCTTTAAATAATCTTTCACTTAATTCTTGCAGAATGAGCTTAGATATGCATTTTGACATTTGCTAAAAGAGTGGAAATGATTCTGGCAGATTTTAAAACCAGCAATAAAAAAAATATAAAAAAAAACTCGTTAGCTATAGAAGTTATGTCAAAATGTAGTTTATTTTCAGTGTTTTCTACAATAGTTTACAGCAGTTTTAATTGCACGGTGGTAATCATATTAGAAAACACGAAAGGAGATGATAACTTTCAAATAAAAAGAAATAAAAATATTGCTGCTCACAAAATTAATATTTATTGGGTGTCTGGTGTCAGGTATCATTCAAAACTATCATCCCAACTAAATTGTCTTTTAGACATGTACCAATCAATGTATCTGTATGAATCCTATAACATGATCATCTTTAAAATCTTGCGGTATTTTCATTTTACTTGTTAACCAGATTGATCATTGTTAGAGTCATAAACTGAATGTTATATTTAAATCAAATGGTTCATTTCATGGGCTTTCCTTAGCAGTGTTGCCGCTATCATGCTTCATGAACGTATGAAATATGAAATCCATGAAATATATTTTCATCATAATTTATTTCTATCATTTTTACAAGCGTTTTCATCAATCGACACTAACGAGATGTTAATTTCGAGCATTTGAACTTTAAATTTTAATCATTTTTCTGTGTATAGTGTAGTCCAACGGTGTTGGTCACAACCTTTAATACATTGCATTTTAAACACGAATATGGCATGTATATCGTTGGTCAAAATGTTTTTGTTTTTTTATCAACCTGTGAACACAATAGGTTGTGTCTTGGGTCAAAATGTTTTTCATCATCCTGTGAACACACTAAGCTGTGTCGTGGGTCAAAATGTTTTTCATCATTCTGTGAACACAATAGGTTGTGTCGTGGGTCAAAATGTTTTTCATCATATATACATACATGCATGCACGCACGCACGCACGCACACACATATACACACATACATACATACATACATACATACATACATACATACATACATACATACATACATACATACATACATACATACATACATACATACATACATACATACATACATACATACATACATACATACATACATACCTCAGAACTATGCTCCATACAAGGAGAAACCACATTTCTTACTGCAGATCTCATTCTCTCCTCACCTGGATATTTAACTTTTCCCTCTTTTATTTATATCCTTATCTTTATAGTAAGTCCTATATGAGACAAGCCCCATAAGGACATTCGTTTTTTTTTTTATTTGCTCAGGTTATGTCTTTGGCTTTGGCTATAGTTCAAAACCACTCATTTTGAATTCGGAGCTATTGTTCCTACCTTATGTGTATATTTTGATCTAGATTTTATGTATGCCAACTTACTGAGCTGGACCTCAATTTATATAGACAAATGTTTCCGGGAAGCCGATACGAGAACTGCCAATAAGAAATAACATCATCAATCAGATTCAGCTGATTCACTGGATGCAGGTGTGAATCATGTGATCACGCGTAGTGTGTCCTTTGGCAATGCTATTCGCTTCATTTGAGTTGATGTGCAGTAATTCTAAACTAGAATGTCTGACTAACCCCACCACACCGCAAAACTTAGTTATGATGACCATTCTCAATAAAAAAAAAGGTTGCTTGATGAGCATTTGAGCCCACAATCGATCTGCTCCAGTCCCATTCTTGGCAGATGCAGAGTATACTCCTTGGAGGAGGGTGGTTGTTAACGCCAATTGCCGTTAAACAGCAAACCATCAAATGCACTATTTTATTACTCAGTTCAAACCGCGACGAAATAAAGACGTTGCACTGTCTTGACACCATCTGAGTCCCCTATCACTGACAGGATGACATTTATCACTAATATAATTTGTTCTCGAATGCACAATCAAACTCTAATTCCTCTTGGGACTTATTTTCTGAAATCGACGGAAGAAGATTAACCGTATTCATAAATGTTGCTATTAAACTGAGTTTAAAAAAATTCCAAAATAATTCTGTATTCTTAAAAAATAAACAGCAAAATTCCATTATCAAATAGGGTCCAAAATTTAATTACATTTTAAATCTCTAAATTAATTAGAACAAACGAGATTCCCTTTCTTTAAACCAACTGTGCAATATATAATTAATTAAAAGTTTCGGTTCTTAAGCTCCTAACCTCTGTTTCTTTCAAAAATGTACTCTGCCACTTGTATCGTATGTTCAATTCAGTCAAAGACAAGAAAGCTCATTGACGAATTTGCATTATGAACGAAGATTAAATTATGAATTTAATTACGTTTTAGTTATATCTTTCACAATATTTCCTAATTTTGTTGATGTGAAAATGATATTAAAGTCTATGACTGAGTTACATGGAGTTATTTAGGTAAAATTTCATTCAGTTTTAACAACATGATGCCATTTGTTCTATGGCATGCCGCAAGGTCTCTTCCGGTATAAGTGCTTGAACCAGCAAGGATCTATGCAAGCGCATCTGACATTTAATTGATTTGTCATTTACTTCAGTCAATTACTAAAAAGACACAAGCTGGGAGTCATTTGAAAAGTTTCTTATTTTTACAAAGCAGAACTATTTAAAGTCTACAATTTCAAAATGCAGAAGGAATTGCATTACCTCGTGGAGATTGGCAAGAGATTTAATGTTGGACACCTTTGGAAGACGCTTACAGAAACAAAGCATGAAGCTAGACGTTATGTGCCTAAGGCAATTTTTTTTTACAATCAGCACACAACTAACAAATCCATTGTGAAAATCAGAAATAGACTAAGAAAGTAAGTTTAAAAATGCATTAACGGAGCATTTAGGTGATGTATCTATGTTCTAATGTACTAGATAGTAGCAACACGCTGAAAGAAAATGTGTAAACGGTCTTCAGCGATTAATGTTAAATTACATTTGCTATTTATCTGGGCACAGACGACTTAGTTCCAACAGACAGTAACAGTACAGTCTTAAGGCTTGGGCACACTGGCTAGTTGCGTAGGCGTCACGCGTTTAGGAGCATCATGCTGCCCATACTGTTACTGAATAGTTGGGCCGGTAAGGGACAGGTAGGAGCCGCAGGGCTATGCTTTGCCCAGAGCCTAAATGTTCTTAAGACGACACTGGACATTAATATTTATGTTTGTCCAAATTACTATACTGTCGTAGTAACATGAGAATATCACGCGTACATTCTTTGAACAATCTATCGAAGAAGAAGCATAGGAAACGATGTAAATTATATGCTACGTATCTTACTTTGGAGACAAATGACTTTGTATATGCCCTCTGTAAAAATCAGGCCCTTTGAGATCTTGTTTACTTCCAGTAGCACCCGTAGAAAACCGCAATGGTTGAAGGCAAATGTGCACTTGTATTGGCTCCTTCAGAGAATGTATGCTAATTTTTTAGCTAATTATTTTAAGCCAATTTGCTACCTTTATTATTTAATTTATAGTTTTCAATATGTCATGTGTACTTCCTTATAGGTCAATTCTAGCTGCAAACTATACACATCTAGATAATACGCTGGCAGATCCAGGTCTGTGAAGTTTGTTAGGGGTAATCAGTAAAACATGCAACACATAACCAGTCTGCAGGCGCATTGTGCTATGGCAGATAAGAATTTTGTTGTTTGTGTCTTGAATCAACTTATAATCGAGAACCGACGGCCCTCACACACACGCACGCCCGCGCGTTCCTCAGTTTGAAATATTAAATTGGCCTGTTCATATGTCTCGGACATTGACAACACATAAAGATTACGACACAATATCTAGCTATCTTATTCATCTATCCCTTTATGTGGCCATTTCTTTAATCCATCCATTAATATTAAAAATATGCGAATTTTATCAACACTGGCATTCCGGCTTAAATTCATAACCAAAGGAAATGCATAATGACATAAAAACTCGAATCTGTCTAGCCGTTCAGCATAAATCCATGCTTTACTTTGCTAATTGGTCATTTTATAGGTTTCCACGGAATTAGACCCAGATGGGACGTTATTGTGATTTACAAATTGTCTATGAAGTGTTGATTTTGTAATACACACCGATATCAGTCCATTGTAATACATGGGGTTGTAATATAGCTACAGCTATATATGCTAAAGTAACACTTCAATTAATACAAACCAGATAATAATCTCTAAAAAATAACGTACAAATCATAAGCTATACAATTCACATTAGTTTGGCTTTTGAATTTATTGATTTTTCTTTCCCTAATTCTGCCATTCTAACTGCCATTGCAATGCTTGATAATCCCACATCTACGTTCAGTTCAATTTTGAATGTGTATATGTTTTCGATTATTTCGGACTTTCTTTACTTATCACTGTAATCTCTACTCTGTCCTCCTTGGTTCTAGTCTCACCCACAGGCATTGTGGGTTTATGAGAGAACTTAACATCAGCTAAGGGGTTTTCTCTTGTCTTTCTTCTACCAGTTACACTGATCACCATTTATATCCAACCGTGCCCTGCAAAATGACGTTAAACTCAGAACAGCAACAACAACAACGTTACGGTCTTAAGTGTTTCAATATCAATTACAGCAAAAGTCTTCGTAGTTAATCTAGTGCTGAATACATTTGTACATGTTCTAATCTTTTATTCCAGATCATTATAATCTTTAATCATTCGTTTATTCCTTTATCTACTTCGTCAATGGTATCTTGTACCACACCGATAGTACCGGCCACCTTTTGACCAACAAATTCGTTTATATTAGTTTTAGATTCTTCAGCCTCAGTGTGTAATCCGTTGTAAGACTATGTGATTGTAACATCTTTCACATATTTGTATTTATCACTTGAATCGTATTTAATCTATTTACCTTTTCCTTTTCCTTTTCCTAAATTCGATTTTGTTTACTTCACTTATATTAGATTAGTATTTACGGTTGTCTCATTCTTGCGTTATTAATATTGATGACACAAAAGGTTTTATTGCTCAGCATTTCATTGGTCAGATCCCACTGTAGCGAATCAAATCAAGATTGAACCGTTCCATAGTTTTCCAAAGCATTCTTTTATTAAACAATGTAATCCCTCCGTGTCGCTCTCCAAGGCGTTTATCTATGTATGTATGATCTTTTCGATTGGTTGTACATGCGGCCTAATATTAGGCGCGTGTTTACGCATTGTCTTGCTGTTTGCAACTCTTGTGCAGTAGTTGATATGGCGTGGACATTCCTTTGCATATAATACCTTTTCTTTTATTCTTTTAAATCTGTTTCTTAGCTCTGAGACTTTATTAGCTCGTTCAATGCCACTTTGTTCAGTGGCTGATAATAGTGTTAGTTTATTTTTCTCGCATCTCAATAGCTCTCAGATTTCTATCCTAAGTTTTTTGTGTGTTTTCAAGTCATTTTTTACATAGATTCAAGCAGCAGCTAATATATTTATATTGGTTATTCTGGATTGGTAATATGGCGATGTTTAGATCTAAGTGATTGAAAATTGTTTACCTAGTAGAACAATTTTTCATTTGTGTTTATTCCAATGTGTAAGCGAAGAACTCACCAGAACCTCCAAGCGTAATTCTTATATCATACTCTACATGTTGAACTCTGTCTACTGTACATGGAAAACAACTTAAATTGAAATAGCTACGTGACAAAACATATTGTAAAGTTGTACTATGAAAACCAAATGTTATTTGTCGATCTTCATCTATAATGCTGATATTTAGTCGGCAGCTCTGGGATTTGCAAAGATTTTTTTTTTTAAAATCATCTAAATTTGCTACTTGTCCATATTCCTAACTGTTGTTTTCTTAAATCATTATTAGTCAAGACTTTTATCTACATGATATGTACAACTCATGTTTGTACGCCTCATAATGGAGAAATAATAATAATAATAATAATAATAATAATAATAATAATAATAATAATAATAATAATAATAATAATAATAATAACTTTATATAACGCCAAATCTTTATTAGCTCTGACTACTTTAAAGCATTTGACTACACTAAACAAATTTCAAAACCTATATAATGATATGATTATAAAAAAACAAACACCATAAAATTAGAAACAGAAAATACATGCTGTAACTTTTTAAGGTAAGGATATGTTTTAAGGATACATTATTAAGTCTTTATGTATGTTTTTGCAGTTGAAATATACGAGTTTTAAGAGTACCCTTGAATGCGATCAATGTCTTTGTGTCTAAGTGCAGTCGGCAATTCGTTCCACATTGCTGGTCCATGGTATGCAAAAGAATATTGTCTATATGATTTCAGCTTCATACTGGGAACTGCGACAATACGAGTGTCAGAAGAGGAGAGTAAGCATCTTGCAGGTGTATACACATGGGTGAGGTCAGATATGTATGTGGGACTGGACCCAGACAGTGAAACGTAGCAGAGAGAACAATTCTGTGTTTAATTCTGGATCGTATGGATAGCCAGTATAGGATAAAGAGTAGCAGAGAGGCGTGCTTTGTGTTTTGAACGATTTAAGTTTCTCAAGTAGATATTGAGATGAACAAAACATAATTGAATTACAAGAATCCAGTCTTAAAAAGTACAAAGGAACCCACAAATGTTTCAGCAGCATCAGTTGAAAAATGCTTGTGAATGGAGCTGATGCATCTGAGCTCAAGATATGCAGCTTTGCATATGTTCATGCCAAGTTGATACAATGAGGGAATAATATCAAGAGTAACACCGAGGTTTCGTACTGACTGCTTGAATTTTATGTTGGTGTTACTGATATTTATGCGAATGAGAAAGTCTTTGTGTTGTAGTCAGGATGGCCTCAGTTTTATCATCATTCATCTGCAGCTTGCTACCTAAGGACACAATACGACAGGTGCCTAAGATCACCAGTCAAACACTCGTAGTGCCCTTTGGCAAGGCATTTTGCTTCAGTTGTGTTAATATGCAAAAATTATAAATAAGAATGTCTGACTACCCCCTTCTGCAAAACTTATTTTTGCGGCCCTTTCTCAATAAAAAAGGTTGCTTGATGAGTATTTGTGCCCACAATGGACCTGTTCCAGCCCTATTCTGGGCAGCTGCGGGGGTAGCACTTTGAAGAGGGTTGGTTGCTACGCCAGTAGCCGTAAAACAGCAAACAATGCGCACTATCGTCTAAACTGAGTTACACAGGATTTTCTTATTCGGTACTGGTTTCTGCAGGTAGCAAACGCAGCGAATTTTTAAACGGCTTTTTTCAGTTTCTTTCTCTTTCCTTTTATATCTTTTTTAAGTAAAACCATGAGTGCATCATTCGCATAGTCATACCCAAACTTACATAGAGCACGAAGATCGTATTAATTACAAAAGAACAGGACGTTAATATATTAATTTACACACAATGTTTTCAAACCTCTTTGCATGTAATTGTAATAGATTTCGGTGCCAAATTAATATGCTTCTAGTCTGATACTTCACGAAAACGTAATAAGAATGTTACCATTTTTCGGAATGTCATTTGGAAATATGGACAATTTATACGTAACCTACTGAACGACGGAAGAGTTAATGACAATACATTATGTTTTTCAAATTAAGGATATACTGTGAACCGCTATGCATATGGACTTGCATATAATAAAATCATAGAGCAGTCTAATTTGTGTTTAAAATTTCCTACACTGCTATATCAATTGCTCATTGTTAGCTAGCTTATTGTAGAGTTGACGTTTTCCTGAAGCATCATCATTTAAATAGTACTACAGTATAAAGGGAATGACTAGTCGCCTTAAATATTCCGCTCTTCTGAATCACCAATTAACATTTTTATTGCGATGACCCAATCTCTGTCAATTCTGTCCAGCAGTTGACAAATTTGTTAGAAGATACTTATTCTTTACGTTTCATCAAAATCACTCATTTAATGCTATAAAACCGCGACGAAATAAAGACGTTGCACTCTTTTGACACCAACAGAATCCCCTAAGGATAACCGGATGGCATTTATCATTAATCTGCTTTATTCTCAAATACACAAAATCAACTCGCTCTTGGGACTTGTTTACTGAAATCGACTTACGATGATCAACCGCATTCTTAAAATTTCATTATTATGAACGCTTTTATTTGACTGAAGTTCAAAAAATTCCAAAAACAATTCTCTATTATGAAATATGATATATACTCTGTTTTATATACCACAGCAAAATTACACTATTAAAAGAGCCCAAAATTTAGTTCCATTTTAAATCTCAGAATTAATTAGAACAAACGAGATTCCTTTTCTTTACACAAACCGTACAATATATAAGTAACTATGAGTTTCAGATCGTATAGCTCCTAACATCTATTTCGTTCAAAAGAGTACTTTTCCACTTTTATATTATATTCAATTCAATCAAAGACAAGAAAGTATATTGACGAATTTGCATATTGAACAAAAATTAGATCATGAATTTCATCATGTTTTGAATATATCTTTCAAAATATTTCCTAATTTTGTGGATGTGAAAAATTAGTTTAAAGTCTATGACTGAGTTACATGGAATTATTTGGGTAAAATCTCATTCAGTAGCTAATGCTTTAACAACATGATGCCATATATTACATGGCATGCCATAAGGTCCCTTCCGGTATAAGTGCTTGAACCAGCCAGG
This sequence comes from Potamilus streckersoni, assembly GCA_016746295.1. NCBI lineage: Eukaryota > Metazoa > Mollusca > Bivalvia > Unionida > Unionidae > Potamilus > Potamilus streckersoni. Next base: position 2,280,994 of record JAEAOA010000332.1, on the reverse strand, counting down.
ATCTATGCAAGCGCATCTGACATCTAATTGATTTGTCATTTACTTCCGTCAATTACTAAAACAGAAACAAAGCATAAAAATAGAAGATTCTTATTCATTTACGTTTCAGCAAAGTCGCTTTGCCAATGGCAAATTTTATCCACAATCAGCACACAAATAACAAATCCATGATGAAATTCAGAATTAGTTATAGTAGGAAACAGTTTGATAATGTATTGACAGAGCATTTAGGAGATTTATCTATGTTATAATCTAGTAGATATTGTAGTAACATGCTGAAAGAGAAATTGAAAACGGTCTCCAGCGATGGATGGTAAAGTACATTTAATATTTATTTGGTCACTTAGCTCCCACAGACAGCAACAATATGGGCAGCAATATGCCTCACGCTTCTCGGGGCATCATGCTGCCCATATTGTAAATGAATAGTAGCATTGGACCATAATGTTGATGTTTGTATGTGCCCTCTATAAAAATCAGGCCATTTGATATCTTGATTACATCCATTAGCTAATTATTTTTACAAAGTCTGCAACCTTTATTATTTGAATTATATTTTTCAATACGTCATTTTCACTCCCTTATAAATCGATTCTAACTGCAAACTTAACACATCCAGATAATATACCAGCAGGTCAGCGTCTGTGAAGCTTGGTAATCAGTACAACATTATGCTATGACAACTCAAATCTTTGTTGTTTTTAGCTTGACTCAGCTTATAATCGAATACATACGACTCCCCTACACTAATGTGCATGCACACGCACGCACGCACGCACACAGACAAAGACTGGTTTCGTAGCTTGAAATAATAAATTGGCCTGCCCATTTGTCTCGTACATTTACAATATATAAAGACTACGACACAATATCTAGCTATCATATTCAGCTATCCCTTGATCTGGCCATTTTTTAATCCATCCATTGATATGAATAGGAATATATGCATTCTATCAACACTATCATATCTGCTTATAACACTGTCAATTTGACACTATCATACCTAAGAAAATGTAAATAAATGCATAATGACACAAAAACTCCAATCTGTCTAAGCGTTCAACATAAATCCATACTTTACTTTGCTAATTGGTCATTGTCTATGAAGAAGTGATTTTGTAATACATATTTCAAAAAAAACTATCATTTATAGGAAAACATATACACGCACGCGCACATGCATGTACATACAACTATAGTATGGTTAAATAAATTAATGTTAGTAAAGTGTATCATTTTAAGATAAATCAAGAAGGATTGTTTGCCGGGTAAAATCTTACGGATGATCAGACACTGAGGTGATGTCAAAACAAATTGCTTGATTGTATCACGTATAATGGAGATTACAGAATGGTGCAAGGTGATAAAATTAAAGTGGAATGAAGACTCTGTACACTATTTCGCGACAGTATTTACACATGCAGAACGCTCTCACAAACGAGCACATCATAATGCTACATATGCTGTCTCATAGTGCTCCATAAAAGGGTGTGGGCTGTTTTTATGACGTTTTCTTAATATTATATGTGTATCAAATAACAACACTGAAATCTAGGTGTATTATAAGAAGGCAGATCTTGGTGTAGCCTACTCTCAGTGGTGAGTGCTATATACGTATAAATACGGTAGCTGTATAAAACCAATAATTTGATTGTAAGACATCATGCGATACATGGTGTGACTCCCATAAAAACTTAATCGGTGCAAAAATGTGGTGCGACCCGCCATAGAAGAGTCGAACTACACTTCTCTTTACACATTTGACACTGAATGAAATATGATTCCTTATAATCTCCAATCACTAGATTCAAGCTAAATGTACTTCAAAGATTTTAAATAATTTTATGCAAATTAAGAAATACTTTCCAATAGAGGACTAAAAGTACCTTGATATCAATCTACGTGTAAGTTTACCTTTAGTATTTTTCTTTCTTTCATTTGATCAGTCTACAATCGTTATTTCCTTTTAGTCCCTTCATTTCTTACCCATTGGTAATCGCCAAATTGAAGACAAAATAAAACACGGGAAGTATTTGTGTAAAATATGTCATACGATGTAATTAACATTTTTTTTAAAAAATGGATTTTATTTACAGGACTTAGGTCGTACAGCCTTGAACAATGTCAATCAAGTCTGGAATAAATCATCGGTCTCAAACTTAGCTACGTCTGTTGTAGTTAAATTATGTTCACCGATTAGCTTGGAGGTGATTTTGAAGAGGAGTTGACCTTTTGCAAACACAAGTTTATTTAGTACCCAGCATTGTCTGTGATAATGTACTGTTTGAAAAATGCGATCATTTTCTTTATTTGGAAACTGTACATTAGAGGAAATGCTATAATTTTATTCACCAAAATGCCTTCAGACGTATAAAAGCATTCACTACTAATATTGAGCCTTGTAGTCAATGTAAAGTTACTAGACTACACCCGATTGTCATCGTCACATTAGAGAGCACCACCGTGGTCAGTGTCCAACATTACTACCATCTATAAAAATTAATGTGCGCTCTATTATCCTGTTTATTTAATGTTTCACTACTTTTATATACATGCTTACACCACAAGATAACATTGGTATTACCTTCACATTGATGATTTTATACATATTTACTTCGAAATTTAGCAAACAATCGAGCCATTTATATGATATCGACATCAAATAAACTTTTACATGCACACGTTTTTATATTGAAGCACACATCAGGTACTTTAATATCGCTTTGTAAGGCTTGTAATAAGGCAGTTATAAATGGAAATCAATCTTTAGATGCTGAAAGCTAGTACTTTACATACTAAACTCTACCACCGTTAATATAAATTTTATTTACCTGCATACCCACGTTCACACCTGACTGTTTTCCCGTCTCTCTGTATCTCTGTTTATCATTGTTTGTATTTGGAAACCAATAATCGAAATTTTTACTGAATCTCGTTTCCGAATGTTTGCTTTGTATAGTGTCTCTAGTTCTTTATTTAATAACTTATTTCGCGCTTAAAAATTACTAGCTGAATATTGGTACAATATGTCTCTTGCAATGATTCATACACGTGGGCAATACCAAATACACTAAAATCAGTCCATAGAAGATTAACCTAGTCTCAAGTGATCTCTCTGATATTTCAGCAACACACTACCTTAAAATGAATAGTTGCCAAAAGGGATTTTGTGAGCCGCAACTGAAACCTCATAAGTTACCATGAGAATTCTAAGATAAAATCATTACTCAAGACAATGTACTTGGAAAACCTTCTCAGTGAGGAAACAATTTCGAGGTTTCGACTTCGTCATCATTACCTAAGGTCACAAAGCAAATTTGGGATGATAAATTGTGTTGGATGAGCAAGCGTAACACCCTAATAACTTAAATACAGAGATCCGGGATGTTATTTCCGACTGGTGTAGTTAGAGTACTTAGCCTGTGCATGCAGATGGAAACAGCGGCACTACAAAGACTATTTCGATATAATGTTGGCCATCAATATGCACTCACGTAAGAAGCTAAGTAGGCCTGGACATGCCATGCCTGAATCAAAAGTCAAATTCATAAATCGTTCATAAATAATCCGAAAGGGTCAACAACTTTTAAAGAATTTGTAGTAAGGTGGCCGTTTGCGGAATACCTTGGAACATTTGGCTTTCTTCTTGTTGCGAACACAACTGTTTTCTAGGCAAATTCTTATATTTGATAGCATTACCCAGGAGTCACAGGGCCAATTATTTTTATAATTTCTACGGGTTTTGTTGGTATATGACGTGACAATTGGGCAGTTTTCTTTTATGCGATACAAGTCGCTCTAGAAGCTATTATGAAAACTTAAACCTACTTTTTGGTCATTTTGAGAAGAGATTAATAATGGAATTTTCGAAAAGGTTTGTATTCATTCCTCGTGTTACTACTAACATTTCAACTTAGAAAATCGTGCTTCACCCGTACTATGATAATGACACAAATCAGCATTGATGCATCTAATCTAAACCACAAGTGATGCACTACTGTACTCTCAAGGTATCCAACAAAATTGTATCATTCGTCCAGAACCTTATACAAAGGCATATGAGGAATGATTCCGACCCAAATACTTTATATATCTTATTTTTGCATCGAGGTTTATATCGTTGTGCTATCAGAAAATCCGATGCCAGGCCAGCTTAAGTCTATCATCTTAAGGTGTCGTTGTAAATATCAGTCACTGGCTAATCCTTGTTTGGAGACCATGAAACTCTTGCCTTAGTTTGAAGATTGGTTGCAAATTGAAATGTTAATATTCAAGATCATTTATCTTTAAAAATGATTTCCGAATCTCTTTCGCTAAAAGGTGCTTAAATGAGGATAAACACGATTATTGTTCTCAGTCCAATCCTCAAATGGAAATTTCTAAATATTTTTACTTACAGTAATATCAGTCTCAAGTTACTTATGTCAGAAAATTAAGTGACAGACCAACGTTACACAGTTGTACAATACAATATCATGTCATGCTTTATTTCGATATAAATTACAGTTATATTTCATTTAATACGAGTTTTGTCATAATTGTCTCTTCCGCCATATCAGATAAATTATTGTGGGATAGGAGAGAAGTTGTAGATTGTTGTATTTTACAGAGATGGCCGTTTGACAGTTTGTTAGATTGATGTATTCTGTTTTAGATTATTTGCGAAAATCTGCCTGACCTTACATATATTCTGTAATAAACCTGAGTTGGCGTTTGTGTTTGCATCACAGTTTTGTTACAACTTTGGTTGGAAATATCTCTAATTTTGTCACACGATTGACTGGGTATGAGTAGAAGGTTTATTTCATTCATGTATATATATATATATATATATATATATATATATATATATATATATATATATATATATATATATATATATATATATATATATATATATGACATAATAAAGTAATTTTAAAATCTCTGTAAGGATAATAAATCGGTTAAATCATTCAAAAGGTAGGGAAAACATATATTATCAAAAGCAAAACTCATAGAACTATATTATGGTTAGAGTGCTAATGTGTTGTGAATACTAATAGGGTATATTTGCAAATGTTGAAGTCAATATTTGATTGTATGATCTTGAGGGAGTGGTTTGACGTAAATCTGTAGCCACCGAATCTTTAATGTTCTGTATCGTCTGCAAGTTTCATTCTGAGTCAGATATTTGTATAAAGCCATTGATTTCAAAACTGATGCTGTCATGTAAATATCACATTTGTACACGCCATGTCATACGTCAAGCATTAATGCTGAATTTATCATAACTAATCGACTCCTAAATTCACAGACATTGAATATATTGCTGACAACTGGTTTATGTTTCATATATAGAAATAAAAATAGAAAGGATTTGATTGCCAGAGAGGACTTTGATCTTAAATGGGTAATGATACTTTGAACCCTTTCATGCTTGCTGGATACTTGATAACTAACAGACACAATTTTACCTATTAGTGATTTTGTTTTCCATTTAACTTAACATCTGATCCTGGCTGGATTTTTTGTAAGCTTATACTGCACGCTGTATGCATCACAACTCTAAAAAGGCCTTTGATATGTCATTTATTTTTCTACATTTGCAATGAAATCCAGTGCATTATTCATAAATTTAGATGCAAGGTGATTACCTTCCTTATATTAGGCAATAGCTTGGACACATATCAGCAAAAGGTATGTCATAATTTCTGAAAATAATTACTATTTATTGAAATAGCTGAAATTGTTAAAACAACAGACCGTTCTGTAACCAGCCAAAAAGACTGGTTTGCTCCGTATTCTTTGTAAACCGAACATGCTGAACTTAACAGGCATTTAACATTTTGTTAGGCTGTAATGCCTGTTCCTTATTAATAAAAATAATATTCTGCACTGGTTAGTAAATCTTGGGGAATACTCAGTGGGAAAGAAGAATGATGTGCTGAGGATTACAACAGGATTGGCTTTCGAATTTTCTATTTCTGGAGGTCAAACAAGTTTTCGCAAAGACGAGAACTTTAATTAAGTACCAAAGTGTTTCTAAAGAACAAGCAAATCCAGATATCATCTTATCAGATGTTGAATCCAGAAATGGCATAAAAATAAAACATGGATTGATAGAGATTATCGGCGACGTAAAGGCCTGGAAGTTTTAATTTGGTACTTCATATACAAAGTTCATGAGTATTATTAATTACTAGTATAGAATACTTAAGATATAAAACCCAGTGATTTTGTAGAAAAGGCATGATAGTGGGTTGTAAGAACTCCAATAAAGTCTTAATTAGTTTATGTGAGTTAACAAGCCAGGTGTAAGTAAGCCACAAGACAATTGGCAACCCACAACCTGGCAAAACATGATTAATAACCTCAGCTTAACATCTTGAAATGAAAAATTATATTTTATGAGTCTAAATTAAATTTTTTTCAGAAATGGAAAATAAGTTCCTGTGTGTTTAATATCGCTTACCATTTTCCATAAAGGAGTATAAATTTGAATTAGTCAATCCTAATTTTTTAAATCGTTTGGCACGATATGTTGTTTTGATGCAAGAGAGGTGACTTTTGCTTATGTTGCGCAGTTGTATACAAAATGTCTAAAGAGCAATCAGTGGCAGATATAAATGCTTGTGCTGAGCAATAAATGTATATTATGTTGCTATGGTAATACATTCTTTGCAGGTTAGTTTGCATGGGAATATGTAATATTATGACAATCTTGAACTCTATGCACCTATCGATATAGGGTAAATGTAATCTAAGAATGTGATAACGTCTCAGTAAAAATTATATTTAATTTAATATGTTGTAATGGTGTTTGGTCATACAAATATTGATTTTAATTAAGGTTTAAAATTCATTCAAGATTGTCGTTTTCTAATCCTCGGAGAGGATGATGAAACTATTTTTTATTGCTAGATATTACGATTAAAGTCATTCTCTCTAATAGTATTTGCCACTGGTTCTGTGAACATTGATTTCGTTATGGAGCTCATAATATGGCTCTATTTTCATGGGTTTTTCTTATAGAGATGCATTTGCATGGACAATGCAAACAAATGGCTCGATACATAAATTTGTGTTGACAGATGGGCATTCTATAGCACATGAAATTGATGTGACAGATCCTTGCAAGCTTGGGCATTCTATGATACATGAATTTAATGCAATTAATGAGTTTGCTCTATATATCCAGAGGAAGGCTAACGTATTGTGACAAAACCATGAACGTGTTGCATTCACAGATTGTTTTAATTCCTGTGAAGCGACAAAAGTTTAATAAAAGACAGTATATTTCGAAGGTATTTAATTTTTGCTTTTATTTTTATTTCGAAATTTCTTATTATTTAAAAAACAACATGTTTTATTAGCAACTTCATTCTAGGCTCAACATCGACTGAGCCACGTCACTATTCAAATTGCATTTGCTCTCACCCATTATGAACTGGGTGGTTTTTCTATGTAAAAAACCTGTCTTGAAAATATTGCCTGAAGGCAGGTGAGTAAATTACTAAATAAACTACTAGTAATTGTTGAAAGAAAGGTAGAAATCTCGTGTATGTAGAAAGGTAGAAATCTCGCGTATGTAGAAAGGTAGAAATCTCATGAATGTAGAAAGGTAGAAATCTCGTGTGTATAGAAAGGTAGAAATCTCGTGTATGTAGAAAGGTGGTAGAAATCTCTTGTGTAGAAAGGTAGAAATCTCGTGTATGTAGAAAGGTAGAAATCTCGTGTATGTAGAAAGGTAGAAAATTCGTGTATGTAGAAAGGTAGAAATTTAGTGTAATTGCTTTCAAGAAACTGTATATGTGTGTACATTATAGAAAGGTTTGACTGAACTCTCTCTCTCTCTCTCTCGATCGATCGATGGATCGATCGATTGATCGATCGATCGAAGCCAAGGAAATTTATTCATATAGGCAAATCCGGCACTAGTCAAACTTTACTAAGACTGACAAACTTAGGCCTTCTGTTTCGATTCCATATGAAAGTGGATTTCACCACGTCTGATTGACAGTCCTGATATCAGACATACGTTTTTTTAAATACAAAACATCATTCATCCAAAGTAATGTCTTCAACACAAGAGTCATCCATCCATAAATAAGCACATGACCGATAAGCCAGGAGAATCATTTTACTAAGACAAAAATCCAAGATATTGATTGAAATATTGCTTAATTGATTCATAACCTTTTGTTTTCCTTTGTCTGCACGTAACGCTTGTGATTAAGCGATATGATCGACATTTGGATGGCGTCTTTAAATATCCAGGACACAATATAATTATGCACTGAATGATGGAAGAAAGATAATGTTTAGATGATATCTATACTATCCAATTAGTAAACCAGTCCATCAGAATAAACGCTCTTCGATACGTGGTGGAATATATCTTAGACCTCCGATAGCTTGATGAGATTTCATGATTAGAAAGACATCCAGTTTCTTTATTTGATGCTCTCATCCTAATATAATTTCGATTAAATGACGTTTTAGACGAGTAATTGGCCGACACCAGTTATTATAACAATACACACTTCAAGCTGGGACATTTGTATCTTCAAGTTCTGATTTTTTGGGTTATATCACAACCGATTGGTACTCCTGTGTCGAAAACCTGGTAATTTCTTTTGAAAAAAACATCATAATCAGTTTCTTGTCAAATAGAGTGCTACGCTAAAACTAAAGAATTTACTTTAATTAAAGGATAGCAATTAAGTACGCTTTTTGTTAATACCAGCAGATCTATATAAAAGCGTTTTAGATGCGGCTATGTTCATATTTCTAAATTAAGAGAAGCCTCATTCAACCCGACTCTCGCGTGGCTTTCTCAGAGTCTGCTTGAACGAGACTAAACTTACATGTTACAGTTCTTCTTATTCATGTGGATCTTGGAACACTGTATGTAAAAAAAAATCAATCGTGAAAAAAACACACCGGTCATAAAGGTTGGATCAGGTGACCACTGGCTACAAAAGTGACCCGCTCGCACAACCCTCTAACTTAAAGGCCATTGATGGTAATACATAGATACAATGTATGTGCTCTTTACGAATTGCTCGTTCTATATATGTGCATTTACACTTGTTTACGCACTTATATCAGTAAAGTAGAGGCACAAACTGGAGTGGAACTAAAACTGAATGTGAAGAAAAGAGAAAAAAATGTAGTATAGTTCTAATGCCATTCATATCTTATCTTGACTAAAATCAGCTAATTTTTACTTTGAAATTTTACATTTTTATCTTGAGCTTAAGACTTTGTGTCCACTATAATATACTTATTTGTATAAGGCCGTCAATGATTGGCTAATAGTGGGAACTCAGACGTAATTAATGATTGGCTATTAGACGGCACTCAGTCGCAATGGTATGCTCATAGTTAAATTGTTTTTCATGCCTAGTTTTGAATTACTGAGAGATTATTAAAACACCAAACATCTCAAGAGCTTCAGCCAAGTTTGTTATTGTTGAAATTTTTACAATAGCTCATTTGCTACCTTGAGGTATTTCCAATAATGTTCAAATTTTCAGATGGTAGAAATATAATTTAAAAATTGAGTTTTTAGCCAAAGAGTTCGTTTGTTCTTCAAAAGTTATGTAAATATTATAAATATTTCCTTATCCGAAGAGGTTCGTTTCACCAAATTTGATATAGAAAAAATGAAATGTTTGACCGGATAAAATTTTGATAACCAATTTTATCAGAGTCTAATTTGACCGTTAGAAAAGTGGTTTTCCAGTTATACTATTTGAGGCCTGTGAAGTCAAAAAGTAAAAGATTGCCTGACGGAAAACCAAGTATAGAATATCACTGCAAAAGATAAGGAAGTATTGCACTTGTTTCTGTTATGCACGAATTCTCATCACAAAGGTGTATATTCTATTCATTTTATTTTCTATTACATGGGTTCTTGTGCTAGGATACTTATATGGATTTAATGTAGGAATACTCCTTCCAAAGGCTGAACAATAATGGAACCTAGTTTCCAGAAGAGGCACGAAGCTTGAGAATTTATAAGTGGACATTCCAGCTGACTAATGGGTCTAATTAGGACCAAAAGGCATATCCTGGCCCTCATGATACGTGAAAATTAAATGGTCGATGAAAACATTTAACTTTGAAAATAATTTTATCAAAAACTTCTTTACTTGACTATCAGAGTAAGAAGGCTCAATGATATTGTCAGCCTGGCACCTGGTTGGAAAGTTTGAAAAAGATATAACTCGCTGTTAGAGTCTGCTATTATAATACGATTTTGTTTTTTGTATACTGTAGTGAATACAGTATGTTTCGACTGTAAAAGAAGGAAGCGAAAACCACTGTCTAATGCTTTCATTACTTAATATCCAGAATTCTTGCAGGGGCATCCAACTTTTGTAACTTATTTATGAAAACAGATTTCCACTTTTAAGCACGTTCCTAGCGGACTTGCGTGATTTACCACCGTCATAGACATTCTATTTTAAATCAAATCAATTGTAACGATGGATTTGTGGCCTTATTATTCGGAAGCACGCAAATCCTCGTGGACATCGTAATTACTAGAATTTGCATGAGCGTCGTTTAATAATGAAAGCTAGCATTGCGACGGCTGTGCTGTTAACATAGGATAGGTTGGGGCATTATACTTCTAATTTGCTGAGGTGTTATAATTTATATGGACGAGCATACTGTGTCACTAATTAAGTTGTTACTACAAATGCATCAAAAACATTTATACACAATTCAAAAATTACATTGGCCATAATATCTAAGCATGCGGAGGTTGTCATGTTTCCATCCTTTGTGATAGCATTGTAAATATAGACTGTTTTATTTTAAACAGACAAAAGGATCAGTAGATCAATTGATCGATAGGTAGATGGACGGATGGAAAGGTGGGAGGTGGAATGAAAACAACATTCTTTTTATTCGAGTACTCGTGTATGTCAATCAGAAAAAACACCCGCTTTATTTTGCCTTAAAACTTTCGGGATACATGTAATCCTGTATAAAATAAATCTCAAAGTCGTGTCTTCTCTTTTTAAAACTGTAAAAATAGAATAAAGGATATATAAATACGTACAATCTAAAGCGTCACAAGAATTATTTTGGATAAAGGTTTTGGCAAAAAGAATAATTTTGATTTTCTTCTTCTTTTTTATTTTTTAAGCAATTTACTCTGAAAATAATTCAGAATATTAGAGGATCTATAGAGACTTTATGATGTGAGAAAGGATAAATAAGAATGTATTATTTTGTACAAAAATAGCTTTTGCTCCATTCATTTGTATTTCTGAAAACCACACCTTTCTTTATTCTTTCGGAAGATGTGTAGGAGTTGAAGTCAAACTTTCTGATGATTTTGCAAAAACACATTTTGGCCTACTTGACGATAAAGAACGCAATATTATGTGTTTCGTTGAAAAATATTTTACGCCTTTGAACAAGATTTTAATAAATTGCCAAGATGAATTGGGCATGAAGATTGAAAAACAAAATCATAACACCTTCGCATTTCTAATTTTCCGCTGAATTAGAGAAAAGTAAATTATTTCACAACTAATCAGGTGAAACCAATGTATATTTGCTGTTCCAGTTTCTCTACTTAAAACGTGTAGTAAAAATGTCCATACGTTTGCAGAGATGGATCTTTATTAAAATTGCGCAATATAGTTGTGGAGCAACAGGTGTCAATAAATTGTTCCTTTTAATCTGAAAGAGAAAAAAGACATGTGAGTTTTAAATCTGAAGACTTACTTTGTTCTTCAATGATGCAGTTTCATTTTGGGTTTCCAGTTTCAGCAAATGAGAAAAATAATTGCGTTAAACCCCACAAACTCATACCCAAAAATATGTCCACCCATCAATCGCTGTTTTCATGACAATCTGAACTCATTGTACACCGACTGATGCAGAGCAATCATACTTGACACGATGTTGTACACGTGCACAAAACTACATATGTCAAGAAACACGTTCGGCATCGGGTAAATGGGTACGTTTATTCTCAAATTTCCCGATTCTCTTTTTTTTTTTTACCGATTTTAAACTTTTGGTCTCTTCCACACTCAAGTGTAAATTTTGTCCAAACAATCGAGGTCAATCAATTCTGGTTTGATTTTTCACGTGCTCTTAGGAATGAAAAATTCATTCTCATAGATACAGAACGAAATTTTGGCAAAGTAACTAAAAGTTACAATGCATATATTTGTATTTAAAAATAGAATATTCTTTTTCTCAATTTTATAGATTGCTATTAAAACAACAAAGCCGTTATATTTTTAAACGTCCAAGATGGTACGTGCCTTTAAAATGTATATTTCAAACAATGCCACCTAAGTTACAGTTTAGGAGAAATGAAATGCAACATGCACATAAATTTAGACAACATAAAATAATTCGGTCAATAAAAGAATATAAGAGAATATGTTGAGAATTTAATTGTTCCAGAAGGTAGTCTCTGTTTCAAGGGTTGGATCAGTAAGAACTTTTTTAATAATGTCTTTGTTCATAAAACCATGGTTTTCAAGAAACACTAAATTCATTATCAACTGAGACGACTAAACAGGCCATCATCCGTTTGCATTGTCATTGATTTCATAACTTGATATTTCAATGTATGTGTACTTAATTTCATAATTTGATCATAAAATGTGTAGGTGCTCAAATTAACAATATATATGAGTTCAGTTTTCTACTGTTAATCCATCAACATGCCAGTGTAGATAAACTTTATAAAATCTTGAGTGCTGACACCACTAATTTACTTTTACAGACCATATTTGACACATATTACTATTTTTCTACTAGATGACTCAGTATAAAGCACATGTATTTCTTGACGGAACTTTTTCAACAACAAAAATGGAGTGATTCGAGGCAATACGCTCAAGATAAATGAAAAATGTTTTTTGTTCATATGGGGTACCAGTAAAATATACTTTAACGACTGGCAGAGGATTTTGTTTTGCTGAACGTCAATGTTTATGTAAGTTCACAAATAGAATGAACTTAAAAGTTCTGATCAATGTCTCAAAACATTTTTAAACTTACAGTTCCACTCTGATATTAAATCCAATGGCCGGATAGCAATTGATAAGTGTTACGTATATTCAATTTTCAATCGTTTGTTAGGAATTTCTTTTTAAAAAAATCTTGTTATTTGTTTATTCATTATATGTTATTGTAAAGTAACATTGTACGTTGGACTTAACCTTATTCAAAATAAAGTTGTTGTTTTTTTTTCTAGCTGACCTGATTATTTGATTATTCTGTTTATTCTGTAAACAACTAATACAATAGATTATATATTTTCTGTGTATGGGTTTAATATTAGTATCATTATTATTATTTGATTATTTGATTATTATATTTATTCTGTAAACAACTAATACAATAGATTAACTATTTGTCTGTATGGGTTTAATATGAGTATCATTATTAATAGAAGTAAACATGTTTATTTGAGTCTAATGTCTAGCTTATTAGAATTCCTTAACAATGTACTTGGTGTACCTGACATAGTCCAGGTTATATACTACAATTTTACTGACAGACTTTTTAAAATAACTAACATTTCTTTTTGCAAACATCAAGAACTTTCTAGAAGGTTATTTTTGTTAGGTAATTTATTTCAACGAAAAACAATTTGATTGTGACCTGAGATCAAGTGGAAGACTATATAATCTTATTACTAGAAAGAACATTCATTTTTTGTGCTTTAATATCTAACATAATCAATTTGGCATTATTGTTGAGTCCAGACGTTCATTTGGGCTGGAATTTATTTCTTCAGATTATATAATTCAATTATTTTTTCTTGAAGTACGGAGTTATCATAAAAAGCGAAGTTTTGGACAGAATACAGTCACTGGGATTTATAGTTACTGCAAACCTGGAATTATATAACAGTGTTAAAGGAATGACTCTTGGTACATAAACATGATACAGGTCGCCACAGATATGATGAACACTTTCAGCATTGGACTTAATTTGGATTTCTACTTATGTCTGTAAGTCTAGTATTATTTTGGGATTAATTCGTAATATTATTGGGTTTTTTTATTTTCACTTTGTATTCTAGGGAAATACTTATCTGTTGAATTTTACAAAAGATAATTGCTGTTTATTCTTTTCTGTTACTTCTTTTAACAGCATAGATTCGTAACATATGCACTTTATCAAATGTATCCCTACTTCAAGAGCGGTATCCTAAAAAATTTACAATTATTTTTCTGAGTGTTGTAAAAAATATATATTGTTTTGCTCTACATTACCAAGTCTGAGGAGCTCATGTCATTTAAACACTCACTGATATCAATTAAACTATTAACGCGATTCCTTCAGAGCTTGCTTTTAATAGTAATTTAAATGTGGAAATGTGATATAGGCACTAAATAATATGTGTTCATTATTGTATGAAATGGATTTTATAAATATGGCTTGTTCAATTTGATTATGCTTGTATGGCATCAATACAATTTCTCTGATGCATTAGTTTAGCTGCGAATTGCAAATTTATAGCATAAAGTGTTGTCTACGGAGACAAACGATAACTGCAGTCCCAGAGATCAATCATAAAAGCAAATTGGTCCATAATGCAAATATCAAATTTGATAATTTGGTATAACTTTGATAGTTGTGGATTGATTTAAAGTCATCACAAGAGTTGATCATATCGTGCCGTTTCAAAGCTGGAATAACACGTACAATGTTGCAAATAAAATATCAGAGAGATAAACCATATCAAATAACCGCTAGCGTGTAATCATAAAAGAGAAAGAGAAGTATTTTTATAAATATGAAAAAATAGATAAAAGCAAAGGAAATAAACGCTTGAAAACATAATTGGTTGTGCTTGTTGTGTAACTCACTTTTTAAAAAATAAAAGTTTTTTTAGAGTGGTACATAATCATAAACCTTCTTAACTAAGTTCATACAAAATCGTCGTCTCATGTGGTGGAAGTTGCTACATCCGACTGTTACAAGTATGTGGTCATAAACTAAGGAACAGAAATGAAACAAAAACCAGTACATGTTGTAATATTAGGAGAAGAAATTAATTCTCTAAGTTATAAAGTCAAAATCTACGAGAAACTTGTATTATTTGTGAATAAAATCCAATGATACAAAATCTTCTGTTACAAGTCCAAGTCCAAAAGTGCATAATGTTCCGAATGCATTACAATTTTGAATGTGCTGATGTACCAATAATCTTGCTCAATCACAAATTCGCAATTATATGATAAAGAATTTCTTTGAATGAATCAACTATATTGCCAAAATCAAAATGTTTTAGTACTAAATGTGATGTGAAGTGATTATGATATTTAACGTAGCTTTAACAATTTTTCAGTCATATCGCTACGATGTCTGCAGTGTGGCAGTTTTTGGTGATGTCTAGCACTGAGGCATCTTGCCGCAGACATGTAGCATGATGTCTATATGTCCCACCCAGTCACATTATACTGACACCAGACCGACCAGTCCTATCACTAACCTCTTAATGCTGAACGCCAAGCGATGCAGCTGTTAGTACCATTTTTGCAAGTCTCTGGTATGACTCGACCGGGAATCGAACCTACGACCTCTTGCATCCGCAGCAAAATGTCAAGAAGCACTTGAAAATTCCTCTCAAATTATATCTGAACACAACTAAAAGTGATTCCAATAGATTTGATTTTAAAATAGGAATAAATAATTTTGTTGATAACAAACCTTATAATAAAACAATAAGATAAACAGGATGTGAGTCAATTTTCTATCAAATTCTTAAACAAGTCTGTATATAGAACCTTCTAAGATTGATTGGTCATGTAAAATTTTTACATATATTATCTATTAGTTGAATCCGCAATCATTAATAAAAGTTAACTATGTAATTAGTTGTTTACAATTGATCCTTATAATCTTCAATCCTGGTAATAAAGTTAAACACGCAATTGAGATAACACAACCTGAATGCGTTTCTCTCCCAAGGCGCACGGACAGGGTGTCGAGGTTCAGCGTTAAGCAGATATGCACAATTTATATATTTTTGTCCTGTAAATACCAGGATTCTGTATGTTAATGGAGAGCTAGAGTAACAGGAAGATTGTAATTTTGAGATGCACTCTGATATCCCCGTATATATATATATATATATATATATATATATATATATATATATATATATATATATATATATATATATATATATATATATATATATATATATAAAGTGTCTTTTTCTAACAAAGCTCAACGTTCTCTGTAAAATGTAAACATCAATATGTACATGACAAATTTTACTTGGTTGATTATTAGCCTGAAAAATATAAGCAAGAGAGAAATTAAGGCCTCACGTAAACTATCACTGAAGTCCTGATAAGTTTCACATAATCCGATGAAATTAAGTGTTTGAATCCTTGAATATATTCTCGTTATTCTGTGAATTAATGACTTTTTGAAACTAAGCTTATCTTTTCTTCTATATCAAACCACACACGTAAATCACAAATTCCTCTTTGACTATTACTAACAATTTGTGCAGTGAAAGAACAAATATTGTACGTTTATCTTCATTATGCACTGTCATTTTGCATTTAAAATAAACATATCTGATTCTCTATAACTTCTCCAACAATTGAATTATCATTTCAACGTTACTCAAATAGTCATACGCAAAACAATCCTTTTACGACCTTTCACATCAAATTGAACCAATCAAATGCTAGGGCGTGCGTAATAGACTTGCTAGTGTATTATGAATTAAACACTTATTATTATCAATAGGGATGGTATAGGGACACAATTTATACGAACAAAAAATCATCCTGGGATACTATAGAGACAGTGGAAATTTTGTACTAGCACATTTGGGTCTGTATAGGGACATGTGGAATGGCACAGGTGACATGACGTCACAGTACTGGAGACTGGCAACAGTGTAGTAAGGAGCTGACCTAAATACACACATATCTACTACTCTAGGGAGGGACACAATACAATAGAGACACAGACATATAACACATATATGGCAAAATTGAAAATGAAAATATTTTCGAGGCATTGGAAGTGATCCTGATGAAGGCGTTTGGGTTCATTTTCTTTGTCTTCTTTTAACTTCCTTTTTTCCTCCACCAATTTCTTATTTTCTGTCCTACACTTTTTTCTGCTACATGTTTGTAATTATTCTTTTCTTCCTCCTGTTTTTCCTTTTCCTCTCTTTTTTTTTGTTTCTTTCTTCTGTCATTATCTTATTCCTTTTCTGCTTTTTTTCATTCTACTCCCCCATCCCCATATTTTCTTCTACATCTTATTTTTCATCCTTTTCAGTCCTAATCATTTCATTCAATATATCCATTCCTTTCTTTAGGTTGTTAATCTCCAATCTATGGGGACTATATGCCACATACTGCATCCTAACATTTCCACTGCCACAGCTAGTGTGTCCACCACTTGTAATCTGAGAATTCGTTCATAGTTACTGGCCATGTGTTGAATGGTGCGAGTAACGAACGCTATGACTTTTGCATCATTAGGATGAGAAAAAACCCACACAAATATATTATCTACACCATCGGGATGAGAAAAAAAACATACACACAAATATACTATCACACCATCGGGATGAAAAAAAACACAAATATACTATCTACAACAACGAACCAGCAAGTATAAAACACACTAATGAACGCGCGTGCACACACACACACACACACACACACATCATTAAAAGAGTGACTGTTTATAATCACACTACACTACATACACACGAAATGGCAAATTTAATAGTCTCTCTTTTTTAGAGAAATTGCTAGACATGAAAAGGGCTAATTTTTAAAAACTCGAAATACACCCGGTAAATGATGACACTTTCCTGGCATGGTACCGATTGCACATCGCCGGCTCTAATCATTTTCCAATTAATGTGTATGGTTCCGAGGGCAAAGGGAGCTTGAGTTGCCTCATCAGCCCAGTTTTCAGTGTGAGACTTCTTCTCTTTGTCTTCTCCTATGCCGAGTCGGGGATGGTGAGGTCGCTGCTACTCCCATTTTTGCCGCTCTCTCCAACTCCTACGATTCGTCCTACTCCCAATTTTCAATTTGAGGGACAGCGTCTCTCACTCGTTGTGGTGCTGACAATGGTTGTATTACTGTTAGTGGCTGCGGTGCTGATTCTGCTTGTGGAGGTGTCCTCACCTCAGGTTTGACCTCATACACAGGTCTTACCATAAGGTGAGACAGGATCCTTCTTTTCCTTTCTTTCTCCTCTTCTTTCTTCTTTTTCCAAATAGCCATCAACTCTGACTTCGTTTGTAATGGAATCCATAGCCAGCTCGTCCAGGAAACGTCTGGCATACTCCAGGTGCAATTGGAGTTCTAAAAGCTTAGCAATTCTGGTACTCATCTTCAGTATTGATACATCAACAATGTTTAGCTAGACAGGTCATATGTGATTATAGTCATGTATACACTTTTGTGTTTTGTGACTTTAAGCCCTGAAAAGGGCTAGTGGCCTTCCCCCTTCCGGGGCCGGGCTCACCAGTGTCCAGTGCTGACACTTTTTATGCCCCGGGGTGGGCTGCGCTTCTTCCATGGGGGAGCTTACAGTCCCGGGCATGGGCTGCGGTCCCTATGGAAGGGCGCGAGGCCTTCGTGCTTGGCCCCTTGTTTTTTTCTGACCCCTAAAAAAGACCTTTCCTAAGCTAAAATATGTAAAATATGTCGCTCGAAAAATGGCAGAACCGCAACCGACTCTCCTATCCGGGTCGCTACTCCCACCCACAAAAGCTCCAAAGTTTGTCCACCTAGCTTTATTTCAGTTAGGTGGCTTATTTTTCAAATCTTGACCAGTTTTTTTCCTACGGGTGTCCCTATATCAATTTTGTGTGAGCCACCTGTGCAATTGACCTAATGAGCCTGAGTTGTGGATTTGGAATAAATAATTTTAGTTTGAATTTTGCGTACTTGGCGTACTTATAATGTTCGAAAGGGTACCAATCTTTAGGCGTTTGCCGCCTACTTAAAAAAATTATCACCGCTTGGTTTGAGTGGGTGTGTAATTTTGACCGCCTTGCCAAAGGATCTTGTTTGGGCCGTAGGTCTTCAGAGCCAACGTGAAGACATAGGTTGTAGGCTTTTCGTTTTTTGAACAGTTGGCCGCGCGGCCAGGACTGTTCATCGCTATTTGTTTGTCCGTACCAGGGTTGGGGTTTTGGGACAGCAGTTGGAAGGTGGTTAGTTCTGCATAGTCCCTTAATTTGTTTTGAAGTGATGTCTGCTTGTGTGCGTGCTGAGTTTGGCTTTCAGGGATGTTAGCTGGTGCTAACTAACTATCCCTTTTGATTTGAAGGCAATTTCGTACTTCTCTTTATTGGCAATGAAAATTAGTAATCTTTTCAGTCTACCCTCAGGGTAGTGTTGGTATTGCTTCCTTTGTTTGACGGCTTTGGGACGGTCCTGCATCATCCCTCTGTTGATCTGTAGTAGAGCCTTCGGGTTGTGTTGATTCTGCCATCTTGTTCTAGTTGTGGGCTACTGTCATCCTTCGTTGTATACCGTAGGAGCTGATTGTGTCCCATTACCTTACCATGTTTGAGAATTGGTCGGATCCAATTCTCAGCTTCGGACATATACTGGTGGAGCATCCAGCATATCGGTGATACATGCCGTTATGTAATCTTTTCATTAAGTCGCCTTATCGTTAGAACGACTATGGTGATTAGTGTTTATTTTTGGATCTTGGTCGGGTCCAAGACCACGCTAACTGTATCTCATTACCTTTTCATATTTGAGAATTGGTCGGCTCCAATTCTCTGCTTCGGATATATACTGGTAGAGTGTCCAGTATATTGGTTGTACATGACGTTATGTAATCTTTTCTTTAAATCCCCCTATCGTTAGAACGACTATGGGGATTGTTGTTTATTTTGGGTCTTGGTCGGGTCCAAGACCCCGCTTGACTTGATAGTGTTTTCAAGTCTTATGTCTGTCATTTGATCGGTACATTTTAATTTTTCTACTCCTCGTGGAGTAGTTTTAACGCTTATTCGGCCAATCGGTTTACTCCGCTCCTGGGTGTGTGGGATATCAGATGGGAGGATCCTGATTTTTCCCTTCGCTATCGGTCTTGCCCTATATGTCCTTGTCATGGTGGGAAATCTTAGCCTATACAGTGCTTATAGGTTTCAGGATCCACCCAGGCTTGTGCTAGTATGAGTCCTAGCGCCTGTTTTATGTTATGGACTAGGTATGGTGATTGCGAGTATATTAGTGTTTGTATGCTGGGATGGGTTATTAGTGATTCGATACGGGCTTATTGATTCCCTTTATTTGATGTTATTAAGCTGTACTTTCGGTAGGTTTGATTTAGCTAACTGGTTGTTTCCTTCCCCTCTCCCTCCTGTATGATTCCGGTCCTTTCTTCTTTATATCGTATTATTTACTGTGTAATATTGGATGATTCAGATTGTATCATTATTCCTCGTTAATTTGGAAAATAGTGTACATGTATTAGTAGTTATGTGGGAGCGTTTGGGCTAAAGTTGCGTATCTTGTGTACATCATTTGAGTGCTAAATTTTGATTGGTTGATATATATTTTAGTTTTCAATCCTTCTTTTAACTCAAGGTTGTATGTTTTCTTTTGTGATTAAGCGCGGCTATTATCGGCCAATCAGATACAGCCTTAGATTAGAGCTTATGTATTTTGTGTTATCTGACTTGAAAGCTGGTATTAAATGTTGTTTAGAGTTTTAATTTAAATTTTTATTTTTCCATAAATATTTTAATGTAAATTCATGTGGGGGTTATATGATTAAGTATTTATAGTATATTGTTTGAGGTTATTGTTGTGGAGTAGAACCACTGTACAGTAAATATTTTTGGCTGCCCACGTATTTGTTTCCGTAAGAACAAAGGAACAAAGGAATTTTTCCGTAAGAACAAAGGAACAAAGGAATTTTTAATGAATAGTTTTGGTTTTTATTCAATATGATAAATAGTTTGTAAAATTTGGAAAGGAGGGCATATTTACATCGTTGGTTGTAGTAAGAGTTGTTTGGGGCGGTAAAATTCAGTACCAGTTGGCTTTAATGATTATATAACGGCAATTAATTTATAGTTATGAGGTAAAGTAGATTTTTAAATAGACTTTTATAAATTTAATGGATTTGAGTAGATTTTACTTTACCTTAGCTTTTCCTAGTGCAATATCCTTAATGTGTAGCGAATCATCCAATATTATCCTTAAAGTCCGGGAGCTCAGAAACACACGTCCGCTCTGTTCAACAATCAGAATTTATGATCATCGTGTAGCTAGACTGACGATTGTGTCGCTTTATATCCGTGGAGTTAAGACGTGAAGGAAAACATCCCCTAAAACTCAAATTTTACCATCACATGAAACTTGCGTACTTAAAAGAAGCACTCACGTTGACTTTTCTTTTTGATTTACAAACCATAGACAGACACGATTTGGACAAGACAGAAGCGAAGTGCTTATATACACTTCTTCTATTTTTTAAAACATATTGTTAAAGGTTTAGGCAAATTGAAAGAGTATGTCTGTTCAAGAGTGTTGTGTAGCCGTGAAAAGGAATGGGGGTTTTTGTTCATGGGAGTAATATCAATCTTGATTTGCTATCCAAGATTGCGTCCACTTTCTTCGTCGACAGCCGTGACAGACTCTATTTTGAAAGGAATGACATGCCGTAACGGTACGGAGGTGTGTCCCACCACGTTGTACTTCACCACATCGGAGACCACAAGGATCAAATTAAATCCTTGGTTCATTTCTACAGGGAACGAAAATATTTGGAAAAATCCAATTTGCTAGTCACAGCTTGTATATCCTTTGGTTTCTTTTTGTCAAGCATCACAGTGTCACCACCCAAACTTTTATACAATTCATGACAACATGTAATGGCCAATAAATTGTCCTCCTAAAATTTGATCAGTAGGCGACGAGCTATTTTGTGGTATTCAATCGTGACCGTTTTTTTTTAGTCTCACCAAGACTTTATCAAATATGACATTGAACCTGATAGCAATGGAGTTCAATAAATGTTGACCACTAAAATGATAGACTGCATGAATGATCAATTAATAGGTGTTGATTGTAGTTATGTTTCTTTTTTTCATAGAATGAAGTGCAGCGGAACGTTCATTCAAGGCTTGTTGCATTTTCTTGTCAATATCTTCCACCGTAAAAGTGTTTTGATTTTCAACGATGTATTTGATTTGTGTAAGGTGAATCATTTCCACCAATGTCACTTTCCAATGTGCTTGGTGATCTAATTGGATGGTCTGAGGTAATTTGGCCGTAACGTATTATTGGGAAACGCCTCCATGGATCTGCCACTTACAAAGTTTAAGTAAAATTGGTTGTTCATAATTCTACAGTTCTAGTGTTCCTGGAGTCACTGGAAATCAGAGGAGTTCGTTAATGTGACTGTTGGAACTAACGTTGGACACAAACTCCCGTTGTTGTTGTTTCGGTTAGAGGAATAGTATTTCAAAGGTTGAATGGGAAGAATGCTGAGTAAAATGGTCTACAATTGTTTATCTTCTTTTCGCAAGCTCAAATTGGCAATAGTAGCACCGATGACACAATAAACGACAAAGACTTGACAGAAAAAGATGATTTGCGTTTTAGGCACACATTCCCCACACCACACCCAAAAGGGTTGCTTTTGTAGATCTTGCAGAGAAGAACTAGGGGAAGTATTGGTCATTGTAGTAATCGAGATTGTGTTCAAGGGTATGAGGGTCACTTCTTTTTGTAGTCGATGATTTCATAATCGTCGATCCAAGAGTCAAAAGGTGACTGACATCCATTCTAATGTACTTTAACTTCTTTGACACGACGTTTTCCCACTTTTCGTGTTCTTAGATCTAGAATGCTTTCTATTTCGCACACGCCATCTTCATTTTTGGTCACGCGTTGCAATTCAGGTAAGTAAACGTTCTTTCAACACTTCTCCATTCATGTCTTCAAATTTATAGAGGAATGACAACGGCCACACACTCGATCTTTGACACGAAACAATTCGGTGGTCCAATTGGGTAAGACACCTTTGTCGAAAGTGAATTTGGTTTTGCCAATGCATATGCAAACTTCCGCGGTCAAAACTCCACCTTTCTTGGGGACAGTTACTGACGGGGACGTTCCAAACAGGCGCTCAAAGACTGTTACTTCGTTGTCGGGAGTCACTTCTTGGAGGGCACGACCAATGATCAGATGGTAAGATTGGTTGTACGGTTGAACGTGGTGCGGCAAGAGGTCGATGTACTTGAGAGTCTTTTGATGCGTGAAATATTTTCACATGCGTTCTTTTGGGGTACGTTGAAAACGTTCTACGATGCTGGCTTTGGTTTCGAGATTCTCGGTCCTAAAAAAATTAATGTCACGTTTCTTCAATTCTTTTCGGAAAGCTTGATTCAGAAATTCTGTGCCTTGGTCAGTTAGCCATCGATGAGGGAGATGACCACTTTGTTTCAACACCAGCTTTAGGGTTCGCACTAATTCACTGCTCGATTTTGCAAGTCAAAGGCACTACCCAAACAAATTTATAAAAGACGTCGATGACACGAAACAAATATTTGTAGCCACCATTGTAGGTGGCCAAATGAGAGACATTGGCTAAATCAGCATGCCATTGATAATCGATGCCTTCCACTTGGGTGCGACTTCTAGATTTTCGTCGAATGGATTTGTGTAAGGTTTACGTGGCTTGTTCTTGTAACCATCGTTGTACTTGAGGTAAACGAACACGTTTCAGTCTTGTCTTGACAGAATGTTACAATTTCTGAACTCCTCCATAACTGACAGGATGTGATGGGTCGTGGTAAATGATGGCTTAGACCTTTTCCATATTTTAAACAAGTAATCCAATCTTTGCTGATCCTACTCTGAATGGAGTGAGAGGGTAGTTTGCAAACGACTTAACGTGTCTGATGTGACACGGGAGTCGAAGTGGAAGTTGTTTTGGTAATGGTGGCGGTGGCGGTGACGGTGGTGGTGATAATGTTATGGCTTTGGTCTCTTTGTATTTTTTCACTTCTAGTTTCCCTTCTTTTTCACTTCTTTCGAAGGAGGAGTAGACATACTTTTGACCCATGCTTTAAGTTCTTCCTGCTGGATCGTAAGGGAAGGGATTAACAATGACTCTGCAATATTGCTAGGAACGAGAGCTGCTGACGGTGTTTGAATGACTTCTCTTGCCTCTTCTTCAGGCACTCGTGGGGCTGCTTCTGTCTTGACAACTGATGGTGGTGGTGGAAGTGGTAGTAGTTGTGGTGATGGACATTTCATCAAGGCCTTAAAATCTTTCAGAGTGTGTGGAAATACTTTGTCTAAAGCTTTCTGGTGAAATTAGTGCTGTAACTGGGACATCTCGTTGAAATGAGGATTGGGAGATAAATGTGGGGTTCGTTGTTCTTGCAACGATGGTATTTTACCTATCGCTTGTAAGGGACTAAGGTCAGGTTTCGTCCTTCCATTGATTTCCAAGGATCACGTCTCAGACCTTTTGACCCAGAGACTTTTTCCCTATATTTTATACATTGTGAAGCAGTTCCAGCCACGAGACTTGTAACCAAGGGGGCTACTGTGGCTTTTTACAAGGGTGCTAGCAATATAGGCAAAAAGGGTACAAATACTCCACGTTGTAGCAACATGTCTTTCTTTTGACGACTGGGTATTTGTTTGGACCATTTGGCAAAGAAAGTGTCAATGTTTAGACAAAGGTATCGTGCCTTTCAAGACATTCAGACAACATTCGCATACGGTATCAGTGACATCATTGGAAGCAGTTTGAATCATTTGTTTGCGCATGAGTAGAGGAGTTCTGGACAAGACGGACAACATGTCCCGATGTTTGGCTAAAGGAGATGTCAGTCCTTTCCTTTCTTTCCTTTGGGGGTAGAGGTGGAGTGTCTTTTTGGGGGTGACATCTTTTTTGTTGGCTCTGGGGCACACACCAAAAATACACTAGCGTCGATGACTTGAGTACGCTGCCTTTATCCCTTTTGGGGGATAATTACCAAATAATCCTCCTCTTTGGTGACTTCTTTTTGTTTGGATTTGTGTATTTTCGTGACACCGTTGCTCGTTTTCTGTTTCTTCTGGGTACGTCGGGAAGAGTGAGGTTTTTTTTCTTGGGCAGAACTGTGGGAGCTTTGGACCACTATTTTAAGAGGAAATGAATGATGACACCTCCTAGATAACATTTACCTCCAGGATTAAAAAAAAATTGCTTTTTGGTTTGAGTGTACTTTGTGTCTCTCACAATAAACATTTAGTTTGATGTGGAATTTGAATGATGCCTTGCAGTAATTGACGTGCTGTCACCGTAAACCATCGTAATACTTCTTTGAGGCTGGATTCTAAGAAACGAGTACTTATTTGTGTATTTTTTTCATGACTAATGCCGTTCAAGGCACGAATCAATTTCATGGAAAGATGATACTGAAAGGACGTCATTTTGACGCTGTGTGAGACAAAGTACAAGTGACCGAGATTTTTACAGATAACTTTGGAGGTGGTGATTGTTAAGTCAACAATGGGACGTGTTCACAACAGTTCCTCCGTCTTGTCACCAATGGTGAAACAGATGGGTACCAATTCACAAATGATTGGGGGCAGTGAGTTTTAAATCCACGAGTAAATAGGAGTGTGGGGTTTGAGTGGTATTTTAGTATGCATGAGTTAGCCAAGGAGTTCCTAATTATTTGGCTTAGACTTGCACTTGCGATTTCTTTAAGACTTTCCTCTAGGACATTTAAACAAGACCTCGTAATGAGTATTGTAGGACGGGTTTTACTTCGTTGAAACAAATGTTGGGTAATGTAAATGATACTGGCATTACGATGATGCCCTTTGCACGTAAATATAAGGGGCCCCGATTGGCCGAGTGGTCTAAAGCGTTGTCCGTTACGGATCACTACCATCTCACCTCTGTCTACGTGGGTTCGAGTCTAGGATTCGGCGAATGTGGACATGTGAGAAAGCTTGCCAGTAGCTTCTCGTGGGTCGGTGGTTCTTTCCGGTGATTTTCCGGTTTCTTCCTCCACCATTATTACTGGCCGCCATGAATAGCCTAGTTTGTGCTGAAAAATGGCGTTAAGCCCAACAACAACAACAGCATGTAAATACAGTTTAATTTCTTCTTCGTCTTCTCCTAACATGTCATCAAAAATGACCAAATGGGTCTGACTGGGGTCAGACACGACAAGAATGACTTCTACAAATACGATGGAATCACCTTGACCTTCTCGAAGAAGACTATACGCCGATTGCCACTTTTTGTAACACCACACGATTCGTTGAGGTGGACGATCGACTAAATGATGTTTATGTTCGATCAAACGTTTGACATACTTCGGTTTTGCCGAAAGAGAGAGATTATTTTGGATTCACCTCATAATATTGTTATTTTCTCTCAGATTTTCATTCATTACTTTGATAATTAAATCATTTGCTCAATTTTGCAAACCTAGCTTGTTCCTCTTTCTGTTACTTAGTTTATGTCCAAAGAGTCGTAGCAATACTAATTATCAAACAGCAGGAAAATGGCTAAAACTGCGGCAGAATATTGTCGTGACAATGAAACATTAGATTAATAGCTTAATTCTGTTTCGAGTTCGTAGCTTTCTGTAAAATAATTGTTCTCTTACCATTTCCTACCTAATTGCCAAATTGCCATTTGATTGCCTTATTTAATTAACAGATTTGTATGGTTTAGTACAAGTTTGCCTGATTTCTTTTCATAATTTAATTGTATATTTTTTAAATTCTAACTTTCCTGAATTCTTATATCTCTAAACATTAGCTCAGGACACTTTCTTTATTTCATTGAGCCTTAATATTGCATTTGATCTATATATGATGTTTTCTTCAAGTGCGCTGGTATACAAAGGGAAATGTCAGTCAAGACAGCACAAAAAGATGAAAAAGAAAATGCATCTTGTATGACATCCAAGTGAAGACAATAATATTCCATCAACAGAACGAATGTACATATTTTGTAGTGTTAAATGCTATTCAAACAGAAAACTGGAATGATTATCTTTTTTCAACGGAACATTTATGTATCAAGATCGATGATGAGCGTATGTACTACTTTCACTTATTATTTAATAATTTATAGGCTAGTTTTTATTCAGATACGATGCGAAAAAGCGAGTGGATACAATATATAGGAAGATAAAACTACTCATTGTTTGTATGAATCTGAATTAAATAATTAGAGACACCTATTAGTCTATCGAATTTTTGTTTGTTTGTATTATGCGATGCGATGTAATTATGATTTTTAACGTAGCTTTAGCAATTTTTCAGTCCTATCGCTACGGTGTCTGCAGTGTGGTAATTCATAGTGATGTCTAGCACTGGGGGATCATGACGCACACATGTAGTATAATGTCCCACCCAGTCACATTATCCTGACACCAGGCCGACCAGTCATAACATAAACCTCTTAATGCTGAGCGTCAAGCGAGACAGCTGTAAGTACCATTTTTGTAAGTCTTTTGGTATGACTCGACCGGGGATAGAACCCACGACCGCCCGCATCTGAGGCAGATAGTCTAACCACTAGGCCACCGGAGCAGTTTCTTAATGTCTCCTTAAATAAATATATATATATATATATATATATATATATTCTTATATATATATATATATATATATATATATATATATATATATAGTTATATATATATATATATATATATATATATATATATATATATATATATATATATATATATATATATATATATATATATATATTAAAACTAATTATTTTATATGGTTATATTTGGCTCCACACATTATTGTGAATTCTATCCTATATGTAAGTCAGAAGTAAATTTTCATGTCAGCGTCATTAAATGTAACTAAAAATATCTGATTCGTTTCACACTAAGTATGTAAAATGAATTAGGATACTTTTTCTTGTGTTGAACGAACTATAAATCAGATATAGTTATTAATCCTGTTTTGAGAGAATTTGCGAAGCGTGTTAGTGTGTGTGTGTGTGTGTGTGCGCGCGCGCGCGAGAGAGAGAGAGAGAGAGAGAGAGAGAGAGAGAGAGAGAGAGAGAGAGAGAGAGAGAGAGAGAGAGAGAGAGAGAGAGAGAGAGAGATGTCCCTGATTACCGAAATTGACACGTCACCTTGTAGGCAAATTTAATCCAAATTTGGCGGCATGCCAAGAAGCACCGTGATACTTTTCTATAGATTTTTGTTTTACAATGAAAATAATTTTGAAGCAAAAGTTAAATTAAGACCCAACCAAACCTATATTTTTAGTATTGAAATTAATATTAAAGAAGTTCGGAAGGTTGTAGCTTCTACAACGAATTGCATCACATGTAATATTTACCTTCTGGTCTATACGGGTGACTTCTGATGTGTTGTATTTGGCAATTTAAGCCTAAAGACCTTCAAGTACACTTATGTGTTTTAAGGAAATGAAAGACCGTTTCATTTCTGAAGTAAGTTATAGTATTTAATCTCTCTCTCTCTCTCTCTCTCTCTCTCTCTCTCTCTCTCTCTCTCTCTCTCTCTCTCTCTCTCTCTCTCTCTCTCTCTCTCTCTCTCTCTCTCACACACACACACACACACACACACACACATACACACACACACAGACAGACATAGTTACTAGGCAGACAAGGCAACTGTCAAAAGCGGGAAAAAATTCAGGCTGAGGCAGATTTTAATGGATGAAAATTTGCAACTGTTAAGAAAGTAATATATAAGAAAAACAAACTGGCTAAAATTTGTATATTATCTAACAGGCGTGTAGGTCTTTAAGGGGTTCGGTTTTAAGGCTTTATTTTGGACATGAGAGGGAATGCAGCATCTCTGACAATGACAACTTTGACAAAATAATTAATCCAACACACATATACCACATCTTCTTTCATGAGAAATAATACATATATATTATTCAAAATGACCAATTGTTCAAGGACTGTTTTTCTTGTCGTCATCTTCGTCCTTTGTAAGAATCTTGCAGATACTCTATTATTTTTTACCAATTTATTATTTACACCTTCCTCCATACAAATCAATATCTGACGCAAAAGTTTTTCTTAGACGTACCTAATGTGCCTAAGGATATCTTTGTGAAATGTTCTTAAGATATATCACAAGATTTTCTTGCGTTTAAATATTTTGAAGATTGTACACCTAAACTTAGGTTGCATCGTGAAATGGGACCCAAGAGTCTGAGACATCATCTCATTCAGCGCAAGCCCCCTACATCAAAAATTTGTTTGCCAAAAAAGCGATTAAAGGCTCTCGTACTTAACGGAGGTACCAAGACATATCTTGTCGTATTTATTTCGATTTGCCAAATAAATATTTCCTGATGAGTCATTAAACATTTATTGCCAAGCGAGGATATCATAGGTAGAAAGTCACTCTAACAATAAGCCCTTGTACGGGATATCGTGCAGGGCTATCATGGATTTCGAACATGACTTTCATATAGGCATCTATTTTAAATATTTTTAATATATATTTATTTTCTGTCAATGTTTTAAACGTGACAAAGCGTTTATATCCATTGTGTCTATATTGTAAAACCTGCCTAAATTTTATTATGTTCTCATACAGATACTTCTAACTTCACAAAGCAAATTTGTCTGTCAGTGGTTAGCGAACTCGAACGACATAGGGTTGTTGCAATACTTCTGGTTTTAGGAAAGATGTGCAACTTTGAATTATTTTGTTGTACAGTTAATTACAGTTAATTCGAATCGACTGTTTTGCACTGCAATAATTTTCGAAACCTATGTAAAAAAGTAGTGCGCACGAAATACAATTGGCAAAGAAACAAATAACAATTACTTTCATTCACTTATCTGCAAGACCGTTGCATCAGCATTACTATCTGCAAATAATGCAATTTGCTGTTAGATGTGCACACTGCCGTGCACAGGTTTGTCAGTGCTCCTTCACAGACATTTAGGGCAACATGAGAAAGCGAACTGATCCTGTCCCAACGCTACTATAGCGACTCTACATTTATACATTGTAGCTTATTGCGACACATAAGTGTAGGACAACTCTAAATAATGTTCTTAATAAGGGTGTATATTTTCTATTTCAAAAGAAGTACGGATACGCCAATATTAAGACTCGTTCATTTATGTCCAAATTAATAACTACGGTACAAAAGTAATGCCAAAGTGTCTCATTGTGCAATCATTAAGTAAGTGCACCTTGTTACTTAATAAAGCGATTTCCGGGAAGATGCATTTCATCAAATGACCCATGCTTTCGATGCCAATTTATGTCTTAAAAAAGAATTTAATAATGTACAAATCAAAGTCGGCCTATCTGCAAGCACCTTTTTGGATTATTTGTGCCGAATGTGATTACGAGACAAAATATTTACAGAACCTCTAGAGTTAAGCAACAGACAGCATGTCGTCCAGCTTTAATGTTTAACGAACAGCTTGGTTTAAAAAAAAAAACAAGCTAATTTATTGTCCTTTATTTAATATTTACACAACTCTAATTGTTAATGAATAAGACAGTTTGGTGTCATATCAATCATTTTTACATAACGACTAGTATTAATAAGCATGACAGTTTAATGCCCTGTCTTTGAATGTTTACAGAAACTATAGTGTTAGAGAACAAGACAGTTTTTGTCTTGTTCCTACTGTTTAGAGAACAGTTTGTGTTACTGAACCAGACAGTATGTTACACTTCCTTTAATGCTTACAGAACAATTTGTGTTAATGAACAAGAAAGTATGTTGTCATGCATTTAGGTGGCGCTCTACAGTTTCGTATTAGCATAGGGTTAGAATTTTAAAGAAAATGAATATCCCGGGTTTCCTCACTAGTTATACTGGCTATTAAAAAAAGACTTTGAATATCTTAGGTATTGTTCAAATAACCTTCAATTCCCTTTATTTTGGTGTATGATTGATGGGTGTAATATGGATTAGAGAGTATACAACTTAGCCTTACTCCAGATGTGTATCTTTCAAAAATGTGCTAGCTCTACTTGCTCATTTTTATTTCTCGAACGTCAGAGGTAAATTGTAAAAAACAAAAGAACCGATAACTTTTTTTACATTTTATGTATTTGGTAATTCAGTCATTGCACTTTTAGAAGCTAGTATTGTCTAGTTTGGCAAAATTCATTTTCCATATGTTACTTGCTGCCAATAATAGTGTACTTTAGACAAATTCAGGTTTATTTTTGGAGCACAAGGGAGCAGTTATTTTAGTTAGCAGTGTGCTAAGATCGTTTAAAATTTCCAAAAGTACAATATCCAAAGAAATTTCAGCCACATTACATGAAAGTAGCATATTGGTATGCCAACATTCTCTCCACTGTGCATCTTTAGAATGCAAACAATTTCACCTTACATACATCACTCTCTCAAAAGTACATAATAACTGGCGAGTGCCACCTTAATGTTTACAAAACAACTAGTGTTCACGAACATTGATATGAGGACAATTGGCTAGAATAGTTTGTGCTACAAGGATCAAGCTTGTGACGGGTTTGATCTTTGATCCCGCCTATTTCAAAAATGTTTGAATGAGAGAGCAAGCGGCTCGTTCCATATGTATTTTATTCATCCTAGTCAAAAGTCTGATTTAACTTGAGTTCGGATTCTTGAAAATTGCATTTAAAAAATAAATATCTGAATAAAGTTATTGCCTGATAAAATAGTAATATGCAAATGTATTTGTTTCTTCTTTATACCGTGCCAAAAAAATCAATCGATTTACCGAAACTGCACGTTTCTTTGCTTCCTTTGTTTTTGCATCTGCCTGTGCTCACCCGTTCAAGGCTGCTGGGGATATAAACTTTTGAGTATGACTTAACAATATTACAAATAGTAATTTGTACTGCAAGAGTTTATAGCAGGCGGTGCAATCAACCACTTTGGTGTCATATAGGACTAAGGACTGAAATGGGAGTTCGAGGATATATATATATATATATATATATATATATATATATATATATATATATATATATATATATATATATATATATATATATATATATATATATATATATATATATATATATATATATATTAACCTGTATTATGCCTAGATTTTTGAACACGCTCATTGCACAAGCATTTACGGAGATTTCATGCATAACTAAATAAAAATGTATTTCAGCTAACCTCATGCCTCGAACAATACACACACAAGCCAATGTTTACCAACCTCTATACAACCGACCATTAAAATAGAGAAAAAGACACGCCCAAGTAAACTTCTACCTATCTGAGCTGTAAAACAGAAACACCTAAAAACTCAAACCAAGTGTTCCAACCTATATAATAGTCTTTGAAATAGAAAGAATACACACCAAAGCCAACTTCTAACAGTATAAACCTTTGAAACAGAAAAATAGACATTCAGGAACACTTTCACCAACCTATTTAACTGACTTTTAAAACAGAGTAACCTGTATAAATGACACGAAGTGACATCTTATTGGTCTAGCTCTGCACAGCAGGTAAAGATCTAGACAGGTAATTCAATCCTGTAAAATTCTGCAGATAATCTTGTCTACACACACATGTGTACATTTTATACACTTGCAGGTATTTCTCATGGCTGTTGAGCTAAAGCCTGCTGAATTCTTCTTTTGATGATATGTACATAACATTTTCGGATAAAAGCATATTATTGGCGAGTAGTAAAATTGCGTGTAATAGCGTATCCCTCTGTTCAGTGGCCATTTTGAATTTTCCCTCCTCCTCCACTTTCTCCTCCAGACTCCTTTTCTCTTCCTCCACTTTTTATCCACTTTTTCTTCACCGACTAGACTTCGTCGACTTCGACTGTTCGGCTCGTCTCAATTCCGTCTTCACCTCTTGGAGACTCGGGGCTCAATTGAACCGAAAGTTCTCTGTCCCCTTTAAAAGTATCATTTACGTCGAATTGTAATCATGCCCTCCGTCTCAATTATTGATTGCATATCAATGTAGACCTATCCAATCAAACTTAGCGAACAAGGTCCCTCTCGCTGTCTGTCAATGTTACGACGGATGAGAACACGCCTTGTTCACACCGCGGGCTTTCCTCTGATCTTAGGACTTATCTGTAACACACAGGTGTGAAGTGATGTGATCTATCGCCGGTGCCAATTCAAATTCCGGGTCCCGGACTGTCAGGTAACCTAACGGAAGATATTAACACTAGCCCGCGGCAATGGTTAGACATCAAACACAACACCGCAGTAACGGATGTTATAGCTTATACATTACTTTATAGCTGGGGCTTAGCAAACGTGACACCATGCATGTACAAGGTTTAACGACACGTCACAAGCCTATCAACCAAAAATAAATATGCGCTATTATACAATACATGATTGGTACAGATGTTACAAAAGTTCCAAGTATAGTTATACAAAACCAAATAAAAATAATAATAATTAAAAATAGTTCGAATTTAAAGTCCTAAATTTTCTATATTGACTGCACTCGTATACAAAATTTTAAAAATCTCTGGCGGAACATAATCACTTGGACGCTTTGTAAACAGAATCGCGGCCATTATTATCCTCTTGCAACATGGAGACGGATTAATCGGGTCTATTTTACCTTCCATAGGGTGAAGAAGAAAAGTGGATAATGATCAGATAGACAATACAACCCATTAGTATTTTAATAAAGATCGTCGAGTCACTCATTTGCTGCTTTGATTTAAAGCCAGCAAAAATTTTTATCATTTGAAAACAATATCCATTAATAGCACAGGTTTCGCCACATCGTCCACCATTCACATTCTTACTCTGTTTCAAATAAATTTCGAATTCTGAACGATAGACAATGTTCTGATTATAGAATGTTTTTGTCATCCATGAAAAAAGAATAAGTATGCACATCTATTCCTGCCAAAAATGACCTTACATCTGGTCTGCAAGGCACAAAATATGCTGTATATAGAATCAAAGAGAATTTGCACCTGATCCGTAAGACACAGAATAGGCTATATTCACTCTAAATACAAAGACAAATTATTTCTGTCTTTATCTTGCTAATGTTAAGGTCTTGTAATATGGTACTTTGCCACTAAAACCTCCCCGTATACTATTTTATACCAGTTGTTGGGCAAATGATCGAACCTCAAGTTGACTTATATTGGTTTTTCTCATTAATATTTTAACCTATTAATGACTGAACATACTCTGATAAACATTTTTCTGTAAACCCCATTTGAAGAATTAATAGTAACTTTGTTATTGATTCATTACTTCATATTTTTGAGTGTCACAATATAATATTCATTCCCCCCCCCTTTGGTGCATACTTAATGTCATTTTGAAAACTCCAGATCTAGCACATATGTACCTTATTTATCTAAATATTAATTCTCTATGGCATTTACGAATACACACGTTATCTCTAAAACGGTTGACCTGATATTTGGAATAAAAGGAAAAGAGTTGAAATAGCTTGAAAGGATTCTGGAGGTCAAGTGGTAATGCTAAGATCTCTTTAGGACATATCACAATATATCCGGTAAAAACATCAAGGATTAGTTAATACTACCTCTCCGGGACTATGTAGGTGGATTACCACCATTATTATATGCTTGTATTTTCTAATCTTCTTTGATGCATTATTATAAATAATTACTTGCAAGTTCTACTTTCATGATTATATCTATGTGTATTGTTTTCTTCATTGATGTAAATTGAACGTGGCAGTTTGCAAGTGCTACTGTCCTTCTTCGTTATTGTAAATGGCTGCTTGCAGGTGTTATATTCCTAATTCTAGTCATTAATTTTCTGTTCTTCATTGATGCAATCTGTGATTGGCTACTTGTAAGTGCTTAAATCTATTTTCTTTCTGGGTCAATGTATCTTGCAATGTGTAAACTACTGAACTGATTCTTTAGTTTGTCTTATGGCAAATGCTAGGTCAGTTATTACAGTTTTAATATTCTATTTATAAACTTGCTATGTCACAAGTTACACAGATTGCACCTTCTAAAGTCATGATTATAATGCAGCATCAGGCACGTTGCAAATTAGCATCACGGAAGTTGGCATAAAATAATGCCTCATTATGACATAGATGTGACACGTCAATTTCTTACAATACCACATCTTCCCTGACCCTAGCAACAAGAGATTATAAAACTTTACTGCATATTTTGGCGTCTTATTTAACACATTGAATTATATTACCGCATTAGAGTCAGCTGATTTCTCAGAGTATTAATATTCGAAAGATCTGACCTGCAAAAAGCACAAAACAAATTAAATGTATCAAATTGTATACAATTACAATTCGATGTATTTACACAATGTTATATTTCCGCTGACTTTCCACCCCGTTTTTTGTGGATATTTTGTGGGTATATTATACCGTTACCGCATGTTGGCAGAATAGAGTAGCCGCTTACACGCAAGGTGTTACGTATCGGCTCGATCAAAGCACAGGTTCTCGTTGCGAGCTAGATGTTAAGAAAAAAAAAATAATCTGAAGGAAAACAGTCACACAGAATGACGAAAATACTTCAGATTACCCCCAATGACCCGTTCTGACATTGGACCCCCTACATCATACTATATCAGAGACATGATAAGTAATCTTCGAACACTTCGTTCCACCCATGACCCTCGATTTCCTGCTGATATTTCGGTCTTTAACGGCAATCGATCATATTCTATGGCTTGTTTTACTCCAGAGATATTTTTCTATTCATCAAGCCATCATCGACTATTTTGTGTTGCATCAAACTATAGTTACGGGCTCTGAAACATGTGAATTTCGCGAAGTTTTGTCTGAGTATACACTACTAAGCTCAATTCACACTAGATGAAAAGAGCTACTTATACCATACGTACATAACATCCATGAATCAGATTAATATCTTCAGTTATTATCTAACGTATTTCTGGATATTTTAATTTGATGTAGTGTAATCATCCTTTAATGTATACTCTCATTAATTTAACACATTCCGATAATTTATAACACAATGAGATGATGTTAATAACTAAATTTTGCCGGGGTCCAAATATTTACAATGTGAAACGGTGACGGTGCATGGATGTTATTTAAGTAAAGCCTTTTGAGCGAATCATATTTCGCCGTTTTCGTGTGTGCCGCATAATGTACGTTTTCAAACTGAGTGTGGCTTGTATGGGATGTATTTGTAGTGAAGAAGACAATGTTTAATTCTTCCATGGAACAAGATTCTTAACGTTGAATTGAGTTAATGGTATGTAAACACTTTTTTTCATCTTCCACTGTTCTGTGATTGAAGACGTTATGTATCATAGAGTCGCAAACATGGTATAGGTAGCTCCTTTAACCAGTTGTCGCCTGAGCTTAGCATTGTCCACACAGACAAAATTCGCGCGCATCCGAGCCTGTAACTTCAGTTTGGTGCAACGCAGCATAGTCAGTGATGGCATGATGGATAAAAAAAAAATATCTCGGGAGTAAACGAAGCTATAGATAATGATCAAATGCCGTTAAAGACGTAAATAACAGAAGGTAATCGAGGGTCATCGGTGGAACGTAGTGTTCGGAAGTTATTTACCTTGTCTCATATAGTATTATTGATAGAGGGTCCAATGTCAGAACGGGTAATGGGGTAATTTGAGGTATTTTTTCACTCTGCATGACTTTTTTCCTTCAGATTATTTTTTTCTTAGCATCAAACTCGCGTCGAGCACCTGTGGTTCAAAATAACAGAAAGGAAAGAGTGAAGACAACAAGCTTTGTAAGTTTTAACAAAAATAATTTATTCCCCCCCCCCCCAGAAAACACGGTGTCATGGTGAAAATATGAAATTCGACTCGCGGTTTGTGAAAAAAATCAAAAAATTTATCCTGGAATAATGAAAATATATAAGTTTTATCAATAAACAGTTCTAACTGAATCTAGTTTGAACCTCAGGTTGGTTTCAGGATGGAAGATGATGAAGTCAGATGATGACTCTACACAAATGTCCATAATTTCACGTTAAACTACAATTTGGACTGTACTGTTCCAATTTCGAATAAATTTCACTAATTTTTTCTTCTTAAACTGCTTGTGTAGTTCTCCAAGATAAAATTATTATTATTTAGAAAGTAGATGAACTCTTATAGCTGTCATCTGTAACAAAATACACCTTAAGCTCTACATACGTAACGAAAAATAAACCCTTTCAAGCACCAGAAATATAATACCTTCTTCTCAAGGTATAAGAAAGACTCTCTACAGAATCTAAGAGAGATATTATACCACTGACTATTTCACAGGGACCTAAGCGTTTTTAAACCGAACTAAGACGTCACTTCATGCAAGCGCACGAAAGAAAAAAAAACGCTTGGTTATTTCATCATCTAATAATCACAGTACTCGATGTAAACACGTATTATTTTGACAACAACTAATCGTGTACACCAGTTGTTTGGCAATCTAAAATGATGCTTGCGCAAGCCGCGAGTCATATTTACGTTCTAAATAAACACGATGTTTCTTTCCAAACTAACAGTTTCCGTGTACATAATCACCATCATAATAAAATATAATGATACAAAAAAAAATGAAATAAAAAGAATTCAGTTTTAACACACAAGTAATTAAACTACATGGTCGTAACAAATTTGTATGGTTCTATTATGTTTATGAATCGAAATAAAATTTTTAATTTGGCCTCTTATTCCTAATATATGTGCTTTGGAAAAACGGATAAAGTAAATTCGATAATTTAAATGTTTAAATGACTTAATTGCTCAGTAGAGAGAGAGAGAGAGAGAGAGAGAGAGAGAGAGAGAGAGAGAGAGAGAGAGAGAGAGAGAGAGAGAGAGAGAGAGAGAGAGAGAGAGATTCATTAGTAAGTTAGTTTCTTTACAGAATAATAGAAACCAACTGTCAATTTCTGACTGCAGTTGTAAGCTATCTGAATAAAAAGTAGCGGCTACTTTATAAGCATGCAAGACATTTTCATGTGAGAGACCCTAAGTACTATTAATCAGAGAAGACACAAGACTGGATTTCAGAAATTGAAGCCACCCAAGTACCAGTTTGTTACGTTGTGAAAAATGGGGTCATTATGAGAAAATGGCCACCACCTGATGTACTAGCTGGTGATTAGTGGCCAGTGAGCAATCAAATTGCTATTCCTACATGGCGTAGTCAGGAAATTTATAGTCTAGTCCATAAAACTCCTTAAGCTGGTTAGTTTGGTGTCAGTAAGACCTTTCACAAGATCCTGAATCATTTTTACTTGACGATAATTAAAAAACGATGTTTATAAGTACCGAAGATTTTGTCGCACTTGGCAATTGTAGTAAATCCCGTCAGAAGATATCTACGGCACATCTGCAATCTATTCCTGCATTTGACAAGTTATTTAGCAGAAATATAGCAGACTGTCGGTTCCTTACCTAATGCCAAGCCAATACTTGATGACCATATTGTGTGCGATCTCAATAGGAATATTAAAGATAAAACTGATCTAAATGTTTAGGTAACGTTTTTTTTTTTAACACGTGTTTGCCTCCCCAAATTTGTCTATACATTTTATGTTTGATTATTCCCAAGACCTTGTACAGGAATTAGACATCCAAAAAAATGAAAGTCATGGAGCTAGCACAAAACTGTCGGAAAACTCTCACCTACTCAGGATATATGTATAAAATTATACAGAATCAAACCTTAAAAAGACAATGCTACTTGAAATCATGCATTGCATAATTATACAGAATCTTAAAAAAGACAATGCTCCGTGAAATCATGCATTGTATAATTATACAGAATCTTAAAAAAGACAATGCTCCGTGAAATCATGCATTGTATAATTATACAGAATCTTAAAAAAGACAATGCTCCGTGAAATCATGCATTGTATAATTATCGAGTAATATCAAGAGCGCTTTTTCCCCCATGTTGGTAATTATCACCAAATGAAAGACTCCATGACTACCATAAAACAACAAAAGACTGTCCCAAAACATCCTCAACTACCCAGGATACATATAAGCTATTAAATAAAATAAAACCAAATAAAAAGAGCTGTATAATTATCGAGTAAGATCAGTAGAGTTTTTTTCTTTTTGAGAGATTTGAGAGAAAAGTCTCTCTCTCTCTCTCTCTCTCTCTCTCTCTCTCTCTCTCTCTCTCTCTCTCTCTCTCTCTCTCTCTCTCTCTCTCTCTCTCTCTCTTTTCAAGGATAATTCACTCAACTACTTATATATTGCAAAGAGCAAAACACTTAATAAGTCTCAATCATGCGTCACTACATTTACATTTCAAAAATTCTTTTAATTTTTTTTTCAAATCTTGAATGTGACAAAGAGCAGCTGAATAATCAAAACCTATGAGTGCTATATTAAATTTACATTTTTAAACTTCTCGAACCAAATTATTATTTTTAATTGGTTTGATAATGGTATGAATTGTAATAAATAAATAAAAGTAAAAATATGTCTTTTGTTTCAATGTTAGAGACAAGAGTTTTCAAAGATGCACACCAGTTTTAAGGCTGTTTGTTTTGTTCTTTGGGGGTTTTTTTTCGTTTGTCTTAAATACATTCAAACGTTGAGGTTCTGTTCATCAACAATGCAAATAAAGTATTGGAAAGTAATTATACAATAAATCTAATATTTCTAATTCGCAAATAAACATTTTTATCATGATAAGAACATGATTTTCCGCAATTTGATTATTTTGGCTTTTGCGACAAAATATGTTCCAACATGAAGATTGTAATAAGAATAAGAAATCCTAAAGGAATGCTTAATATTTTAAAATGTCATATTTCTAATAATTTTTTGCGTGCAATTGATGTTGCTATGAAATATGTTATTTTCTCAGGATTTAGTGTACAATAGTATCACAGGAAAAGACAGATGTCTGAGGTGCATCAAAATGGGTGACGTACATTACTAGCCTTATAACCAGGGGTCGTCGGATGATAGCTCATTAAAAAGAGTACGAGGGAATGTATCATTATAATTTCTTATCCTGACTTTGCTAAAGTAACTGATGTTTCCAAAGTAATGATAGAAATCACTAAGAAGTACACTTCTGAAACTGTGAAAATAAATACTTAAGTGAGTCAAAACTGGTGTTTTAAAAGATGGACCACCCATCTGTAGTGTATGCGTTTTTGTTTTCATAAAGTGCTATAAATCACTAACATCTTCGAGAAAGTACATGGATTAAAACTTCTTTGCTAACATGCACCTTAAAAAGGGGACTGAAAAAGAGTTACAATGTTTATGCCGTAAAGCTCCGTGGGGAGCATTAATTATTTCTGGTAAAGGCAAAACTATAAACTTAGAGCGCCGTCTGTTGTCATAATGCCATGCTAATCTCTAGTATGCCATTATGACAATATATGGCGACACGAGTTGGACAACAAAGGCGATACTGATAAAACTTGGTGTTTACTCTGTTGCAAGGTCACGCCTTTAGGAATACAGCAGTTGGAAGGATGTAGTTGTAATATGTTGATTTTATAAAGAGAATATACAAAATTTGTAATAATTAACAGAGTATGCCATAAGAAAACCTGCAGAATCAGTTTAGTAGCTGACAAACTGCAAGATACAACGACGAAGAAGAAACTGAGATCTAAGCACCTGCAAGCAGCGATTTATAGGTTGCATCAATGCAGAAGGAAAGCAGCTTTTGCAAACTGTCTACGTACAATTTGCATCAATGAAGAATACAACGTAAATGAATAGAATTATGAAAGTAGAACTTGCAAGCTGCCATTTTCAATAATGCATTATGGAAGATTAGAAAATACACGCATATAATTATGGCGATAATCCCCCTTCATACGGGACATATTACCTGAAAGACATGACTGGGTCTTCATTACAGAGATGAACACAACTGTTCCGCGAGAAGGATAACCATGAAGCTGTATTATCCGCGCACCTGACACAATAAAGCTTGAATATATACTTGTCATTGTTCCTTTATTGTGTACAGCGACTCACATCTAAACATACACATTACAATTTGCATCAGAAATCACTGTGTGTTATATGCATCGCACAGACCAACTCAGCCTCTTCTCTTGAACATCATTCACTGGTAAATATTGTTGTGTATTTAATTTGCCGTTTTGTTTTAAACTTTAAAGTATTTTTAAAAATGTATTCGCTATTTATTGTATGACTTGTGTGTCTGTCTATGTGTCTGTCAATGCATACAGTGCTCATCGTCTAATTAGGCATTGATGCTGTCCCGATAGTAAAATCAGTTATTCATTGCACATTGTTTTCTGACAGTTCAACCTCTCCTAAATATGTCATGTAACCTACGACAAGAACAGTAGGTTTTTGTCAGTGGAAATATTTCAGATTAACATGTGATTTTTTTTTAATTTGAACGTATAATAAGTTCAGTGCTGAAAAGGAAATTTAGAGAATAGACAGAGCAAAGAATCGTGTGCTGAGTTCAGATAAACCTTGTTCAATAATAGTTAGCGCTGCCTAATGAACTAAAGATAGATTGCAGAAAAAGCCATGGCCTTTGTTCAGACTTCGCCGTTTTTGTTGTTTTCTTTTGTTTACTGATCATGACTATTTCTACTGAATAATTCTTTCTCAGAAAACCCCCAAAACCCCACTCTTATTAAGCAGTGATAGTCACGTGTGCCGCTAAACAACTTTGTGCTTTCTTTTGTTAAAGACACATAATGAAGATGCCAACTAAAGTACTTCATTGAGCTTTCAACCTCCTGGGATTTTCATATAAATGTAACATTTTAGAGTAAGGCATGTCCTTATACGTTTGTGTGAAAAGACCTGGCGTGCACAGCCATACTGTGAACTACGTCTTATACTCTGTTAACAATGCCATCATATATATTCTATGTCTTACCCTATGAGCTAGTAATATCAACAAATTCTTTAACGTAGAATCTGAATAAGAAGATGACATGTCTTGGTAGTCTGACCAAGACTTTGTTTATTTAAGACTGACAATTTAACCATCTTCTTCGTATATGAAAATAGACTTTGTCAATTTATCTGTGAACTGAATGGTAATGATTACTAAATATATAATTTTGTGCAGTTTTCTTAAGTATACGTATCTTTAACGAACTTATTTTTATTTCAAAAGCTAGTGATGATTTCTTTATTAGCCACGTTCATGCATTTATGGTTTATTCTAAGAACATTCAACAATGACATTTTGCGACATGTCCATTGGATAATAATTGGGTATACTTCAGTCGAAACAATTACGTCGTTCTGTCAAAATCCAAACTGGAATTGTGATCAAACTTTTCTCTGCGCACAATCACTAATATAACTATATATATTTAAAGTTTTTCAGATTTCTTTCCTTTTTTGTATTTTTAAAGTATATTATTGTCAAAAATACTTCAATAATTATTTTATGTGTAGGTAAAATCAGTAACGACTAGAACGATAAATATATATATATATATATATATATATATATATATATATATATATATATATATATATATATATATATATATATATATATATTCAAAGGAAAATACAAAACACAGACAATACAAAAAAGTAAAACAGAAGAACCTTTGTGTTTGCAAAGCTTTACAAGACTATTT
The DNA here is from genome assembly GCA_016746295.1 of Potamilus streckersoni. NCBI lineage: Eukaryota > Metazoa > Mollusca > Bivalvia > Unionida > Unionidae > Potamilus > Potamilus streckersoni. The sequence goes on along the minus strand of JAEAOA010000332.1, from coordinate 2,238,460 downwards.
CTACAAGAATAAAACCTTAAAATTTATTATTTTTCAACCAGTTTAGTTCCACTTGCTTCGGAGGCGGCTGGATCATATTATTTTATATAAATAGATGGGCTATAAAGGTATATATATATATATATATATATATATATATATATATATATATATATATATATATATATATATATATATATATATATATATATATATATATATATATATCACTCAAGAAGCTGGAATTCCTAACCGGAAGCTAGACCATTTTTCAGATGAAACGCGTTACCTTAACAGATCGCTACTATTATACGTTTTGTTTACCTTGTTATATACGTTCAAACATTTACTTTTTCCATAATTACATTAACAAAATAAGCTAATGGATGTTCTGAATGACTGCTGTTTGAAATGTGTGTTATACATTGGTACAGACCCAATGTATTCTATCTGATTTATTAACGACTAACCCTACATTGGTGCTTAATTGCTGCGTTGAGTTAAATAATGCAATTCGTTCTGAATATTTCAAGTCTTTAATTGGATTACAATAATATCTCTTGCGTTTTTATGTAGGAATATGCTTATAATATCGTACACATATTTCAGGCAAGAGTTCTAAGTACTATTATGCCACAAAATTATTGGCAAATACATCCTTACAATGCTCTTCTACCATTAATGATAGCAAGCATCTATTATAATGGAATAGCAGAATCATGCTAAACAATCTTCCTCAACAACCTTACAGTATTATCGTTTGACGTTAACGTTTCTCTAATGATAATTCAAAGACAAATTTCAAAGAGTGTTTCAAAGCGTAATGGAGAAAGGGGGACGGAAGGTGTGTTCCTGAAAGAAACTCCACAGACTTGTATGTCTCCACTACCGTCCTTCAGAAAGTCAGATTTTATATGTAAACGACTATTTCTCTCATGCGTTTTCATTATATGTTTTGCTAATTTATTTTTGTGTTTCTTCAAACGACGTTTACTTGTCCACTAAAAGTGAAAACTGTAAAAAAATCAATGATACTTGTGCCTAGAAGTGTATATGTCATCTCTATAAAGCTATTGTGAAATGATTTCTTTCATAATGTATCCTGTATGATTTTTGTACTACTGTATAATGATAGCAAAATCACATTTGACAATGACCAAATTAAGGTCAACAAGTTCTCTCTAGAAGAACTATCAAATATTAGGCATACTGCTGTAGACTAGGTAATCAATAAATAATCTATAAAGACCATAGGTGGCATCAGTACACAATTAATAATATCCGGTTCAGTACCCACGAATGTTGTCCCAGTCTATTTTTAGATCACTATTTCCTGTCTCCGTTTGGTGGTGATACAAGAGTTAGAAATCGGCATTCTTGGTAAGGATTTAAAGGCAATTGTTTATTCTTTAGAATGTGAGCTTATGGTGTGGTTGTCTGTGTGTATTTTGGCGACAGTGCACATTGAGTAATAAGGTCATGGTGATGATCCAGAAGTGAAATCCGTGTTCCGTTGCATGGTGTTTTGTTTACTTTTCAGCCTCTCAAAAAATGTAGGTCAACACTTGACAAGAACTTCACCGTAAAGTCATCTTTGAAGATATTTTATATTAACATATGATTTGTATTAATTTTCACACAGTGGAAAGTTCAGTACTGAGAAACAAATGTAGAGACTATATATTAAATTTATTTGTAGTCTATGGCCAGGTACAGACTAGTAAATTAATAAATGATCCTTGAGAACCATAGCGGTAGACTGGCCAATCTATAAATGATCCGTAAGAACTATAAATACAATGACGTTAGGATCTATCTTTTACAATGAAATCGGTTATCTGTTTTAATGTTGAGCAAAGTGAAGAGTCCAGATGGCTTCTGACGTATTATCCATATCTGAAGAATGGGAAGAACATTTTTAACACACTTTAAAATGAATACCGGTATTAACCTAAGTCATTTAAGTTCTCTAATGCTGCAATTGCATCATTTGAAGAAAATAGTATGCATCTAGTGAACTCAAATAGTTATATTTACAAAAAATCAGTTTAAAGTACCCTTAGTGCTTGACGTAAAGCAGTTATCACGATTCATATCAGAGATAACTGTCTATTGATAGCAGATTTACATTAATGAGGACATATTGTACGTCGACAAAATAAAACCATAGTCTTTTAAATGTTTGATTGGACACATGATGTATATGAAATATATTATTCGTAAATAAAATCACATGGAAATATAATGTTAGCAATTAAACTAAATCTCTATCAAAAGAACGGTATGAAAGACTCATGAGTTTGGTAACGACGTGTTAGTGAATGATTCAAAAAAACAATATTCAGTTTTTGATGATACTACCTCAAAAGGTATGCGTACACGTACACACAGGCCCACTCAAGCACATACACACTCTTGAGGAAAAAACAAACAAACGGCGTTTGTATATATATATATATATATATATATATATATATATATATATATATATATATATATATATATATATATATATATATATATATATATATATATATATATATATATATATATATATATATAGGACATTGGTATTCCGCCATGCAAAATCTGCTCTATCTGATATTTTTCATGTGTTTTAATATGATTTTAGTAATAAACCTTATCTTTTTGACAGCTTAGAATAATCTTAGTTTTTGATGTAATTGTCTCCTTGGGAATCGACTCATTCTTACTCATCCGACCGCAATGGGGAAAACGTGATTCTATATTCCTAAATGCTATTACACACAGTGCAAAATATGTATTCGAAAAGTAATTTAAAAGCCGTAAATGACTGTGTTGAGTTGACCGGGTTGTCGGCACTTTATCTGACGGACAATAATAGCAAGTACAGACAGAACCTGGGCAAGATCTGATTTTCTTAGTGAAATTGAAGTGACCCAACAATGGCAGTTAGCAACATTAGCTAACGAAAATGCTTCTTCCCACTACGAATTACGGAAAAGGGAACGTAACATACGATGGACCTCTTACTGGTCACTTGCAAAGAGCAGGGCAAGTGTAAGAGGAGAAGAGAACAGTCGCTATGTTTTGATAGTATACAAGCACATCCGACGCAAGGCAAGGTAAAGGGGCATGTCTGCCACGGTGCTTACATGTATGTAATCAGTGAGCTTTTGGAATCCCATATAAAAGATGGCTGCTGTAAACAGCAGAAAATGTCAGTTTGTGTCGTTTTTGGAAATTCAGAGAAACATCCCTGACTTTAATACACACCACCGCCAGATGCTCGTTCCATACGCTATGTCGATTTCGAGACCCTGAACGTACTATTACCAGTATAACGCCTTGCCGGTGATCGGAATTAAAATGATCCAAAAAATTCCATGACCACATACATGTAGCTTTTGTTACATAGTTTTTCATATAAGCCAATGTTACAGCGCGGCAGTGATACTGTCGTTGGGTTTCATCCAGTGCCTTCAACGTGGGAAACAATTGAGTGCTTCATTATCTAGATGAGATTCTAATTGATTCACATGACTGTAAGATTTTCTAGACAGCCAAAGACTACCCCTTGTGGCAAGGAACTCGATCACGGAGAAATTTCGAAAGTGAAAGACCACTGCCGTTTTACAAGCACCTGTTTCGACACAGCTCCCAAAGCATATCACCTAAACCTGCGGATCTGGCTTGAAAAGATAACGCTGTGAATTGGGTGTCATACCCTACGCGGCTAAGACGGGCACTTTATAAAACAGGCTATTGGAACAGCTATATGAGGCGAAGTCAGCACCATTCTGAAGAACACGGAGAAGTACATGACAGTTTATCGAGAGTCTCCAGTTTCTGAACAGCAGCCTGGAAAGGCTTGTATCTGCGTCCATTTGAGTCACAGCGAGACATATGGTGCATGTTCCAGAATAGGATGTAACCATCGATTTATGCAAAGTGTTTCAGCCGTATAAATATGAGCAAATCAGAGCGATTTGAAGAAACGTGCTTTCCGCTAATAGAGGCATTTTTTAAAGCCAACTTAGTCGTGGGTATATATAAAACAACAATGAACATGTGCAGAGGGCTTAGCAGAAACTTGGCTGCATCTACGACATCTTCAAGACTGATATGCTTCTGCAAGAGGAAATGTTTAAAACATTACGGGATACGTCTCTAAATTAGCATATTGACCCTATTCATTAATACCGCTAGCCAGAAATGAGCTGAGATGCTGTACTAATGGTCGCAGGTACCATTTCCATTATGTTAACGGACAACGATTTACATCTATTAATAGAGAAGAAAATCAATGGCTCTAGAAACTGTGAGTGTTCCAGATAGCTTGCTTATCGACTGTGATCATAATGTTTTTAGAAAATTTGGGGTTCTATGTTTAAACATGAGAAGTCAAAGTTCGCAGCTAGGGTAAACACATAGAACGATCAAAACGTTTGGTAGGACGGCAACCGCTGCCCGTCCGGCCGAGTTAAAGAAACCGCAAACCTAGACCGTACCATAGTTTCACGAATGTCACTGTAAGCTTCTTACCTGTCTAGGGCCGCCACGGTGGAAGTCAGACATCCAACCCATTCAATGCTACGAGAACTTGTAGTATAGTTCTCGGAAACCAATATCTTATGGGCGTACTGCTGTCCAAAGCCGTTCGGTTGGAGTACGGTTCAACAACTCCACATTGCCCAATCAGATCACCACTGTCCTACATAATGATCATACAGCGACCGCTTAGAGGCCATGTTCGGGTGACCTATGCTATTATCATAATCGCTATTTTTATTAGCCATTCAGATGAAGTCTTATACCTTTACATTTGGGAGACTTTGTGGTATGGATAAAGAGCAACCAAGTGTACCGAACGATTTGATTCACATTCTCATTTCTGAAAGCTGTATTTCCATTGACTAATTCACAGGTCACCAGAAACGTGGCTGCTAACATTTAGGAAAGAGAACTGATTGGTTAGATACTTTTTAAGTTACTCGCGGTTTTGTATTGGCTGAAAGTGGCTTCTAATTCCAATTGCAACATACATTCCAAACAAATGTCACGAGTGACAACATTGTAGTTTTCTATAATGACCTACACACTTAAGCCAAGGTGGTGTCTTGTATAGGTAAGGTCAGAGATGACTGTTTCTTGATGACGGAAATGAACGAATAGAAAAAAAACATAATTTAGATTACCCCTCAGAGCTGACAATAGAAATATCCATGTCTGTTTGTTTTTTTTGGCCACTGGCCAAGTGCCTGTCCTATGAATTGTTCAGGTATATAGCCGGTAGGATGATTTCCATAAAATCAAAACGGTACTTAAAAGTCAATACGACCAGTTCGAACAGAAGTACGTTTTTGCGAATGGCTTACGATCATACCGCTGTAAGTTATCAAAGATTGTATTGTCAGCGTTACACCTTCATTCTGCTTTGTATTTGTGCTCTTGCCAGTCTGAGTTTTAGGGAAAGTACTTGTGGGCAACTATGTTGATGCTGTTTTCAACCGCGCTCCACCCTGTTTGGCTCTGACGTCATCATAGCATTTTTCACCTTGTTGGAGACGTGAAACTTTGAAAAAGTTATGCACAAATCATATGTGGTAGAATAGTCCCTACCGGTAGCACAATCAGTAGTTGCACACATACGAGACAACATAGTTTAGTTGATTTTGTCAATGCTTTATCTCGCAAGGTCCTGTTCTTAATATTTCACTCCACTCGGCGTAAGATATCCAATACTTATCGGTTATGTCAATAAAATGTGGTCCGGAACGAAACAAAATACAGTACAAATAAGGCTGGGCTGTACTTTGTGGATGTGCTTTCTTCGAATCGCTATAGCAGAAGACGCAACTGACACTGCATTTAATATCACTATTAGACCAGAGTAATTGTGTCAATGCCATTTCGTATATTAAGGTCAAATAATATAGGTCTTATTGACCACTCCTCTAATACCCGAGACTGTAGTCCTGTGACTTGTCCTGGTAACCTTTCGAAAACAGAAACAGATCCCGACGCTCGACGGAACACGTAACCAATCCTTAATGAGTATTATATCAATGATCTACTCTAAAAGGAATGGAATGACGACGGACCACAGCAGTTTATTCGCATTATCTTTCCTGACTAAACTCGGTCGGTCCCATCTTTCGATTGGAATTATAGATGCGGAGTTTGCTTTATAGATGCGGCTCAAAAAATAACACCCATTGTCTCAACGTTTATCAAAGTTCCCCGGAATTAAGTCCACACCAAATAACTAATATAACCTAGGAGAATTCTTGATGAAGAAAACAGTACCCTACAGCACATTATTCCTTTGGGTAGAGATTCCTACGGGAAAACGTGCCGTCTTCTGTGGAAAAACATTTTGGGAAAAGTTATACGAAGGCTGAATCTATGAGCCCTGGATACACATCTTATACGAGAGACATATGCTGCCGATGTCTATCACACCATAAATATTCATAGCAGTGCTTACAGCAGTCTACACGGTCGAGATTTTCAGTCACTCTTTGGCTTTTGCAATTAAAACTCATTCTACATTTAGCTTAAAGGCAAAAAAAAATGACAAGGGTAGGGGTGGGTGACCACAAATTGACAATTAACACGTTTCATTGGCATTGTCTAATAATGCTGAGATGGAAGAGAAAGACTGGGTACAGGTACAGCATACATAGTGCATATCGTCCAGAAAAACTAGAGCATATGGGCAGCCTTGGGGTTGACATATACTGGTACAAGTTGGCTTGAAATTGAAAATGCAGATGAACAGGAAATTCAAGACTGGAGTTACTCCGGTAATCCTAGATTAACTGGTTAGCGCCAGAACAGAGATAACGTCGCACTACTTTTTATCATATCACATCATACAAAATCCAAATATTTTGTGTTGATGCTGCTTACTCAGTGTAAAATAGTATAACCTTTTGATTGCATACTTAACATTTTATAAAATATATATATATATATATATATATATATATATATATATATATATATATATATATATATATTTGTTTGTATGTGTATGTGTGTGTGTGTGTGTGTATGTGTGTGTGTGTGTGTGTGTGTGGTGCAGTAGCAGAATCTAATACATGACGGACATCAGACCTAATGGTCACGGAAGCTACCAATGTGCTTATAAATTGGGTGCGACTGCTAATGCAAAATCACCCTTGCATGTAACAAAACTGAATTTAAGCGCGCTCTACCGCATCACACTATTTGGCCCTTAATACGCACAAACTATATATATATATATATATATATATATATATATATATATATATATATATATATATATATATATATATATATATATATATATATATATATATATATATATATATATATATATGTGTGTGTGTGTGTGTGTGTGTGTGTTTGTGTTTCATAACTTCAGTGACACTTGTCATATGAATAACTTGAAACTATAGTCAGTTCTGCAACACTTTCTATTTGTGTGAGAAAATGGATTTCTTTTAGGATTAATGGAGTAATGTAAGTAATATACATTCTAGTTTGCACCTGCGTTCTGCGAGTAACAAAAAACGTGTCGTTCTTACGGACAAGTGCAACAAACATCTTGAGAACAAACAATGACAAATGGTTGTATTTTGCTTCACTTGCCGTTGCCGTTATTGGATAAGGCCTACATACATCCAGTATAAAACCACGAACTATTACTACCACCGTCAACATTACAGGCTTGCTTTGATTCATAAACTCCATAGCTTTTTATAATCAAAGGGAGCTTTTAATGGAAGCTTGTTCAGTTCTCTGTCTACGAATTGTTGTACACTGATATATTATGCAAAGAAAGATAACTGTAGCGAAAACGAAGACAACAAAATCGTATACTTTTCTATGTTAGCCCAACAGGAACGACATCTCAATTGTCATTTAACGTTTCATTTTAGGGCCTTTGTAAATGAAAAAAATGGCATAGTATTATTTATACGTGGTGAATACTTTCTCCAGACCGTACAAGTAAAATGGATGAACAAAATATCAATTTCGCGATTGGTCAAGGTCCTTACGACTACTAAGCTGGACAGTTCATTCTTATTTAGGTGTATGAATAGTATTGAACTTTCTTTAAATGATGAAACAAGTTCTGACACTAACTCACTTTGATGCAAATATTGAAATGCTCACTTTTTACCTCCTGCCATAGTAATGAACAATATCCAAGCAATAGCAACAGTTGTAAATTTTATTGCCAGGTGTTTAGGGTGACATTTTCTTAGTAACTAGTTCGCTAACTTCCTAACCTTTGCAATATTGAAACCGAGAGAGTCTGGCTTTACATGTAATTTGAAATCAAACAGGTGTCGTTCTTTGATGCATCATTAACACATAATTTTCACACGCATTGAAAAATTTAAGTTCTTTTTTTCAAAATGAAAACATACTTCCACCACATTCGTTACAGAGTAAATTTCGTCTATATATATATATATATATATATATATATATATATATATATATGTGTGTGTGTGTGTGTGTGTGTGTGTGTGTGTGTGTGTGTGTGTGTGTGTGTGTGTGTGTGTGTGTGAATATAATTTTTCAAATCTGCAATGAATGAGCCAACATAATGAAATGTATAGTACAAATGCTAAACAAAATGTCCTACCTCAGGTTTTGGCTTCGTCTATAGGGTCTAAAGTACGTTATATAAGAAAAACGCACCCTAAATGTAGGATTGGCGACCCAGTGATCGAATTGTTCAGTTCATCTGAAAAGAACACCTGGTGACCTAAATAGGCAGACACTCCAAAGCTGCCATATCGGACAAGTGATAAAGAGGTAACATAATACTAGAATACCAGTCCTGGATAAAGAGATATTTGAATTTCGTTATCACGTCTGATATCACAAGTATTTTGTTTTGTCGCATTCGTCTCCTTATGCCCGAATAATCTCTCCAACCATGAGTTATCTAATGCTTAACGGACAGAACGTTCAAACTACTTTTAAAACAAACAACAATAACGTAACCAGGTATGTAGTTGAATTAGTTTACTTTACAAAAAGAAGCTTTGTTCTGTAAATTATCTCACTCGAATAGAAGTGAATATAAACAAGTCAGGTCGATGCATTTATAAAATCTGGTGACTGACAATATACCGCTAGAATACAAATTAAAAATTTTATCTTGGCCTTATATGCTTTAAATGAGATACTTTCGTCTTTCCGAGAGGAGTGGAAAATTGTTAAATTTTATCCATAGTAAAATCTACAGATTTGAAGAAGAATGTTTTAGATCTCGACGATCATTTCATTTGAGCGATTCCAATGACATTGCTTCATACTGTTGCACTATTCTTATGAACACTGCTTTCTGTTAAAACATGCGTGCAAAAACACTTCCCGTAATAGTTTTCTCAGTCTCCCTTTCAGCTCAATAAAATCTTCAAAAGTAAGTGATGTCATTGTAATCCAATTTAAGACTGGAAATTTTCAGAACGAATTGCATTATTTAACTCAACGCAGCAATTAAGCGCCAATGTAGGGTTAGTCATTAATAAATCAGCTAGAATACAATGGGTCTGTATGAATGTAAATCACACATTTCGACATGAAAAAAATGGATACCCGGAAACTAAACAGCATTCATTCGGAACATACATTGCTTATTTTGTTAATGTAATTATGAAAAAGTAAATGTTTCAACAAAACGTATAATAGTAGCGATCTGTTAAGGTAACGCGTATCATCTGAAAAATGGTATAGCTTCCGGTTAGTAATTCCAGTTTCTTGACTGATTTACTCTGTAAAAAAAACTCAGCAGATAATGAAAATTTCAGAGCAAAAAACTCAAATGAAGCAAAGAAAAGCAATACAAATTCCTGACTTGAAATATATGCTAGGTATTCGTGAAAGAAATTAACTACATATGAATACTTCAACCTGATTTACCTTAAACATAATATACAAATAATGGGTGCTTCAGCATAATTTATTACATGAGTGTCATAATATAATTTATTACATATTATGAAAGCTTAATTTACTATATATGAGTATTACACTATAATTTATTACAAATGAGTACTGTAGCATACTTTATAACATAAGAGTAGTATGGCAGAATTTATTACATATAAATACTACAGATTAATTTACTAAATATGGTTACTACATCAGAGTTAAAAATTTAGAACAAAAAAAGTGCAAACGGTAGAGAAGACAAATTTCACCAAATGCAAATTCGTAACTTAAAATATATTATTCTACGCTCATGAAAGAAATGAACAATTCAAGCAACGTAAACAGAATTCCTTTGCAAATGCAAAGAAATTGCGCGTGGTCTTATGTAAAACATTTCCATGAGTTCACACTATAAATATTTTAAGTCATATGACAGTTTTATGTAACAGACAAGTTCGCGTGTCGAATCTCCAGCATGTGACCGGGCAATAATTAGCTATTAATATTTATGTATTGCTGATAACTGGTGAATACTTTGAAATGTTAAAAATAGAAACACGCTAACAAATAACTAAAATGAACATAAAGAAAATGGCAGCCATTGTGGCTTGTGATAGGAAAATTCAGATATGTCTTTTGTTAATGGCTACAATCGACAAATTGTAACCTTTAATTTTATAGACTAGTGAGCAAAAATCATTCCAGAAAAAAGGGTGTGAGATTAACAGGAAATATATTACTTTATTTAATCTGATGTAAAATGCAATAAATGGATAGAAGTAGTACCTACTCTTATTAAGGTATACAATAACAGCTATCATAGACCGACAAATAGGGCACAAATTAAAGCCATTGACCCGAAATATAGGTCTAAAGTACTGAGTAACCTTCTGGATATCGGGCACTCACTATTACATCCCCCTATTGTGAATAAAACGGAAGACTTCAAGGTAAATGATTCCTCAGGAAATATTTTACGAAAATTACAAAATTTATAAAATGCCAACAATGAACAGCAAACATATATTTTATCTAACTGTAAAGTATATGGTTAGTCAGCTAAAATATGGGAGCCAAAAGGAAAATATGATGATAAATGAAATATATGAAATCGGTTCCTGCAAAATGCAAAGAACCATCTCAGTAAAAAAAAAATATTTCCAAGGTTAGTTTTTGTGGTATATTCTATAATGAAATATTACCACTTAGATGTTCCCAGTCTCTCTTGGTACTGTTGTCAAAGTGAAGAAAATAATACAATTTCCGTTATCGCCACCAAGTATTTATAGATTACTGCACTTGTATGGGAAAATATGAACGAGTTTTTCGGATGCCTATACTGCACGACCTTGGGAGTGCAGTATATATATACGAAAAAAAACAAGTTCATATTTTTCCATTCAAATGCAGTAACCTTTTTATTATATGCTCATTCTTGTTTCATTACCAACGATTTAATAATAAAATTAACAACCAATTATATATAATAACAAAATTTATTATTTTATTATTAATATAATATAGTTCACAATCGTAGATTGCTCCAATGCACAAATAATGGCATCCATGCGCATATAGCTCCTCCCACCGAACACTTAACTTCTTAACGGACCGCCGCTCACGTGCATCAAGCGCGTGGAGTGCAATATGACGGTGTTAAGTACATTTTTGGCCATTTTTATTAACAGCTAAAGAAGACAGTTTATGTACATAACAGACTTTTAATTGTGATGACCCTGTATAGCGTCTATATCTAGCTAAATCTGAAACATTTGTATCAAAAAAGAAAAAGCGGAATGTGCCAAAGCAGTTTTTATGTGTCTCTAGCAACAGAGATAAAACAACAAAAAAGATTAAAATTCAAGACAATTTTATTCACTAATTTCTCATCTGGGGAAAAATATACCAGTAGATACAACCATAGTCATAGTAGATATATCTCGATTATTATTTTTTTTAAAGTTCATAATTTAATAAAAACTAAGTCTGATTAGGCAAATTATGATGCTTGAGATAAAAAGTTTTGAATTTAAGAATCAAAATTTGCGTTTTGAAGTTCGTGTGCAGAAAACTATTCTGCTTATCAGAACTTGTAGTTTAAAGTCTAAGTTCCAAATTATTCTTCAAAATTTCATACATGAAATTTTTCTTTTTTTAAAAAAAATACCTTTCTCATTTCTATCCCTAATTTGATCAATCTTTTTCTCTCAGATCTAAGGCTCAATCTAGATTAGTCCCTTCCGTGTTGACACTAACCGCACCCGTCCCAGCACATAGATGGTAAGGGTTCGGAAAGAAACCTTGTTGTCCTAAAGAGTTTCCCCTTTTTCGTGTTCTTGTACCCTTTCTCGTTGTATTTTATTTTGTGTTTAAGTTTGCACAGGGTTGTTCCTTGTTTCTTTTTCTTAATTTGCTATATTGAGTTGTCCTTTGTTGATGGTATTTTTGTTCCCTAGTTTGCCTCAGAGCCTTTGTGACCCGGGTTCGAACATTCTCATCCAAACTTAGGATTGTATTTTCGTCTCTGAAGGCTATTTGCATTGGGTTCGATTTCCACGCCTTTTATTTTGTTTTCTTTTTCCCGCGAAGTGACTTTGCCAGAGTTCTTCTATTTGTCTTATGTTGTACAATTTTTGAGTGTTTGTTGTTTTCTAGGTTTAGCTGTTCGATGGCTTATGTCATATTTTTTGGAGTTGTTGTCCTTATTATTCCCATTTGTGTTTTAAGTGTTTACTGTTTTTTGTGCATATTGTATTTATTACATTTTGTACTGTTGTGTGCACTTTTAGTTTTATTTGAGGTGCGCCGTGACGCCCTTATAGCTTGGTTGGGGTTTGTGCTAATTATGGTTTGGCCATCTCGTCCGGGGATTGTGTTCATTTATTGTCCTTTGTTTTAGTTTTATTTGTAGGATACCTTGGCATCTTTGTAAGTCTTAGTATTAAATTCACTTATTAATGGTCTTGTAATGGAGAAGTAGTTATCATGAGGAATGCATTTATTAATTTACGGTCATAGCGTTGTTTCCCGTCTCGCACATCTGAGGGATTTTCTGGATTTGTGTGGTGTCCAGTCCGGCTGGAGCATCTGTTTTGATGGTCGCCCCGGAGCTCTTTTTTATCCATGATTTCCTCTATCTCCTTTTTCCGTTGCCTCCTTATCTTTCTACCACTATCTTTCCCCCGTTTTCAACAACGACTCTTCGAATATTTGTACAGGTAATTTAAATTGTAAAATCTTGCATTGTTATACAAAATACGCGAACGGGTAACGAGCATTTCGATGTATGAGGGGATATCTCAAAATGTGTACGCTCAACTAAAACCACGTGTTGTGACTAAAATCAGCTAATCTCAGACTACACGAAGTAGCGGCATAGTGTGTGTTTGTGAATGTGTGTCTGTCTGTGTGTGTGTGTGTGTGTGTGTGTGAGAGAGAGAGAGAGAGAAATATTTTGAGAAGTTGAATTTAACGATTGCAAAACATTTATGATGTGACAGACCTAAACCTTAATATGGCCTTCTTAAGTCCAATGCTCCATATACATATGTTACAAGTTTAAGCATGCTTCTTCAATTAATACAAAGTACCTAAACAAATAAAATCATAAAATCATTGACAACTCGTAGCTATTTTCTGTTATAGGTCCATTTATCAGGGACTATAAAAGGTCATCGTTTACTGAACATTATTATTCTGGTTTTCTAAGTTTTAGCTTCTAAATGACATTTTTTTTACGAATTATTTTTAAATTTAAAAATGTTGAGAATCCTGTTGTGCTTTACAAAATATGACAATATTATTAGCAAATAACATTTATTTAATGTAATATCATTTGGCGTTTTGCCACTGTTACCTTCTCTTGCAGAAAAATATTCAAGGCCACCCAGGAAAATGCAAAAGGATAGGAGACAATACCTCTACATGCCAAAAGGTCTAAACGTTGATAAATATAAAAAAAACCCAGTTCAATATTCTGATGGAGTCAAAGGCTTAAACATTGAATGAGATAACAAAGCCAACAAGTTCACGACGTATTTAAAAAACAAATTATCTATCTCTATTGTTATATGGATTCTTTTGAAAGGTGTCAAAAACCCCAACTAAATTACCACCATATGTTTAATTGGAACTTAGTAAACGTGGAATTAGCTAAGAGGATTATCAATTCGTTGATGATGTCACGAAACCTTTAAAAGTGAATTCATTTGGTGATTTAATATGACTGTTGTGTAAAGAAAGATAACTTTATTATTATCATGTGATTTTTTGAGGACTTTTATGGTGAATACATAAAAAATTCTAAACTTGATACAGACCATTAGTGTAAAAATACGTTGACTATCTCATGATGCTAGTTGAAAATACGTAAGGCAGAATTCAACTTGCTTATATATTATATGTTCCTGTTGACTGTATCATAAATTAGAGAACTTGCTTGCTTACTTGCTTGCTTGCTTACTTACTTGCTTATTTACTTACTTAGACTTAGTTCCTCCTGCGCCGTTCTCCGCATAGGGCAGCGAGTGCTCTCCATCGAGATCGATCTGTAGCAATGGTTTCGGCATCATCCAATGATATGCACAGCGCTCTCAGATATTCGGTGAAGCTGTTTCGCCATGTAGTTCGGGTTCGGCCTTGTTTCTGCCTTCCCCTTGGCGTCCACGAGATGGCATTTCTTGGATGCCGTGAGATTTGTTGCCGTAGTACGTAGCCTGAAAAAAAAAAAACAATGCTATTGAGAGGGCGGATGTCTGATCGCTGGTGGATCTCTTCATTTGTGAAGTGATCCTTGTATGAGACTTGCAGAATTCGACGGGACGTTTTGCCTCCTTGCAATCCGGGCCGACGTCTTCCAAGTTTCACATGCATAGGTTGCAGTCGGGACGACGATAATATTGAATAGCCGGATTTTCGTTACCACGCTGATTTGCGCGTTGACCCAGAGTTTGAATGAAGCCATTGAAAGACTGCCCCTGCTTTTTCTATTCTACAAGCGACATCGTGGTCGGCGTCGCCATCGTTGGCAAGGGTGCTGCTTGGGTATGCGAATTTCTCTACCTCCTCAAATTGTTGCAGATTAATCTTCACGGCGTATCTTGATATTATATCCTCATGATCTTTGTCTTATTCCGGCTTATCTTAAGTTCAAAGCTAACGCTTCGCGTTCTAGGCTCATTGTCATTCTTGCGCCTAGATATTTTAAATAGGATATTTCGTTTACAAGAACACATACAATAAAAAATATCTTACTTTACAGAAAAATAAAACCACTAAAACTTATTTATGGTGGTTTTGGATTTAAGAAAGCTGTTTAGTTTATCTCCACTATACTCCACAAACCACAACGCCCGAAGAGATATCGTGACAAAATGAAATTTTAATGACAGAAATTTGGTTTGTTTCTATGCCTATACAGATAACGTTTACAATGAAGTTTTACAATGGCAACGATTACAAAGAAAATAGTCATGATGTTTCCCCTGATGAAAAAAATTTAATTGATGAAGAGAATCGTGTACCAGTACTGTAATTTTGTGGCCTAACAAGAAATTTCAAAACTAACAAAAATGAAAATAAAAAGACCAGGTATTAATCAAAGCAGTAATTAAAATAAATCCAAATTCAAAATGCAAACAGACTTTATATTAACCAAAATATAATTCATCACCATGAGATATATACTATGGCGTTGCATAAGGTTGCATTAAGCTGCTTTGGTGCTTAACGAATTGTAGTAGATAAGATAAATATTTGTCGACCTTAGGGAGTTTCTGAGCCTACCAACTGGCAATTAAACGGAAATTCATGCTTCTTTTTAAAGTTCTTTTTCTATTGCTTTCTTTTGATTTTAGTACTGAAGATGGTCCTAATGACTGGTTGCTGGCCACAACAATCTTCAGGCAATCTTATGCATTGCGCGACTATTACATTGGGATCCACGCCATATACTAGACTGACGTCAAGTTTTTCAATCTGACGAGACTACAGGTGCATACGAAGTTTAAGGAAGTAACAATCCGTGATCTCATATTTGTTGACTACTGCTCCTTGAATGTAAAACATGGGTCGATATGCAACATAGTATGTTATTTCTTTTCAGCTTGTAACAACTTCTGTCTCACAATTTTCAGTATCAAGAAGGGAGAAGTGATATACCAGCATTTACCAGGAAAACCTTATGTAGAACCTACCATAACAGTAAATTTTCAAACCCTCCTTGGCACCACACTGTCACGTACAGTCAACATCGATGATGACACCAACGCCAGAATTGCTAAAGCAAGTTAAACCTTGGTAGCCTACGCGTACATGTGCGGGGGTGAAGAGGAATCAGTCTGCAAACAACTTTGTGATATCAGCCCCGCTGTATGCTTATGAAAACTGGACGGTGTACAGAAGTTATGACAAGAAGCTGAACCATTTCTACATGAGTTGCCTGATAAAACTGATGAGGATAGAATGGTGGTGGGACAAGGTCCCGGACACTAACGTTCTCACATGGGCAGGTATTCCAAGCATCCGCCCTCTATTGATCAGGATAAGATACCAGGACAAGGTCTCGAACAATGACTTTCTCACATGGAAAGGCATTCCCAGCATCCACACTCTGCTAATGAGGATAATATGGCAGAACAAGGTCCCAGACACTGATGTTCTTACATGGGCAGGCATTCCAAGCTTCCACACTCTGCTGATCAAGTTAGGATGGCAGGACAAGGTGGCGGGCAGTAACGTTCTCACATAAGCAGGCATTCCAAGCATCCACACTAATGAAATTAGTTTATATAGGCAAGCCGCGTCATCAGGATGTAAGATGAGCGACAGCCAAAAATCTTCGATGGTGAGCTGAATGCGGGTGGGCAAAAGTAGCGCTTCATATATTCTCTCGAGTTATCCTTAAGTGTTGTTTTGTCAGTGTTCCTTTCCGTTGCGTAACTTTGCAATAAGACTTAGTCTCAGAACTTGCAACAGTGGAAACAGTTACATTTTACCCATCGAGGGTATTTATTGATTACTAGGCAATGACGTAGCTGGAGATAAGGTTGTAGTTAATCCACTTATAACTGGCAACTTGTTTGGATCAAAAACTTAAAAAGACGATACGCAAGGTTCCTCTGGTACCTCTGGCGAATTAAGTAGAATAGTGGTAGATTGTATCGGTCCCTTTCCTAAGATTAAGTCCAGTAACCAATACTTGTTGACCATAATGTGTATATCCACAAGATTCATAGTGGCAATGTCTTTGAGAAATATTAAAATTAAACCCACAGTAAAGGCATAGAAAAAGATCTTTTGCATAGTTTGTCTTTTTGTGCATTACTTTGGCATCCAGCGATATAAGTCTTCCGCCTATCACCATGAAAGACAAGAGGCTTTAAAAGTATTTCATCAAACTTTGAAAAATATCATTCGGTCACATTGTTTTGGTACCGAAAAGATTGGGATGAATGTGTTAATTTAGCGTTTTTTCTGGTAGGGAATCAATTCAAGAATCATCAGGTTAATATCTTTTTTAACTAGGTTTTGGACATACTGTCCGTGAACCATTGAAGTTATCAAAAGAGAAACAGAAATGAAGTTTCAAAAATTAGCTATCTTGACAATGTTTCTGATGTCAAATTTAATTGTCAAAGACTTGTGATGTTGAGGAACTAATCTTTATTCAACACAGTCAAAAATGATATTAAAGTATGACCTAAATTCAAAGTAAAGAAGTTTACAGCTTGGCTATAGAGTTCTAGCTCTTACCCATACCTCAAAATCCTTTCCAGTCTAAGTTTTATTTGTCATTATGAAGTTAGAAAGACGGTAAATGGCTTAAATTAGGTAATTAACACTCTGGGAGGCGAAAACGAAAAACAACTTTGCCATAAGCTAAATGAGCACGTTCATATCGAACATGAAGTTAATTTGGTTGTACCTCTGACACATCGTGAAGATTTAAATGACTAAATGCAATCAGACTGTAATGACTTTGGTGAAACGAATCTTTGTAATTCTGAAATATTGAATTATACGTCCCATAAACATCTACATCTACAGCCGCAAGAAAAGTATGTACTAAATCCTATATTGAATATGAGCACTTGTTTTCAGATGTTACAACACGAACATATAAAATCTACACTGAGATTGTAATTGAAGATTCAATATACCTGAAACAGCATCCATGCAGGATGAATCCCCTAAAAAAAGAAAAATAAATTCATCATTTGCTATATAATTATTTCGTAGAACCATGTTTTCTTGTGCCGAAACTGGATAATATGTTCAAGGGAGGTAAACACATATATTGTAATATGACTAAACATGCGGGCTATCACGATTTAGTATGTACTTTTGAGAGAGTGACTTATGTAAGATGAGTTTGTTTTCATTTTAAAATATGCACAGTGGTGAGAATGTTCGCATACCTCTATGCTACTTTGATGTAATGTGGCTGACATTTTATTTTTTTTATATTGTACTTTTGAAAGTTGTAAATGATCTCGGCACTTTACTAACTAAAATGACTGCTCCCTTGTGCTCCAAATATCAGCCTGAAATTGTCTAAAGTACACTATCCTTAGCAGATATTAAAATAGTTAAAATGATTTTTGCCTAACTAGACAATACCAGCTTCTGAAAGCGCAATGAATGAATTACCAGATATACAAAATGTAAGAACATTATCGGCTTCTTTTGTACAGTACACTATCCTTAGCTGCTATTAAGATAGTTAAAATGAATTTTGTCAGACTAGATAATACCAGCTTTTGAAAGCACAATGAATGAATTACCAGATATAAAAAAGTAAAAACGTTATGGGCTCCTTTTTTTACAATTTACCTCTGAATTTCATGACCAAGTGGAGTTAGCACTCTTTTGAAAGGTACACATCTGGAGTAAGGACAAGCTGCATAATCTATGATCCATATTGACCCATCAATCATACACCAAAATAAATGGATATAAAAGTTCTTTGAAAAATACCTAAGATATACAAGGTCTTTTTTAAATAGTCAGTATAACTAGCTATGAAACCAGGAGAAAGTATTTTTCTTTCAAATTCTAGCCTATGCAAAATAGAAAACTATAGAGCGCCACCTATTGGAATTCCCGCAACGAAACAAAACCGGTTTACTTGATGTTTCCCGTGTTCAGTATTATCATTTTAGTAATAGACCTCATCTTGTTGACAACTTAGATTATTCTAAAAATGAACGTTTTTCTCTCATCCTGTTTCTATTTTTGTGTCTTGTTGACAACTTAGATTGTTCTTGAAATTAACGTTTTTCTCCCTTCATGTTTCTATTTTTGTGTCTTAACTTTTAATATAAAGTTTACTTGAGAAATTATTTTTCCGGCCTTAACATCTTGAAGCAGAATCAGTCCTATTGTTTTATGCAGTTTTTTTTTTTTTGTTTGGCCGAAATTATTTATTCAAATTGTTACTCACTTAAATTACCATTAATCGGGTAGTAAGTGAATTCAAACAAAAATATTTTGGATTATATTAGTGTAATACATCAAAAGAATTAGCACATTATCAAGAGGCCATTGGCACATTACCACGTTCGCGACTACAGACCTATCAAGCAATTAAAAATTGGAATTTAATTTGAATTCCACTGAAATTCAGTTGAAACTTTACACATTTGGGTTTGTGATAAACTATTTAGGACTTAATTCACAATACTGTATGATCTTTTTAAGATTTTCACTTTGTAGTCTAAGAAAATAAATTATTTGTTGAATTTTACAAAACCTGCTGGTCAGCACTTTTCTGTTACTTAATTTAATACAATAAAGTCATAAGAGAGTGGCAGCTAATAGATCTTTCTCGAACTCGTTCATTTTGCCTGCATGTTGTGCTTCTATAGTACTGTCCATCTGAGTGCCGTAAATGAAACGGTTAACATTAGCACGGTTGAAACAGATGTTCGTAAAAAATGTTCTATTTAGTACCAGAACACGTAAAATATGTAAAGATATCCCTTTCGGATTATGTATGTATGTATGTATGTATGTATGTATGTATGTATGTATGTATGTATGTATGTATGTATGTATGTATGTATGTATGTATGTATGTATGTATGTGTGTGTGTGTGTGTGTGTGCGTGCGTGCGTGCGTGCGTGCGTGCGTGTGGATGGATGGATGGATGGATGGATGGATGGATGGATGGATGGATGGATGGATGGATGGATGGATGGATGTCAATAGATTATTTACAAGATTACGCCTTTCAAATTATTTGCTGATTTGCTTTTATTAATTGCCGTTACGACACCATTACCATTTATCAAACCCTCTTTAAAACTCGTTTAATCAAGTTAGACATTCATTCTCGAGAGAGCTTCTCCGTGTCAATGATCCGTCAGAAAAGAATTTTTCCGATGGTTTACTATCCTGTCGACAGAAATTGGAAACCACATCACGAGACAGTCGTTCTTTTGTAGTGGTTTCGCTTGTCACGTTTATTGCGTGTTGTGCAGTAGTCAGATTTATAAATATTAATTCTATTTGACATCTGCACACAATTCTAAGTGTCTAGGATTCAACTCCAAAGGCACATGTCGCTGGTTATATAATTTGGTCAACTTAAGTTCGAACAGACCGTTATATTGTCTCTCCAATCTCTATTGTTTACATTAGTTAATTGCTAGGATTGATTACTGTTGAGGCTTGTAGAAAAAAATCTACCGTATATGTTTCCAAGTCAATCAATCATTTATTAGTCTGCACTGGAACGGATTGAAAGGCTATTGCGGCTTTGCTTGCTTAGTGCTTAACGGCACATAAAAACATGAAAGGCTGTTGAGTACTGATCTGGAAATAATCGAACGTAGGACTTGGTTTGTGAGTCTGGCACTCGAACGATTATATGTTTCTATATAAATTACAGTGCCTATCAAGATGGTGGATATATTTAATATATACACATAAAGGACCTATTTTGACCTATTTAATTTTTTTAAATACATAGTTTTGAGACCGACACATCATAGGTAGAAGATATAAAAGATACATTAAAGTAATTGATCAATTTGAGCATTAATATTGATAAAAACAACACGATGAAGCATTGCTTAAGAATGTCAATTATGCAAGATTAACAGGAAATGACGAATTGACACACAAATACCAAATACACTTAGGGGTGAACATCATTATTCGCAATTACATGCCAATTACTATTTATATAGACGTCTTAAAAAGCAACAACAAAACACGTCAACTCAAGTATTTTTAACGAAAAAATATTATCCATCAAATAAATGAACAGATTATGCCAAGACTCACACTAAATCATTTGCGATTGCTTTTTGGACACCAAGGGATGAAATCGAAAAGGCCAGAATTTGAATCCTCTTAAAGTCAGGACAGAACAAATGCCCTTTGATGGCCACTCCATTACTTTCACAACTAGCTAACCGACAAATTGTTCTGGAATAAAGCATTTCCGGACAATTGCCTGAACAAGTCCACCGCACGAATTTGTATTTAGCTCCTAATTTGTAAAAGGTGCCTTGAATAGTTAATGAGTTTGAAGCTATCACCGCTAGAGGTATCACTTGTTTCTTCAGTCAACAGATTTACCGTCTAATGTCTTTCATCGTACAACACGTAGGTCCTTAGTCGAATAAACAGCTTTTAATCTTGCCGTGAATACTTGATGAATACAAGGCCGGGTGTATTGTTGAGATCTGAAAATAAAAACAGTTTCAGGCAGGTGTATTGGATACAACTACCAAATTCACTCATGCGTGTTAATAAATCCATGAAAAGAACATTTAGTGCAATGTACGAGAGATCACAAATGCAGATGACACAGCGGTTCTTAAATTTAAGAAGACATTCGCTTCAGACACGTCAATTTTTAAATTTTATTATTTTAAAATGTTAGCCTTAGATTCAAACCATTATTACTTTTCTTATATTTCTATGCAACGACAATATTAATGGTAATCTAGGTGGAAAACAGTAAATTAAGATCGATCTACAGACAGGAAGGGTACAAGTGAATCATGATGGAAGGTAGGGTAATTAATAAGGAAAGTTGTGTAAAAATGTATACACTACCTCAGCAAAAGTGCTTTTACATTTTCCAATTTAGGAAGTATGACAAATCTGCATTGCATTTGTGATGTGTCGCTCAACCAGATTAATATAGCATCCTTAATTGGTGAAAAGCTGATGACGATGAATTCGATATCATATGGTGAACAGTATCGTTGCTGAGTCAGTCAAACAAATAATGTTGGCTCTTTAGGCCCTGATTTCATGTGATGGTCGTGTCTTAGTTAATTGCTAAGGTAAAGATATATTTACTGTGACGTGTAACGGGGAGGGCCCGATAAAATTTCTCAAGACATGGACCTCACCTATACGTTCAAGACAAAACGATTTTTTCCTTTATCACCTTTAGAATAGCTAGTCATGGAAAGTCTTTTCAGGCACTTTAGCCCTGTCCGATTATTAGGGTAATGACCTCAGCAATATCTTGACCTTCACGCTTTATCTCATAGTTTCTTAACGCCAATGTGACATACACGAACTAAATGTTGAAAATAAAGCTACAACTGGAAGGGAAAAAATCATATCGAGGAACAAAATTAACTCAGATTCTCCTATGACCTGTTCTTACACAGGACCCTATCATAATATTGAAGTAACAAGGTATGATTTTGTTTCCCTTACGGACTCCTCGCACCCTCGGTAACTTTCAAAATAGTGGCTTTTCTTCGGAAGATGACTTGACGTGTCGCACTTATGAACAGTGACGTCGGAGAAGGGGTTTCAGGGAACGATGAAACTTCGCACTTGGTTACTGTTTGAAATATGACATATTTACCGGATCCATACGGATACAGTCTTGTGAGTTGCTTAAGAGATAAGAAATAAGTCAATCTCAACACAGTGCATTTCAAATTCACAGTGAAAACAACAATATCGATCCTGATGTACCTTCTAATCGTTTAATATTAAATAAAGGTTAATGTTGTTGACATATGCTCAACTTGCACTAGTGTATACGGCGCTAATTTCTGTTAACAAGCGAAAAACATCAATACATGTTTTATTGTAGTGAAGAATTTTCTGTTGAAAGAAGTGCAAAAATTGCGTCAGTCTTTGACACTTGACGAACAAATTCCAAGTGGGTCAAAACAATTTATCTGGTTAAATTCTGTCGGTTAAGAGAGGACAAATAAAACGTGTTTCCTACTCTTTTCAATGAAGTACCACTCAACAGTTGCAATAAATCTATTTCTTAGACTTTGTTCTGCCAGAATAAAAGGATTACAAACATTGAATCTTTCGGTGCCATTATTAAGGGGTGAACTAGTGCTATGGCGTAATATCTGGTATTTAGCACTGAATAAGGATGTTAAAATTGGCATTAGAATTTTACACTGTACATAAACTTTGTTTAAGTTGATTTATAAGGCTGATCGTGTAAGGTGTGGTTTTCCCTGATAAATAATGATGAAATAGTTAGCATTATGCTAACTGTGTTCGATACACGGTATACTTGTTTTGTTTTGAGTTTTTTTGTAATAAAGAACTGAGTGAAAACACTTTATAAATTTTGCTTAGAATGTTGGGATTTTGGATTGTTGAATTCGACACTTTTAATACTCTAATCTATTTTTGACAGTCGTTAGTGAACAGTTGAGTAAATGCTCACACGCCAAAATGTTTTAGTGAGACTGGTAGCTCAGGTCTAAGGGGTTGTATATATGATAAATGTTCTGCAGGTTTCTGAAAGCTTTTGACACACACTGGTGTTTGAATAATCTCTGTTCAATGCAACGAGATTCCCCACCCCCTCCGACATAATTCATTATCTAAATGAAAAGAGGAAGATATTTTTAAAAAAATATTTAGTGGAAACAGGCACAAAAGTCAGGTGATCTGATTGAAATATGACAATTCCTTTCTTTTTGAGGAGGAATATGATAACTTTAAAGTGATTTTTCATATATTGTGATACCCAAATCAGCCACAAATGAAAGGTGCACCGTCTGTCAGAATGAACGAAATTATTCTTTCTTCTTTCTATCTAATTAATTTTCACTGGAATAAAAACTATGTGATAAACAGAATATCAAATGGGTAATGAATAAATATTATATTTATGAAAATCGTTGAATAATCTTCAGCTTTTGCTTAGTAATTAAGTATCCTTTTGGATGTTTTGTTAACACCTTTGATTTTAAAAATGAAAATGAAAAACTTCGAATATAAGTAAACTATCATGTTGTGACTGGAAAGAACAGCATATACAGCTGTTTGCAAAGCCGTCTTATTATATACTGTCTCTAATATAGCTATCGCTAATTCAGAGACGTATTTACGGATTTTAATTAATCCCAGTTCATTTTGTCAAAGAACGAACCAAATTTGTGTTCAGATGGATCTGTCGTAGCTTGTTACTTCACCAGGTGCTAAACAATTTTGAAACGTGCCGTAGACAGAACAAAGTTGATATACGCATGCCTATTGATGTCTATGGTTGTCTCTCAAACGTCGGTTTCTTTCAATAGTTACCGTAGTCTTTTCTGTAATACTTTATCTTTTTTTTAAAAAAATCTGTTTTTCAATGTTTTCTCAAAAAACTATATCTAATATTGTTTTTTATGTTTAACATATCTTGAAAATCAGATCTCGTAGATTCTACTTTCAAACAATGAGAACTTCCGCAGCATTTATAAAGCCCG
The DNA here is from genome assembly GCA_016746295.1 of Potamilus streckersoni. Lineage (NCBI taxonomy): Eukaryota > Metazoa > Mollusca > Bivalvia > Unionida > Unionidae > Potamilus > Potamilus streckersoni. The sequence goes on along the minus strand of JAEAOA010000332.1, from coordinate 2,213,845 downwards.
TTAATTATCGATCCTTCTGTGTACTGAGTAATATTTTTAATTGCAGGTGGTGCATTCTCCGTGATGAATTTGTACGTGGTGTTTATAAGTCATAGTTTCAAATTATGTTACCTTTTCATCTCTCTCTCTCTCTCTCTCTCTCTCTCTCTCTCTCTCTCTCTCTCTCTCTCTCTCTCTCTCTCTCTCTCTCTCTCTCTCTCTCTCTCTCGTCTGTTCATCTTCATTTCCTCTTGTAGTTGTATTAGTTTTCTTTGGAAAAACAGTATATATGTAATGAAGATTTAAGTCGAAACTCATTGTTGTGCGTGGTGTTCTCATTCATTATTTTTATCAAACAAGTTTTTTTTCCCAGACTCCTAACACCATAGGTATGTAGTTTTGTATTTATTGCGTACTCTTTCTTGTATGTTTGCGAAATACTTTTAGTTTTAGTCTATGACAATAATCCAGAAGGCATTGGAATATACAAAAGTTCCATTCACAGCATCGAACATATCGAAGACGCACAAGTAGATTCAATCTAGATGAGAGGTACGGAAATAAGGACTGAGAAACTTCCTTAAATGCCAAATAATTCCAATCCAGTTTTGACTGCAACATTGCATGGTGGTCACATTAATATATTATTTTTCAGTCCTTGACATTTGAAATGTTTTACCATTGGGTTCTTGATAACAGTGTTTTGTTCCTATATTCTAAAATTAGTTTTCCCATTTACATTGTCATTTACTCATTCCAGTGCCTTTCTTACTCTCATCATTGCATAATTTAACACATTCATTTTTAAAAATCATTCTTCAAAACATTTTGTTTTTCTCTAAAAAATGTATAGCATGATTAGGCATGTGAAACATCATCTTCATACGACAGATTTTTAAACAAATATTGTTGTTGTGTTGGGGCCTTACACCATTTTTCAGCACACAATAGGCTATACATGGCGGCCAGTATTATTGGTGGAGGAAAAACGGGGAAATCCGCGGAAACAACCACCGACCCACGAGAAGCTACTGACAAGCTTTCTCATATATCCACATTCGCCGAACCCACGCAGACAGAGGTGAGTTGGCAGTGCTCCGTAACGGATGAAACAAATATTGAAAATCATCCCAACCTCTCTCGGCCATTTTTTGGTTAGCGAAGAAATTGATTAGCTACAGCTGAACATGTATGTATGTATGTATGTATGTATGTATGTATGTATGTATGTATGTATGTATGTATGTATGTATGTATGTATGTATGTATGTATGTGTGTGTGTGTGTGTGTGTATGTATGTATGTATGTATGTATGTATGTATGTATGTATGTATGTATGTATGTGTGTGTGTGTGTGTGCGTGCGTGCGTGCATGCATGCATGTATGTATGTATGTGTTTGTGTGTGTATGTATGTATGTATGTATGTATGTATGTATGTATGTATGTATGTATGTATGTATATATATATATATATATATATATATATATATATATATATATATATATATATATATATATATATAGATGCAATCAACTGACGACGAACAGTGCGAAACTAGTAACTAACTAGCCTGAGCGCTTTCGACTCTTAATGAGTCTTTTTCAAAGGCAAATACAAAACATATATACGACAAACAAATAAACACAAAAACGTTGTGTTTGTAAACCTCTACATGGCTGTCTCCACATGGGTTAAAACTGTAAATACAACCAGCTTGTATAGACTAGTTGTGGATACTAAAAACGGTGTATAATTCCCTAAAAGTCTACAAGCCAAAGCGACATCTATTTTTACCTTTTGTACATTTATGTGATGCAGATTATATCCCGGATATTTGATTCTATACCTGTTATTCTTATAGTAAAAATTGAAGGATACTAAGAAGATTTAGAAAATGTTAAATTCTACTAGTGCATAGTTTTCATTTTCTACTCCTCTTGGTTTAGACGGCTTGGTTTCAATGTTCTAAGGTAGCGTATCCAATATGATTCCTTTTCCTTCCTGGTTTCGGAACTTCAGCTGTGGTCGTTAGCAATAGCGATAAGTATTATATCACTGAAAGTGTGGCCAGGGGAGAAAAAGTGTTCTGCGACCGGGCTTCTGTACAGCTTTTTTGTCATCCAATCAGATCTATGAAGGTTTATCCTTATGTGTAGCTTTTCAGTTTCTCCGACGTACTGAAGGCCACAGATCTTACATATGATGATATAAATCACATTCTCTGTTTTGCACGTTTTGTTTGGACCATGTAGGTTTAGTTTTTCTTTAGTCACCGTGCTAGTGAATGTCTTTGTCTCTATCATATGTTGACAGGTTTTGCATCTTTTATCGCCACAGGGTCCACATTGACTAACTACTTTGCAGAGTTCATGTTCGGCCTCGATAAGCGCAGCGTCTCAGGGCTTTATAGTGTTTATGTGATCAGATATTAATTCCTCTTGGCGGCGCAAGTTTATCTTCCATGTCCCCTTCCCCAGTTGACGCACCATATTTTCACTCTTATTGACCAGGGTGGGCACACTTTGGCTCTCTAACTAGAGACCTTGAGACTAACACTACATCAGAGATAAACCTGAGCGAACATAGCGATATAATGTGCTATACCCGTGCCTGTAGTGAATGAGAGTAAATCAGTTTACGCAACATTTTACAGAAATGACCTCAGCAATATTCTTTAGAGATTTTCAGCATGTTACACTGCGGGTCTTTGGTCGCATAAAAAGTGCTCCTGAAGATAGGTTCTAAACACTTGAAATCCAAGCTGTCCAGTCAATTCGAGATTGACCTCGATGATTAGTTACTCGGGAGCCATTAAAAGTGGTTGCACTTCCATCAACATCAATAATGCCTGTCCGCGTTTAGGCGAGCTGACACAGGCAATCACTGGTCCGATGATGGAATCAGTACACAATTAATAAAATCCGGTTCAGTACCCACGAATGTAGTCCCAGTCTATTTTTAGATCACTTTTTCCGGTCTAAATTTGGTGGTGATACTAGAGTTAGATTTTGGCATTCTTGGTAAGGATTTAAAGGCAATTGATTATTCTTTAAAATATGATCTTATGGTATGGTTGTCTGTGTGTATTTCGGCGACAGTGCACATTGAGTAATAAGGTCATGGTGATGATCTGGAAGTGAAATCTGTGTTCCGTTGCCTGGTGTTTTGTTTACAATTCAGCCTCTCAAAAAAATGCAGGTCAACCCTTGACAAGAACTAAACCGTAAAGTCATCTTTGAAGGTATTTTAGATTAACATATGATTTGTATTGATTGTCACACAGTGGAAAGTTCAGTACTGAGGAACAAATGTAGAGACCGTATAGTAAAATTAATTGAGTACTATGGCCTGTCAGTAAAAACTTGAAACTGATATAAATTTTTTATTATTAATGACATATACATGAAATTTTAATATGTTATGTATATTGACTTTAAAAATATAAAAATGAAATTAGAAGTAAAAAAATAATTTTAATTTTAAAAATTTAAATGAAATTTAAAAAACAATTAAAAAATAAAAAATTTCCACCAAGTATACACATATATAATATTTTTTGGGAATGATATTAAATGATATCAGCATATATATACTCCTACACCATATACAAGCTCAAATGATGGATATTTGTCAAATTTGATCAGAGAAAATATCTTTATTAGTCAAAATGAGACCCTCATTTAAAATACATGAAGACAAAATTCTACTTTGCTTTGTACCTTTAGGTCATTGAAACTATTTATTTGGGGTTCAAACAGTTAATTTATGTGTTTATGATGGGGTGACTTCCTGAGTAATACATATCTGCTTGTATAGCTATCAGTAATTGTTTATAACCATAGTTATAGAGTATTTAGTGAGAGGACAGAGATGAAGACTTTATACTAGAACCTGTTCAAGTTCTCTACAAAATCATATTAAGCTGTCAGAGAATGAAATACAGGTCAGAGGGGTAAAATATACTTTATCCAGGTATATTTACCATTGCATGTAAGAAAACAGCAAAATGATGTAAGTTGAACACAGAATGCATTCCATTTTATTGTTCAGTTTCTTTAAGATGTTGATTGATGTAGTGCGACATTGTAGCCTAGATGATATTATGGGAATTCTCATGATCCATTTTGCTTTATGCATTATTAATGACTAATAATATTTGTTATCTGACACTTTAAAGATTACATAAGTAATATTCAAACAGATTATTTGAATTTAACTTTCTACAACTGATCCTAACCTGGTTACATAGCTGACATGAACAAATATGCATATATTTTGTAATGTTTGGAATCAAAAGTTGACATTGTTAGGCTGACATGGTACCTATAGTGAATCTGTAAGGCTCAGTTTTGATTGTGTGCACTTAAAATATCCCAAGATGTTATTTTCATCATGAATATGCCTCTGTATGGTAACACATTTCAATTTAGTACTTTGACAGAGGGCGGTATTGCAGCATCAGCTGATATTTCATTCCATTGAATCATTGAATCATTGAACTTAAAACCTTGGTAGCCAAGACTCTTAAAAATAGACTAAAAATATTCAAACAGATTATTTGAATCATGTTTGCACATGTGATTTTAGCAAGTACATTGCATATGTCCCACACATGCAAATATCCATCCTTGTTTACAAGTTTTCGGGATGCAAATTTCACATTTAGTTGATGATATAGGATCTATTGGTACCTATAGTTGATCTGTGTGGCCACATTTTGCTATATTCACTCACAATATCTAAAATTGTTTTTTCCTTCATGAATAGGATTGCATATAGTAATAAATTTTAATTTGGTACATTGTCATTTGACTTTCCACTATACTGGTATGTATCAATGTTTGCACCAATGATCAAACCTCACCGTTCCAACATTGCCTTAAACTTTATGATACATACTCTACCTGATTAGTTATTTAACCTGTAAATGGCTAAATATGCTTGAAGAAACTTCATCTATTTTTAGGATGCATTTGTCACTTTAATACATGCCCATTGCTTCACATCTTTGAGTGTCACTCTATCAAGTTTACCTTTTTTAACCATATTTGCAACCTGAATGTTATATTGAAATCACCATATCTAACACATTTTAACTTCATTTGCCTACATCTTCCTTTTTTTAGAATTAAGTGAAACATGTTATATATTTTCAGGTCTAGTCTGGTATCTGAAACAAAGTATTAGAGTTGGATCAATTTGGAAGCTCTCCAGTAGTCCAATGGTGATAGCAAGGTCTCATAAGGACATGTGTAGTGTGCTGCTATAAGTGACCAAGATGAGTTCATATCAGTACACTGATATACAGCATCTCATAGACATGGCTTAGATCTTCATGAGAGAGATTCGCATCTTTTTTCAGTAAGGTGAAACTGTATTTTCATATTGCATTGTTGACTTTTGTAGTTATCGGCATTAAAATGGAATGCATATTTGCTATAAAACATGGTAGTGGTCCCATCAAAACTTTAAATTTGAGTGGGATATTAGTTATACAAACAACTGTCCAAGTACCTGAAACAATAAATGTGGAACATAGTACCTGTCATTGTTTCTTTAGTATGTACACCTATATGCATCTGGATAGGCATATTGCAATTTGCTGTCAAAATCACTGTGAGCTATCATGCTTCAGTACCCCTGGGATTAATATTATCAGTTGTACAGACCTAAACTACCATTTGTTTTAAAGACCATTCATTATTCAACATTGCTGCCTTAAATTTGTCAAACTGAATGTCATAACTTGTATGAAAATTTATTTTTTGTAAAATAAAAAGTTTTTAAATTTTATATATTTTTAAAATTTTCATTAAAATTTAATATATCAATATTTTTTAATTTCAAGACTATTTTCATACAGGCCTTATCAAGTATTACAATTAGGTTTTTACTGCATTGAAAAATTCCTATAATTAAGGAAGATATAGCAAATTTAGTTTTGGTTTCTTAAGAACAATTGGACCTCAAATTGCACCCTATAGAACACCAGCACTACACACTTTCTGACAGCTGTCACATGTCTTGCTTGCAAGGAAATTTCAAAAGACTTTATGTATGAAGTTGAAACAGTAGTGGCATGCAAAATAAAATGCAAATATAAAAGTTTGACAAAAACATTGACCCTTTCAAGGAATCAGTACACAATTAATAAAATCCGGTTCAGTACCCACGAATGTAGTCCCAGTCTATTTTTAGATCACTTTTTCCGGTCTAAATTTGGTGGTGATACTAGAGTTAGATTTTGGCATTCTTGGTAAGGATTTAAAGGCAATTGATTATTCTTTAAAATGTGATCTTATGGTATGGTTGTCTGTGTGTATTTCGGCGACAGTGCACATTGAGTAATAAGGTCATGGTGATGATCTGGAAGTGAAATCTGTGTTCCGTTGCCTGGTGTTTTGTTTACAATTCAGCCTCTCAAAAAAATGCAGGTCAACCCTTGACAAGAACTAAACCGTAAAGTCATCTTTGAAGGTATTTTAGATTAACATATGATTTGTATTGATTGTCACACAGTGGAAAGTTCAGTACTGAGGAACAAATGTAGAGACCGTATAGTAAAATTAATTGTGTACTATGGCCTGATGATGCTTAGTGGGAAGCGGATTACGGCTGTAGACGGGTTTGCAAAGGGTATCAGACTAAATTGACTATATATAATGCTTTACTTTGGCAAAATTCATAGAAGTACTGGTTATTTATATTTTGGCTTTTCACTCGGCGACAGAGTGGTCTGCCACTGTTTTATTTGAAGCTATCATTCAAACTCGGATGGACGACCCCACCCACCCACCCACCCACCCCACTCTCTCTCTCTCTCTCTCTCTCTCTCTCTCTCTCTCTCTCTCTCTCTCTCACACACACACACACACACACACACACACACACACACCACATTTTTTCAGTCTGCAGTGTGGCAGTTTATAGTGATGTCTAGTACTGGGCATCATGCCACATAAATATATCATCATATCCCACTCAGTCACATTATCTTGACACCATACCGACCAGGTTAGTAACACTCTTAATGCTGAGCGCCTAGTGAGGCAGCTGCAAGTACCTTTTTTATAAGCCTTTAGTATGACTCAGCCGGGGCTCAAACCCTCGACCTTCTGTATATGAGACAGACTATAAATATCGCGATAGATGGTATATAAATATTGTAATATATAGATATAAATATCGTGATAAATTGTTTGTAAATATAGTGATATGTGGCATATAAGTAGCATATAATATAGTAGTATATAATATTTTAAATAAATATCGAAATACACTTAAGCAGCATCAATATCGGCAGTCTAGCCTCCTACCGATCCCTGTTCAAGTCGGTCGTTATGGTATATCTCTATGCATGACATTTAACTCCCTTCGTCGTGCCATGAAATAACCGTTTGAATGAACCGTTAAGTACAAATCGGTCAATCAATATGCAATATTACATGCTTTAAGAATTACAAGGAGAGACGGAACGTTTTAACATAGGTTAGTGAACAGAAATTCAGTGTATGGGTGTAATGTTATAAGACGAAGTATTATGCTGTGGACAGGGTGTGGATGGAGGTGCGACTAATGAATAGTTTGCCTTGTATACGTAATCACCGTGAACAAATTAAAAAGTTTGAAAATTACAGAATCATAAACCTGGTTAAAGTAATTAATATGTTGCTTTAAAAAAATCACATTTTGCATTTGCTATACAAACAAACTTGTCTATTTTATACATCACTATGTAATTAACTCTAGAAGAAAAAAAAAACACTTTTTCTTTTTTTACACATCTCTATGCTTAAAAACAAGCGTATGAAGCATTGCACAAACTAAGTTTAGACTGCAGACGGTTTCACAGTTATCGTGTTTGTAGCTAATTTATTCACTCGCATACCGATTTGTGGCTTTCAGTTGATTTTCGTGCCTCACATCTGTGGAGGTGCTTACCAGTTAGTATGTACTTTTTGAGAGAGTGACGTATGTAAGGTGAAATTGTTTGCATTTAGAACATGAACATTGGAGAGAATGTTGTCATACCTATATGCTATTTTGATGTAATGTGGCTGACATTTCTTTGGTTATTGTACTTTTTGAAATTGTAAAGGATCTTAGCACACTGCTAACTAAAATGACTGCTCCCTTGTGCTACAGAAATCGGCCTGAATTTGTCTAAAGTACACTATCCTTAGCAGCTATTAAAATAGGGAAAATGCATTATGCCAGACTAGACAATACCAGCTTCTAAAAGTGCAATGAATGAATTACCAAATATATAAAGTGCAAAACATGTTATTGGTTCTTTTTACAATTTACCTCTTAAGTCCAGGAAGAGAAAATGACCAAGTGAAGCTAGCACTTATTTGAAAGGTGCACATCTGGAGTAAGGTCAAGTTATATACTCTATAACCTATATTAAACCCATCACGAAAATATAGGGCATTAAAGGTTCTTTGAACAATGCCTAAAGTTATACAAGGTCTTTCTTAAATAGTCAGTATAACTAGTGAAGAATTTTTTTTCTTTAAAATTCCAACTCTATTTAAAATACTAAACTGTAGATCGCCACCTCAGGAAATGAAATAAAAAACCCGAAATCTTAATGCAGAAATTAGACTGTTCTGTATTAGCAGACATTTTTATTTTATGTTTTAAGATTGAAATATTTTAGCGATAGATCCCTATATCTGGTGCCTGAATTTGGAGTTTTGTTTCATTACATTGTTTTCGTTTCTTGAATCATTTTAATTAATTTTAAATGGGCGTTTCTGACAGAACATGTGTTATATTTGCTTAAAAGAGTAAAACATCTGGTGTCTGAATTTGTTATTTATTTCATAATGTTACTTTCTTTTCTTGTTGCTGGATTATCTTTTCTGTACAATCGAATTGCATGATGCAACCTTTGCCATGCTTTTGGAGAATTTGTTCCTCCCTTCGAATGTAAACAATAGGACTGGCAATAATATTGCAAGTGAGATTGCATTTAATTAGCTTCCACTGCATGCATTGAAAAGTTTAATATAGTAATGTTCTTTCTTGCATGCTTTGAGCATAAAATGAAGAATTCAATAGTTTGTCTTTTCAGTTATGGCGATAAAAGCACGCAATGACTTTACATAGCATCCTAAAAATCGGTAATAATAATGGCGGAAATCAAAAAACTTCATTAGTTTTATTGGTCTCCGTCATGTCCATTAATGTCAGAAAGAAGAAAGTTAATTTGAAATAAAGATTATAATGTTTTACATCAGGGGAAATCTCTTGCACGAAACAGAAAGTTATCATTTTCGAATAGAAGGCAAATAAAAGATAGGAAGGAAGATCGATATTAATAAATTACCCATGGGCATATACTTTTTGGATCTGTAGAACTGGTTGGTATCTCATGCATTTACTATGGTTGATAAACCATTATCTTGTCTGATTCTTTTACGTGATTGCATGTATATAATTTATGATAGAACATCATGGCCAAAATACATAACTATGTTTCTTATTTAATACATGTTTAAGTGTTAAATAATTTTCATTTATCATGCCATGCGACACTTGATTATGTCTGCCTACATCATCAACAGAGTGCTTTGTCGATATCAACAAATAATTAGGAACTGCCTTAGATTTCATGCGTAGAAATTAATCTTGACAACACGTAAAATCTGCTGTGATGTTTTGTTGAACTGGATGTGCATTATTTTCAGACAGTATCAAATAGTTTACAAAACGACAAAAAAGTAATTTACTGCGACAGATTCGTTCGATTCAACCCCACAACCTTCTTAAGACGCGTATATTTATATGATCAGCTTATGAAAGTGAGGTGAATTTATAAAATGGAGTGGCGGTAAGCATTTTGTGCCAAAGATGAGTCAATTTAATCTTTCAAACTTCATTTCTGGAGCAAGTGTCATAAATAATAAAAACAAAATTCTTCGCTACTCATTAAAATATCACGTTATTTGTACAACATGATGAAATATATGTAGTATTAACGTAGGAATGGAAACTATCCTTTATTCTCGGAAAGGAATGGGTAGGGTGTCCTCATGCATTTATTAATTATCCTAATCCCGCATAATCTAATAAATAGTTTCTATATAAATGTTAATAAGCTAATTCTTCAAGCTCAGGGCATCTGTATCTAATGTATTACTGACATAATATCGCTTATGCCACCCGATTCAGGATGATGTGCTATGCGTCCTTGCTTTATCTCCAGATTTGGTACAGAATGAGAAAATCTAATCGTATATTTAAAAAAACCCATCGTGCTTAATTTTAATTCTTTGTTTCCGTAGACATAAGTGTTCATATCTGAAGTAAAACAAATTGTACCATATGATAAATCTGCATCAAGGCACAAAGCAATCCAAAGTTTCTACAACTTAATAGGTTTGTTGTGTTTTCTTGCGCTTGTTTAAGTTCGATATCAAGAGTATGGGAAAAACCTAAAAGATACTTGTCGATAAAATAATGGCTGAAGTGTTTAAGATCAATGGAATAGAAAATTAAAAGAATCGAACTTCAAATTTTGCAGAATTTCAACCATATCTTCGACCGTTCACACAATTCCTACTTAAAGTTCGTAATTAATTTTCATACAGTTAGTAATTAATTTTCATGCTTTAGCAACCTGTAAAATCTAATGTTCAGTTCTTAATAAAATAAATTGTCTTATTTTTTGACATACGAATTCAGACATTTTTGTGCGGAGTGATTTTACAAGTTCCGGCAACAAAGTATAATGTATAACAACTTGAATAACATTCATTGACTACTATGATAAAAAATAAATGCCAATGTTCTATTGATATTTCCGGCTTTAGTATACCCAAGGCAGATTCAATCAAATTGCACGCAAAATATTTCTATTTTCAAACTGCGTCTAATGAGATAGTATTCGACGACTTTAATGGTTTTCCCCAGACATTTGTGAAGCTATATAGGTACACGATAAACATTGTTTCAAATTATTGAACATGCGAATAACTGCTTTAAGAGAATATATGTTCAGGCTTCTTACCTAAACTACAGTATCATGATATTATACAAATGATAATAAAGCTATTGAAATAATTAAACTTGAATTAAATAATTAAAACATGCAATATATGTGCAATTTAATAGTGTGGAAATTCATTAAAATGTATAACATCGGGTCAAAACTTATAACCTACCTGAGGAAGAAAAGGACGCAGTACAGCAAAATGTTTGATATTCGCTTTGCGAACTATGATTTTTAATTGATATCTACACGGAGAAGAATTATTTTTTGAACTTGACTTTATACATGTGAACCAAACAACATCTTGACTGTAAAAACTTTACTTTATACGTGTAAACTGATTTTAAAATCAATGTGTAAATTTGTAGAGAGTACTGTTTCTAAACCTCTGATGATGATGATGATGTAAACATGGCAACAAACGGTTAAGACAGACGGTCAGAAGTAGATGATAATTGATTTTACCTATATGGAATTAAGTGGCAGGAAAACATATCTAATAAAACTGCGATATAACATTTTACAATCAATACAATTTGAAAATGTTTTACAAAAGGAGTGACATAGAAAACCCTAGAAAATAAGACCTAAACATGTCGAGGAGAAAGGGTGGTCAAACACATTCGCATATTGTTCATCACAAGTCTTTGCAAATTGGGGACAGTATTTGTTGGATCTTGTTGTAGCTTTTAATGGATATATCAATATTCATGTTTCTGAAACACTGTAAATAAAAGTATAAAGACTTTGGGATTCAGACAGAACACTGTAAGGAGAGAACTTCACTTTCACAACAAACTTGTACATTAAGGTTTTTCATAGATAAAGCAGTGTCACATCCAGACAATTGAAAGCAAGTAGTCATGTATATTTTAAGCGATCAAACTGAAGTTCTTTTTGGGGGGGTGCTCAAGAGGACCAAGTCATCCCACATTTCCAACTTTCAGTTCTTGGGATGAGTGGGTCTGGTTCTGCTATTTTTGATTATGTTCTCGTTAATGTTAAAACAGCAGCCATGCTTTTCCGTGACTTGTCGCATTTCTGGCTGTTGCTGCTCATGGTCCAAGTGTTTCTCTGCATTACCTCTTTTACGTTAGCATTTCGTCTTTCATCACCTTTGTCAGCAGTGTTTTCATCTTGAACACTCTCCATCCTACAGTAATACCTCATTCAATCTCCCACTTATACTTTGGCTTATTTCTTCTGTTCTTACTAGATCAACGTTGATTGAAAAGACTTGATAATGGTGATCTTGGATTAGTCATGTGTGTGCCCATGTACGTCTAGGGCCAAATCAATCAATTAATCAATCAATCATATATATATATATATATATATATATATATATATATATATATATATATATATATATTGCACTGATATGATAAAGACAACGCTTAAGCAAGCAATCTCTGTATCAAACTTTCAGGCTAATGTCATGCTCTTTTTAATACAAAAATCTATTGTACTACTCCTTGCCTACATGTATGAAGCATTTCGTGATTCGTGCAAGTAATATTACACACGTGATCCTGCTCTGTATTATGCTTGCCCAGCGTTATCGAAGGATGCTGCACTCAAGTGGATAACAATAAAGTTAAGGTACTGATATGGACAAGTATAATTATTTTGACACAGGAATACGTGATGGGATTTATTTCATCACTAAACAACACAATGTGGCCAACACAAAATACATGTGGCTATACGAAGAAAATTAGCAAGACACAAAGTATATTATGTATTCTTCATCGCGACAAAACCGGAATCTGCAACCAGCTCGTCTCGCTGTTCTTATGCATTTGGTTTCTGATATTTGTTATCGCTTTTTCCAAGCACATTCATTTACATGAGCTTAAAAAATTCCGTTTAAATTATTCTTTTTTGGCTGTACTAAATTTGATGAAGTTTTCATCGAGGCAGCTTGTTTGAATTTCTCAAGTGATGAATTCTAATGAAATTCAGACCCAAGTCATAATACTGTCGCAGATGTTTGTGTTTTGTCCATCACGTCTGGATTCAGTTTTGGGACATTAATATTGGCAAGGTTTTTTTTTTATATTAAGAACGTATGCAGACATAATACAACCTTTCCTACAGTTTTATTTCTGGAGCAAGCAGATAGTCATGACGCTTGTCATGGATTATAACAGGATACCCGAAATCAACACGTGACTAGTATCCTCATTGCCCAGCAACATTTACCTGACATCCAAGATAAAAAGTTAACTGCTAATATTTATGACATTGCCCAGTCATAATGATTACTGGCTTTATATATATATATATATATATATATATATATATATATATATATATATATATATATATATATATATATATATATATATATATATATATATATATATATATATATATTGCTTGACAATGATATGTTTCTGACGCGGAGAAGGAAGCGCTCAAAATGCCAAGGTCTTAGCTAGAATTCATTACGGACATTGACATGTAATGTTTCATTGAGAAAGGACTTCGTGGTATAATTTCAGTTATCTCTAATAGGAATTATGTAGCGAACAACAATCATCTACAAGAACTTGACGCAAAACAGTCATCCAAGTATATTGTCAACTTTCAAAGCCGGTAATCATTATCTTGGATGTCAGTTAAATGTTGCTGGGCGATGAGGATACTAGTCACGTGTTGATCTCGGGTATCCTGTTATAATCCATGACAAGCGTCATGACTATCTGCTTGCTCCAAAAATAAAACTGTAGGAAAGGTTGTATTATGTCTGCATACGTTCTTAATCGAAAGAAACCTGCTAATATTAATGTCCCAAAACTGAATCCAGATGTGATGGACAAAACGAATTGTCATTCACACAAACATCTTAGACAGTATTATGACTTGGGTTTGAATCTCATTAGAAATCATCACTTGATAAATTCAAACAAGCTGCCTCGATGAAAACTTCATCAAATTTAGTACAGCCAAAAAGAATAATTTAAACGGAATTTTTTAAGCTCATGCAAATGTGCTTGGAAAAAGCGATAACAAATATCAGAAACCAAATGAATAAGAACAGCGAGACGAGCTGGTTGCAGATTCCGGTTTTGTCGCGATGAAGAATACATAATATACTTTGTGTCTTGCTAATTTTCTTCGTATGGTCACATGTATTTTGTGTTGGCCACATTGTGTTATTTAGTGATGAAATAAATCCCATCACCTATTCCTGTGTCAAAATAATTATACTTGTCCATATCAGTATCTTAACTTTATTGTTATCCACTTGAGTGCAGCATCCTTCAATAACGCTGGGCAAGCATAATACAGAGCAGGATCACGTGTGTAATATTACTTGCACGAATCACGAAATGCTTCATACATGTAGGCAAGGAGTAGTACAATAGATTTTTATTAAAAATATCATGATATTAGCCTGAAAGTTTGATACAGAGATTGCTTGCTTAAGCGTTGTCTTTATTATATGAGTGCTATTCAATTTTACTGTTAAGGTTCTTCTTGCAGTCTTATCAACTTTTTCACGTATTCGTATAGACAAATTCGAGTTAGCAGACCCATATTGTCACCACAACATTCTTCTGCCGTTATTCGAAAAGCTTTCAAATTCGATACAATCTTCTCAAATGAAGTGTTCACAATTTGCCCAGAAAGAAGGTTAATATTTATAGGTATATAGAATATTTTCTGCTCTAATTTTCTAAACTTTGTTAACATCATATGTGAGTTCAGTGCCAAAATGATTGTGAAATACAACTGGGATACATTCTGTCGTCTTCTTAGTCTGACTGCATTTAATATAAGCAAATAAAATGACAGTGACCATTGGCTTCGTCTTCACCAAGTGGCTGGTCACCAATCCAACGTAACTTAGCCAACATCGTATTTTCTTCGTCGTCTGCCTCAAACATTATTTATGCAGGTGGGACATGATTCACGTAAATGCAAGCATACACTGCGTAAAATGCTCTCCACAGTTAACCCTATTTTTCTGTTGATTCTGGCACTCGATAACGGGAAATAGAGATTTTAAACTCGCGTACACGGTTTCTGATTTAAATGCACCAAAGAGCTAGCTCTTCAAGAGACCATATTTTCATGGGCGGTAACAACAGATATCGAAACGTTTATACGCTTGCTCAGGTCGTTGTTGATATCCTAGCCATGTTTCTCATATTTTCCTGTGGAGTATTTTCATGATCGCTATCTGCACATGATATAGGAACAATCAATGACTCAGAACAGGTCTCCAATTCATGCGATAGAAGTTCTCAAATTTCCATATGTTATATTTTTATCACCCAGATAATATAATCTTTTTTCGTGTGCGTCAGAGAGATATTGCGGATATTTATTCGTCATAAAATGATCCCGAAATAGATTCGAAACAAAGTCTGATGTCATGTACGTCACATGAAGTGTCTTCAATATTTCTGGCAACACAAAAATGTTTTGCTCATGTTTTTCATATGACTTTTCTTGAAATTTATATTGATTCTAATATATCTAATTTGATCGCCTACATTGGACTTTCTCCAGAAGAATAATGTATTAATTTCTTTATTACTAACTTCAGTTGGCATGATCCAAATTCTTCTTTGTTTAGTATAAGTTTATTTATTCACTAGCGACTACATCGAGATCAGCTATTTTTTTGTTTTATCTTTGTGAAACGTTTTGAACTGCATTCTCCAGCGTCTTGTTAAATTTTTCATCAGTAACTGCCTTACCAAACGCGGAATATTTGTGGATTCTGTTTTCCTCAAGCCACATCCCAAAGTGTTATAATTCGCCTCAGTGATCTACCCAGATAGTTGCTGGTCAACATCACAAAGATGCAAAAACGTCTCAGATTGGAGTACCAGTTTTATGTTTTAGCGGCAAAATCTATGTTTACTTACTAAAATCACAAATAGCATTTAGCAAGTATTTGACATCTTTGTTCTCTATGGAATATTCTTTCATGTCGATTAAAAAAATGAATCAACACCATTTGAAATAAATAAAAGATAAATAAAAGAAATGGTGTCTTGCTTGCGTATGTAATCCTTTTGCAGTCATGTTATCTATTTTCTATTTGGCAACCGTTTTTGGTAACACTTTATTGTAATTACTGGCCTTTAATTTTACTCTTTATACCCCAAGATTATATCTATATTCCGATAGTGCCTCCAACAAAAGCTTTCTCTATAAACTCTTTTACTCATATTGGCTTTATCGCGGCTAGTGTACATAATTGTCTTGCGTTGTTGTTCTTTTTCACGCAGATGTCATGTCTCATCACTGTTGCATCTACTTAAAAAAGGCCGTTGATATGTTTTAAGTTGATTGTCCAAAGAATTTCAACGACCAGTATATTTACAGCCAGGCAGAGTACAACAGCCTTTTGGCTTAGGAAGATTTCCAATGAGCTCATGATGATCAAAGAAAACTAACGCTCACTGATGTTTAGTTCATTATATAATGCAATTTGATAAATCATCTTACACTATCATTGTCAGGTTTCCGCAAAGAACATCAAGTGTCAAAGCTAGTGACACCAGTTTAGGCAATATTCACTTCACTTCGATATCTGCCATAGAACTTTTATTATTCCTTCTGTGTGTTTTTCGACGTCAAAGTGAAATACAGGATACGGGTTACTGTTTGCTATTAACTGTGAGCAATCGGAGCCAAGCAAGTCATCTTGCAGGCTGCCTCTTTCTTGACTAGCACTTTGTTTGGCCACTTGAAACACTACAAGAACATGTAGTGATATCTCGTTGCCAAGCAATATAGCTGGTCTACAGTTAATAGATAACTGAGCTGACACTAGCATGATACTATTGTACACCCACACTTGCTTGAGATAAAAGATTGTTTGCTAAATCGTGACAGAAGTTGTCTAATTCAAGCCAGTGATAAGTGAAGTTATCTTTGGGATCCATGTACAACGAAGAATAAAAATTGTCCATCTGCGCCTCCAACTTTGCAATGCATATACTAATAGGATCGGCTCACTCCAAGACCAGCGTGTATTTGACGAGGCGGAATACTGTATCAATATTAAGACAAAATCCAAATATAGAACTCAAAGGTAACATCGTACGAATTATATTGTAATCGACCATGAGAGAGCACCTCATAGCAGAACCAATACTATAGTCTCCATTTTTAGGATTAATAAAAGCATATCTGACATCAGTACGAATTTCGGCTTCAAATAATCATGACAGCAGAAACAGCATTAGATAAAACTACAATGCCTTGTCTGAACTGTTTTACTATTCACTGCATTACTAGTATCCTTGTACCAAAACATATTTGTTGCGGTCATCGCTCATAGAAATTCAATTCATAATTGTGTCACAGCAGGCAAAGCTACGTTTTCACCAGTTTAAATCTCCTTGACGAGCAGCAGTTATTTGCAAGTATTCTCTAACTTCAGTAAAAGCTTTATGAGGTAGCAAGAACACTTCTCCGTCTGTCGTAACAGTAATTATTGTACCAACTATATTTTATCCAACTACTATACGTTCTTGTATCATGTTGTCCATCAATATGATAATCGAAAAAAGTTTAAAACTACTATGGGGTGAATCTTAACAACATAATTATACAATTTATTTACCTAAAAAGTACTTTCTAGAGAAGAGCTTATCATCATTTTTAACAGATTGATCAATAATGTAAACAGTAATCTTAGATCTAGCTGGTTTATACTTTTCGACAGCGTTTAGATAACATGTTACGATGCTATGGCCTGAAACAAAGTAAAAGAAAAGAGCAAAAACCAACAAGTTAGTAGCATTCAGAAAATAATTTATTCCCCTATAATATAATGTAAAATTAAGCAAGAATTTAGAGTATTGTGAATTAAATTCCAAATAGTCCTCAAAATCATATCACAAGTCCAAAGGTATAGAGTATTTTGTATGAATTCCAGTGGTGATCCGAATGAATTCCAATCTTGAATTTGATAATGTACCAATAGACTGGAACAGTGTTAATTTGCTAGCAGTCTTGATGTATCGCAATGATATAATCGAAAATGTCATCTAAGTGAATTCACAACAGTCCTAAAATAGTGATTTAGTCAAAAAATATTAGCAGGGATTTTGATGCTCCGATAAAGAATTAAAATAAATATATCCTCTCAAATTGAAATTGAACAAATGTAAAATACTGATTCCACTAGTTAGATGGTAAAGCAGGAATGTGTAAATCTAATATTTAAAAAAAAACTTGATATAAGAGCTAAAGATATAAATAGATAACCAGTATGATGGTCAAATGTTCATTTCTACAACATTCTATGTTGTCAGAAAGCTGGATTTTTAAAAAAAAATTAGTGAAGAACATGGTAAACATCAGGTACACAAGGAATTCCAGTGGGACAACAAATGTTCTAAACTCAAAAAAAATTAAATGCGTTTACAGCCAAGTGAAAATTATCTTAATATTGTTAATCATATTAGCTATTTAATATGTTGTTTAGAAAAAAATCCATTAATCGGGTAGATCCAGTCTTTTATTAGAATGGTCACCACAATTTTGTGCAAGTCAGTGCCTACTTTACTTATTGGGTAATCAGGCACTGTTGTTTATATTCCCATGGCTAACTGGGCCTGGACAAGTTCATGCCCTTGGGTAATGCACAAATGTTAAATAAATTTAAAATCTCTCATTTCTAATCCTTGCTACAACAAGAGCAGAGTGGGAGAGCAGGCAGTTATGCAGCTTGGCTTGTCACTGTAAGCAACACTGGATTTGGTTTTTGTGACGATTTTAGCTTTATTCTGCATAACATTGTAGGACCCTTACTTCGTGTTTGTTTGTATCCTTTCAACCCGAACAGCCACCATTTGACATATGTGGCAAGATCTACATCATTCAGAAACATCACTTTTAATTATTGACCAATAAAAATGTTTACATATCTTGTCTTATTGACCTCTAAATGACAAGCTAAGATTCCTTCATATGCTAAACTACGAATTTCTTGTCGATATGACAGAAACAACAATTTAATAGGTCACTGACAATTCATCACCAGCGGAAACAGGTGGTCTCCATGTCCTCTTAAAGACCCCCATTTACAAAAGAATAACAAACATGTATTTGTGTGGCTTTTGTTTCGCTAATAGCCTCTGAAATAAACAAGAGATCTCAGGGTCTTGTTCCAAATCAACAATTTTAATCAAGATTACGATAACCACCTGAATTTAGATTTTCATCATTTCTTTTTTAAACTAAGCTTTTATAAAAATCATTTTCTATTTGATTTGTTAATTTAAATTCTTTTAGCTTCATTTAAGAACCAGATAGAGATTTACTAATTAAACCCAAACGTTTATAGAACAATTCGTTTCCACTAAATATTAGACCAAAATGTATTTTATTTCTTTATTCGTCAAAGAAGCCTTTGCTTCAGGTATAACATATTGTCTGACAAGCTAGAGTAATCAGTCTCTTTTGAGAACTCTAATCCTTCGTGAGTAGATTTTTAATAAAAGATCTCCACATTAGATGATATTGTGAAAGGTTGTAATTTTCACAATGAATTTCTCAAATATTTAAAATATCAACAACTAAAAACCGAAACAAAAGAATTTTAATTATAAAGAGCAAGAATCAAAGAAAAATTCAACAAATTTTGTTTCCCTTAGAATACAAGGTAAAAGTTTGGAAAGAACTTACACCATTGTGAATTAAATCCCAAAATATTATATATATATATATATATATATATATATATATATATATATATATATATATATATATATATATATATATATATATATATATATATATATATATATATATATATATATATATATATATATTCAAGTTCAATATGTGGACCAAGTGTTTGCTGATATACCAAAATACGTTTATTTTGAAGACGCGCCAGAAGCAAATAATTAACTCAGACCATATCTACAAAACAAAGAGTTCAACACAAGCTTTTTCAGAAAGTTCTTAGGAGAAAATTTAGATCTAAGATGGTTTATTATTGCTGCTTGGATCTTGGCTACCAAACTAAAAGGAAAATAAATGTAACGTGAATTGAAATTTGGTTTTGTTGATATTAGTCTTGACAAAATCATATAACTACTTCTTGCTTCCAAATTTATTGTTTTCTTCGCCTAGAATGCGGCTGGATTTTTCCAGTTCGATAGCGTTCTCTATGCAAAAATCAAATTGGTCCTGGTGTTTTGTTGACGAATGATAAATTATTTTATGGGCGTCCTTGAAAACTTTTATTTACTATTCAACGATGATTCATTTCGACAGTTAAGCCTAGGAGAAAATATACTTTAGCGTTTTTTGCACTCACGTATGCTGCCATCATTCTGCTTAAGACAAAGTCAAACATTTTATTCTATTGATTTTTTTCTTCTATAAATCAGAATACAGATTTGTCATAATTCTGTTACAGGGTATTGATTATTTTGACAAAGCCTGGCATGCAACATAATTGTACTAAATCGTAACAAAATTTCTAAGCAAAACATATATTGATGGTCTCTTTTGTGATTTGACTTATCTCAGTTGCAAAACAATCTGGCTTGTCTTGAACGCTCGTTATAACGTAATGGTATTCCTAATTCAGATCTTGCTTCAAAACCTAGGATAATTCTGCTTCGTAAGTCAGCAAAATCATTTTATTCATTAAAGAATCATATGACACCGACAGTGATCGGATCTTTCTCAAATTGGCGGTGGTTTCTGTTATGAAATTGTTTCTTATACTTGGAAAAAATCAAAGTTTGTCCAGAGAGCACTTGCAAAAATGGTGATGACATGTAAGCGGTATGGTGCTATAACTAAGATTTGAAAGCCTAATAATTCTTGTGGCAAATAGTAATAAGGCATGTGGCTAACGTCTTTAACAAAGAGACTTCAATATACGAATTAAGTTTTTGCCGTCTACTATGTTACCATCTGTATTTGAAGCCGTCAATATTTCTGATGAAGATATCGTTGCCATTATTATTTTTTCTGTAGTGATTTTAATATATTTTATTGACAGGTTCATACAAGGTTCCCTAAAGGCCTGGCAAAGTTACATATGCTTGCAGTTTGCCAAGACATTTTGGATATGTCCTCTTCGGATATAAATGTGCAGATACCAAGAATCAGCATCAGCTGTTGGCTACGCATTTAGTTTTATGTAAAATCAATATATGATAACCATCTGTCGCCATCTTGTCGGCTATCCAAGCCATCACTTTTGTGTCAAAGCTTTATATAATCACAAGCAGGCTATGAATCTATCGCACTGGTCTGGCCTTTAGTTGTATGCTTTTTATATTATCACAAGTGGCATTTTTGTGGGCAAATATCAGACGGGTATTGACGATACCGATACGATTTTCTATGGTCTTTTCCAAGATTTTCCGATTATACAATTGCAGACAAAATTCCTTTCTTCTGATATTTGCACATGACAGCGTCATCATTCTCCTTACGAAAAGCTATCATCGTCCATGCTCTCGAATAATATGATAAAGAGTGACTAAGGAAAAACGTAATACGTGTTCTGTAGTATGCTACTGCTATATAATGTCGCCATTATTAAAATAGGAGTCCGACATTACGTTTAGTGCATGTGTTCTGTTTATTTTTACCAGAGAAGACAATTTGTATCTATTTAATAGCAATATATTTATTCAGAGTTCTAAAGCCCATTGCAATACTACCATGAGTTTAATGACAGTTATATTTTTTAAAAATCGTTGCATAAGCCATCTTTTCATTTTTATGCGATCGCAACGAAAAGCAAAGAACCTGATTCTTGAAATATGTGAAGGCAATACTGATGTAGGTTATCTGAAAATAAACACAGTACAAAATCTGATAAAATACGGTAAATATACATGTGATATGGAAATATATAGCAGGTTAGGAGAGGATCCAAAGCTTTATCATAGAATTATAGTATTTTGCCTCTTGTGTAAGCAGATCTTTATGCACTTCTAAACAATACTGTACTGTACGAGAAATGATTTAATACATGCATTGTAAGAAATAAAGAATACATAAGTATAAACATTCACCTCTGTCTCTTTCTCTCAATCACACTACTATTAATTATTGCTAATATTGAAAAACATCATAATCATAACTAAAAAGAACATCAATACATAATTTAAATATTTTAAAAAATATTTGGCTCTCTCTGTGGGGGCTGCTAATGGGTTAGAATCTGAATGAACAAAAATTATTCCCAATCAGTGCTAGGCTGATCCAAGCATTACTATGTATTCTGGGCTGATCCCAGCTCAAGTAGAGTTGGTGCTAGGCAAAATCTCAGCTCACTGTAAAATATTGATTTCCAATCGGTGCTAGGCTGATCCCAGTATTAGAGTGTATTCTGGGCTGATCCCAGATCAAGTAGAATTGGTGGTAGGCTGATCCCAAGTAAATTAAAATCTATGCTTGGCTGATCCAAGTGTATTCTGGACAAATCCCAGCTTAAGTAGACTACTATTAGGCTGACCCCAGCATGCCAGTGTATTCTGGGCTGATTACAGCTTAAGTAGATTAGGTTATAGGCTGATCCAAGCAATCTAAGGTATTCTGGGCTGATCCCGTCTTAGCCAAGTCTATGTTAGGCTGATCCCCACATAAGAGTGTATTCTGGGTTTATCCTAGATTCATGGAATAGAGCTAGGCTGATACCAGCATGAAGCAAATATTGTTATATTTTTCCTATTTATCTATTTATAACTGTAAAAGAAATGTATTTAATGGGCATGACCTTACATTATTAACATAGCTTATGAGTATCCGATTGGGGAAAAATTATCCTATCCCATTGTATCCCCATGCGCATGAACAACATAATGGCCCAAATTATGCTGTATTCGTTAAGTGGTGGAAATTGGGTGGCGGCGAGTCTGCACAAATCCATAAGAAAGTTTGATTCAGAGACTCAAAATCCATTGTCTGTACCTTTGAAAAGCTAGAGAAGTGAAACTCTATTTATTATCGGTACATTTGAAAAACCAGAGAAAAGAAACTCTACATTCCTTGTCCGTACCTTTGAAAAACCAGAGAAATGAATAATCACCTAGTACTCTATATGATCCTGCAATGTTATGTAAGATTGTCTAATTTGGGTGGCTCTTTGAAGTTTGCTGTCAAATGCCAATCCACAAGCCCCACGAAGCAGCAAGAGGCTAACAGGCATGTCTCTCATTTTGAAGGTACATGTACATCAACCCTATCCAAGTGTTACTCACTAAGCCTTATAATTTCACATTTCCTCATCTTACCACACCATCAGTGGCAGTTTATCTCTCAATGGTCTTTATCAAACAAACCCCATTACAATACTGGCAATGGGTACCTACAATAACTCGAGATCTTTAAGTTGTGCATAAACTAACATTTAATAAATTATCATTTTATGCACAACGAAATAATACTAAACATGTACGAGAAATGATTTGATACATGCAACGTAAGAAATGAAGGATACATTAAAATAGGAGTCCGACATTACGTTCAATGGAAGTTTTTTTATTTTTCCCAGAGAAGATAAGTTGTATTTATTTAAGAAGCAATATTTTTATTCAGAGCTCTGAAGCCTATAGCAACACTACCGTTAACTTAACGACAGTTTTATTATTTTTAAACTCGTTGCATAAGCCATCTTTTCATTTTTGCGCAATCGCAAAAAAAACAAACTGATCCTTGAAATATATAAAGGCAATACTGATGTAGTTATCTGAAAAAAAAACGTGCAAATTCTGTTCAAAGAATGTATTACATGTGGCACTGAAATATATATCAGATTAAGAGAAGATCCTAAGCCTTATCATAAATTATGTTATCCTGCCTCTTATGTAAGCAAAATTATAAACGGTCAAAATCCTCTGACTACAAGACTATATCTCACTTTTGTACAAACTCTGTTAGAGGAATGCGCGCTTTCCGGCCAATTACACTCATTAACTATTCACACTGTGAAGTTAATTTATCATTACTTCCACTTACTTGTCCTGAAGTAAATTGAAAATTTATTCAAAACAAAATCTTTTAATCCTATGCATTTGAAATTTACGGTTTAAATTCCATCCATCTAAAAGGGTCAATTTTACTCAGTAAGAACTTAGCCCAATAAGAATCAAATTTTTCATAATTGAACATTCAGACCCATGAAAAAAGTTTGCAGATAATTTACTAATACATGTTCGATCTGTTATAAAAAAGACATTGATTAGAATTAAGAAATATATCCATGGAATATAAGATATATTCGTCTATGCTGCTATGAGGAGTCAATATATATATATATATATATATATATATATATATATATATATATATATATATATATATATATATATATATATATATATATATATATATATATATATATATATAACATTTTTGTCAAATTCTTTTTTCAAAAACTTCGATGCAAGTGTCCGTAGAAAACCAGTCGTTAACCTCTAAGATTATGAAGATAGTTGTTTTAACATAACTCAGTTTAGATGTGATTCACTCGAAAGTTTAAATTCCATGACAATAATGGAAATAACATCTGTTACAAAGAACATCTGAACTTTGCTATAACAGTCATTTGACAATATTGATTTACATTGTATGCGTGAAATGTTCAAAGCCGTGACGTATGAAAAGATACATGGTAGGAACATTTAACTTTTATAGCATGACAGATCAAGATAAGGCAAAAAATTCAAATGACGATATAGAAAGTTCTCAGCATGTTCCTTTGCATGCTATATAATTATTATTCTCACATTTGAAAGAGGCAATGATTATGCAATTAGAAAGTATAGTAGACTAATTAAAGTATGAAATTCAGACGGTAACGTGTTAGACTAAGGTAAGGCGTGAAATGGTTACGTGATAGACATCATTAAGGCAAGAAATTCGGATGTTAACGTGTTAGACTAAGGTAAGGCATGAAATTCGGATCGTAATGTGGTAGGCTAAGGAAGGGCATGAAAATTGGATGTTAACGTGTTAGACTAAAGTAGGGCGTAAAGTTAGGATGGAAACTTGGCAGACTAAGGAAGGGTATGAAATTCTGGTTGTAACGTGGTAGACAAAAGTAAAGCATGAAATTCGGGTTGTAACGTGGTAGATAAAAGTAAAACATGAAATTCGGATGTTAACAGTGCAGATTATGGTAAGGTTTGAAATTTAAAAAGTTTCTTGGAAAATATTGTGAAATATGAAATTCATATGGTGAGAGAAACAGTTTAATAAACTGTTTTGGAAAACATTCTCATTTAGGTTACACGTTCTGTGGGATGCTAAACACGTCAAAAATTTTCACCGAGTCCATAAAAAAAGATGATAAAATACACCTCGCGCATTTTTCTTCTTCTAGGGGCTTTGAGTGGCCGAGTGGTCTAAAGCGCTCTCCGTTACGAATCACTGCCATCTCACCTCTGTCTGTGTGGGTTCGAGTCTAAGATTCGGCGAATGTGGATATGTGAGAAAACTTGCCAATAGCTTATCGTGGGTCGGTGTTTCTTTCCGCGGATTTCCCGGTTTCTTCCTCCACCATTACTACTGGCCGCCATGTATAACATATCGTGTGCTGAAAAAATGTCGTTAAGCCCCAAAAACAACATTTTTCTTCTAAATTGTATCTTAGTTCAACATAAATAACAAAGCATCCTTTGAGATCAAACTTAATTTATAACACAGAGGATATAATTGACTTATTACACATATTTTCTCAAATACATATGCTTTAAATATTTTGTTATCTCGATAACTGGTTACAGTCACAAAAACATGCTACCTCTCCACCGACCTAGTGGTTAGAGCTTCCAAAGCGGATGCGGCAGGTCGCGGATTCGAACTCCGGTCGAGTCATACAAAAGACTTATCAAAATAATCTGTACAAATAGCTGCATCGCCTGGCGCTTATCATTAAGAGCTCATGTTAGAACTGGTTATCCTAGTGTCAGGATAACAGAGTGCTACATGTCTGCGGAATGATTTTCCAGTGCTAGACTCTCATTATAAACTGCCACACTGCCGAGGTGTTGACCCACGCTAGGTAAAATGATGTAGCTACACCCGTAAGACCAAATATGATTGCCGTCTCATTGACCGTTTGTAAATATCAAAGCTAGGTTGATGTCTAAGAGGAATTTGATGGAAAACCAGTCTGTTAGCTTTAAACATAATAAAACAATCGCTAAATCTTGTCCTTTTTAAAACTAACGGTTCACAAGATTTCTCGCACCAACTGTTCATTTATTTTTAATGTCTGTCACGCCGATTTCTAAGGTTAAAATTTGAGAATGACTTTTAAATAACATGTGAATAGATTTTAACCACGCACATCAACCTCTTAGAAGATGCTGAATTTGTAGCAGTTACAAATATCAGCTTGCATAATTAAATGTATATCGGTAGCCTTTTCTCATTATTTAAACGTGATGTTATTGCCAAGTCAAATGTGTATTGATAGAACAAGGAGACAAATATACTGAAGAAAATCCAATGGTTTTAGGGAGTCCATAATAAATGAATTACATCGTATTCTTACATGTATTCATTTCTCCAGTTAATGTGTAATGTGGTTAAAATTATCAAAAGTTAATAGCTTATGATAAAAAAGATATAGTGTTGTAAATTTATACAATGAAAATTTCAAAAGTTAAGTGACGGTAATGTTGATTAGTTTTAAATAACAAAAGCGTGTTAGTCAACATAAATTTCTGTATAAGCAATGATGACAATTTGTCTCATTCTGCACAATAATCTACTCTAAATATCCCAATACAATTTCTTAAATATAGCATTACTTTACCAAGATGTATGTACCCGTTCACCACCCTATCGAAATTTCCATGCAAACGTTAAGTGCCTCACGCACCTTTACCCTACCACCTATACAGCAGTAATATTTAAGGGCTATTAGTAATACAAATAGGCTTCATAGGTTGGGTAGGTAAAGTTTATACACATTTCAACCATTGTAGATAATAAGTGAAAAGTAAAACATTAATAACTTTTTTGTTTTAAAAAACAACCTGTCTTTAAATGTTCAAGGACAATCTTGTTAACGAAAAATGTGTTTATATGAGCTAAACTAGCAATTTGATAGCGCGATACATTACGGCAATGAGATAGTAATTCATTGTAATTATCGTGTAGCATAAAGACTGATCAAGATGCAATGAGCGTGACATTTTTAATATAAACGTACGTGGCAATCATCACGATATCATTTAATGAGGGTTGCTGTACTGACCTTCTTTCGATCAGTTTCATTGACTGACAGTGCATACCTACTTGTAGCCCAAAGGTTATGAAACTTTCAATATTGAGAGTATAATTGTGGTCGGTATTGATAATAGGAAAGATAATTCCTAAACATTCCCAAAATACACACTATAAAAAGACTGATTTGCTTCTTTAAATTTCTCTCTTTTCCTCTCTTCTTTCACCGAATGTAGTTCTTTAAATATCCATCCGCCAAAGTTTAAATCTTAGGGTATCATCAATCATTCGATCTTAATACCTGTCTAAAGATGTTGAAAAGTATTGCCATTAGTTACTTATCCTAAATAAACATTATATATATATATATATATATATATATATATATATATATATATATATATATATATATATATATATATATATATATATGCATAAATGGGGTATATATTGAGTTTGCTTCTACTTATGAGAACTGCTATAGTCGTTGCATGACTTTCCGCTAGTATGTTAGAATGAACTTCCTGCGAAACAATCATGAGTCAAATTTAATTAAATAAAACAAGGACAAATTATAAAAATCTTATAAACTGATCAAGACACATGAGAAGTTGCATACTTTAAGGTACTTTCTTCAGTTCAGTTGGATGTTACAACTGTCATTAATCGTGAATGTTAAACTAAGTTTAGCACCACATGCTTAGTGACGTTGAAAATACTATATATATATATATATATATATATATATATATATATATATATATATATATATATATATGTATGTGTGTGTGTGTGCCTTGTTACAGAGGATTCTACGGTATGTCGAATAGGTCACATATTGTGAAAGCGCTGACATTTATTTGTACAAATAGTTATATAAATAGTGGTGATTGGGTGTCATTTTTCTGTATTTGTAATAAATAATTATTTATGTTGTTTTGTGTATGACATTTGAACATGGGTTAAATAAGTTTTTTATCGTTGTACAGAGTAGTCATTTCCATAGCCTTAGAAACCTTAGAAACCAGGATACAAGGCGTCAGCCTAATGTGGCTAGTGGTCTACACAACGAAAAAAATATTTGACTCTAGTCTTTATTTGGTACATTTTGCCTTGAATATGTTACTAGGATACTACTTAAGTGATTAGAGATTTAAACTCTATATTCATTAATTATCAAAGTATAGAAAATTTAATTAAGTAGAATAGCATGAACAGAAACAAATGTGAGCAGAGAATATTAACATATTTCAGACTGCTCACTTTGGGAAATATCCTAATGTTTGATACATGAGACATTATTATTATTATTACCAAAATACATTGGGAATGACGCCGTTGTCAATATATCACAAAAATATGTTTATGGCCAATACATGCCTTCGTATCTTTTCATAAGCACTGCTGTCAAAGTTGTTCAGGACTGACTAGAGTCCCTTTTGTTTGTAACAGTGTGTTCATATAACAGCCAATGTCCTATTTCTCCATGTTTTATCAAAATAAACTGTTCCTTGTCACTGATTATAGTCAAGCTGTAGAACACTACTGGCCTTGAAACCATGCTAGCTCAAACATGACACGTTTGACGTTTGTTACTTAACCTATTTGCATATACTCAAGTAAATATCGGTCGATAGTTTTATTGTGGCCAATGTTTACAAACAGGGGCGAGTACATATTTACACTGTGATATGATGCAATGTCGTGACCTAATTTTAATTTTTAACGTAGCTTTAACAATTTTTCCGTCATATCGTTACTATGTCTGCAGTGTGACAGTTTATAGTGATGTCTAACACTTGGGCATCATGCCTCAGACATGTAGCATGATGTCCCACCCAGTCACATTATCCTGACAACAGCCCGACCAGTCCTAACACTAACCTCTTAACGCTAAGCGCCAAGCGAGACAGCTATTAGTACCATTTTTGTACGTCTTTGGTATGACTCGGCCGTGGATAAAACCCACGAATTCCCGTATCCGATACGGACGATCTAACCACTAGGCCACCGGAGCGGTTATTTAGACTGAAGTAGGTTTTGTTTGGTTTTGTAGATTTAGAAACATTTTTCATAACTTGATATTGTTTACATGGCTCCCAGATGGTTCGGTGGAGGAAGAACCGGGAAAAAAAACCACGGGAAAAACGGTAGACACACGGGAGAGCCTGTAGCAAGCCTTCACGTAAACGTTGGCCGAGCCGAGACTCGCACCCACTTGAACAGACACAAGGTATGAGTGATCTGTAAAGGCGAGCACCTTCGACCGCTTGGCCATCCGCGCCACACTAGAAAGAAATGGGGGGGGGCGTAAAAATGTTTGATGCAAATAAGGTAATTAATTGTTACGTTTCCTTTTCACGGCACACTTGACATTGGAAAAACATTTTGTTATATAGTGTGCAAGATATCTTCCTAATTAGTACCAACTAGTGTTGTTCCATGATGTGATACGTAGATAATTAATACACTATATCTAGTGGTTTGATTTTATCACTTTTTGTATGTGCTCAAATAGCTACATCTGTTTTTAATAGTGTTAACAAAAATGCGTCGTCTTCACAGATGGTTCATATAAATGTAGGTCAGAGAATAACATTTGCTTAAAAATTGACTAAAACAACCCCCAAATTATACAGATAGCTCTTTTACTCGCTGTACAAATATTTTTAACGTCCATTCAAAAAAAAATTGCTGATAACTAAAAACATATTTTAATTAAATCTGTATACCAATTTTTATCTCAGAAAAAGAATATTGATAAAGATATACTAATAGCGTTTTAGCAATCAGTGTTTTGCCTAACATGTTCGGTAGTTTCTTACTCTTCTATTTTGAAAAAAAAATCAAATTAAGGAAGTAAAATCCTCCCTGCCATATGGTATGATGCAATTTAGTTTTAGTATTTCTGTGTGCTTTAATTTTGATTATCTCATTTTGGGTTGTGTTTTCTGTTAAGTGAGCGACTTTATATTTTACCACTTTTATTTTTGTTTTTGCTACGTTGAGCATTCAATATTTGTGCAACCTTTTGTTGCTAAATCAAGTTGTGGTCATTGTACACAAATCTGAGTTTCAAAAAATATTCGTAAGGTTATCAGCTTTGCACACTGCAAAACGGAATCGGACCACAAAAAGTGACATTTTTAAACTGATGTGGATTTCTGTGTAAATTGTGACTGTAATTGGGGTGTTTGTTTTTGCGGATACAGACTAAGTAACTATGCATGTTTTAAGTCAGTTTATACATAATTTAGATCCATGTGATGAACAAATATTGAAACGTATAAAATGTTCCAAACAGTTTACTCATTACGTGTGTAAGAAATGGGAAATGTGTTATTAATTTACATATGCGAAGCATTGTGTTTATATAGTATATGCCAGTGAATACTTGGATGAACTTGCTTCTTACATGTATATTTACGTTTATGAACCAAAGAGATATTTCACGACATCTAATTGTGCTGAACAAATGTTAAAAATCACATATGTTTAACGTTTTTGCGAACTTTACAATTGCAAACATGCTATATGCGTTTTCAACCTCTTTTTCAGATGTCATTTAAAAGAAATAGGTGATATGTGAGGCAACTTATAGATATTGCTTATTTAATACATTAATTAAAAAAACGTCACATGATGAACAAATTTCGGTTGTATTATTTTTCAAGTGCTGAACTGCTAGGTAGTAAACTCCGCATGCAAATTGCCCAAATTATCTGTCCGTGACCTTTAGAAAAATGTCATTTATGTACTTCTTTCCTGCTATGAATAGATGGCATTAATCCCAAAACAACAACGTTTTAAGCGATATAATTATGACCATACCTAGACGTTTTTTCAAATAAATTGTCTGCTTATTAACTTATTTGCATAAATTTGAATGTTTGACTCAGAACATTAAAAGGATTATAAAATTAAATATTGCATAACCAGTTGTACAAAAAGTCGCTTCTTCCCATCCTTCTTCGCTTTTGTTCTCCATAGTTATGATCCTTTCTCATGCATCAAAGATAAAAAAAAAAAATCTTTAAAAAATTGAAAGATAATTCGATAAAGCAATTTAAATTACTCAAACTTTAAGATGCCAAACTTCCCTGGTGCCTTTAACAAATTAAATTTAAAGGTTTATTTATGACCGGAGAATTTTACAACGTGCACAGAATAAATTGGCCAACTGTATTTAGATAATACATATCAAATCGTTTCAAGGACATATACTTCCAATTATCAATCTTTTCGAAATTTGTCTTTGTTTTCATTAAAACACTTTGTTGACACAATACTTGTAGCTCACTCAAGAAGCTATATATAAGTGTGTGTGTATATATATATATATATATATATATATATATATATATATATATATATATATATATATATATATATATATATATTTATTTATACACACACACTTATTTATAGCTTCTTGAGTATGTATGTATATATGTATGTGTGTGAGTGTTTATATATATATATATATATATATATATATATATATATATATATATATATATATATATATATATATATATATATATATATATATATATGTGTGTGTGTGTGTGTGTGTGTGTGTGTGTGTGTGTGAATGATTTTAGATATTCTAGCCACAAATTAAATATACAAACATCTAGATATTAAATTTTCGTTTCACCCAGACTTTCAAATAATGTTTCTCTCTCCTTCTAATTTACTAAACGCAGAAAACTAAGCGGGGTTCTTTTGTAAATATTACCAAGAGGTCAGCAAAGAGTAGTTTTGGACTTTTGTGGGGTATTTATATTGGTTTGTGCCTTGTTGTTGTTGTTCATTGATGTATGATATTATACAACACGCGTTGTTCAAAGAAGAATTTGTATTTAGTGCTAATAATAATTTCTTACGTTATGACCTGCACATTACTCAATACTTTTTGTATTAAAATTAGTGTCCTGGAACGTTTGCCTATATTACTCAAACAAACTTCAAAGCTTGGTTAGTTGTTAGTATTAAAAGGCATGTTGAATATTTGGTATGATTTAGGTGACAATGTTGAGGATAACTACATCATGTGCTTGTTTTCAAATACGGAATCTTTGTTAGCGTTGTCTGGCTATTAAGACTCAATTTCTCGCTTTAAAAAAAGGCAAATATTTACCAACGCTGAAGGCAGACAACTTGTCTGAGATATCGGGACCTATAAATGTTTTGATTTACAAGTGTTACATGTCATTATGCAAATTGCAGCGATGATTTTATTGCCCAACTTCACTCACAGACCTTAAAGTTGAATTCGTTGACCGAGATCATGCGGTTTGATTAGAACGATATAATTTATAGAATGTCTTTTTATGACACAATTTAGTAATGCCATTTTTGGTCCAAAACTTTTTTTCAGCTTATATAAACATTAACGGTATAACACTGGGTTATTATAATGACGCGATATGTTTGCTTTTATGTGAAATAAACATGTTTTCCTCCCGCTCTGAAATGCAGAACAATCGTAAAAGTGATATATTATCACTCACAGTGCAAACCTATCTAGACAACAAAAGGAGAGGTAAACATCGGACAACAATGTCCTTGACCCATATTTCTTTCTAGAACAATAGGTGCGCAGTTTGTTTGTTGGGGGGGTGTGCTGTCTTGTTTTGTTTTTGTTTTGTCTGTTTGTTTGTTTGTGGGGTACTTTTGTTGTTTTTTTGTTGTTGTTTTATTGTTGTTCCCCCCCCCGTATTTTCGCCTTTGATAGCTTTGGTTACGCTAAATCGTGCTTCAAATGTTTCGTCTCCCTAGTACGGCTCTTCGAAAAGGAAATACCTTCCAAGACTGTGCCTTTACAGTCATTTCAAATGTGTGCAGTTGCCAAACAGTTGTAAAGGTTTTGTTTTACCCTTGTTACATTAATTTATTGGTACAATTTGTACACACCATGGAGAAAATTTACTCAGTAATTTATTGGTACAATTTGTACACACCATGGAGAAAATTTACTTATTAATTTATTGGTACAATTTGTACACACTATGGAGAAAATTTACTCATTAATTTATTGGTACAATTTGTACACACTATGGAGAAAATTTACTCATTAATTTATTGGTACAATTTGTACACACTATGGAGAAAATTTACTCATTAATTTATTGGTACAATTTGTACACTATGGAGAAAATTTACTCATTAATTTATTGGTACAATTTGTACACACTATGGAGAAATTTTACTCATTAATTTATTGGTACAATTTGTACACATCATGGATAAAATTTACTCATTAATTTATTGGTACAATTTGTACACACCATGGAGAAAATTTACTCACGTGAGGCTAATAATATGGCATGAGTAGTCCTAAATTAATTAATCCTTTCTTGGAAAAAGTGTCAGAAAGAAATGGAATCGAGTTACCATTTTAACTAATTTCTTTACTTTTCACAACATTTAGTGTCCTTCAGAACATATCATATATCCAATAATAACTTCCCACTTCAACGTGCCTAGGACTTAATTGCATAGGAGTTCACATTTTATAGACTGTACATTCTGTTTTATTAAAGTGACTTCAATTCGCAAACGAATGTTGCCATTCTCTTCAATATTGTTGAAATTTTAATTGCTTTTGCGTATTTTGTTCGATTTATGTTAAATGAATAGATTGTTCTATGTTCCACTCATATGCAGCCCTTCAAAAGACATAAATTTATTTTTCTTCTCCAAAGAGCTCTAATCTCTTCATATATATATATATATATATATATATATATATATATATATATATATATATATATATATATATATATATATATATATATATATATATATATATATATATTTATTTATTTATTTCCAAAATTAGACCAATTATGTAGACATGACAGATAATTTTAATCTATTATGGATCAAAGTATTATCGTGATAAACAGTCGAAATATAGTTTTCATTTGATCTTTTGTGTCTAAGGTAATTTTAAATAAGGTGACAGTATTTCCTGCATTCTTGTAAAATTTGTAGGAAGGGGGGATTTTTGCTGTACGTACTGTCAGTGAAAAATCTTTCACGAGAAGCTCACATCCGTGAAAACTTCATTAAAAAGGTTCGTGGGACTTAAAAGAAAATAAATATAATCCAGATGACAGCATAACACTAAAACACCGCAAAAGGTCGCAATGTCGGAGGCGGAAACATTCAGGAGGCAGGGTACAGTTTCGTAATTTGGCCCCTGGCAAATCTCTTAACTTAAGGCTATGGTGTGACTTTTTCAGCAATTATTGTCTACTAATTTAATAAATGAATATATTTGTGAGCTATGGTGTCAAAAATGAACTTCGGACATGAAAATTGCAGGTATAAATTTGGGGTTGGGGTGCATAAACTTCTGCTATGAACTGCCACTGACTTCTCTGGTCAAGTGGATAATATTTTTATGCTTTGTTTTAATATAGGTATCTCAAAATATGGACATTCTTGACCTCACTTGTGTATTTGATTTTTTATGATTTTTTTTTGTACTAGGTCACTGATTGCGGCATTAAATTTGTACATAAAAACTGGCCCCTGCCCCCTTAAGCAAAAATGATAATTTTTATGGTGCAGTCAGCCATGTCTATTATACTTTTCTGTTTTTTGTGTATATTTAAATAATTTTTGTGCATTAGCTTCATTATATTTCCTTCCTTTTTCCATATTTCATGTAGTGTTATATATAATCCTCTTTGGCGAGGGAGGTAACTGTGTTTTATGCCTTAATGTGAGAACTGTTTACATTTTGATAAAGTAGCATATTTTGGACTTAACTTACTAAATATGGAATCAAAATTGTGACCACAATGTATTGTCTTGCTTTTTATGTAGTTGTCAAGGTTTGCACACCTATTTGTATGAATATTATTCACATTTCAATACAGACACACAGAAAAAATTGCTTAGCATGTCAACATGCATTCTTTAAAGTATTTTAACTCTACAGGAGCAGCTAGACTTTGGAGGAATCATGCATAAGCATACTCTTGTGAATGTTGAATGTCATCAGTGAAACAGTGTTAGGAATAATGATGCATATGGCATATCGCTTGCTATATTTTGGTGAGAAGAATGAAAGTTTTAGCACTCTGACATAGTATCAACCTTCATGAGCCCACTGTGAAGTTGATATGAGGTTCGTATCTCACACTTGGGTGATAATAGAAAATGTTTCAGTGTTATATATACATCTTGAAATTTCTAAGTTCAGTTAACAAAGGGGAAAAGCTTAAAATTAAGTGGCAGTTTCATGCATTGGACAATACACATACAGTTTCTCCTCTGAAAGTCTTATAGTTTTTTCATTGAATGTTTAAAGTACATCAATATCACTTGATTCTTTTCTTTTTGCAGGTCTCAGTTTGGGTGGTAGAAGATTATGATTAATCGGTTAGTCGTGCTGAAAGAAACAATAGCTTGAATCTCATCCAGATACTCATTCTGATCTGTGTGCACAAGAGAGAGACTTTGACGGATATATTTAACTTCCTCAGGTATGTGCTTATTAAAAGCCAATCAAGTCAAATACATTTTACCTTGAACTGAATTTTTCACTGTAAATATTTGTTCTATACCTTCTCTTATTATTTACTATGATTTTGTAAACTTCAGAAATCATTAAAGTCAGTTGAAAGTGAATTGGTGTCTGAGAAAAGATTTCTGTTAACTTGTATTGAGTAATTGTATATGTATGGTCAATTTCAGTGGCTATGTATCAATGAAGTTATTTGATATGTCCCTTTGTAAGTTTAACTGGGTCCACACATCCGTATGTTAATATTCTAGCACGGTCTAATGCTGATTGATTAAACTTTGATCTTTCCAGATTAGCTAGACTGTTGTTGTGATTACCCCCTCCCCCAACACACACTCACACAACATTGATGCTCCTATTAGGATCTCCAGAATAATAATGAAAGGTTAGGAACTGCTTGTTTTATATCAGTCTAAAAGTACTTCCAAAGCACATTATTTACTTATATGTGTGATTTCTTTATGTTTGCTAGAAGGGTTTATAGAAAATTTTCACTATTGTTACTGACAAGTAACATTGCATTTCTGTCATTTGCTCCTAAAATTTATAACTTACAAACCTTTTCTGGACATTCATGAAAGATTGTAAAGGAATTTTGATTCTGTCCTAATGCTATGGTGGTAAGCAAAGAGAAAAGCATTGAAGTTTGTAAACAATTTGAAATCTTTCAAGAAATGCAGTCAGTCCAAACTCACAATGTAAATAATGCAATGCTTTTTGCCGCAAAGTAGTCACTTTCCTAAAAGCGTAATACCATTTTTAATTTTGTGCATAAAAGGTTTCCCTTTATACCACTGTACTAGATAATGTCTAAATATGTGATATATACACAACTTGTGACATAAACCATTTTGACCCAAATTCTTAAGGAGGCAGGGTACAGTTTCGTAATTTGGTCCCTGGCAAATTTCTTAACTTAAGGCTATGGTGTGACTTTTTCAGCAATTATTGTCTACTAATTAAATATATGAATATATTTGTGAGCTAGGTGTTTTAGGTTTGTGTTGTTCTTGAAATTGATGTCTGGCATGTACACCTTCCATAGTTACTCTGCAATATGTTGATAGTGAAATACCAATAGTTGTCTACGAAGAAGAGCTAGCCTCTCGTAACAGTAAACATGTGGGTTTGGGACAAGGAACATATCTCAAAAACGGATTGGATGACAACTATTTTCAACTGCATCAGCCTGTTTAGTACACACGGTTTGGCAGAATTGTAATCCAGGAAAAGGG
This sequence comes from Potamilus streckersoni, assembly GCA_016746295.1. NCBI lineage: Eukaryota > Metazoa > Mollusca > Bivalvia > Unionida > Unionidae > Potamilus > Potamilus streckersoni. The sequence continues at coordinate 2,176,892 of JAEAOA010000332.1, read as the reverse complement.
CTTGCGTTTGCACTGTGCGTACCACATGGTGTCAAAAATGAACTTCGGACATGAAAATTGCAGGTATAAATTTGGGGTTGGGGTGCATAAACTTCTTCTGCTATGAACTGCCACTGACTTCTCTGGTCAAGTGGATAATATTTTTATGCTTTGTTTTAATATAGGTATCTCAAAATATGGACATTCTTGACCTCACTTGTGTATTTGATCTTTTATGATTTTTTTTGAACTAGGTCACTGATTGCAGCATTAAATTTGTACATAAAAACTGGCCCCTGCCCCTCATTAAAAAGGTTCATGGGACTTAAAAGAAAATAAAACTAATCCAGATGACAGCATAACACTAAAACACCGCAAAAGGTCACAATGTCGGAGGCGGAAACTTTCAGCAGTGCCATTGTAATCAGCCATACAGTATACTTGACCTCTTCCTATACGATCCCGAGCTACGCCGGAACAACGGAATGTTTGTGAAATGTGATGTGCATAATATAATAAATATCACTTACAAAACTTTATATGCGTAATCACCCATTCGACCCCATATTAATACTTACATTCACAAAATTTGTCTCGATATTTCATTATATGTAAAAATAAATTGCACCATTTTATCTATTAGGAATTTACCTAAGTTAGGTCATGAATTAGTAACGAATATAGTACCATGCAGTACGCGTACGTAGCCTGTACTGACCAATGTTGGAGTAATTTATCTCATAACAAATTTGACAATTAACAGAAAACCACGACATATTTATACAAGTACCTGTACAATTTGTTGTAGTTTTTGTTTTTCTGGGGCTTAACGCCATTTTTCAGCACACAATAGGCTATACATGGCAGCAAATATTAATAGTGGAGGAAGAAACCGAAAAAAACACGAAAAGAACCACCGACCCATGAAAAGCTACTGGCAGGCTTTTTCACCTATCCACATTCGCCGAATCTTAGACTCGAACCCACGCAGACAGAGGTGAGATGGCAGTGATCCGTAACGGAGAGCGCTTTAGACCACTCGGCCACTCGGGGCCCCGTACAATTTGTACCACTCGCCATTTTTGATTAATTCCATAATCATCATAGGTCAATACAACTTTATCACTTCGTCAATACCGAAGTATTCAATGTCGTCACGGGGCTTGAGTGATGGAGGTGCTAACTGCACCGGGTGACACCATCAGAAGGGGTGACACCAAAATGACTGTCTATAAAATTTTTGAATTTTGCAGGAAGGATGTCCATGGGTGGTGGTGACTCCATGAGTTACTGCACTGGGTGACTCTAACCCTAGTGACGCCACTGAGTGCATTGCTGACCAACATTATCACTCGCAACGACTGAAGTAACATTTGTTGTGTGTTTTAAACATTTATAACATTTTCGATCCATCCATGCTGTGTTTGTTGGCGGTTGGAACTGGATGAGAATAATATATTATTGATAGATGTGACGCAAGATCACAAATGTTTTATGTGCATTCTTCAATTATAAAAAAAAAATTTGGGAGCCACACTCATCTAACTTAATGTATATATTAATCGCTCTCCCAAATATATTTATTCTATACAGATTCACATGCCATGAGAGAGAGAGAGAGAGAGAGAGAGAGAGAGAGAGAGAGAGAGAGAGAGAGAGAGAGAGAGAGAGAGAGAGAGAGAGAGAGAGAGAGAGTCTTTATTACTTTTTGATGACTTAGTAAATTTTGCCTTAGTATTCTTAGGTATTTTCATATTTCAGTCTAAAATAATATTCCATTCTAATCTCTTGGTTCCAATACTTACAATCCAAATTAATTCTATTGTCTTAGTATACACATCATTGTGAGACAAAGTTAGTATAATATTTAATTTATGAAATATGCTTGATATTTCTCAAGTGCATTGCATCTCAACAACTTTTGCGCCACTTTTGAATTATATAAGTGTTAGCTACCTGAAATCGTCTAAACCTACCTATATGTAAATGTCAAAGATGGGTAACTCTGTTTCATGAGAAAAAAAAATGTTCTTATTGTTTCTGTTAGTTTTTCTGAAGTTAAAATATGCATGCCCTTTTCAAGCTAATGATTAATGACTGATTAAATGTTCAGTTAGTTTATGTTTGGACCCAAAATGACAGTCCTAAAGTGTGTGTATTGTATGTCACATTTTGCTTGTGAGATATTTCCAATCAAGCTATCTTACTAAACCAATCAAATATGAAGATATCATAGATAGTTAAAAACTAATTGAATAATAAGAAAACATTATCAGCCTGATTCCTGCAGAATGTGATTAAATAACCGCACAAAGTCATAAAATCGGAAATGAAAAGATTAGTCATATTTGATTGGCGTATATTTATATTTCTCTATAGTTATGGGGGAACTCTTTTGAGATGTTCAGCAGGAAACAATCATATCATACCTTCTCATGAAATTGTATCTTATGTGGGGCGAATGATCTAGATAGGACGAAATTATATTTGATGTGGGGCGAATAATCTAGATAGGACATGAAATTATATTTGATGAGGGCGAATGATCTAGATAGGACGAAATTATATTTGATGTAGGGCGAATGATCTAGTTAGGAAGAAATTATAGTTGATGTTGGGCCAATGATCTAGATAGTACATGAAATTATATTTGATGTAGGGCGAATGATCTAGATAGGACATGAAATTATATTTAATGTAGAGCGAATGATCTAGATAGGACGAAATTATAGTTGATGTTGGAAGAATGATCTAGATAGGACATGAAATTATACTTGATGTGGGCTAATGATCTAGATAGGACGAAATTATATTTGATGTGGGGCGAATAATCTAGATAGGACATGAAATTATATTTAATGAGGACGAATGATCTAGATAGGACGAAATTATATTTGATGTAAGGCGAATGATCTAGTTAGGAAGAAATTATAGTTGATGTTGGGCCAATGATCTAGATAGTACATGAAATTATATTTGATGTAGGGCGAATGATCTAGATAGGACATGAAATTATATTTAATGAGGACGAATGATCTAGATAGGACGAAATTATATTTGATGTAGGGCGAATGATCTAGTTAGGAAGAAATTATAGTTGATGTTGGGCCAATGATCTAGATAGGACGAAATTATAGTTGATGTTGGGAGAATGATCTAGATTGGACGAAATTATCTTTGCTGTGTGGCGAATCATCTAGATAGGACGAAATTATAGCTATGTGGGACGAATTATCTAGATAGGACAGGAAATTATATTTGATGTGGGGCGAATTGTCTAGAATAGGACATGAAATTATATTTGATGTAGGGCGAATTATCTAGATAGGACATGAAATTATATTTGATGAGGGTGAATGATCTAGATGGGACGAAATTATATTTGATGTGGGGCGAATTATCTAGATATAAAATGAAATTATATTGATGTGGGGCGAATTATCTAGATAGGACATGAATTTATATTTGATGTGGGGAGAATGATCTAGATAGGACGAAATTATATTTGATGTGGGGCGAATGATCTAGATAGGACGAAATTATAGTTGATGTGGGGCGAATGATCTAGATAGGACGAAATTATATTTGATGTGGGGCGAATGATCTAGATAGGACGAAATTATAGTTGATGTGGGGCGAATGATCTAGATAGGACGAAATTATAGTTAATGTAGGGCGAATGATTTAGATAGGACATGAAATTATATTTAATGAGGGGCGAATGAATGATCTAGATAGGACATGAAATTATATTTGATGAGGGGCGAATCATCTAGATAGGACGAAATTATATTTGATGAGGGCGAATGATCTAGATAGGACATGAAATTATATTTGATGTAGGGCGAATGATCTAGATAGGACATGAAATTATATTTGATGAGGGGCGAATGATCTAGATAGGACAAAATTATACTTGATGTAGGGCGAATAATCTAGGTAGGACGAAAATATATTTGATGAGGGCGAAAGATCTAGATAGGACATGTAATTATATTTGATATGGGGAGAATAATCTAGATAGGATATGAAATTATATTTGATGTGGGGCAAATGATCTAGATAGGACATGAAATTATATTTGATCTAGGGCGAATGATCTAGATGGGACATGAGATGTTACTGACTCTAATCATACCCAGTCACATAATATACCGGTATATGCTTCAAGTCACACAGCTAAAGGCATGCACCTGCTTCTACGTTCCTTTAATGTGCAGATCAGCAAATATCAAGCAAAAAACCACAAAATATTTATTTTTACATCTAATTTTGAGTAAAAACAATGGAACTTGTGCATTTTTCTCACTGAGGTTTATATTTTGTTCGAATATTAGATATTACAGCGAGATCACGCTCTTTTTTTTTGTTTGTTTGTTTGAATGTAGTTTTTTTTATAATTCTGTCCAACAATGGTCTTCATTTACTAACACTTTGCAGATTCTCTGCACAAAGTTATATACATTAACGAGAACAACTGTTTAAATGCTTTCTCGTATATATCTGGACCATACTTTTAAGTTCAATATTTCATAGATTGTGTACCAGAAATGTAACAACAAAAAATGTGTATTATTGAACACCTGAAGCTTCAAAATTGAGTTTAAATAGAACCTCTATATTTGGCCTTTAACCTTGTATTACTCACATATTCGTTTATAACTATTCCCAAACCAGACTCATTTATTTTCATGGCCTAAATATTTTCTATCCATCATTGATACACAATTTAAAAGAAAAGATGGATTTCTTTGAAATATTTTTCCGCTACAGCGTTGATCTGTATTGTGGCATTAGCAGTTTCTAAGACTCATCTTAATATGATTTTAAATGGCGGACGCCGCTTTACACAATTCCATTATGATCGGAATCTAGATGGTAGCTTTCACAAGAAATACAGAAATGTTATCAAACTACAGAGATGCCTGGCTATCTAAGCATTACATCATATTACTTAATTAAGGAGACCATCAATTTGTATTTACGTTTTTTAGGTAGTCACTTTTATGGTGTCAAACTTAATCTTCGTTTGCTAATACTTTGAATCAATTACGGGAAATCTATAACTAGATATTGGATAATGAGTTCTTGTCCCCCAGTTTTAGATGCGTGGATTTAGAAGGAATATGAATCTAATACTTATGATCCAAGTTTATCGTCAATATCGTCAAGTTTATCGCCAATATCAGATGTTACTGAGCTCGCTGAAAATTTTCATTCTAGTGGCAGATTACTCTCAGAAAACAATAAGTCATTTTTTAGTTCTGCAGCTTCAAAGATTTATAAAGTTATGAATGAATGAATGAATGAATGAATGAATGAATGAATGAATGAATGAATGAATGAATGAATGGATGAATGAATGAATGAATGAATGAATGAATGAATGAATGAATGAATGAAGTTTGGTAGAACAACACTACCTCCCGAACTCTCAAAAGAAAGTTAAATTTTTTACTCTCATTTTTCAACAACTCTGATAGAAACTATTGCACAGGGCACGGACAAGCAGCCGCAGCAAACTGGACCCAGCCAATATTGGGCAGACACTATTCAAGAGGAGATAACTGCTCTGCTATATCTTTTCGATTTGATAAATATTGTTTCGGGTCCCACTTATAATTCTTACAGAATTAGAGGATACCTTAGCAATGGCAGGATCAAGAATTAATTAATGAAGTTTTTGTGTATGGATTCCTGTATGTTCCAAAACTGTGTAATTATACCTAATGATAGAGATATTGTTACCTAATGCTGCTAATTTTATTATAGTAAATGTCTTCTTTAAACACGGTTTTATAGTAAATGTCTTCTTTAAACACGGTTTTAGTTTAATGCTTTAAACGTAGCTATGTTTGATTTATTTCTTCATCAAAGATGAAGAAATTAAGACAATGAGGACAGTGATAAATTCTTCAAGGTCCAGATTAGTATCATTCGTTCAGTGTTGCGAAACAAGATGTGACTAATGACTTAATGGCGGGTTATCGAAACGTGATTGACCTATATTTGACCTGAATGAAATAGAAATAGATAATTGGATATTAAACTTAATACTAGTCATCATATTTATTGATCGCCAAGGTCTATGACTTTTTCTACAAACATGTATTTATATTGTTAATTAATAATTAAATAACATGGCACGATCTGACCAATACTTGTCATTTAGTACAGTTTGCATTATTGTTAATAGTTGTCATTCCTTTTTTGCAATCTTTATACTGTTGGTATTGATATTAATACTTTAATGCTTTATAATATTAACATCAACAACAATCGTAAGATATACATATATATCTTGTATAATAATACCCATATAAATACCATCAGGATATATACGATACATTATCCATTTATTATCTTGCGATCGGTATTATAGTTTTCTACGGAAGACATGAAGCTGAGCAACATGGCTATTTTGAGCCCAATAAACGGGGTCTAAAATAGTTGATGAGATATAACGTGCTAACAGAATTTACAATCAGTTTTACTTTTGATTCGGTACAAGTACTACCTTTTATAACTAAACGGGCTTGGCTCATTTGGGTTCACGCTTTGACCGTGGGTCATGATGTTTATAAAAAAATATATATTTTATCTTTATATGCGATAGGTTAGAAGCTTACGGAGGCAGAGAAAATATATATGTGGTACCATCATAGCCGACGGGGGTAGAAGTTGTGATTCAATGCAAAGCTGACTTATCTATGTCCCATGCAGTATAGAATATTCAGGGAAAAACAAATTTACTATTCGTTAAATGGATTATAGGAATTTATCTCCTAAATATTTGCAATTCTTTCCGTTCACACAATAGAATGTATTTTTCGGGGGGAGGGATACCAGTATCTTGCTGACTTCTCGTAAATCACACACACACACACACACACACACACACACACACATACATATATATATATATATATATATATATATATATATATATATATATATATATATATATATATATATATATATATATATATATATATATATATATATATATTAAAAGAAATAATAAACGCAACAAGTTGAATTATATCGTTATTTTAGGGTATTTAAATAATAAAAATTAAATTCTGCATCTAAATCCAACTTTCTGGGAACTAAAGACTCCAACCTCATAAGGTTTATTATAGTAGTCGTACACAAGTTCTTGATTTTGCTTCTACTAGCACACTGACATGGGTTATTCAGAAATAATCTCCGAAGTTGACGTAGGTATGTCTTTTATTTTGTGTTGCATCATATATCTACTTCCGAAGGCATGTGCGTGGCAAAGCGTGGCGTGTTATGAAGCCTTGACAAAATGACTAAGTGAAATATAAACACACTCTTGTTCATGCATTAAACAGCTGAATCTTGCATTCTTCCTTCACCGCATAACTGCTGTTACAAATGCACCACCACCATCACCTTGTCCACCATTTTGCTTCTATAGAATGGTAAAAACCTCGGTTGCATTTAACTCGATCCCATGACCATTCAATTGCAGGCACAATACACAATGTGACACCGCCACAATACGCCCCATGTTTTCCCTTACACGGGTAAATCGCTAGCCAGTGGAAATTTCCGTGCAACAACTAAGTACTTTTTTTAATGCAGGATTAAAATAGTATTCATTTATTGCTCAGAAACAAAATTCGTTTGCTGTCCACTTACAGAACATAATTAAATTTATTTCAGGTTACTAAGGTCAAACCATTTAAAGTCCCATTTAAGTTTTGAACCTACAATACAATTTTTAAGGACCTTCTATAAGGATAGGTTAAAATATTGACCGTATACTTCAATAGAAACACCTTGGAATAATTACCCTACGACTCAGTAGATCAAAGAACAGGGACTAGAAGTGATTAGCAGCCACCTAAGGTAAACTAATCATGATGAACATGGAGGTGTAGTGCTGGCAATTGTCATTTCAACAGAATACCTACAGAAAGTACATATCTACTACTTTACTACTTTTAGACTGACGGTACCTGTTATCGATATATATATATATATATATATATATATATATATATATATATATATATATATATATATATATATATATATATATATATATATATATATATATATATCCAATAAACTGACGACGAACAGTACGAAATTAGTAACTAACTAGCCAAAGCGCTTTCAACTCTTAATGAGTCTTTTCAAAGGCAAATACAAAACATATATACGACAAACAGTTTATTGCATCTATTTTAATCAATCCCTGACACACATGATCCCTTGGTGGATCCAGTACGCTTGAAAGGGTTGTTATTCGCCATGTGATTTGTATTCTTTATATATATATATATATATATATATATATATATATATATATATATATATATATATATATATATATATATATATATATATATATATATATATATCCAAGAACACACATTTTTACTTGAAAATTTAAACAATGTGCAATGTCATGCTAGAGCATGTTTGAAATTTTTGTGTCCTGTTTCCTTATAATGTATTCATTTTAGTACTTTCTGTGTGTTTGTTTCCTTCATAAATAGGTCGAACATTTACAATATTGGTTTATTTCTTTATTACAGATTAACAAACGTAACTGATTTTCTACTGTGTATTACTTTTGTTGATTTATGGTAGACCGTAGATGTAACATGTAGATGTTCTTAATTAAATAATCCATTACTTTATGATATTGGTTATTTGCGTAATTTTTTAATTGGTTTTTTTTTTTAGTCTTCTGGTGTCGATATAGGCTTGTCGACTCATTTCCTAGATCAATTTCTTATCATTTAGCATTTCACATATTTTTTCTTTTTCACTAACATAGCAATGATGACTCCACCTATCTTATCTCGAATAATAATTTATTTGTCGTTTAGCAATAATTTAAAATCTAGTTTCTTTTTGACAAGTTATTGCTTACTTTGTTGTTACCTTCTAGTGGGCAGTCTTTTAAGATTTGAATACCATCTTCTAAGACCGTGTCTATCCATTTAGGTGGATTCCACCTCATTTTATTTCTAATCAAGAGTTTTTCTTTATTTCTCATTCTCACTTGCATACAAATTTTCAGTCTTAATTTACGACTAATTTTTATGTATGTTATTAGTTATGTTATATTTCCTTTCGGAGTAAGGGTGAATCTAAGACTTTTTCAGAAAGCTCGTTTCATTTTCAATTAGATCGATGTTATGATGATTTTTTTTCCATACTCTTATGCAATTATTTTCAAATTTGTCTCGTTGCTATGTTTTGGGCAAAATTAGTTCCCTTTTTTTCTCTGAAAATAGACGTAAAGACGTTGTCTATATCTCGCCCATGAACAATAACTTCAGATTGTTTGACTTGCTACTTAGAATAATCAATGGTCATTGCAAGATAAAAGGAGATGTCAGAATTAGCTGGCGTTTTGATGAGCTTGGACAAACATATGACGGAAATAAAAATCGTAAATAACACATGATTTACCAAATTTAGTGACTGCGACATTCACACACGATGCTAGTTTTCTACAGAAGAAATTGCAAGAATGCATGGTATGTTATACCGGACAGTAATATATACCATTTTGGATGTGCTTAACATCAACAGTAGATCAAGGTTGCATCAAACGCGCCCATGTTGCTTTCACGGCAAATTCAACACGTGTGCTGTTTTTATAATAAAAGGGGAGTACGTAGAGGTTGGGGTTCCATAGTTGACATTTTTATTGCATATTTTGTCGTATGTCCATGAATAAACCAAGCATTGTACGTCTGTAAAGCATGTGTTTGTCTCTGTTACAGAGAATCCCTTCCTCGTCGCAAAAAGAAAAGTTAGAAGGAAGTACACTCAAAATACTTGTATGAGACTTCACTTACGTCGGCAATATCCTTGGCTGTGCTTCTTTCCTTAATATTATGTCTGCTTTTTATTTTCTATCACATCTTGACATTAGTTGTAATAAGTCCTTCTCACCAAAGTATACAAACGGGTTTTTCCGTTATCATGGAATTACGTGCACAAAGTTGCCTTGTATTTTACAATAATGTATGGATCCATTTGCTGCGGGCAGAATTGCATGTGTTTTAGTTCTAATAAATGAACATTTACTCACTTGGTCGACCGGTTTACTGTGGCACTTGTAAAGTGATAGCAATGGGTATTTGTGTGGTGTTTTCTGCCAGTGGTTTCTCCTACACACTGGTATAAAGTGTTAACTTTTCTTATAGAGTGGCCTTGTCTACATCCTATTGCTGCGTAGGGCAGGTGACGGTTATTTTATAAGAATTAAGTAAAACTATTCATTCATGCTTTTAATATCAGTCTTTGGTGGATAAAAGCAGATATTTCAGTTTTGTTCATTTATAATTTGATAGGAATCATTAATTAAAAATATTATTCATTGAAATTACAAAGTGCTCAGTGTCATTTTGAATTAAAACATAGCTTTGCAATTATTGTGAATACATTCAAAAACATACCGAATTATATCATTGGATACATCAATACTATTGGTACATCAGCTCGTTCAAGACTATTATTACATCAACTGGTTCAATATAATTGGAATTCATTCGGAATATTCTGTACTTTTGGATTTGTGATATAACAGATGATTATACTGAGATTTATTTCACAGCACTGTAAGTTCCTTTTAGTTATCACTTTGTGTCTTGAAGAAATATTTTTTTTTTTACTAAACGTGTTGGTTGGTTTCTATTTGTTACTTAGTTTAAGATCATGTGGTAAGTATATTAGTAGATAACCTGATACACTGCCCATCAGAGCAAGTTCGTCTGCTTACAATCAGGCCCGAATGGTTATTTTGAAGTACTTATAATACTATCGTTCATTCGTATTGGCAAGTTCTGGCTTTATAGATCTGCGCTGTTGTCGCTGCATTGCATCTGATAATCATTCAGACTCTTAGATCAATGATCATTTTCTACTCAGGAAAACATTCAGTTGGTTCTGTTGTTTTGAACCATGAAGTGCTAATTATTATCCTTTTTCTATACGATGTTAAAGTGTTTTCAGTTACTAAGTTACTTAAGTAGACACGTTGACTGATCTCCTTCATGAATAAAAGCTACATTTCGATTCTAATATTTATACCAGCTTTAAATAGGTGGCAATGTGGAATCGGTCACTTAATATTCATAAGCCCATAAATCACTGAAAACATCTCTTTTCTCATTCGTTGCGATATTACTATTACAGAAAATTCCTTGAACATTTTCTGCATAACTTATATAATACTGACAATACCAAGAGACGAGTCGCTCTATTATCGTTTTCTTAGTAAACCAGATTGTTAATCGAAAGCTATTAATGCTTTCGCTGCTATTTTGACCTAGATACAAGATAAAACCATGTCTGGTTCTTTGCTCATTCTCCCGGTCTGGAATTCTTCTGAAAAAGGGAGAAAGCCAATATATAAGATTAGTTAAGGGCTCGTTTGTTGTGTTCAGGACACTGAAATGCTTGTAAGATTCGATGCCTTTACAAATAGCATATGTCGTCATAAAGACAAACGTAAGCAAATCACTGCTACGATGTTTAGACAATATTACATTTAGAAATCGAGATCCGGCTTCATAAAATCATCAATGGGGTGATAACTGCTACAGTCAATTTTCATTATGTATAACATTTTAGCTGCTCGCACTTACACTTTGGTTTCTCTGAAGCGCCCTGTTTTTGCCAAAAACATAATGATAAGTATTTCTTTCTGCTTATAGTCATATTGGTAAGAAATATAATTTAAGACGTATACTTATCCTTATGGTTCATATTCCTTCGCAGGGATTTGCCCTTTGTACGCTTCACTGTCCATAATTGTGCCACCATAGACAACTAAGGGTAAAGAATTTTGATAAATTTAATGGAAGAATGGCGTCATTTTATTATATCCAATAACACCCAAATAGTAGATCCCTGGCCAAAAGTGAAACAAACGCTGCTCACATTGGACTAAACGAACGGTCCCTTTTTTTAATGATACTGACGTTAATTCCGAAAAAGCGACCGTGAAACTCTGAACAAATTCTCTCTCTCTCTCTCTCTCTCTCTCTCTCTCTCTCTCTCTCTCTCTCTCTCTCTCTCTCTCTCTCTCTCTCTCTCTCTCTCTCTCTCTCTCTCTCTCTCTCTCTCTCTCTCTCTCTCTCTCTCTCTCTCTCTCTCTCTCTCTCTCTCTCTCTCTCTCTCTCTCTCTCTCTCTCTCTCTCTCTCTCTCTCTGCGTGCTAAACCCGTTCCACAAAAAGTCACTGCTGTATAATTTTTCTCCAATAACAAGCAATGTATATGATATATTGCTGATGAAGAAGTGGCAATTTGAAGTGTCATGACTGATTAGGTGCAATGATATTCCCATTGATATTGCAGGCTGACATAAGAATGTATCTTTACACAAGAAACTATAATGTGAATGATCATTCTTTCCCTAAGGATGTATAGCTTTTCAGGAGAAAAGGAAATGAATCAAGCGAAAAATATAAATTGGCTATTACTGGAGAACTACGATATTTTATATTGACTTTTGATTATCAAAATCAGGAAAAAAATTATTGATAATGATACCATAATATAGGAGGGTGTTGGAAACTTTGGTGTTGACTTATTTAAAAAGGAATAATGCCTGACATTCGCTACCTACGAAAGGAAACCTTTGCAAAGCATTTAGAAAGTTTTATAATAATGACCGAATTATTTATACTGTACATTCATTCTAAGAAAATACTACGAAAATGCATGTATTCAGACCTCAAAGAAATCTTCACTTATTCTTTGTCAAGATTCAGAATTACTACGCTTCAAATTAAGAGTTTCTGGACTGTCGTAGGCATTCACAATTACAAACGAATTGGATGGATTACCTTGATCCAATTTAGCTTTTATTCAAACGTTTTGTATTATAAAAAAAAAATCAGTTTAATGCTGCAATTCGACCATGCTAGTAAGCTGGATACAATGTTTATTCATAAACAAAAATTAGATCAATTTTATTAAGCTTGATACCATGTTGGGTTATTTTGTGAAAGCCTGATATATATATATATATATATATATATATATATATATATATATATATATATATATATATATATATATATATATATATATATATAAGTTGTCGCTTCCTTTCCGGTAATTACTTTCCTTGAGCGTTCATCGATAGTATTCGGTGTTGTTTGTCCGTGGTGTAAAGCGCTGTAAGAACAATTGTTCCTTATGAAACGCTATGGTCTTCATTGATTATGCTGTTTCTGCTGTTTAATATTGTGAAGTAGATGCAAAAAATAGGTTTCACTAGCAACCACCAGGAGAGCTAATAATACAGGTTTTGGCCCCTCCCTCACACCCTACCCTACCTTTCCCCCTCCCGGGTATCGATCTAGACCTGATGGATCTTAAAAATATTGTACTACACCAGCAATCTCAACTCCTGTCCGGCCATTACGTGTCTGGATTGTTTTACTGCGGGAGAAGTATGGAAAATGTTTGTTACAAAATATGAGCGTCTGGTTACTGGGAAGAAGAACAGGACTCACCTAGAAGTGGATAGCTTCAGTCCTATTTGCCGCATTCAGTATTATAACTGTCGCTACTTTCTGTCAGTCATGTGACAAAAAAGACTGAAGCATTGGCCATTTGCAACAAACATTTTTGCCATCAAATTGCAATCCCAATAACGTCAACTTAAATTACAATATATCAGTGATGTAATTGTAGGGTATAAAATGGGTAGTAACCGGGTGTTTAGTGTGAGATGTCGCACAATATTTGTTTATAATGGCTATTAACTCTTTTCGGAGAAAAAATGTTGCCTGAACTACATCTCCATCTCTGAAGATGAATTGCTGAGCATATTACGGTTTGACAGGACTATGCAGTTTGAATCCTTTTGAGCACGATTGGTCGGGATCACGCTCTTTCGAGATTTCCCACCTACTGCGTACGCCAAGAGGTGAAATGAGCATTAACAAAAGACAGTCTTATCAAACTGACACTGTGACACCATTTTCCTGCTGACACTGTGACACCATTTTCCTGCTAGCCTTAACATAACTACAAGGACAAAGACTGAACGTAATGGACATTGAACACAAAAGCTGTCCGCTTGTGAATTTAAAGCACCGTAGGTCTAGAATAACAAGTTTTTTTTAGACATTCTGAATTACTTATCTTCTTTTTTTCTAAATGAATGAAATAAGTAAGATGCACTAATAATTAGAACTCAAATGAATCACACTCTAAAATTTTATTGGGAATGGTCCTGGTAGTCTGCTTTGAAATGATTGAAAAAGGTTATATTTGGGAAATGCCAGGTAGTTTTCCAACCTTACAAACAATAATTACTATCAAATAAATAATTACCTTCATTCACAGTTCATTTTATCAAAAATATTATTGTAAATATTATCATTTCAGTGATAAAATGCAATGTTACTCGGCTGTGCTCTTTAGATGAAAGTTACATTTCTCGCCGGTTTCAAGCTCAAGTTGCATGGAAGACTAAGCATCGAACTTACCACATCAAATATCGAGTTCTTAATAGCAAATTGGTAAGCAATTTGTAATTTGTGTTAAATGCATTGAAATCGCAGCTCACCAAAGTTGTTTTTTACTTTCTGCATTCAATAATAAATATTTCATATAATATAAATAATATTATATATGCCAGTCATGCAATGACCTTAAATCTGGAGTGAATCACCATCAAATCGGGGCGTGTTCTTTGACATGTCATTTTGCGGATACAAGACAAGGCGGTGCATTTTTTAGTCATGACCTTACCAATTCAATTCAGCAGTTTATTATCATAAGCATTTACATACTTATAGAATACATATGCCAAATATTACAAATAGTGAATTGTTATCAAATGCTATATTTAAAACTTTTAAAAAGAAACTCAAATCGGTAATAGTCAAAAGTGTTAATACGATGTCCCAGGGTATCCATTTATCTACCCCAACAGTGATTACATAAAACCCGGTCGAGTTTTGTTTTTACATTGACATATCAGTTAGCTGATGCAATAGGAAACAGTGCACTTCTGGTCTCTATGTAGCCTGACCCGATAAATCATATCTAGCGTTAACAACATGTTCCAGGGTACAAGTCTATCTAAATCGTGACCGCTGATTCACCTTGTAAGCACTATCTGATTTCTTGGGTATGCTTAGGTTCATTATCTAGTATAAGCAATTTCAAAGGAACGAAACCTAATAACCTAGATCATTAATCATGCATATTTCTCCCATACAACGCGAAATGTCCACTCGTCTTCGAGCGCTGCGATAGATCGAGCATTTTCGCAGATTTCTCCAGAAATAATAATAATAATAATAATAATAATAATAATAATAATAATAATAATAATAATAATAATAATAATAATAATAATACTCTGCTACTATAAAATGAACAAATTACTAGTAAGTAAATTATAACACTTTTTTCTGTTCCAAAGGAGATTATCTAAATCTTTTTTTTTAATCAGGACAGGACTTGATTAATTAACTCAAACCTAAAAAGTATGATCATAGACAGTCTAGTCAAAGTAAAAGCTCAGAAATAACCTTTTTAGTGTATTTCCATTTAAAAAAAAAAATTAGATAATCTCCTTTGGAACAGAAAAAAGGACTGGAATGATTTCGATCGACACAAGAAAACATGGAAATACACTAAAAAGGTTATTTCTGAGCTTCTACTTTGACTAGACTGTCTATGATCATACTTTTTAGGTTTGAGTTAATTAATCAAGTCCTGTCCTGATTTTAAAAAAAAAGATTTAGATAATCTCCTTTGGAACAGAAAAAATGACTGGAATGATTTCGATCGACACAAGAAAACATAACAATAACACTCTGCTACTATAAAACGAACAAATTACTAGTAAGTACATTATATGGGACTCTATAAAGATTATTAGTGAACCAGAATAAAGCATTACAGGTGAGTACGTGAAATATCATCAGTATAATGAGGAGTAATATTGAATTTTACACCTTTGGTACAAATTGCCTATCGATATGTTGATTAAGATCTTTCATAAGATCTTGCATGAGTCAGCTGACCGTGCACAGAACAACGGAATTGTATACATTTTTGCCCTGGAAAAGATTTTCTTAATATAAAATTCAGAACTTTTGTTTTGTTAAATATTTAGTTTCGTTTCTTGACATGGAAATATACTAAAAAGGTTATTTCTGAGCTTTTACTTTGACTAGACTGTCTATGATCATACTTTTTAGGTTTGAGTTAATTAATCAAGTCCTGTCCTGATTTTAAAACAATATTTAGATAATCTCCTTTGGAACAGAAAAAAGGACTGGAATGATTTCGATCGACACAAGAAAACATCTAAGCCATGGAAAACTTAATTAGTGAGTGTGAAATCAAAGCCAGATAAAGTTATTAAATATCCCCATTAAAAACAGACCATTTGACTCTTGAAAATGATCTCCCCAACCTTGTGGAGAAAGGAAGTTAAGATTTCATGTCAAATAGGTGGCTCCAATAGCTCAGCTTTGTGGTCAAATATAAATTGGGCTCAGGAATGGTGTTTCAGGGTAAGGAGTTGTAGAAGGTGTTATAAAAGCTATCCATTTTGGACAGACATTCAGAAGCTATCGTAAAGGAAGAACTTAGACACTATGGTAAGTGTTATTCGTGCACATTATCAAGAGACGTCAGCAACAGAATTGTACCAACAATTCTACATTGCCATTCAAACTTCAAAAGAAGATCCAGCCGACATTTTGCCTAAGCTCTTGACCTGCGTCAGAACAGCTTTCTGCTACCGATAACTGTATACCTTATAACCTGAACTTAGTGCAAAGTATGTTTCTTAATGCGATATATACAGGCCTTCCAAGCAAAGTGATCTGCCATGAGTTGCAGCCCTTCTAAAGAAACAGGGGGTCGAAGATGAAGAGCTTGTACAGGTGTTAAAAAGCATCTTGTCGAAGAAGACTTAACGCCAAGCCAACTTACGAAAACATTCAAGACCTGGTTGGCAAGAAGTGGATTCCTAAGTATTGATCGTCCTGTAATTTGGTTGAGGAACAAAGATGTAAGTGTTCGATTGCATATTGGCTATAAAATGTTGAATTCGTAGACGATGCAAAATCGACATATCATGCCAATGGTGAGTGATGCATTGGAAGGACTGGCAGTCATTAAATAATTATCACTGATGGATCAGAACAAAAGACACAATCAAGGTTTTATTCAGGATTAATGCAGACGTGTACTGCTTTTGTGACACTGTGGAACAGATTATTTGTTTCACCTGTAGCCCCTAAATCGTTTCAGCAATTTGTGAATGGGTGTTTGGAAGCGCTTTGTGATGAAACCTGTTAACCTTACCTTAATAACATGTTTGTGCACAGCCCTACATCTCTGTAACATCTGACACAAGTAAAGTTAGTTTTGAGATGCTTGCAAGAAAAGTATATCAAATTAAAGCCTAAGTATAATCTGTACCAAAGACAGGTGCGTTATCTCGGACATTTAGTCTCTGCGGATGGCTACTCCAATGATCCAGGGGATCTGGAACCTGTGACTGTGCTGAAAACATATCCACTATACCTGGCGATGTACGGAGACAGGTGGATTTCAGCAGATATTGCCATCGCATTTGTCAGAAGGTCTAAATTTCTGTACGACTTGTTTTAAATCTTGGAGGATCTTGACAGGCCTGCTCCAAAGAAGACTACAGCTAAAGGAGACGGACAGACCGTGTCAAGTCAGAGGATAATATGTATAGCCGAACACCAAACAAGTTTAGGGGAGCTAATTGGTTATTTGCATTTTCCTCTTTTAATGGCATACCCGTACTTTCAAAACCTTATGTGTTGCATGTGGATGCATGTTTGATGCTATATCAAACTCACGATAAGGTCAAGTTGGTTGTAGTTGCTGGTATATTCAAAACCCTGAGAATAATTAACACATGCATTTCTGGAAGTTGGACTCATCTGTTACTTAAATTTCCGAGACCACCTGAATTATGCTCACAAATTCAGTGACTGCAGCGACAACACACTTTGCAGTACATGTTTACAGAACTTGTCATGATAAATTTGTGCTGAATTGCAGTGTTGACTGACTTCCGGTTCAAGGTTTATTTTAAACTTGGGTGTAATAATCGGGATGCAGATGGGTTAAACAGAATGCTTGTTCAGAAAGAAGAGGTTACGAAGAACTGTGCAGAGATCGTTTCAACTAGCATTATGGACACTGCAGTAAAAGTAGCTGCAACATCAGAAGTCGTCAGTGTTTTCTGCATCCTTTCAGAATTGGACAGAGAGAAAGTATGAACATTATCACAGTACCATCCAACCCACAAATCATGTTGCAAGCACAGAGAGGGGATATAACTATTTTTCAAGTTAGAATTTTGTCGAGAAAAAGAAAGCTCCATCAACTGATACGATACTGCTGCTGAAAGAGTGAAAAATCAAAATAAACATCTATTAAAGTTCTGAATTTTTATGCAGGAAGGAGGTCCACGGGGGTGTGTTGGCTTCCGTTAGTCTCGAGAGACGATGGAAATGCGCCCATGAAAGGTGTCCCAGTTTGTAGTTGAGCAGCGTCTTCTGTGGCAATAAAGCACCACACGGGAGTGGCAATCCTTGCTGCAGTTGCTGCACTCGAAGTTTGAGTCAGGTCTTGGTTGGAACTGCATCTTCTTCCTCTGAGATCTTTTCTCATCAGCGAGCTATCGTAACTTTTCCTCGCTGGCTTTCAGACATGTGAACAGAGCATGTCGCCAACTGGACTTGTCGAGGGCAAACTCTTCCCAGGTGTTGACCTCAATCCCAAGAGCTTTCGTATCGTGCCATGGGGGTGACACTATGAGTAACTGCACTGTGTGCCACCAATTCTAGTAATGCCACTGTTGGTCATGCTGCATGCAAGAGGCGTACCACATAGAATCTAATGCCAGAGTTTTCGCAGAGAAAGGAATAAATGGCATGACTCAATGTATATAAGGTCCTGGTATACATATAATTCTGGAAGGGACAAGTATAGGTTCTTGTTCTTGTAGGGTTTCGCGCCATACATGGTGGCCAGTATAACTGGTGGAAAGAAAGAGAAATAAATAAATAAATAAATAAAGAAATAAAGAAAGAAAGAAAGAAAGAAAGAAAGAAAGAAAGAAAGAAAGAAAGAAAGAAAGAAAGAAAGAAAGAAAAAAAGAGAGAGAAAGAAAGAGAGAGAAAGAAAAAAAAGAAAGAGAAAGAGAGAGAGAGAGAGAGAAAGAAAGAAAGAAAGAAAGAAAGAAAGAAAGAAAGAAAGAAAGAAAGAAAGAAAGAAAGAAAGAAAGAAAGAAAGAAAGAAAGAAAGAAAGAAAGAAAGAAAGAAAGAAAGAAAGAAAGAAAGAAAGAAAGAAAGAAAGAAAGAAAGAAAGGAAGGAAGGAAGGAAGGAAGGAAGGAAGGAAAGACGTTCGCACGTAGGCAGGTAGGTAAAATATTGAATAATATGGTCTTTTAAAACTCCATATATACTAAAAGACTACGGCAAGCAGTTAAACTGCTTAATCTATAATGTGAAAATGTATTATACAAACGGCATCTTTTCAAATTCTTTTGAATTGTGCTTATATCACAATGCTATTTTCTTAATCGCGGAAAATCGAAGCCATCTAAAATAATGTTCTTGACAGTCATTTGATATTTACAATGTATGTAGTTTTGTTTTGGCTTAAACCTTTAAGAGATATTCATAAGTTAGATATGTATCTTATATCAGCTGTACAACACCGCCTTATCTGCGATGTGTTATCACAGACAGACAGACAGACGAGGGTATGCGTGTGTTGGTAAGCATGCCAGTCTTTTCTTGTATGTGTAACTTTGCATCGCATTTTCAAAAAATGTTGAAAAGAAGTTTCAAAACATCAAAATCTGCGGCATTGTTGGAGTGAGTTCTGAATTTATGCTATTTTACCTAGCTACCCTTTCTGCCCCATGGCTGCTAAACTTTTATGGTTTGTGTATTTATGATAGGAGATTTGAGCAGTGATGAGAAAAGCGCGGTAATAAACATATTTTCGTAATCGAGAGGAGTATAGCCCATACGCTGTCAGGTGACGGAAGCTATACTATTAAAATACCATCTCTTAAGACCGAAGTGAAAGTTTGAGAGACACCAAAAACATTTCATGT
Source organism: Potamilus streckersoni (assembly GCA_016746295.1). Taxonomy (NCBI): domain Eukaryota; kingdom Metazoa; phylum Mollusca; class Bivalvia; order Unionida; family Unionidae; genus Potamilus; species Potamilus streckersoni. The sequence continues at coordinate 2,156,758 of JAEAOA010000332.1, read as the reverse complement.
TTTAGTGAGGTCTGTTTACTTTTATTAGCCAATTAGATAAACGTTGCATTGCGGAAACACGTCGTTGTAACAGCAGTATGTTTGGAATGACGTATGCAACTAAGACATTTTGAAAGCTGTGATTTGTCTCATGAACTTCAAGGTCATCAAAATATGGCCACTTATCGGTCTCCATCAGATCTTCACGTAGGAAGAGCAAAGTCTGATTTTAATCAACTGGTTTTTACTTAACCACTGCTTTAAATAACAGTAAATTTTTCATTTTTGTCATTCATTTTCCATACTCTTAGTGAAACTCTTATAACCAAGATCATCGTTGTTCGTTGTATGGACGGTGGCTTAGTGGACTGATTTGTTGGTATTTTATTTACTTCTGACAGAAATACAACTTATTTGTCATCCAGTATAGAAAAAGATTTAGTGTGAATACCAGGAAGATGTAGCTTAGGTGGCATGGCTAGAAGATTAAAATATCTACCTGGCGGAGCTGTATTATGTACTGTTGATGTAGCATTCTTGTTTGTTTTTCTGCTCTTTTGTGTAATTTTGTTGCTTTTTTATCATCCATTCACTTGCTTAACTTTAAAAACTCCACGCTGAGCGTGATTATCTTGATCATTGTACATTTCCTAGAGTCAGGCGAGAGCGTGATTAAATTAGAAGGATCATGAAATTTCTGAAAAGGAGAGTAAATATACGGAAATAATATGAGAGGGCTAAGAAAGCTAACAGATTTGGTTTATAAAAATATACATTTTCTTGAAATGCCACGACTATTATTTCGTACCCGGCAACACTACCCGTGATTGTACTCCACTGTCATCATTGGCATTCAAGTAATCAGAAGCCGACAATCGGATTGAATTCTTCACACTAAAAGTTTGGTTAAATCAATGTTTTTTCCTTTGTTGGTTCTTTAGTTAGCATTCATTTAATGTTTCGGTTTGGAGTTTTGGGGGCTGGTTTTTTTTTTTTGTTTTATTGTGTTTTTATGTTTTAGGGATGGGTTTGGGGGTCATTGTTTATTGGATTTGTAACCTAAAATATATTGTTAATATGTTAACATTGATTCCCAAATATTTTATAGTGTAATTTCGAGTATTTCGAGAGTAAAAGCATTTAAGAATAATGATGGAAGGTGAATGGCAGGACCCAAAGGAACAAGGATATTTTCACCTTTCCAATGAGCTGAAAATATATTGGTACTTGACAGTTATGAAAAATCGTTGATTTAAGGCATGTTCATTTTTAAGTGCAATTTTTATGTAGACTTTAAAAAACAATCGGAATAAAGATTGTCGCAAGTTTTCACCACAGAAACTTGAAATCTATTACTTAAACCCTGAAACGGATATGATAAATTGGTATAAACAATACATACACAGGAAAAATAATATTATTGAAAAATCCTAACAGTTCTAAATTTCTTAGCTAATTGTAGGGCCAAGTAATATGGTGGTGTCCAAACTTTCAAAAGAGACCTCTTTCCTCAGAGAGCACGGAAGCAAAAGTCTTTGCGTCTATTTTTGTTTCTCATTCTGCATAATACCCAATAAAGGTGCACAAGAATAAATCAATGGTCAAATTTTACTTACAGTACATTGATGTGTGTGCGTTTACCAGCCTGGGGGGGGGGGGTCCGGACAACTTGTACCCTCCCCTTGTATCTATCCAGACCTGAATTTCATTAGGAGTAAAATTGAAACGAGTCAAAATTTCAGTCGCAGTATACTCGTGCAGAAGAAAAGTTGACATTTGTATAATTAGCAATTGATGAAGTAGAGTTCATAGTGTTATGACATGCTCTTATTAAATTGTGGCAATAACGTTATGCCATGCTTGTGCTTTAGAAGAGTTGACTGTTATGTTACGATGTACTATTGCTGAAGAAGACTTGATATTGATATGCCATGCTCTTGTTCTTGTTGATATTGTTATCCATTGCAAATGTATCTTGATCGTGTCGTGTCATGCTCGTGCTAAAAATGAATTGACAGTGTTATGTTATACTGGTGCTGAAGAAGAGTTCATATTGTTATGGCATGTTCTTGCTTGTATTGGTATTATTATGATACGTGTTGATCGTGTTCTATTATTTTTGTGTTGAAAAAGAGTTGACTGCGTTAAGATATACTAGTGCTGAAGAAGAGTTGATATTGTTATGCCATGCTCTTGCCTTTTGTCATGCTCTTGCTGAATAAGAGTTGATGTTATGCCATGTTTGTGGACAAGAGAATGCAATATGTCATGTTTTAATGTACTTCTAGATTTTTTTACTGAGCATAGCATAGAGAGCTAGAGGAAAGATAAAAAAGAAGACTATTTATTGTTTTTTGGGGAGTTCCCCTCTTTTTCTTCTCCAATCTGCCTTCAACATTTAAATTATGACAACATAATTCTAAAATAAAATAAAATACATCACAAATAAATATAATAAATTAATAAATATGTATATATACACGAGGACGTCATGGTCCGCGAATGACATGATAGTTGTATGGTTCTAAATGTAACTAAATACATTTGTTGAAGCAAAACTAACACAGAATCACGCATGAACACATTTAGTAATACGTCCCCGTATTGCCTTTGCAAAGGATTGTCTCGCTAGAACAAGAGATTTTTCATCCTCCACGAGTCTCTCCTACACCAACTCCTCTTACTTCATCTCAAACAACATTTTTGGCAGTGACAGCAAAAGCACCCAAGGATACAGCGAAAATGAAGTCACGTTTAGACAAAGCAGTTCATGGCACAATTTTCGCACTATTTTGAGTAGCACTATTTTGTGAAGTGGAATAATGTCAAGTCATTAGTAAAAGGGCGTTGAAAGGCATTTGAAAGACATCTCTACTTCCTGAAACAGTATTTTGTTCCTATTGGGCAATGGTCTAGATTGAGCGGTTTGGCTTCTTTGGACTTGTCTACAGTTCGTGTTCATTCTTCCCAAGATGTCTGAAAGATAATTTTAAAGGTACATTTGATAAATATATTAGAAACAACAAGTTTTGCTCCTAGATATTAACATTAAGTTCAAATCATCGATTATAGGGATGGCACGAAAATGGCGGTAGATCATTATTACACAGTCACCGAAATCTAGATGCTGATTTAATTATTCACTCGAATCACACATCATTATTACACCAGTTTCATTGAAATCAATTTCTTCAATCAGTCAGAAATAATACATTTACTCATCCCACATCGTCATACATTGGTCCCTTATTGTTAAAGTTGCTTAGATTCAGAGTCAATATGGATATCATATTTTGTCTATCAGCTATTATTTTGTTATCGGCATCTAAAACAATTCTTACCGGATAGAGAAAAGTTGAAACTTCATCGCCGCCGACATTATTTTTAGCATGGCAAAAATAGTCACCCATATTCCTTGCCCATGTGATATCTTTGATCAGTAAGTCACCATTTGGCAAAATCTGGAGAGAAAAAGTAGAGAATAACTAAATTTTAATAATCGCATTTTAGCAAGCAATCAAAATTAATATATTCTACGACTGCTTGATTATTGTGGTTTTCTAGACGTAGTTTTGTAGTTTCTTAGCAATTAAATACATAATATATATGACGAAACTTTTCCTTGTTTCTTCTTCATATGAATCTTGGCTTTTTTATCTTTCTTCGATTACTTTTATCGTCTGGCTTAAATTTTTCAACTACAGGAAGTAATTTCTTCAGTTTCAATAAAATATTAGGTTTTTGTTCTTTTATTGATTTGGCGTTTGTTAAAATATGTTCTTCAAATTACTCATTTACAATTTTATTCATGCTTTTATTCGCTCTATTAATTTATTTAGTTACCTCATAAAGCCCTTCTGGGCCGTTTCCTTTCATTTCCTTTCCGTTATTGTCTTTCCACGTAATTTCCGGTTTAGGATATCCTTCCGCCCTGCAAAGTAATTGGACAGTAGCACCCTCTATTTCCAACCTTAGTGCGGTCCACAGATAAATTCTTGCTGGTTCGCCTAAAAATTCGATTAAAGAAAATATATTTTTTAAGAAATGAACTTTGAGTGAAAAAATTATGATCCATTGGGATTAATTTACAAAATCTGAAGCTTGACTGAGAATTTGATAACATTCCAGGTATCTTTTCTACTTTATATATTGACGCTAATCATCGCAATAAATAACCTGTACAAATTCTCTTCTTATTTCCGTTAATGTCATATTAAAGGGAACAACGCTGGCAAATTAATAGTTTTCAAATATTTACTTTACCAGATATGTCACCGGCCGATTCATACCAAAGATTTACAAAAACAGTACTAACAGCTGCCTCTCTTAGCGTTCAGCATTAAGAGGTTAGTGCTAAGACTGGTCGGTCTGTTGTCAGGTTAATGTAACTAAGTGGGATATCATGCCATGTCGGGAGGGGGTGGGAAGCATGATGCCCAAGTGCTAGACATGACTAAAATGTTACACTGCAGACATCGTAGCGGTACGACTGAAAAATTGTTAAAAGCTATGTTAAAAATCTGAATCACACACACTTAAACACACACACACACACACACACACACACACTTTATGCTATATGTAATACACTTTATGCTATAGGTAATATAGTACAAAGAATTAATAAAACCGACTTTGAATTATTAGTGGCCTCAAGGTAGATTAGTTCTTAGCTAATTGAGTTACCCTCTTTAAATAAAGTAGTAGTAGTAGTAGTAGTAGTAGTAGTAGTAGTAGTAGTAGTAGTAGTAGCAATAAAAATAATAATAATAATAATAATAATAATAATAATAATAATAATAATAATAATAATAATAATAATAATAATAATAATAATAATAATAGGCACAAGTACGGATTTAAGTTACGGCGACTACAAGATTTTACACTCACCTCTAATTGCCTTTTTAACCATGCACCTTTCCTCCGAATGCAGTGTAGTATCTGAAAGAAGAAAGAAAACCTGCGGTAAGAATTTTTGTCCTTCAGTAGTCACACTCTATACATGTATGCTACTGTAAATCTTTTTATTGAACACGACTTCATAAACCCGTGACTAAGAATGGTATTCTTTCAAAACAATTATAAACTCGTGACTAAGAAGACTTATTTCAAAACAATTATAAACCCGTGACTATGACAAAATTAATATAAATAGTTATAAGACAGATGCAAGCTTAAAAGACATTTAACATGCATGACTGTCTCATTTACAGTGGGCTTTCGCGACCATTGATCCGATACATAATTCTATAAAGGATTTTACTGCACCTAGTACGCAGCTTTTACGAAAATTATAAAAGGTTTGAGAACGTGCATGATTGTTTTCATATCTTGCGATGTGTGTGTGTGTGTGTGTGTGTGTGTGTGTCTGTGTATGTGTGTTCGGTAATAATTGCAAAAAAAAAATATTACAAAATACACTTCATATTCCTTCTCAAAAATGTTATAAAATAAAGCATTATGTGCAATAATAACTATTAATAACTTTACCCATTTTTAAAGCTGTGCTTTGGCTTATTCTTTTAAATGGAGTCTCAGCAACACATGTGTATTCGGCCTCATCATTAAATGTTACACAGTCTAGGAACAACCTAGATTTCACTTTTCCCAACCGAAGAAGAGGGGAGCCATTTGGGGCAACTTTATCCTCAAATGCGACTTCGTCATCCTTCACATCTTGAGAATATCCCTATATATATATATATATATATATATATATATATATATATATATATATATATATATATATATATATATATATATATATATATATATATATATATATATATATATATAATCAAAAAAAATTATTCAAAATATTTACTTTAAAAAATTAAATTCATATTGTACATGAAACCCAAGGAACGACGGACAGAAATTGTTACGAATTCCACAGAAAACCTAAAGTCGCGATAACATACATAGATTTTCGTTATCTACTTAGTGAAGACTTTAGTAACATCAATAAATTGTCGTTGCTAATAATATTTTTGCTAAAATGGCCTATACACTTATTTGTTGAATATTCTTAATAAAAGGGTATTTAAAGCGTATTTATTATATATATATATATATATATATATATATATATATATATATATATATATATATATATAATTCCACCTAAGGAAAATTTATTTGCTCTTCATGGCATTGTTTTCAAAAAATGAGCTAAATGGAGAAAATATAAAAACGCTGTTTCTTATGGAAAGTGCCTCGCAGTATTCAACATTGTTGTCTAATACTTGCTAAAAGAAAAGGAAAAGGAATAAATATTCTATAGAATTTGTTTTCTTCAAAAATGTTATATAAATGAAATTCATTTATTTCAATATGAAAACAGTAATAACTCAAACCCGTTTTAATTAAAGAAAGGATAATCTAAAGCTTTAAGTTTTATTACAAGAATGAAAATGAAAAAAAACTCACCTGTGTAATTCTTTCTCCGTTTCTGAGCCAGTGTATTGTAGGTGAGGGACTCCCACCGGCCTCGCATTCTAGAACCACGTTCTCATGGCGCCTAACAAGCATCGTATCAGAAAAGGCATCTCCTTTGAAGAAAAGATCATCAGCTCCCCTCTTGACAGCTGTAATTGTGGAGAAAACTGTGCAACATGACACCAGAAAAGTTCTCATTGAAATATCTATGAACTTCATGAATATAAGCTTCTGAAAGCAAATTCTAATGTCAAATTGCTAAGCTCTAGAAATTTCTTCCAAGTTTCCAACACTTCTGTATGTCGTATTTCCAATTTCACAATCTCTCTCCTTGTGTCTAAATGACAAGATGTGTGAAAGATTCCCAATATTTGTTCCTCTCAATTTTGTTCTTCGTATTCAAGAAATTGTGCTGATATTTTTACCCGATGGGCCAATATGTTTTCTTCGCTGCGTCTAGTGTGGCTTGCACGTGGAGCCTTTACTATAAAATTATGACAGCACAGTCGTCGCGCCAGATTTTATGTTCTTACTCATTCCCATGTTCCCACGGAATATTACATCAGCACGAATGTGATTGGTCACGCCCATCGATCGATTTGGTTGTTCGATACCTATGAATGGGAAGGCGCGTGGCAATAGCTACAATCAGGATAAGAGATAACCATGAGTAAAATTTTCATTGGTTGACAGTTGCTTGGGTGAATGACGCACATTCGTATTTCAAGTAGAGATCAGAGAAAGATATCTACGTTGAGAATAAATTTGATGGCTAATACATTAAATTGTTGGATTTGCTCCGCCAGGAAACGAAAAATTCGTGACAAGATTGAGACGAATAATCGGACACGCCTTTCGGTCTTTAAGGTTTTTGAAACATGCCATCCTTGTCGCTTTACATAGCCTTCAACTTTACATCCGTGTGTAGAGTAATAAAATAATTAACTATTTTTGCGTCATGAAGTATTTCACTTTTTGTTGCAAGTTGTGTCAGGGTTCAAGAATTCGTTTCCAAAAGGAAGAAATCGTTTCCTGCATTACTCGATTTAGATTTTAATCAGTTGTAAGATTTTGTTGTGCAAACTTGTGTCTGTATTATATATACTCAGAGATTACATGCATCCGTGTGTGGATATGTGTGTGTGAAGTGAAAGAGACTGAGACAGAAGTAGAGACTTGAGGGAGGTATGAAGGAAAAGGGAGGGAGAGAATAAATACCTCTAATCCATTCCTCAAGTGGTTTTAGTGACATACGCCCATTTTTATTCTGAAACAGAACGTTTATATGCAATGTAGATCAGTCGAATAATATTTTGCCTTGAAATTTTTATTAAATAGCTGTCTTTTCTTGACCTTTTAGAACTAAATGACAAAAAATATTGCCATCCATTCCTTTAGTTGGGATAAAAATGAAGGCTTGCTAAAGCTGATAAAAATTTTCAGATCTGAAAAATTTAGTTTTAAATTTACTTTGCATTTTTAAACAGAACAATTCGATGGACCACATATAATGTTATTTGAAAGTACTTGTCCTTAAAATGCAGCTTTAAAGTTGATGATATGAAAATGGGCATGCTATTAGTCGTAGTTTTTAATGTGCATTTGTCCTATCGGTCGAGGTCTCTAGAAAAACAAGTTTCAGAGTATTTATATAAAGAAAAAGACTTGTAAATTTTGATGGTTGTTGTATTTTATAATTGTTGTCGATATGTACTTTCAATCCATAAAGAAAATCAAAGCAAATACAATTAGAACTTTGAAATAGAAATATGCAGATATGTAAGCCAGGAACGATACTTTATTCTGTAAATTGTTTTTAAGGTCGTAAACTATTTGGATCAAAAAAAATATTATGATCATCATCATAGTTGTCGTCATCATCATCATGACGGTGATGAAACGTGACGAAGATAATTGCAACGACCACGACTGTGATTAAAGGAAGATGGCAATAAATGAAGATAATAATTCGGATCATGACTTGAAGGAGATAATAAGAAGAAGCTGTAAATTTAAGCATATATACATATGTATTTTTTATATAAAATAAATCAGTTCCAAATAAAAACCATCTTTGGAATATCTGGTCCAATATATTTTTTAAGGAAATAAATAAATTTATTTGCATATATATATATATATATATATATATATATATATATATATATATATATATATATATATATATATATATATATATATATATATATATATATATATATATATATATCCACAAACGTATATTCACATGTAATATACACTCGTGTAATACAATTTAGGGGTTGTCCATAAAGGACGTCCGCAGATAATACCTATTTATTAAACCCCCTCCCCATGTCCGCTTTTGTCGGCATGTGGCTAACCACCCCCCACCACCACCACACCACCACCCTAGCTGTGGACGTCCCCATCTAACATTATACACTGCTCTATGGTCTGGCAGTGTAAAAGCTGGTGTTCTCAAAATACAACGCTCACTGATCTCATCACAACATCTAGTTCAAAACAAAGAAAAAAATCATACAAATTGAAATTAACAATTTATACTTAGTGATCACCCATAAAGGACGTCCGCAAAACAAAGCAGCTGTTTAACACAGAATATCATAACAGAACATAGTAACGTTTAGATGTCTGCAATGTCCATTACACCCCTCCCCCTTTGTCTTTCCCTTTGTCCGTAGCTGTCCACAAAAAACCCTCCCCTGCCCCCATCTTTGCGGACGTCCTTTATGGATGATCCCTAATATATTTTGATAGGTAGATAAACTCACATAAACATCAAAGCTGTTTTTCATATGTACATGGTGTATGTATGAAGCCTACAACACGTTAATTTGTAAACTGCACTAAAAAGTACAAGTTGACTCAAATGCTTTAAAACGAGCTCCATAGGCAGACGACATTAATATAGTATTATGATATATATCGTGTGTCTTAAGGACATTGTCCATACCAGTGACTTAGCCATCTTTATTAAACGATTTATTGTTAATGCATACTCTCCAGAGCCGTTTTAAGACGTTTAGGGGCCCTAGGAACAAACTATAACCTTAAAAGTAACCAGAACAGCGCCTTAATCTCTAAATCTCATATATAGAGTATTACATTGAATTTCTGTTTGCATAAGTATCATTGTGTTAAATTTATTAATATAGTATTGAACTGCTAACACAACCGACACCGAAATTTTGTTTTTGGGCAACCACGAGGCCCTTGCTGCGCGGGACCCTAGGCACGTGCCTCGCGTGCCCATGCCTTAAATAGGCACTGATACTCTTTGCTTTAAACATTGCCCTGGGACTAGCAATGCTTAGTCCCAATATTGATCTAGTGCAGGATACAATTATCTTTAGAAATCCCGCAAGTGGTAATTCCATTAAGGTTCTAAAGCAGTACGAAATTTTGACCTCCAGAAACCTTGTAAGTACTCAAACTGGACTTGCTTCAATGCCTTTTCAACTTCGAGTCTGCTGCAATATAAAGGGAATCGTACCGCGTTCTCTGGAGGCTTGTCCAAATACTAAATTTGATTGGCTGAAAGTTGAAGCATTTTAGGTCAAGTAGTAGTTATTTCGGTAGGGTATAATTAATGTTGTCGTAATCATTAAGGAATTCTGTATAAGGCCAATCCCCTCGCGTGGCTTAAATGGCGGATTTTGTGACTATCAAACGCTCGTATCTCTTTGTGATACCGAGGTACGGCAGTGTACGGTACTCATAAATATTTGCCAATACGTTTATTTTATCTATGGGCCATTATTCATTTCCCAACGCAGGCTAAGCCCCAATACGCGTTATTGAGATTTATTAGTGCATTTTGTCGACTAGCATATTTGGCAGGCTTGGTTTTCCTTCTATTTTTTATTTGGAAATAATAATAATAATAATAATAATAATAATAATAATAATAATAATAATAATAATAATAATAATAATAATAATAATAATAATAATTATTATTATTATTATTATTATTATTATTATTATTATTATTATTATTATTATTATTATTATTATTAATTATTTATTTATTTATTTCTGTTGTTGTGTTGTTGCTGTTGTAATTACAGCTTTATTTTTAAGACACTGAAGGATTGTGGTATTTTAATGTGAAGTTCATGTATGACTACATGTGTTAAACGAGAAAAATTATTGATCCCCAGACCGGAATAATAATAAATGAAAGAAGTGTTTTATGACAGTAGATTACATCACATCCACAAAACAACTTCAACTGTATAACTTAATGTACTTTGTGAACGTTAGAGACTAATTAGCATGCATATACATGTAGTATGCTGATCCCATGTTTGGTCTTAGCCTCAAGGGACGCCACGTAGGTCTTAAACGAAGGGACTATCGTCCGGACTACTTCCTGGAAAAACCTTGAGATGGACAGGTTCGAAAGATGCATGTAAGATCAATACATATTATTATTATTATTATTATTATTATTATTATTATTATTATTATTATTATTATTATTATTATTATTATTATTGATACATAACCACCAGCATGCGTCAACTCTCCGGTCATCTTTTGTCTTTTGGCAACGATTAGACAGGGCGGCGCGACCTCGGTATCTGATTAAATCATCACTTCCGTGCTAGAATCGCCACTAGATAGGGTCACGTGAGGCCTTAAACTTTAATACTGTAATCAAAATTGCTTCTTGTTTATTGTATTCCGTTCACTGGACTGAATGAAATATGTGACGTTCGTTTGGCGAATTAATTTCTGGTGCGTGGGATCAGATCCCAAAACACGTCATGTCATCGATCATATTATGTGTCCGTAAAACTGGTAGTGAATCAGAACATAAAGTGACATCTTCAGGTCAGATGAATGAAGTCGTTTTCAATAAATGGAATGGGTCGTCTGAGAAGCGACGTTGTAGATATAAATGGCCTTTTCCTTGAAAACAGCTTTTAGAAACAGCGCGAAAATAGCGACATCATATCCAACAAAACAAGATTTTAAAGTAGATGTACATTCTTAATTACATGGATCTGAAACTGCATTTAGCCGATTGGCCATAAGCAATTAAGTATATGTAAATTATGTCTGGATTTTAACAGAAATTGATTTTGTGAATCAACATATAACCACTATATTAATCCAACACTATTGCAATAACATACTGGTTATACAGTATAATTTTATGTGACATGGAACATACTGTAACCGCATTTTTTAGTTTCGCCATATATCGTGGAATTTAGCAATTTAATAGATTAGAACATATGCTCTCCTTTCAAATAAGAATTTGAAGCCAAGATTCAATCATAAATGTTGATATTTAAATTGTTTGGAACAATATTAGAATTATATTATATTATAATTGTAGTAAACACATTAACCACTGTTTCATTATTATCCATCATGGGCACTTATTTCTATTATTCTCCAAGTCACAAATAAACTTTCAAAAGATTCAAAGTATTTACATTGAACCCAGTCACATCGATGATCCATTCACTTAAGTTAATTTTCCAGAATATTTATATCAATCTAACTTTTATAAATTGTATATTTAAAAAAAATGAATGACGATGTATGCGATAACTTATTATCATTATTTCATCTGGTTGAAAACCATTCTAACGTACCTTATATAAAACTATAACACTTTTCAAGCACGAAATTTGTTTGTTGTGGGGCTGTGAATCAAGAACCTAGTGTTTTAGTACGTTCTTGATATTACTGATTCTGCCAAGACAACAACCTTGTTCCAACATTTTTATGTTTTGGTAATGGAAAACCGATTATTATTATTATTATTATTATTATTATTATTATTATTATTATTATTATTATTATTATTATTATTATTATTATTATTATTATTATTATTATTATTATTATCATCATTATTATCATCATTATTATTATCATCATCATTATTATTATCATCATCATCATCATTATTATTATTATTATCATCATTATTATTATTATCATCATTATTATTATTATTATTATCATTATTATTATTATTATTATTATTATTATTATTATTATTATTATTATTATTATTATTATTATTATTATCATTTTATTATCATATTATCATCATTATTATCATTATTATTATTATTATTATTATTATTATTATTATTATTATTATTATTATTATTATTATTATTATTATCATCAATAATAATAATAATAATAATAATAATAATAATAAAGTTTAGACAAAAGGCACGTTTATTAGATTCATAAAATCATTGTAAATATATTTTTATCGTCATGCATATTACTCGAGAGTAACCAATGGGTAAATGTCCCCGACTTTGTTCTTGAACCTTTTTATTATGGAAAATCCGTTTATTTACATTGAAATTGTGGGTTTTAGTATGATTCTTTTTTCTTCATTATTGTCCCTGGGTATATGTAAATTTATCCCATAATTATACAGCTGCATGCGATTTTATAGGATGCAACTTTTATTCATTCTTCTAATATACCGTGTCTCGGGATTGTTGCTTTTTTATATTTGCTCTGTGCCAATACTCAACGTTAGGAAAACCGCATACGTCCCAGTGAATTAAGTAAGCGAAACGGTCGGTGAACAGGTACACGTTTTCTCTACACTATACATTTGTCTTTGACCCACTGAACGATATTTGGCGGGTTGCCTATCAGGTCAGCTTGCGGAAAAGGATGTCACACTACTCACCCACTTTTTCAGGTAAATTACACGGAAGCCTATCCTTATTCTAATGTATGCGCGCTTCTCCATATGGGAGAGCGGGAAAATATTAAATTAACATAGCTATTGTATCGCACAGTGCACTCTAGCACATATTACCGATGTAATGTTTATTTTCATAATATTGCAAAGCAGTATCCAGTCGTTGTAAGCACTGATATCAGTCACATGAAGAAATTGGCATATATTTACAATCTTATAGTGTATGTGCGTGTGTGCGTGTGTCTGTATATATGTATGTGCGTGCGTGTGTAAACCTTTCCTCCACGCAAGTTAGAAGTTAAGAATCAGCCAAACGCATATAATGGTTTAATCTCTACCAAACCATGAATGTGTCTATATCCTCAGCGGTACTTTTATACCATAATAATCTCAGACTAATTAGGTAAAGTATAACAAAGAGAAAATTGGAACTCTCGTCCCATTACAGTATTGTTCCCTTTAATAATCTTTTCGAAGACATTCGTTAACGAGGTGCAAGTATATTTCCAGGTATTTAGGCCGTTGAGAGCAGCTTTAAATAATCCACGTTAGGACTCCGGGATGTAATGGAGATGGCTGATTGGAGATGTGCCTGTCGCTAATACGTGGCGAATATGACTCGAGAAAACTGGGCACCGTCCATTTATTGATAAATAACGCTGATAAAACCGTTATTGTAAAACATTCATTTGAAGTTAGTAGGGATGTTATTTAACTTATAATTTGAATACGTTCATTTCTAATTCATTAATTTGATTTGCGCTAGTTCGTTTCTCTCTAAGGAATAGTACAATTAAAAGTTGTATGTGCTTTTATTTGGTTAATTGCTTCATGCCGACTGGCGTAAAAGGATATATATATATATATATATATATATATATATATATATATATATATATATATATATATATATATATATATATATATATATATATATATATATATATATATATATATAGTGTTACGGTACAATGCATCAGATGCAAATTTACGAACGTAGGATTAGTGTGGCACGAAAGGAGAAGAATACTCGTTAGAAATATTACAAATTTCCTTTCAGCATCCAATAAACTTAATGAGACCGTAATTCAAAGATTAAAATTTTGCTTATATGTTCAAATTTGTTTCAGTAAAATCTCCAAAAACATTTCAAACATCGCAAGATTTCAACCTGCCTGTCCGCATCTCACGTTGATGAAAAGTACCACTTCTGTTTACTGCAGCAATTTATTATTAATACCATTTGGAATAAATACATGTTTGTTTTATTCTATATTTAGCATGCCATGTTCAGAAGAAGCAGGATAAGGAAAACAGGATGATGCAAACCAGAAAATAAAATATTTTGAGAAGAACTTTTCACGTGGTAATGTATATCTACTGACAATATTATCGGGTTAACTAATTAATTTCTTGCTTCATTCATATATCAACAAAATAAAATTTGAAGCCACTAATGCATGCAATTGCGAGGGAAAAGTTCTGTAACAATATTAAAGAAATTTTTAGACTTACCCCTTGGTTCTGAGAAATTACAGGTACCGTTGTTATTGACAAAATCAAAAGAAGATGCCGTAAAACCTTCTCAAATTTGGTCATTTTCCAATCTAAATATGAAAGAAACAATTAACTTCACAGTATGACGTTCGATGTTTAAACAATTTCTTTTATGTGTTAATGTTTTCGAAAAGTCTAAAGAAATAAGATTAAGTTAACCACCATATTACTTAGGCTTCAAAGACATTTAAAGCAGGTTTGTCGGAAAAATAATATTTCAGATTTTGTTGGTGAGGATAATTAACGTTGTTTCAAAATTTGTCCACGTAATTTCAAATTTGCTTTATTTATGTTGTTTCTTTTAAAGTCCTTTGTAATTAAATATTAACACCGGGCTACTATTTTTTTTTTCAAATATGCCCCTTTGACAGAGCTGTAACAAGATAACAGAGTTTGGGATTTTTGGATTAACGACAAAGCACCATTGCTGGTAATACAATACGATATTTAATGGTAATAGTAAAAAAGAAATGAAGTACGATAGATACGCGCGTTAATGGGTCTAATTATTGGACTAATTAACATAATTAGCACGATCTTACTAATGCAATAAATACAAATTCGAACACATTGACCTATACTGTACCAAGACAAAGAAAGATTTTAGGTTGATCACGAAATGAAAATATGATCTTCACAATAGCAGAAACAAATGATATTTCGTTCAAAATAACGAATTGATAGTTTTACTGACAATAGCAAAACAAATATTTCATTTTTTTTTAAAAAAAAAAGGAATTGATATTTTTACTCCATAGTAAGACACTGGGTATTACCAAACCCCTGCAAACGGCCAAAATATGTCTGGAGTAATGTATATTCTCCCTTAACTCTTTGCTACTAGTTACACTGACCAAACAAGCAAAGATTATTCGTAGTCACCTGTCCACCATTGATTCCGGAGTTTTACAAGTAGCGCACACAACTTTGGTCTGCAACGCTTAATCACCCTCAACTCGACTAGCAACGTTGGAATATTCGAAGCTTGAAAACATACGCACAGCACAGCTCAGCACTGCACACGCAGCATACGCAGCTTTACACAGCTGTACACACAGCATACGCACACAGCACAGCTCAGCACTGCAAACGCAGCATACACAGCTCTACAGCACAACACTGCAACGTCAGAAGTATGCAGTTTTATCAATAAAGCACGACGAAATTTCTGACATGAAATCAACTTAACGGTATTATGAAATAACACAAGGAATGCAAGCGTGACCACAACCCTCCGCTCAAATCAAATTTCTCACGAGTAGTTTATCCCTTCAGAATCGCATGAAGACTGAAAAACTACACATATCCATTAAAAAAAAAGTAACGTACCTTCGCAATCACTCTCGTACCACTATCGCATGAATCCAATACGGCGAATTAACTTATTTTCACCATTACGGTCACAAACCCTGGAAAAATGAACCATTTGAGGAAGTTGCCCATTTCTACTAGTTTCTACCCTGCAATAAATATGCGTTAGGGTCTAATAATCGTTCCGAACATGGCGCAGAATCTATTCTCTTTTAGTATTAGGCTATAACATTTGAATGTGATGACGTCATCATCAGTTATTTGTACTATCAGAACTTTATATATTTCTGTTCTGGAAGTTTATACAAAATTTATTAAATGATGCAATCTGTAATAAAAAGTTAAACAATTTATATTGTAAAATAAATTTTCATGACGTTATTTAGCCCGTGGTAGTATTGGGCAATTTCCTCAAATGGTTCATTTTTCCAGGGTTTGTGACCGTAATGGTGAAAATAAAAGTATAAAAGTTAATTCGCCGGATTGGATTCATGCGATGGTCGTCCGAGAGCGATGCGAAGGTACATTACTGTTTATTGAATGGGTGTGTTTAGTTTTTCAGTCTTCGTGCGATTGTAAAGGAAAAAAAAAACTCGTGAGAAAAGTCAAATCGAGCCGAGGGTTGTGGTCACGCCTGCATTGTGTTTTTTTTTATAATACCGTTAAATTGATTTCATGTTTGAAATTTTGTTGTGCTGTATTGATAAAACTGCATACTTCTCTGCTGCAACAGCACTGCAAATGCACAAAGCACAGCTCATCACTGCAAACGCAGCATACACACATCTCTACAGCACAACACCACCGCAAGACAGCACTGCAAACGCAGCATACACACAACTCTACAGCACAACATCACCGCAAGACAGCACTGCAAACGCAGCATACACACAACTCTACAACACAGCTGAAAATATATCCAATACCGTGTACTTCGCATAACAATGGTATATACGGTATTACGCAACGACGGTGTATATACGGTAAATTATATATGTTGTCAGTTTTGCATTATAAAACAAACTAGCAGGTTTCAGAAGTAAATTGGTGAATTATACGATTCGTAATACGCTAAACGGTTATTCACTAAATGCAATCTTGTAGAAATCTTGCTATATCACAGATACGAATAGAACATTAACATTTACTAAACAGCATTTACTAAACTAGTCGAAACGACAGAAATACGAAATTAAACATGATAATATAATAGATATCACAATGCATATAAATGAATAAATTACACATCTCTATAGATGGATATACGTAGATCTCAAAGTAGACCGCTGATTGACAAAACGGTCCATAATTAAGGATTTGATTTTAGGGTAAAGCATTTATACACAGGAAATGTTGCGCAACATCGTCTGTGTAATTCACGGGTTTTCCAGTCAAAAACACTCCGCACGTGCGGCACAGAATAAACCGGTCACCGTTTCGAAATAATGTAGAATATACCTTGATCACCCTCAAAGAAATAAATTTATACAATTCCGTGACATGCGCTATATGTATCTATTTTGCTAATGAAAGATTGATTAGGGACACATATGCAGGACCACACTTTGCTCTGCCAGGCGATTTTCTTTTCAAGTATTGATTCAAGACAAATTTGTAATTCAGTTTGGACTTTACAGAAGAAGGCCTGTTATAATTTCTTGTAACCATAACAACCTTTATATTTGCCAGTATACAAAAGAATCTTGCCTTACTTTTATTGATAAAATAGTGCATGTTTCCCCTGCGGGCTCTACAGTGCTAGAAGTATTCGTACCAAAAGAAGAGGGAAATATCATTTTTTCTGGAAGCTTAGATAAAGTTTAGAAGTGTATTTGATATTATATTACAACGATGTTTACTATTTAAACTTGAAAAAAATGATACATTCCAAACTTACCTTGCAGTGTTTTTGGTCGCCTCTTCCTTGAAAATCTTCCTTGAACGCAGAAATGTTTTATAAAATAAATTTAAAAATAGTCTCAAAGTTTGTTTTAAAAATGTTTCGAACCTCACAAGGTATTAACAAAGTTAACTTGTTCGCAATTAGGAAGTGGTTTGGCGACTGAATTGCAATGTTAGCGACTGAACCTATTATTTAAGCTGTTTGTCCAGATGGTGACATCATAACGTTGGGTCTACCACGTGTTTTCAATGCCAATAATTTTGCATCACTGACGAAACCTCCCATCCAATATATTTCTCTGGCTCACACCACTAGCTAATATTGGCCAATGATATCGCTTGTTACACAACATTTGCTGTGAGGTCAACCATATGATGAATGGCTTCATGAATGTCTCGAGGAAATGTGCATATATTTCTTTGTTCTATAGAATAGGAGTGAAATGCACTAAAGTGACCGATGTTTTTGAAGCCTACGGAAGTAATGTGAGGTTCCACTGAGGTACATTACTAATGATGCCCATGTGTTACCTAAAATAAACTTTTCAGATGAAATATAGCAAAATATTAGTTTGTACTGCTAATAAAATCGTCACTTAATGTGTGAGTTAGTACCTACAAGTCGGTTAAGGACCCAGTTAATGTTCCGACAGCTCGTCCTATTTTTCACCCACCATTAAACCATCATTTACTTCCCTGAAAAAACAACAACAACAAAATAAAAAATAAGTTTACAACATGCTTTTCTGTTTCTAATTTATTTGGTGTTTGTATTTATTTTTGTAATCATTTCATTATATGTTGTTTTTTGTAATTCTTTTTAAGCGTTGTCAAATGTTGTAAAGCGCTTAGAGCTTCTAAAGATTAGGCGCTATATAAAGTTCTCGTTTTTATTATTATTATTATTATTATTATTATTATTATTATTATTATTATTATTATTATTATTATTATTATTATTATTATTATTAAGTACATATATCAAACAAACATTGTCTTGTCACGGATTGTTTGAATGGCCAAGACGTCAAAATTAGAATAGCATAGGTTCTGTATTTTTACCAGAGAAAGAGATATGAACAACGTTTTATACCCAATATAATTAAATATTGGAATATTTGTTACATGCATCTATCCATCTATCCATCCATCCATCCATCCATCCATCCATCCATCCATCCATCCATCCATCCATCCATACATACATCCATACATACATACATACATACATACATACATACATACATACATACATACATACATACATACATACATACATACATACATACATACATACATACATACATACATACATACATACATACATACATACGGTATATCAGTAAATGAATCGGACCCAATCAAAAGCATGACTAGAATACAGTATTAGGTTACGAGGAATGCCCTCTCAACTAAGTAAAATAAACGAAGCGATAAAGTCCATCAAGTGTAGGATATCCTACGATGATGGTCGTATGTTTTGAATACATTCTGTCGTCATAAAATGTGGAAGACAACATTCAAAGTTGACCTTCAATAATAGCAACTTATGCAGTAATGGTGGCGGTGAGTAGACTATTTACGAAAATATTAAAAACATGTTCACAAGTGAACTATCTTTTGATAAACGTCTTAATTACACCTGCCTGTTTAAAACTAATCCTTGAGATTTTATTTTCTAAATGAAATCTTCCTCGAAATTAGTTTCATGCTAAAAGAAAGTCCGATGCAAAAGAATAGAATAGTTTTCGATTTAAGGACGTCTTGTAGTAACCACAGTAATTCGCCATCAGTCAACATTAAATCAGTTCTAAGAAACGTGTGTGTGTGTGTGTGTGTGTGTGTGTTTGTGTGTGTGTGTGATTTTGAGTTTTAACATAGCTTTAACAATTTTTCAGTCATATCACTACGATGTCTGCAGTGTGGCAGTTTATAGCGATGTCTAGCACTGGGGCATCATTCCGCAGACAAGTAGCATATGTTTCACCCAGTCATATTATTCTGATACCAGCATACCAGTCCTAACAATAACCTCTTAATGCTGAGCGCCTAGAGAGGCAGCTGATAGTACTATTTTTATGTCTTTGGTATGACTCGGCCGGGGTTCGAACCCTCGACCTCCTGCATCCAATACGAACGCTCTAACCACTAGGCCACCGGAGCGGTAATAGTAATTACGCATCAAACATTGCAAAGCAAAATAATTAGCACTTAATCAATTCAGATAAACAATAGGAATAATGGATCAGACACTACAAAACATTCATCAACCTTAAATCATTTCATAGGAAGAATAGGAATAGTGGATCATACATTACAAAACCCATTAATCAACTTGAATTAATACCGAGAAACAATAGAATTAATGGATCAGACATAACAAAACACATTAATCAACCCTGAATTAATTCTGAAAAACAATAGGAATAATGAATTACACATTACAAAACGAAAGGCCAGAGAGACCCAATAGAAAATAATGCAGAATACAAATATTGACTAATTAGTTTTAATGAGTGAAAAGATGCTGCAAACTTTTACATCATATAGGGATTTAATTCCTTTTTGCTAGGCATAAAACGAGTGAAAGATAGCCTGTAGATATTTTGCCGCCAATAGACAATATGACCTATAACAAAGCCCCAGCAAAAGAAAGGATGCGGTAATATGAGCGTAATCTTGCTCTGATTTTTAAAGTCAATTGTACCTAACTGTAGCAGGTCCCAAAGCGGACTATGTCGTACAAAATCTTAGTTGCAAAGACAAACTACACGATCCTTTGTAAATAGGTCAAACCACATGGTGTTTGATCCTTTGTAAAAAGGTCAAACCGCTGATTCTTGCTGTGATGTCTGTTAAGAAGCGTAGTGAGATTTTTTTCTATAATAAGAGGTATAATACGACTTTGGAGTAGGAAAGAACTATAGGAGCTTGTATCCAGGGCATCGAAGCCGATTAAAAAAAATGTTGTAAAGTATATTACCATTGTCTTGAAATTAGAACAAAGAAAGCTGTCTTGTATTCAATATTAATACCGGCGCAGTATCGATGACGTAATAATGGAAAGACATTCACCGTTCCTCAAACATGTACCTAGAGAAAAGACAGGCGAAACAGCAAGATTAGTAGAAAGATCGACCCAAAAGAAGGCAACAATTTTGACTTATCAGGCTTAGAACTTTGTTGGGCAAACATTACCGTACACACCTGTCGTGGGGATTGAAACAAACATTTGTTGCAAGACTAATTATGATGAAGGAAACTAATTTTTCGTCCATTATGTTAACGGCATGAAATTTCGAGCGCAAAAGTCGCATGTACAATGTGAGGTGCCAAATAGCAAACATACTAATTGAAGACATCTAGTAAAGGAGAAGTCACGTCTTTATCCAGTTACAAAGATCCAGTATATCATTAAAATGGTATCCTAAATTGACAAAGCCGAAACATTCCCAGGCAAGAAAACCCTCACTGATAGATAGATAGATAGATAGATAGATAGATAGATAGATAGATAGATAGATAGATAGATAGATAGATAGATAGATAGATAGATAGATAGATATACAGAAAGACAGACCGATAGATAGATAGATAGATAGATAGATAGATAGATAGATAGATAGATAGATAGATAGATAGATAGATAGATAGATAGACAGATAGACAGATATATATACAGAAAGACAGACCGATAGATAGATAGATAGATAGATAGATAGATAGATAGATAGATAGATAGATAGATAGATAGATAGATAGATAGATAGATAGATAGATAGATAGATAGATAGATAGATAGATAGATAGATAGACACCTAAGAGAAATTGAAATAGAGAGCTAAACAAAATTACTAATTAAATTGGGGTTGGTGCTATAAAGAAGAAATATGTCTGAACCTTATTTCTCATGGAGACTGGATGAAAATATGCAAACATCTGGCCATAGAAAGCTCTGTATTTTGCTTTTGAAAGTGGCATGTGGCTCGAAAAGTGAACTAGAAAGGTGATCACAGAGAACAAATGCCCTACCAACCTCTTGGTTTAAATGCCGCTGAAGATAAATGTGCATGAACAAGTAAGCTAAATGCAAATTCAGCTAAGTCATTGAGGCTTTAAGTATCAATTTGAGTAACTATATTTGGTGATATGGCGTTGTACTCGCCAAGATAAACCCAAATACGAAGCTGCGGCTAACGAGGTTTCAGAAACTGATCTGAACGCACAACAATAGGTGTCACTGAAGTATAGATGACTGTGACCTAGTACTATTGGTAGTTTGACGTTCTAGTTAAGAAGACAAATCAGCGTCCATAGTTGTGCATCCCTGTAGTGAAAAGAGCCGAGAAATATAGAAGCAAAAAAGTAATTAAAGTCAACGAAGCGTATAATGTAGTCACAGTAAACTGCCGTTTAAAATATTGGACGAAATATCTGCATGCAAGGTTGGATGACTGTAAACTACAAAACTAGAGATAGTAATCTGATGCAAAATTTAACCAATGTTACTGAAGCGTAAAACTGATTTAACATAAATCTACTTTTGAAACAATGGTATTTCCTTTAACAAGACGCATGTGCAAGTGAAGTTGCATGTCTCTGTGGCTAATAATATTTAAAGAAAAGTGATCCAAGTGCACAACTCAGGTAAAATCACTGTCACTTTGACCTGTGTTTGATAGAATGGTATCGGACTCACCTAAAAACAAAGTTGTATGTCTGAGACCATCAGTATGTGATAAATAGATGCAAATAAAACTTTTTATACATGTCAGATGCAATGACAATGGTATTATTATATACCTCTTCCACATTTATAACAGGGCACTAAAATAGTTTGTGAACCATTAACCACCAAGCCACAAAATGATTCAGCTGAAACATCTTGCAAAGGCTAGAGTGAGGTGTGGTCTTCTTCTAATCATAATCGTATAAAATACTCAGACAACTTTCAAAGGCGTTGCTATTTAGTTGTTTCGGTGGGGGTTTTTTTCTCACGGGATGCATACAAAATTGACTGAATGTACCAGACAAAGTTTTCGACTAAGCATTGCCAACGAGTTCCCGATGTGAATTAGTAAGTCACTTTTACTATCGTTACCACAGGACAACCAGCTGAGTTCTTGTTCAGACCACCACATCTAAGGATCTAAGTCAAGTATTTACGAATATGCTAAAGGATCGGACTTGGAACATTTGTTTTTCTATAGTTCCCTTGAACATTATAATGGATACTTTTGAAACTAACTCACGAGAATATTGGAATTAATTATTTCACAATCCCAATAATGGGTGTAAAACAAAATACTTGTCCATTTATGAAAAAAACTAGTTGCTTAAATATCTTTACGTCGATATCCTCATGTATATGGTTTTATTTACGTCCATATCCACTGTAGGTGGTCTTATTTACGTACATATCCACTGTATGTGGTCTTATTTACGTCCATATCCACTGTATGTGGTCTTATTTACGTACATATCCACTGTATGTGGTCTTTTTTACGTACATATTCGCTGTAGGTGGTCTTATTTACGTACATATCCACTGTAGGTGGTCTTATTTACGTAAATATCCGCTTTAGGTGGTCTTATTTACGTAAATATCCGCTGTATGTGGTCATATTCACTGTAGGTGGTAGCCCTACTCATATGATAGTGCTCCTGAATGGAAGGAACAAACTAAGTTTTTAATAATCTGGAACAAGATATTTTCAAAGTAATACAATGCATCCAGACCCATTAAATGCAAACGTTTATGCCATATTTAATTATCAAATGCTCAAGGGATGAGCAAGCCACTATTTTTGCAGTTTAAGAATCTCTCAGAGAACACTATTTCCTAAGAATAAAAAAAAAACACTGCAGTACTTATGACATTTTTTAACAAGGCAACCTGAACGATCCATTTATGTATACACCAATATCACTCATATAATTATCTTTAAGAAAACGATCGACTTTACATGTACCAGTTAGGAATCGCACCTGGTCATTCTTCTCCTCGCCATCTCATCAGTATTTATCATCAAATTTGTGGCACTTAATAATAATAATGATTGTATATGTATGGTTTTCTACCATATCTCCAGATGTGTTGACATGGTTTGCAATTATTAGGAAGCAATGAAATTAGATAAATAGTACTCAAATCGGAAAGAAATCAGTAGGCGCAACTAAGGTCTAGTAAATCGGAATGCAATTTACTTCAAGCAGGTACTACAATGGCCAGATTTAGAAGAGTTATTCTTTCTTTCATGCATGAATTATATTGTGTCTGTTTACTTAGTCAAAACACTGATCCTGAACCTCTACAAACCAGGAACAACCAATCGCCAATAACTTTTAGTACACCAAAACCCATGTAGTTTGCTGAAGTCTTGCTCTTACAGATAGATAGTAAAATTTAATCACAACAAAAACGATGTATGCTCGTTAAAACTAAATTGCTAATATCTCTCCCAAATCTAGTCTTTGATAACGAAATACTTAATTTTTTATGCTATTATAAACAATAGGAGTAGTTGTTAGCAATGATAGAGAATGGTCATGTCATATATATATATATATATATATATATATATATATATATATATATATATATATATATATATATATATATATATATATATATATATATATATATATATATATATACATATATATACATATATATATATATATATATATATATATATATATATATATATATATATATATATATATATATATATATATATATATATAATGTATGCAATTTTGTGTATAAACTGGATGATATGACCTATGGCACTAAAATTTAAATGAATCCGTAGTATGAGATTAGGTTTAAATTTTGATTTTTACCATGATTAAACAACATTACACCAGAAAGGTCGTTTCTGACTGGCTGATATTGGAAATTCAATTGTAAATTCAAGCTTCTCCAGGCATGATTAGCTCTAACGTTATGCGACGGCAGATTCCAGTCTACGCAGTTGGTTGTGCTTCAGATATGGCCAAATAAGCTTTAAACTTCCATCACATCACTAGTCAATAAACTAAATATAAGCAATCAACATTACTTGTATTTCATTATACATACATTCTTTTCTTTGAAATAATAACATCATTTACATGGTCTCATATTGTTTAATCTATAATATAGTTCAAAGAAGTTAATTTTAAATATTAACCTTTCTAGCTATTATATCACGTGGTGTTATGGTTTAAGCTAGTGTTTATTCGCATGACCTTGTTAACCTCAAATTATGTTCTTGAATCAATAGTTAGTTTTCTTAATTCGTCCATAAAACAATTAACCTTTATCCTTTAATAATTTCAATTAGGGTGTGATAAATATATTTATATATCAAGCATCCAAAACAGTATCATGCTTTATCACCACAGAGAAACAAACTTGAAAATTCAGAAGTACATTTTCTTGCGTCATTGTCACACTCTACTTATAACCAGAGAAGACGAGATAAGAATTTATTACATTCAGGTTGTAAACTGTATAACATATGACGTATATAAGAAAAGAACATTAATATAACGTGTGATATCATGACGTAATGCTTAACAAGGATATACAAAAAAAACCCCTAAAATATAATCTGAGAACCTGCAAATATTTTTAAACAGTCTATGATATCTGTATTCATAAATTAATTATAATATAAACGTTATTTCTCGAAATGTAACAATAAGGCATACATTTTTGTCTTTCATCATAAAAATATGAACACGACATGAGAGTAACATTCAGCACAGTTTTGTTAGATTATGCAAATATCATTCATTATAGGAAATATTGACACATCTGTCAGTCTCAATAAAACATCTATGAATAACTGTTCTAAACAAAATTAAACTTTTAGATACATTTTGTGGTAATGAGAGATAAAGCTTTCGTAAATCCAACCTAGTTTTAAATAACCTAGATGTAGACCTGTAGATAACGTATTTATGTTGTTAACCATTAAGCTGATACAAATCTTTTATTTCCCCAAACGTAGCTTAAAACCGACATTGTGATGTAGACTTTACTTCTTCTGTACATTTATTGTCACAGGAATTATCACCGAAACAATGTTTCCTTAAGATAAAATATATAGATTATGACATTGTTTTCTTCATTGATACTAAACAATATAGCCCAATAGTTTATCATGCGACTTTTAATAATTAACAATTAAGGTGAACCGACCATGATTGCTGTAAATCATATATAGATTGGTACATTTTGACACTCAATATACATCTAAGGAAATAAAGATCAGTTGTTGTGGAGTTTTTTTTTCTTCAGTTATATCATATCGTACAATAACGAAATTTCACTAGCACGTTAAACTCGGTACAATAGCTAAGTCGAATAGTTACAGCTGAAATTCAATAGGCAATTCTAAATTGTGTACACATTTTTTTTTTTTTGCACACCTTTATAGCTATGGATACTAGAATTTTCAGGCTTCGGTGAGATTTCAATTTTTATGAATGTTTTTTTGCAATATCACCAGTCATTCAAATAGAACTGGGCGTGAACTCTCGCTAATTAACTAATACAGCATATCCAACTGAGATAGGTCGGTAGACATTGATGTAAAGAAAGACCTTTCCATCGTTATGAATCAGTTTTCCTCGAAAAGGGCTTCCACCAGACCGAAAACTATTTAAACCATTCATTCGATTTAAGATCTTTTCAATGGGTGTTTGAATTACGCCCTAACATTAGTTACGAGGTTATTTTTAAATTTAAATGTAGTATCTCAACTTAAAAGATAAAAGTTTCATATGTAATTTACTTCTTTAAAGTCAAATTAATATTCCTTTATATTTTATATTGGATTATGTCTTGTTATGTTAACGCTGTATCATTTTGGTTGCTCTATCTCCTGCTTATGCAACACAGAGTTAATTTATACAGCCAGTAGCATTTAGTTGAATCACTTTTGACATCTAGTGATTTAAATATTAGTGTATTCATACTGTACACTTTACATAGATACCAATAAATAAGCGTCATCACCATCATGCGCCTACACCGAACAGAAGCACCTGTGTGCAAATACATACATACATACATACATACATACATACATACATACATACATACATACATACATACATACATACATACATACATACATACATGCATGCATGCATGCATGCATGCATGCATGCATGCATGCATGCATGCATACATACATACATACATACATACATACATACATACATACATACATACATACATACATACATACATACATACATACATACATACATACATACATACATGCATGCGTGCGTGCGTGCGTGCGTGCGTACGTACGTATGTATGTAACTATATATATATATATATATATATATATATATATATATATATATATATATATATATATATATATATATATATATATATATATATATATATATATATATATATATATATATATCTGTGTGTGTCACTTTTGTTAATTATCTATGTATTTGGCTGCATGAATACATACACTATGCATGGTAATCAATTCTAATTGATATGATAACCTAGATTACAGTCTTATTATGTATATTAACTATGAAAATATAAGATAAAATTAAAAAATGTAGATTAGATTTTAATTCAAAATATTTAATGAAATTTCAAAACGTAAAAATTTACCCCCAAAATGATCATAAACAATATTTATTGGGAATGATGTTAAATGATATTAGCATGTATATACTCCTACACCATATACAAGCTCCAGCGATGAATATTTGTTAAATTGTGTCAGAGAAATTATCTTTGTAAGTCAAAATGAGACCTTCATTTAAACTACATGAAGACAAAATTATATTTTGCATTGTGCCTTTCGGTCATTGAAACTATTTATTTGGGATCAAAACAGTTAATTTATGTGTTTATGATGGGGTGATTTCCTGAGTAACACGTATCTGCTTGTATAGCTGTTAGTAATTGTTTATAAACATAGTTATATGGTATTTAGTGAGAGAACCGAGATGAAAAACTTTATACTATAACTTGTTCAAGTTCTCTACAAAATCATGTTAAGCTATCAGAGAATGAAATATAGATCAATGGCATAAAATATACTTTCCCCAGGTATATTTACCCTGGCATGTAAGAAAACAGCAAAATGATATTAAGTTGAACACAAAATGCATTCTTTCTTTTTTTTCACTTTCGTTAAGATATTGATTGATGCAGTGCGGCATTGTCACCTATATGCTATTATAGGAAGTCTAATGATCCATTTTGCTTTATGCATTATTAATTACTAATAATATGTGTTATCTTACACTCTAAAGATTAGATAATAAATATTCAAACAGATTATTTGAATTTAACTTTGTACAACAGATCTTAACATGGTTACATATATGACATGAACAAATCTGCATATATAATTTAAAATGTTTAGTATCAAAAGATGACATTCAGATCATCATGTAGACTGACATTGTACCTATTCTGTAAGGCTCATTTCTGGTTGTGTGCACATCAAAATATCCCAAAATGATTTTCATCATGAATATGCCTATGTAAGGTAACATATTTCAATTTAGTACTTTGACACAGTGCGGAATTGCAGCATCAGCTGATATCTGATTCCACTGAATCATTAAGCTTAAAAGCTGGTAATCAACACTCTTAAAAATACACTAAAATGTTCAAACAGATCATTTGAATTATGTTTGCACATGTAATTTTAAGAAGTACATTGCATATGTTCTACATAACATATACCGAGTGGTCTAAAGCGCTCTCCGTTACGGATCACTGCCATCACACCTTTGTCTGCGTGGGTTTGAGTCTAAGATTCGGCGAATGTGGATAGGTGAGAAAGCTTGCCAGTAGCTTCTCGTGGGTCGGTGGTTCTTTCCGCGGATTTCCCGGTTTCTTCCTCCACCATTAATACTGGCTGCCATGTATAGCATATCGTGTGCTGAAAAATGGCGTTAAGCCCCACAATAACCACAACAACAACAACAACAACAACCACATAACATATGCAAATGTCCATTCTTGTTTAGAAGTTTTGCGGATCAGAATTTAAAGTTTGGTTGATGATATAGGGCCTGTTGGTACTTATAGTTGATTTATGGCTACATTTGGCTGTATTCACTCGCAATATCCAAAATTACTAGTTTCCTCATGAATAAGATTCCTTATAGTAATATATTTGAATTTGGTACATTGTCATTTGACTTTCCTGTATGCAATATGTTTGTACCAATGATCAAACCTCGCCGTTCAAACATTGCCTTAAACTTTATGAAACATACTCAAAGCAGAATAGTTATTTAACCTGTAAATAGCTAAATATGCTTCTAAAAACCTCGTCTAGTTTTAGGATGCATTTATCTCTTTATTATATGTCCATTGCTTCACATTTCTGAGTGTTACTTTGTCAAATTTACTATTCTTTTCCCATATTTGCGCTCTGAATGTTTTTTAAATGACCATATCTAACACATTTTAACTTCATTTGCCTACATCTTACTGTTTTCTAGAATTAAGTGAAACATGTTATATCTTTTCAGGTCTAGCCTTGTATATGGAAAAAAAAAGTGTTAGAGATGGATCAGTTCGGAAGCTGTCCAGTAGTCCGATGCTGATAGCAATAAGGACATAAGCAGTGTACTGCCATTAGTGACCACTGATATAAAGCACATCAAAGACATGGCTTAGATCTTCACGAGAGATTCGCACCATTGTTCAGTAAGGTGAAACCTCCCTGAAACGGTATTTTCCTATCACATTGTCGCCTTTTGTGGTTATCAACATTGAAATTGTATGCAATTTTGCTATAAAACATGGCAGTGGTCCCAACGAAGCTTTAAATTTGAGTGCGCTATTAGTTGTACAAACAACTACCTAAGTATCTGACGCAATATATGTGGAATATCGCATATGTCATTATTTCTTTAGTGTGTACACATATATGCATCTGGATAGGAATATTGCAATTTGCTGCCAAAATCACTGTGAGCAATCACGCTTCAGTACCCCATGGCAAAATATTATAGTTGTACAGATCCAAACTACCAATTTATATTAAATACCATTCATTAATCAACTTCGCTACCTTAAAATTGTCAAATTGAATTTATAACTTTTTTGAAAATTTAATTTTTCAATATAATTTAGTTCTTAAAATTTAAACAGTTATTTAAATTTCCATTAAAATTTATGTATCAATATTTTAAAATCTCAAACATATTTTCAAAAAGACCTTATCATGTATGACAATTAGGTTTTACTGCATTGAAAAATTACTGTAATTAAGGAAGATACAGTAAATTTAGTTTTGGTTTCTCAAAAACACTTGGACCACAACTTGCACCACGTGGAACACCAGCGCTATACACTTTTTGCCAACTGTCACATGTCTTATTTGCAAGGAAATTCCAAAAGACTTCATATATAAAGTTGACGTAAGTGTGGCATGCAAATATATAAGTTTGACTAAACTTGATCATATCAGTTGGGCCTGTCAGGCATCAGGTCACCATCGATAGTTCCGGTTCAGTACCCACGAATGTAGTCCCTGTCTATTTTTACAGTATTGTTTCCTTGTCTATGGTTGGTGGTGATATAAGAGATTATAGATTTTGACATTTTTGGTATGGATTTAAAGGCAATTGTTTATTCTTTAGAATATGAGCGTATGGTGTGGTTATCTGTGTGTGTTTCGGCGATAGTGTACAGTGAGTAATAAGGTATTGGTGAGGATCCGGAAGTGAAATCTGTGTCCCATTGCACGTTGGTTTCTTTACAGTCTAGCCTTTCAAAAAAGAATGCCGGTGAACCTTTGAGAAGAACTTCGCCGTAAAGTGGTTTGGGAATGTATTTTAGATCAACCTTTGATTTGTATTGATTGTCACAAAGTGGAAAGTTCAGTACTGAGAAACAAATGTAGAGAATATATAGTAAAATCAATTGTTGTCTACGGTCATCATGTACTCGTTACTTCCTGTGCACTGTCACCAAAGTACACACAGACAATCACGATCGTAGTAAAATAAATAAATAATTTATTTTGAATCAATTCGAAGAATTCTTAAAAATCTAACTCAAGGATCACCGCCCCAAAAAAGAGAGGAAAAATACTCTAAAAATTGACTGGAACTTTATTTATGGATACAGATCTGGAAGAAATTATTGCGACCCGAGGCCAGCAGAAGTGATTGATGAAATCTTCAACGCCTTACCACAATTTAAGGATAAAAATAAAAACAAATTATGTGTTAAGCCTAAAAATATATATCTTAGCTCCCAGACAGGAGTAGTTCTGATTCGCTGTGAATTTCAATATTACACATGTTTTGTTTATTTGTTTGTATGTTTGTTTGTTTCCATGTTTTTGTTTGTTGTTTTGCTGTTGTTTTTTTTCTATTTTGGGGAGATTTGGTTGTTTTTTGTTGGTTTGGGGGGGTCTTGTGGGGAGTATTTGGACTCTCAGTGATTCAAATTTATATATTATGTGATATTAACTGAAATCAGGATATTTGCCAAAGCAGATGGAGAATTGTAACATATGCCTTTGTGAAATGGAGAGGTAGCTCAGATTTTAAGGACAAATATTGTCCCTGCCATTTCATTATAAATAGCATTCAGTTTGACAGTAATTAAACAATCTAAGGTAAAATGCGTTAGTTGCTAAACAAATTGTTGGTTTTCCTTTAAATTAAGGTGTATATGGATTATGAGAAAACGCTATCAATAAATATTTGCACAAATTCATATTTTACTTTAATATCTCATGTTAATTAAGCGGTTATTTTTACACACTATTATTCTGAATATAAACTACGGCTTTAATTTGATAACATCTGCCTGGCATGTGGAAATATCTTAGAGCTTCGTCAGGCCAATATAGGTGTGCTAACTAAATAATTCTTAACATGCGTCACTTAAGATCATTCACCGTGCTGTATGAACATAGAATCAGACATCTATATACTTATTGTGCAAATTTATATTTATATATATATATATATATATATATATATATATATATATATATATATATATATATATATATATATATATATATATATATAAACTTATATGTATAGAAATAAACAGTTTATGATATTGGCTGTGACATTGCCTATCCATCTCAAATAATACATGCTTAATACTGTTAGAGAGTGGTCTTAGGTTAATCTGAAACCATATGAATACATTCACGATATGGAGTTTTTAGTCTGAGCCGATATGATTGTTACGAAATAATTTCGCCCCAGTTTCTTGTCAGAGTAAAGTGCCTTCGAACTTTTATACACTTCATATTGGAGTGCACAAAAAGTCAATCAAACTGTTATATGGCCATGGTTTAAAGCAATGTATGTATAATGACTGACTCCATAGTGTCATGTGGTTTTTTGATGTAATATAAGAATTATAATTGATGTGATAGGGTCAAATGGTTTGATGTAAATTAAGTATAATACAAGTAACAATCAGATTGCCGCACCAACTAATCAGTCTTCTTCATTTTTTGCTTGGTAGTTTAATGCGTGTAAGGTACTGAAATTCTGAATCCTAAACTTTGGCGGTTTCTATATGTCAAAGAATTTTGCGGTGATTTCTTTTCGCGATTACACCGTTATTACATTCTCTATTATTACATTCTATAATTTCTCATCAAGAGTGTATTCGCGGCTTTATCTAATAACTCTGGTGCGGTTTTCCTGCGCATTTACTGGAAACTAGTAGACCAGAAAACTGATTTTCTTATACTTAGTAAGTTAGTACTACATAATGGTCTTTTAACTTACGTTTAATGTTTCCAGGATAAAATATTTTTGGAATTACAAAGTTTGATGTTTGTACAATAATTTTACATGATCATTAGCCAAAGTTGTGTAGACTTACTCTGTATTCTCCAACCCCTAATGACATTAAAGTGAGAGCTTGATCTTTGGTTTTCTGCCAAACGCTTCTTTTAATTTCATCTTTAAATTTATTACATTTCATTGTTGTTATTTGTTGTTGCTCCAGTATAGTCTTTGTAGTTAATATTGCACTACAGTAAATCTATCCTGCTGGGTCATGCGCAATGACTCAACACTGCCAGGTCAGCACAAATTCACGTCGCATGCACCAGCACAAAGACTGTACTGACAGCATTTTTATTTTTTTAACATAAACTCTACCTTTAGTTACTTTTAATATCAGTTCGATTTTATTTTATTTAGTAAGTTATGTTGATATGATTCTCACTGTTCGTATTCACAACAACAACACAAATTAATACAAGTTCTGTGATTTATTTCAATTGCGTTTCTTATTTGTTCAAGTAATATTATTTTCTATTAGTGTTCTCAGTTTGTTACTTTATGTCATTGTCTGCTTGCAAAACATTCTTGGATTTAATTGGACATCTTCCATCTATATATATTTTAGTCAAAAAGTTGTAACTACAAGTCAAAGTAATTGACATAGAAAATTAATTTTAGTTTAACATTAAAACATTCTAATTTTGTAAATCTTGCTGGGCACACACATACATACATACACACATACATACATACATACATACATACATACATACATACATACATACATACATACATACATACATACATACATACATACATACATACATACATACATACATACACACACACACACACACACACAAACATACATACATACATACATACATACATACATACACGCACGCACGCACGCACGCACGCACGCACGCACGCACGCACACACACACACACACATACATACATACATACATACATACATACATACATACATACATACATACATACATACATACATACATACATACATACATATGACACAAAATTGCAAAATAAGCCATTTTTATTAATGAAATTCATAGCGATGGTGAAGTGATGTTTTTAAAAAAAAGATTGTCTGTAAAATGAAAGCAAATCAGCTAAATTTAAACCCGTAAGCCGTTTATAATTCAAAACACATGAAAGGGCGTCAAATATTAGATGGAAAAACCGACAAACCGCGAATACAATTAACATTGTTCGTTCCTTGACCTCTGCAAAACCACAACCTTTTGAATATCAAATCTCCACCAGTAGCGGTGGTTGAGTGCAGAGAATGATGCAAGTACCGAAGGAATGTTGAAGGAGCGGTCAAATTATTTCTGTCTCTTTAATCCATTGCCAAAGATTTCACAGTGGGATACTGTGTACAATGCTTGGCCAAAAACATCAAAAGCTATAACTAAATGAATGATCTATTGAAAACTTACACGTCTTTCGGAAACATTACTCATTTTACATGTGGTTCACCACTATTATTCTGTCAACCACATTAATGACTCAGCATGCATTTATTAAAAGAATTCCAAATCTGCCCTATTTTCATAAAAATTGTACTGTCTCTATAGTTGTGTTTCTTATCGAAATAATAGTTACCTGAAAAATAATCGTCAAAAATCTTAAAGAACGAGCAGTGACAGAACGAAAAAAAAAACACAACCCAACAGATTCAATTCAAGTTAGCCGTAAATATAAAAGATAATTTATATCACACATAACAGATTATTATAAAATCGGTTTGGAAGTAACTATTTACAGACACATGCCAGTCCCGGTCGTAGAAGATTTATTTCTCAAATCTGTAAACAGGAAAATAGGATATATATATATATATATATATATATATATATATATATATATATATATATATATATATAAAATTTATTTTCTCAGTTATTTTATAAAAAAATGTAAAACGAACAATTTTGTTTGTTATTTTTAACTTCACAATGCATATTGCATATTGGTAAAATCAGAAATATGATAATGAATTTGCGGAAAGAAAAATAAAATCAGGAATTAGAGATAAATATTATTTACATTTACTTGCGCTATAATAATCAGGATTTACCAAACAATAATTGATGAGATTTTATAAAGCAAGCTAGTAAACTGCAAGAAGGTTCAAAGAATCCGAGTCAAACGTTCAAATTATGTATCTTTTCATACTAAACTGTACAGAAGGAAGACTGTCTACGGTTAATTTTCAATCAAAATAATAAATCTTTAAGGTAGGTGACAACGTTTTAATGGTCCATGCTTGCAAACACAGATTACTTCAAGTCAACAGGAACACGATACTAACTTGATTGATGTGCACAAACTAAAGGTTCCACGTGTTAAATACTACTAATTACCTTACTAAATGCCACTCAAAAGTATCAAATTTGTTCAACACATCATCTTTGACTATATCATAAAAGTCCGTAACAATGAGTTCTGAAGCAAATCGAGCCTGCACACCTATTTTCGCGCATACTATGTTTGAGTCTCTGATGTGCCAGCCTAATGATTTTTATATTTGCTACTCTATACCTTATTTAGAATTGCCTACCTCACTTATGATAGAAATCAGAATATGCGCTGGTTTGATTCACTATTCTTTGAATGAATATATAAGATTAGAAAAAATAATCATACAGTGAATACATCACAGCGTATTTACTATACATTGTGGAGTATAATCATATGCATTTCAACGTATTGGAGATTAACAGTCTGCTCATGTTGTCGTGTGGTCTTACGATTAATTCTTCAATTCTGAATTGCGAGATACTATGTTTAAACTTTCATCATGAAGAAGTTCCGGAGTCTAACACATTAGTAAAACTAGACAAGGCTAGTCTAAACGAATCGAAATAACGCTTCTTTAGTAAATTTTGACAAAACACATTACAAGGAAGAAAAAAGGAAATAATTATATTTTACTTAATAATTAGTCTTATCATCAATGTTAAGTAGAAGATACTGTACGATTCAAATTAGTACAAAGACTAATATTAATTAGAAGACGTTGTACTACTCAAATCCAGTACAATGATCAATGTAAATTAGAAGACATTGTACGACACAAATGAGTACAAAGATCAATGTTAGTTGGAAGACATTGTACTACTCAAATCTGTACAATGATCGATGTCATTTAGAAGATATTGTAAGAATCAGATCAGTACAATGATCAATGTAAACTAGAAGACATTGTACGACACAATTCAGTACAAAAATCGATGTCAGTTGGAAGACATTGTA
This sequence comes from Potamilus streckersoni, assembly GCA_016746295.1. Taxonomy (NCBI): domain Eukaryota; kingdom Metazoa; phylum Mollusca; class Bivalvia; order Unionida; family Unionidae; genus Potamilus; species Potamilus streckersoni. The sequence continues at coordinate 2,120,805 of JAEAOA010000332.1, read as the reverse complement.
CTGCTCAGATCAATATAAAGATAAATGTCAATTAGGAAACATCGTACTACTGAAATCAGTAGTTATCAATATCAGAAGACATCGTACTACCCAAATCAGTGCAATGATCAAGGTAAATTAGACGACATTTTATGACTCAAATCTGTTCAATGTAAATTAGAAGACATAGTACTAATCAAATCAGTGCAATGATCAAGGTAAATTAGACATTTTATGACTCAAATCTGTTCAATGTAAGTTAGAAGACATAGTAATACTCAAATCAGAGCAATGATCAATGTAAGTTAGAATTAAATGACGATGATCAAGGCAAATTAGACGACATTGCACGAATCAAATCAGTACAATGGTCAAGGTCAATTAAAAGACATTGTACTACTGATATAAGTACAATCATTAATGTAACTTAGAAGACATTGTACTTCTCAAATAGGTACAAAAATCATTGTCGATCAGAAGATATTGGTCTTCCCAAATGAGTACAATGATCAGCGTAAATTAAAAGGCATTGTACGAAATAAATCAGTACAAAAATCAATGCCAATTTGAAGATTTTGTACTGCTAAAATCAGTACAATGATCAATGTCAATAAGAAGGCATTGTACTACCCAAATTATTAGTGATCAAAATCAGTTAAACGACATTGTACTACTAATATTCGTACAATGATTGATGTAAGTTAGAAGGCATATTGTGCTAATCAAATCAGTACAATGGTCGATGTCAATTAGAAGATCTTGTATTATTCAAACAATAGCAATGTTTAATGTTAGTTAGAAGACATTGTGTTAATCAAATCGGTACAATGATCGATGTTAATTAGAAGACCTTGTACTACTCAAATAATCGCAATGCTTAATGTCAATTAGAAGACATTGTGCTCATCAAATCAGTACAATGATCGATGTCAATTAGAAGACCATGTACTACTCAAATAATAGCAATGATTAATGTCAATTAGAAGACATTGTGCTCATCAAATCAGTACAATGATCGATGTCCATTAGAAGACCTTGTACTACTCAAATAATAGCAATGCTTAATGTCAATTAGAAGACATTGTGCTCATCAAATCAGTACAATGATCGAAGTCAATTAGAAGACCATGTACTACTCAAATAATAGCAATGATTAATGTCAATTAGAAGATATTGTGCTCATCAAATCAGTACAATGATCGATGTCAATTAGAAGACCTTGTACTACTCAAATAATCGCAATGCTTAATGTCAATTAGAAGACATTGTGCTCATCAAATCAGTACAATGATCGATGTCAATTAGAAGACATTGTACGACTGTGATCAATATAATGATTCGTGTAAATTGGAAGACAGTGTACTACGCAAAAAAGAGCAATGGTCAAGGTCAGTTAGAAGATATTGTAGAATGATCAAGGTAAATTAGAAGATATTGTAGGACTCAGATCAGTACAATGGTCAATGCCAATTAGAAGACATTGTACGAATTAAACCAGTACAATGTAAATTATAAGACATTGTTACGACTCATATTAGTACAATGGTTAAGATCCATTAGAAGACATTGTACGACTCAAATCAGCACGATGATCAGTTTAAGTTAGATGACATTGTACTACTCAAATCAGTACATTGATCAATGTATGTCAGAAGACAATGTAGGACTGAAATCAGTACAATGATCAATCTTTAGAAGACAATGTAAACCTCAGATGAAGTAAAAATGGCAGTCATCGATTAAACGGAAAACCATTTTATTACAATATTTTTCTCGAGATAACTTCAGCGTAATATACAGGGGCATATTGGCAAGTCGAATGTCTAATTATTATATATTAATAAATACGTAGTTTATGATAATGTGGTTAAATTTTAACAGATTTGATTTTTTTGGGAAAGGGAGATGGTAATAAAATTTTAGAAGTGGTGTTCTAAGGCAGTGGTCCCCAACCCCCGGGAAGCGGACCGGTACCGGTCCGTGGATCAAATGGTACCGGGTCGCCCAAGGACCATTCAATTATATCCATTTTATTTACTGTGGTGTATTTCTCTCGGGTTTGTGCGACTTTCCATGGACGAAAGGTTAACTGGGAGCAGAGAGACGTCACCTAAAGCCGCACCAATGCTGTGCATGAGCAAAATATCGTGATATCGGGGCGAATTTAGGTCACGTCTGGAGCTGAGCGGTTGAAAGCGTATGTGGCGTTGTAGCTTTGGTTGAAAGAAGATGTGTATCGCTCTTCTCTCTGTTCACCGGTACTTGTTTGACAGTGCTGGTGTACGTGTATATTGTGATTGCTCAAATTTAACCAACAAATTAGCAAAAATGAGTATGAAACAGACGTCGTTAGAAAGTTTCCTTGGGAAAAAGAAAAGGACAGTGTGAAGAGACAGAAGAAGATCCGTCAACATCAAAGAAACAAAACTTTTAACAGACAATACCATTATTCCTAATTTATATATGGACTTATCGGGACAGGTGATTCCCACACATCAACCCTGCTCTGCATAGTTTGCGGCGACCAGCTTTCTAATGAAGCAATGAAACTTTCAAAACTGCTTCGCCACTTGAACGCCAAGCACCCTGGAATAAAAGACAAACCCCAGGAATATTTTGAAAGAAAAAAAAAACGGAACGCGAAGAACAGAAGAAATTTATGAGGGCCACTACATCAATAAAGGAGAATGCACTGAGAGCATCACATTTGGTGGCTAACCGTATTACTAAGGCTAAGAAGCCATTCACTATCGGTGAAGAATTGATCTTGCCCTCCACTAAAGACATTTGCCATGAACTTTTAGGAGAGGCTGCTGTGGAAAAGATAGCACATGTGCCTTTGTCAGTTAGCAATGTGACTAGGCGCATTGAGGAAATAGCCGAAGACATTGAGACATTTGTTGGAGATGATTAATTCATTACCGTGGTATGCACTCCAGGTTAACTAATCTACGTATATTGACAACAAGGCAATACTACTACTTGTTTTGTGCGATATCTATATCAGGAGGATGTGCATGAGGATTTGGTATGTGCACTATCTTTGCCAACTAACACCACAGGAGCAAAACTGTTCAAGTCACTGGATGGTTATTTATCAGGACAACTAAAAGGATCCTTTTCTGTCGGCATATGTACAGACGGAGCTGCTGACATGACCGGAAGACTGTCTGGTTTAACTGTCTGGATTAAGAAAGTTACACCTGAGAATGAATCTACTCATTGTATCATTCACGGGGAAATGTTGGCAAGCTGAAAAATGTCACCGGAATTTAACAGTGCATTGATTGATGTCGTTAAAGTTATTAACCACATCAAAGCACACACCCTTAACTCGAGCCTCCTTCAGCAGCTTTGCGAGGAGATTGATGCAGAGCACAAATGCCTTCTCTTATACATAGAAATAAGATGGTTATACAGAGGAAACTCGCTAACCAGAGTATCTGAATTACGAGAGTCATTGCAAAGATTTCTCTCAGAAAAGAAGTCACCTCTGACAGCACATTTCAGTGACGAGATATGGGTCGCAAAACTGGCTTAACTGTGTGACATATTCAGCCTGCTCAATGAACTCAATATGTCCCTTGAGGGGAAAATGACAACTGTTTTCCAGTTGGCAGACAAAGTATCTGCATTTTAAGCCAAACGGAGTTGTGGGGACGGCGCGTGAACAGAGGCATTTGGGACATGTTTCAGACATTAGCGGTGATTTTAGGCAATAATGAGCCTGAACATTCATTCTCCCAGTTGGTGCACGATCGCCTATCTTTGCTTTTCAAAAAAGTTAGAACGCTACTTCCCAAAAACAAAATACCCACGAACTGGTAAGGAATGGATCCGCGACTCATTTGTCAACAAACCAGGCAAATATAGTATGTCCGTGCAAGGAGAAGACAAACTACTGAAGATTGCAAATGACGGCGGCCTTAAAACTACGTTCGAGGCAACAACTATACCGGTGTTCTTTATTCAAGTCATGGCGGAATACCAAGACGGTTGCCATCACAGCACTTAAATCCCTATTGCCATTTCCGACATCCTATCTGTGTTAAGCGGGGTTTTCTGTAGTGACAGCAACCAAACCAAAACAACGGAATAAACTGCACATAAGCAACACACTTCAGGTATCATTGTCTCCTATTACCCCTAGACAGAACCGTCTCGTTGCAAAGAAACCAGTTCAGGGTTCTCATTGATTTAGCGTTCTAATGAGTTAAAGTGTTAAATCACTTTATATTCATATTTTGGTGTAACTATTTATTTTATTTTGAAGGCATGTTTAAATGCAATTAAATTAAAATTATTAAATCAAAACAATCTAAAATATAAATAATCAACACCACCACCTCAGTGGGCCGAGATAAAATTATCAAACGTTGACCGGTCCGTGGCGAGAAAAAGGTTGGGGACCACTGCTCTAAGGGATATATATTTATGTGTTCACAATAAAAAATACTATTGTTTTTCTTTTATAACAGAAGATGTGCAGTCGAATCCAGATAACCCTCACTCTCTGCCACTATATATTCGAGCATTTTATACTTATTTTGGCCCTAGTGGCCAGAAAGTTATTTCCTTCAATATACCGGAAAACATCTATTGTCTAAATCTGGTGAACTAAAACCTCAACATAACTGTATTTCACTTCATCAAAACCAGGATAACCAACTATATGTGAACCAATTATCAAGTTAAAGCTTCAACCACACCCCCACTACATGCGTCTGTTTGTCACATGCCTGTTTGATTTGTGCAAAGCAAATTACATATGAGGTTGTGCTTGTTATCATAAAATTAAAAAGAAGAATTATTTCATATAGGAATAATTAATTCTTAAATAATTTTGTTCTTACCTTGCTTGGCTGAAAGGTGCGGGTGCCTATTGTACTAACACTGGTATCGGTTGATTCATCGCTCGTCCGTACGTTCGTATTTAGTCTGTTAGTGTGTATAATACAAAGCATAAGGATCTGCTAAATCTGAAAACAAGGAATTCATTTCTATCTATTGACATTCAGTCTTGAATATGTACATTATCAGTTCAAAATGTTAACTGGTGAACACCAGCTGGTACAATCGCAACACTTACTGTTATTCATTCATGTTAGCATAAGTCACATAATGCTTCGCTGTGTCACAGAAGGCTTCGATGTGTCACAGAAGGCATGATGTGTCGCAGAAGGCTTCAATGTGTCAGAAAAGGCCCAACAGTCTCTGGTTGAATCACAATAATACAATGCAAGAATTAAGTCATTATTGGAAATTTTAGTATAAAATCAAGTCTATATGCCCAATAGTGTTGTTTTTGGAGAGCACTTTGTTTTTCCATAGAATAATCACTTGAATTTAATAATTTGAATAAATAAAGTTCAGCCCAAATGAACTACATAACACAAAAATTAAAAAAATATTTTGCCTCAAGAGCTTACTGCATGAATTATTAATTTTTAGAGAAAAAAAAGTTTTATATAGTCATTTACCAGTCTTCAGGTCATAATTAGCATTTTCTGACCAAAGCTGTTGCTTAATGGAAAGTTTCCTTCTAAAAGGTTCATGATGTTTACAAAATAAAATCGTAGTTATAATTAGAAGTATGTTGCTAAAATATTGTGATAAACGACACGTAGACCCGGAATTTCATGGGGGAATTTCCAAACTTCTAGATGCAGGTTGAGATAAGTATGTTTATTACAAAATCAACGCCAATGATTCAGGTCAGGTAGAACAAAAACTTGATTTTGGGGAAGGTCACGTCCAACATGCTCTGTTACATTTTCAATAGAATTTAATGAAATTTTTAAAACATTACAAACAATGCAAATGAATTCAAATTCACAAACAATGTAAATAAAATACATAATATTAAAACTAAAAATAATGCAAATGAAATACATAATATTAATACCTTACGGCACAAAGGATCGGCATTCTCAACGTTGAAAAAAAATCCTAAGCAGGCAGACATCGTTGGAGGTATCTTCCATTTCTTCAAGATGTGTGATTTGTATGTATCTGCAACTTCAAGTTTCCATAGCCATGATTGCGAAAGATACAAAGCAACATCCAAATAAATGACATAGCAATATATTACAGGTAAAAGCAAATGGAAAAAGTACACGGAGAAAACTGTCTACAAAATTTAGACGTAGAACTAGGGTTTTGACAGGTCCATCGTGAAACAGAAGTTCTTCCTACAGGTGGGAGGTGGAGAAATTATGAATCTTCCAAGGCCTAAATTTATCAACCATTTTCTGGAGGCCTCTAGGCCGCTAGTCAAACTCTGCCTAATAATAAGTATTTACTGTAATAAAAGATAGACAACTATGCTATACCAGTATTTGTTTCATATGACATCATTTGTAGCAAACAATCTTGTATGAAAGTTCATTTGTGTCACTAGTAGTCTATTTTATCGCGTATAAAAACATGTATTAGTATAAAATATACTATCTTCAATTAACAGACTAAATTTTGTAACTAGCGCACTTAAAGTTGTAAATAGTGTGCTATTTTCGTCATTAAAATTTAAAACTTACCGGTATGTTTTTCCAGGATTTTACTAGCGAGAAAGATTTATTAGAATGCCTGTCGGACTCTCAGTTTGATGAAACTAGCATGCTAGTTCGTAATTTTCCACTATCCAATCGAAATAGCTGTTATATTAAACCCTCCAGGTCGTCTTGAAGAATTCCCAAAACGATAAGGGTGCGCACTAGAGATATTTCTAATTTTTGAGACAGTGATAGGCGTAAAGTGAAGTTGTTTGCATTTGCAAAATGCATACTGGAGAGAATTGTCGCATACCTCTATGTTACAATCATGTCCTGTGGAAAAAATTTCATTGGATATTGTAAATACAGCTCCATTATGATCACAAAATAAAGCATATGTATTAGTCTAAAATATACAATATTCAACACTTATTAAAACAGAAAAGCTTTCGTGATATAAATTGGTGTGACTCATTTCATTGGACGATTGAACATTACAAACCAGAGCACTAGTTTACATTTTAGTCTTTCATGCATTAAGGGCAAAACTAGCATGCTAGAGAAAAATAATAATACTTATGTTCGGCCACATCGTTTTCAACGCGTGCAAACTAGCGCGAAAGAAAATAAAATATACGCGTAAGTTTTCATTTTTAGGTTGATCAAATGAAGAAACAGAAAATATACCATCTCATCAACGAAACGAGAAGAATAAAACACAAAATACTTTCTACAAAATGTAGCTCGTTAAAAGTGCAGACATACACGTATGTTTCTACATGCGCTACAATAAACTCCCACCGACACAAATGACCATTCGTGATCTTGCTCAGATGTCAATGAAAATAAGGGACAAACGTTGAAGTATGTTACTCTTTGTTTGTGTGGGCTTATATTAATACAACGAGGGGACAAAACAAAACCTTAATAATTTAATTTGACATGTTCCTGTTACATATGGAATAATTTGCAAGTGCTTTATTTATTCGGTTGAAAATTTGTACGCATTTCAGATCAAACAATGTTCCTGTCATCATACATCTGCCAGTCTGGTATTCTCACAGCTTTTAGAGCTAGAAATCAGTGTCCAATTAGGCAGACTATTCAGCAATACTTGTGAGCGGTTGGTGAGCGGCTGAGCTGAAAGTATGGAAATCCGACTTTGTTTATTGTGTTTAAAATGGAAATACTAAAAAAAAATATTTTCGTTGAATTTGTGTTGTTGATTTCAATGATTCCTGACTGGAGAAATAGACATGACGGGAAAATAATTTCAAATGAGACAAAATGTTATGTTGAAATACTGTAGCATCAAGCATTTACCATCTAAAGCATTTTCGAGTCCTCAACAATGTGCGTTGAACTGGCAGTTCATTTTCCCTTGACAAAAGAGATGTCATTTCCAATCTGGATTCCTTTGCTATCGCAAGGTATTAACATTTGGTCCTAGTGCACAAAATCATTTGTCTGCCTGTGTACGAAACTAAGAAAGGATAATTAGTTTTATCAAATTATAATAAAGAAAGTAGGAAACATCCTGACCTGAAAACAATGCCACCCAATTCATTTTCCCAATGTCAAATCTATGACTTCATATTTAGTACATAACATCTTTAGTTTTAGGTCATGGCAAAAAGGTTATGAATTAACTGAAATAAGACGAGTGTTTGTGTTCATATAAGCAAGTAAATATATGCAAATTCAGAAATAATACATTATTATGACGATGTGTTTATAGATATTTGTCGCAGAAAGGACATAAATACTTTCTAGGTTGTCGTTGAAGTGTTTCTGTGAGATTTATGACAGTGTAATGTCCATCATTTGTCATTTCGAATCCATAGATTTGGTAAACGTACACTACCATTTGAATAGAGCCAATTTATTGGTGAAAACTATATAGTAAAAAAGAGAAAAACAATCAAAGGTGTCCAGTTATTTATGTTTAGAATACATACAATCGTAAAATATGGTATTGAGTTTTATATTAAGAAAACATATATATATATATATATATATATATATATATATATATATATATATATATATATATATATATATATATATAGATATATATATATATATATATATATATATATATATATATATATACATATATATATACATATATATATATATATATATATATATATATATATATATATATATATATATATATATATATATATATATATATATATATATGATCTTTTCCATACTTTCTATTTATCACACAGGATAACTCTGCCATAGAATATGCGTCTCTGTCATGACTAGGCGTCACTCTGTCATGGAAAAAGTGCTGACACTTATACAAAATTCGTACAAAAATACATTGGACACGAATTCACACAATCCATGTACGTTAAACTGCTATGATTAAACAGCATTAACAAACATGCTTATAAACCCAATATGTCATAGTACTTGGGAATTTCCAAGGAAATATAAATGGTGAATATATATTTACTATTGTTAGAAAACACGCATGCTTAAGAAAGGTTTAGAGCAATATGAATATAAATAATATTTTTATTTTATTTTATATTTTATATTTATAATACATGTAGGAGTGGATGTTTTGTTAATAAAGATCTATTGATCTGTACTGAATTGAATTGAAGCTTTAGATAAATTTGAAAAAGGCATTAAAATTATCAATCAAGTTTGTCAGTTTCCCAAAAATGTCAGCTCGAAGTGACTGACACAGATGCATACATGATCAGAATGGTGTTATCTACTTTGTGGAATGCTTGCTTTTGAAGTCAGCCTTTCTCAGACTGAAATCCCACCTACCCAACCTCGCTTCAGCAAAATATTTATTTATATCAAAAGGTATATGATTAATGTAATATTGTTATCACGGAATGATATTTGGCATTCATTGACATCAATTTTTGACAGTGTTGATTACCAAAACAAAATATATATATATATATATATATATATATATATATATATATATATATATATATATATATATATATATATATATATATATATAACTGCTTGAGAAAAAATGGTCAGATGATCTGTTTTATTGTTTTAGATGAGTAACTAGTTTAATTTTACACGAGCATTTTTACAGTCTATTGAAAAGGTTGAGACAAAAGGTCCAAAATTACAGACAATTGCCCGATACAACGAGTACGGCCACTGGTTATAGCTTGTTCACAATTTTTTTAAATGCATTAAACATAAAATGACGACCTATATAGATCACCGAGTACGAGTTTTCTTTACTTTTCCTTAAGAAATGCGTTTGTCGACAAATTTGTTTTATTTATAGAGCTTTTTTGGATCCGCCTTCACATTTATATAGAATCGCATACATAAAGAATTAGGATTTATTTAAATTAAGGATACTCAGTGCATATACTGCATATTTTACTTCCTTTATTATTATGCCAATCTTTACTTCGTATAACAATCAGTTAAAGAAGAAAGTGCGTACGAGAACTTTGGGTCACACAGAGCGCCATCTGGAGTGGTGCATTATTTTTCCCTTTTAGATTTTATATATCAACTATAATTTAAAGTACAAGAAACAAAATACATAAATGAACTAATGCTGGAAAGACGTAAAAATAATAATAAAAACAATTATACTAATAATAAATAATAAATAGCTGATATATCTAGAACAGTCAGACTGAACAAACAGAAGGAAAGAAACTATCAAAAACAGGTTCAGGACACTTATGTACTGGACATTTTCCTTAAAGCCCAAATTCTTTTTTGTTTGCATATCCAGTATCCAGTATTTCTCTTTCCGGCAACGTTCGTTATCAGTCTTTCCGTAATTAGACACAAATGGCATCATTTCAAAGAACTGCTTACTGTCCAGCTGAATTTAAGAGGTTTTTTTAAAAAAAAAAAAAAGAAAAGGACTTTGTTTCTCATAAGGCTTTGGTGATTATTTATTCTTTGTTCGAACTGAATATGAAGATTCAATCTGAATCTCTTGATAAAACTGCAGGTCTGACGATCGTGAATTGTCGTATTAATAGCGATGAAAGAATTAATAACTTTACATGTATGGCGGGAAAAAACACGGCAAAAGTAATGTCATACGATCCTATGATGACATTTACATTTACGTATACATCTAAAGAGACGAATCAATACAGATACCACTTCTGGGATTGGCAATATTTGTAATAGTGATCCGAATGCATATTCTAGATAATTGTAAAGATGTACACAGTCTAGAAAATTATAACGATAAAGCTGAGTTATTAAATTGGTTCATGTCGACTCAAAAAGCTGCGTATGTGGCAAGCTGGCTTGAGCAATTTCATAACTTTTATTTGAGATTATATGAATAAAATATCTGATTCGGATGTAACTATGAAAACACTGGTTCCGACACTTCAAAACAGCTCATTTGGATAAAACGACTGAAAACAATGATTCAGACTCTTCCAGATGCAGTCGTGAATGTTATCTCATGAAAACTTGAAGAATGTCTTAAATAACACAGCATGACACATCTACATGAAGACAAACATGGTTTGATACATCAAGTCAAAAGGCAGCCCCATCAAATGGTAGTAGGAGCGCTAAGAACTCAAAATATTTACAAAAGGATTAAGTATCAGAAACTTGAGACCAGATTACCCATGACATATATTATCGAATATCTACATATGTATTTATGCACACGAATGGTGAACATCGGATCAGAATACAAAATGTCGATTATGAATGGAAATTATTGGATATGAAATATTAATAGCAAATATGAATTATATTTATCGCATGTAAAAGATAATTATCACATACGAATAATGAATAATAAAATGTGAATTGAGTAGTTATGGAGTGGCAATCAGAATTATTGTATAAAATTGATTTAATTGGATATTGCAATTTTTGACTCGCCAAAGCTTGTAACAAGGATCTTGTATCCTAGAGAGCGAATATGAGTGATTGCTATTTTACGATTTTACGCTCTTTATTACCTAAAGAGGAATCCCTTCTTTAGGTCGAAAATGTTTTGTGTTTCTTTTTCTCACGCGTCTTTTCCAACATTTGCCATTATTTAATACTTTTATATGACCAAAGAACTATATTATTCTCCCTACGGTAACATTGCTATTCTAATTTTCCATTTAAATGATAAACATACATAGTGGTTAAAGCGCCCGCCTCATATGCGAGAGGTGGTGGGTTTGATCCCCAGTCGAGTCATGCCAAAGACTTACAAAAATGGTACTAACATCTGCCTCGCTTGAAGCTCAGCATTAAGAAGTTAGTGTTGGGACTAGTTGGCCAGGTGTCAGGATAATGTGGCTGGGTGGGACATCATGCTACATGTCTGCGGCATGATGCCACAGTGCTAGAAATCACTATAAACTGCCTCACTGCAGTTATCGTAGCGATAATACTGAAAAATTGTAAAAGATACGTTAAAAATCATGATCACATCACATCACATACATTGATGAGTTTTATGTTCATTATTGAACTTTTTTTTATAAATTTCCCTCGTTAATCATTCATCTAAATATTTTTTGGATATCTCTAGAGAGCATGACTTTCACCGACATGTCCTTTGGAAAATGTAAATTTACACGTCGACAAAAACCCCGACATGATCATTTAGTCCTTACAATTCCAATTTACTTTTTCCTGTCATCAGTTCAGCATATATCATTAACAACAAATTCACACTTAGGTTCCTCGAAGTTTCTTTTCGTTAGCCACTTCACTGCGACAGAATAAATAGCCCCATCTTTGTGGCATAGATTTGTCGAATTTTATGTAGCAACATGTCAGAGCGGGTCATGCCAGTTATCAAAGGAGCTTGTCATGTTTTAATTTAAAAAGAATGTTTGATACTGTATAACCCAGGCTATTCCTGTTTTTAACATCAAGCTTACCAATGGCACCTGTTCTTATAGCATTTGCTGTTCTTCCTTTCTGCTCATTTCGATCTTTTAAAAGCAAACCTGTAACCCTTGTTCGTCATATGAACATGTTCTTTAATAACAGCTACTGGAACATGTTGTCAAAGTGAATTGCAATCATTCCTGAAGACTGGCTTGCAAAGCATATCACCGGCCTTCTTTTGGAGTGCAGGAATGTCTGTTTTCACTAATAGTCGATATTGTAATCTGGGGTATGTAAATTTTGATCAGAAATCACGAGGGCGTATGGGAGGCGGGGGTGCAGTGGGGCGTGGGGATGGGGCTTGTTAATATTATTATGGTGTAAGGCATTGATATCAATAAAACTTCCCATAATAAATAGACCTGAAAACAAAGAACCCAAAATAATCCGCGGATTTATCAATGTGTACGAAATTTCGCATCATTTTCACGTGACCGTTTACATTCAACAAAAATAGAGAAAAATTCATAAAATTGGAATATATATATATATATATATATATATATATATATATATATATATATATATATATATATATATATAGTGTTATTATCTCCTTTCCCTGAAAACAGATTGAAATTTGAAGACAAATATGAAGTCGCAGCCGGTATTGTAAACCCAGCCTTGAAGAACAAAATGAGGATTTCATTTCTCTGAGCGACTATGAAGTGAGCAGTTTCTATCCTCATGGTCGAAAACTTTCATAGTCCAATTATTTTTTTTAATCCAACTTTGAACTTCATAACTTATGCTAATATTATAAATAACCTCGCATATTAAAAAAAGACATGTTTTGTTGTTAATGACCATGAGGTGAAAAGTTTGTCATAAAATTATCGCTCGCAAATTGATTTAAATAAGCAAGAGTGTTCGACTGATATATCTGAGAGCCTCTTTATCGTTGCATTGCGTCTAAAACGAATGATGGATTACAGGATATGGAGTAATGAATAACGGAGGTCAAACAGAGTTTACACGGTAGTCACGTTATTTTGCGTTTCGTATTTTTTTTTTTTTACGGAGAAATGGATGTACACTGAAATCTCTCAAACTGAAATCCCAGGAAACAGAGACCCATCTCTGTTTTCTGTCCCGCATTTTTTGTTCCTAGTTTAAATAAGCATCAACTCATAACACCTACAACCATATGAGAAACAAACTAAATTCGATCCCAAATGTCAAGGACTTAAAATAAGCACCATAAAATCGAAATATAATCAATGCTTACGGCTGCTCAATGGTCTTTAAACACACTAAAAAAATGTTTAGTAACATAAAAACCATGAGAGAAACATACAAATAAGAAGACATTCTGATTTTCCAAGTCATATGATATTTGAACATTAATTGGTTTAAGATGTGGTTTTAAAATATATAACCAGTTGTATCATTTTTAAGTGAATATAAAGTACCTCAATAACAATAAATCTTCTAAAATCCGACACTTAAATAAGCGAGTTTCTTTATGAGTTGCATGTATTCCAAATACGTTAAATATTACAATAAACTTGGTTTATAAAAGACAGTTACTGAAGACAATGAAATGTGATGTCTAAGTTGAAAACATCTCTATCGTATAATCTATAATTTGACATCAAAACCTCTTTTCTATGCTTTGCAATCGTTTTAAATCTATCTGCATCATGACTAACAATTTCACCTACTTTAAGGTTCTGTACTTTATCCCTTATAATTATCATATAAAAAGAATCGACCATATTCAACAACAACCGCAGTATACCGGTAAACGTTAATTTATTGCTTTTTCATGATTAGGCAAATAAGCATATACATCTGAAATAATACCGAACATGTAAATGGATCGCTAATGTAATTATCCATCCGTGAATGGTGCCAGGCCTTCAATCATCCTGGGGATTGACCGTCTTATCGCCTAATTTGACGGATACGCCTTTTTAAATAGTTAAACCCTTAGCAAAGCCTGAAATTGCCTAAGGGGTTAATAATCGTCCGTATTATGGAAGAAGTTTGCTTTTCCTTATATATATTTGCATAAATTTGTAATAGGAAATGCAATATCGTATAAAGAAAAGAATTATCTCCTTTCAATTTACAGTTTATTTAGTTTTATTTAATATTTGGTTAAATAGACTAATGTTATGTGGAGATTATATTTAATAGATAGACTAATGTTATGTGGAGATTATATTTAATGGACAGATTAAAGTTATTTGGATATTATATTTAATGGATAGACTAATGCTATGTGAAGATTACATTTAATGGATTGACTAATGTTATATGGAGATTATATCTAATGGATAGACTAATGTTATGTGGAGATTATATTTAATGGATAGACTAATGTTATGTGTAGAAGATATTTAATAGACTAATGCTACGTGGAGATTATATTTAATAGATAGACTAATGTTATATGGAGATTATAATTAATTAAAAGACTAATTTTATGTGGAGGTTATACTTAATAGATAGACCAATGTTATGTGGATATTATATTTGATGGGTAGACTAATATTATGTGGAGATTATATTTAATAGATAGCCTAATGTTATGTGGAGATTCTATTTAATGGACAGACTAGTATGATGTGGAGATTATGTTTAATATATAGCATAATGTTATATGGAGATTATATTTAATAGATTCACTAATGTTATGTGGAGATTATATTTAATGAACAGACTAATGTTATGTGGAGATTATATTTAATGAATAGAATATTGTTATGTTGAGATTATATTTAACATAGAGGCTAATGTTATGTGGATATTATATTTAATGGATAGACTAATGTTATGTGGAGATTATATTTAATGGATAGACTAATGTTATGTGGAGATTATATTTAATGGATAGACTAATGTTATGTGGAGATTATATTTAATGGATAGACTAGTGTTATGTGGAGATTATATTTAATAGATAGACTAATGTTATGTGGAGATTATATTTAATGGATAGATTAAAGTTATTTGGAAATTATATTTAATGGATAGACTAATGCTATGTGAAGATTGCATTTAATGGATTGACTAATGTTATATGGAGATTATATCTAATGGATAGACTAATGTTATGTGGAGATTATATTTAATGGATAGACTAATGTTATGTGGAGATTATATTTAATGGATAGACTAATGTTATGTGAAGATTATATTTAATGGATAGATTAAAGTTATTTGGAAATTATATTTAATGGATAGACTAATGCTATGTGAAGATTGCATTTAATGGATTGACTAATGTTATATGGAGATTATATCTAATGGATAGACTAATTTTATGTGGAGATTATATTTAATGGATAGACTAATGCTATGTGGAGATTATATTTACTAGGTAGACTAATGTTATGTGGAAATTATATTTAATTAACAGACTAATTTTATGTGGAGGTTATACTTAATAGATAGACCAATGGTATGTGGATATTATATTTAATAGGTAGACTAATATTATGAGGAGATTATATTTAATAGATAGCCTAATGTTATGTGGAGATTATATTTAATAGATTCACTAATGTTATGTGGAGATTATATTTAATGAATA
The DNA here is from genome assembly GCA_016746295.1 of Potamilus streckersoni. Taxonomy (NCBI): domain Eukaryota; kingdom Metazoa; phylum Mollusca; class Bivalvia; order Unionida; family Unionidae; genus Potamilus; species Potamilus streckersoni. The sequence continues at coordinate 2,104,899 of JAEAOA010000332.1, read as the reverse complement.
TACTAATGTTATGTGGAGATTATATTTAATGAATAGAATATTGTTATGTGGAGATTATATTTAATAGAGAGGCTAATGTTATGTGGAGATTATATTTAATAGCCTAATGTTATGTGGAGATTATATTTAATGGATAGACTAATGTTATGTGGAGATTATATTTAATGGATAGACTAATGATATGTGGAGATTATATTTAATGGATAGACTAGTGTTATGTGGAGATTATATTTAATGGATAGATTAATGTTATGTGGAGATTATATCTAATAGATAGACTAATGTTATGTGGAGATTATATTTAATAGATAGACCAATGTTATGTGGAGATTATAATTAATAGATAATGTTATGTGGAGATTATATCTAATAGATAGACTAGTGTTATTTGGAAATTATATCTAAAATATAGACAAATGTTATGTGGAGATTATAATTAATAGATAGACTAATGTTATGTGGAGTTTACATTTAATGGTATAGGGGCATGGATGGTATGGTGGGTCTTTTAAAAACTAGGATGTCTTGCAAAAATGTCTCTCATACAAAGGTCGCTGTTATAGCAGGTTTGACTGAATGAAAAGGAGTGCACATTTATCGAATTATAAATATAAATACTGAGCTATATGGATCAGACTTGTCGCTTTATAGAATATTGAATTTACTACCTTTTAATTTCAAAGGAAGTAAGACTTTTATGTAAACTATTGACGAATCCAACTTCATGTTTAAATGATTCATAAAGTCATAGAGCTTGAAAACTGATCACACACGTTATGCATGAACGGCCTTAGTCGATATTAGTTTTTATAATTACAGACAGTTTTAGTTAAATAATAATGAATCGAAAAAATAAAAAGGTACTATAGTTGAACCAGTCTTAACAAATATTGCCAAAGCAAACAAGAAAATAGAAGTAGTTTCTTTTCTGGTGTTACTGATATCGTCTAGCTTTTATGGGTCACATGATACAGTTTAAACCAATCTAAATACATCTTACAAAGACTTAGTAAAATTTGTAATTATTTCATAACCACACTCAGAGCGACTCTTAAGCATGGGTTTAACTCCGTTGATCCTCTAGCAAAATAGAATTTATTGTAAGACATGTCTTTAACGCTTGTTAAAAACTGTTACAACTGTTATTACTTCTTTCCGATCAATCAATCATTCTACCAATCAGTCAACGTTATTGTCGAATATCCGGTACAATATTAGTTAGCTCATTGTGAATCAAGCTAGGAGTTTTGTCCCTTGTTGATTTCAAATCAGCGCTGAGTAAAATCTTTCTTAATTGCAAACAAGTTTCGTTCATTTCTTTAGATTAAAATGATTCTTATTGTTGTTGTAGGGCTTAACGCCATTTTTAGCACACGATAGGCTATACATGGCGGCCAGTATTAAAGGTGCAGGAAGAAACCGGGAAATTTCCAGAAAGAACCACCGACCCACGAGAAGCTACTGGCAAGCTTTTTCACATATCTGCATTCGCCGAATCTTAGACTCGAACCCACGCAGACAGAGGTGAGATGGCAGTGATCAGTAACGGACAGCGCTTTAGACCACAAGGCCTTTCGGGGCCACGTTGGTTATTGTGTTTGAATATGTGCTTAAATTAATAAATTATAATCAACTTCTCGTTATCAAATAATATTTATGTTAAAGTAAATATGGCAAACGGGATATATCTATCATAGTCTCATAGTCTATTTTTACATAAATCAGAAAAATATGGAGCTGGCAAAATTATCTCTATGAAAGAAAATGACTTGTCTCCACTTTATTCCCGCAAATGAGACAGACTTATGCATCTTATTGAACTTAATAATGAACTTAATAATACTCATTTATTTAAAACTTTCTCATGGATTGAAACTTGCCGCCAACATTTTCATATGAAACTCTTTCTCCCATACCGAAGCTTGCCGCCTGTATTATGATCCTTGAATTTGCAGTTTCATCGCCTCCCTACCATTAGCCGCATTTAGCTAGACTCCTTAAAGCTAGTGCTCCCCTCCATCTCCTCTTTCGGTTACGGTGTAAATCATTTATATTTTTTCTATATGCAAGGCAAGGGATTATTTAACAAATAATATACATTATTAGAGAGAATTCCGCCATCCACATATATGATACAAGCAAATCGTTGCCACGCTCTCATTTTCTACATGCAGCATTACAATGGATTCATTGTTCGGATTTTTTATTTATAATTTTCTTCTGTCACCTTTAAAACCGATACATTTACTTGTGCTTCTGTATTTAAGTTGTGTTGGTATATTTAACAAGCTGGATGGCATACGAAAATAGAGAATTGATGAATAATATTAATTTATTCCCAGTCGTTTATCCCTTTCCCAAACCTATTTCCTCATGGCATATGATTTACATATTTCACTGATATGAGTCACGCATTAAGTGTGATACTCTGCACGAATTCAATTTTTTAAAAAAAATGTTTTGTCGTTACTGACCTAAGTACTGTAAGATATGCCATTCTGGTCCTGAGTATACAAATGCCATTGTTCTGTAAACTTTTTAAATGGAGTTATCAATGAAGTGTTATTCTTTATTCTATTCATGCATGTACACCTGCAGGATTATACATTTACCACCAGTCGAAATTCATTTGAAAAAATAGCATATGTCAGAAAAGATATAATCTCTAAAATCATTAGGAATAAGACGTATATATTATTTTATACTGAAGACATTACGTAAAAGAATGACGTTCAACGAGTGTACAACTTTGCATATCACTGATGCACTAAAATATCTCAAAGATAGCATATGCAAATTATTTGACGTCATGCAATCTATTCACACGAGACGAAATAATCATTGTGTTAACAACATTCCTGCTTATCTATACGTGCTCTAATTTACTGTCACCCCAACCAATGCTAGGACATCATGCTTTCTTTCCGACTTGTGTGTGTGTGTGTGTGATGGCCCTACAATCTTTTCATCTCTTTTGACAAGTTCGTAAAAACTTTCGATAAGTTGCTTATGCTGCTGAAGTTTGACCAGAGCAATATCACCAAGTCCATCTCTCTATGTCCACACTACTCGCCAGTTTCTTTCAGCAGTTTCTGACGCTGAGTGCTACAAAAAAAACTAAGTCCAACTCTCTTGGAAAAATTTTTGTCCAATTTTCTCACTCACCAGTTTCTGACGCTCACTGCTACAAAAAGACCATTTCCAACAAAAATTTATATGTCCACTTTTCTCACTCACCAGTTTCTCACAATGAGCGCAGAAAAGCAAAGTCCAACTTTCCTTGTAAGATAGATATAAAACACATTAATATTTATAGTCACCCTTGTCAACATACGAAATGTGTCAGGCTAGTAAACTCTTTTATCACCCTGACAGGGTTAGATGTAAATTTTATTGTAAGCCTAGGAAAAGATTGTTACTTGCCAAGAACGATTTTAGAAAAAAAGATACGGACATGCATCTTCTGAAAATATTCACTTCAGACAAACAAAACATTTTAGAATCTTTTAGTCCTGCTTTGATATAATATGATTTTACATACAATCTACAATTGATCTGTAGCCTGACAAATGTTAAAGTGACATTAATGTTTACATTTGCTTCCTACAGTTATTGCATAAAACGGATCAACCATAATATAGTATGAACTTTGTCTACAAGAAGTTAGTAATTAATTTCTTTCTGATGATCAAACAAGTACTCAAGCTAGTCAATACAAATATAATAGCAACTCGATAAAAGCAGCACGCGTGCGGATGTTGGGATTGTCACGCACGCAGTAATATCTAGGTTTGACAAAATAAAACCATTCCCTACGCTTTAGACAGCTTGAACAAGCTTGGGTACAATGAGAAGTTTCATTAACTCAGACGATAACATGCTTTTTTTACAAAGGCAATATAAGGCATGTTAACGCTGTAGTAAGTCAATACAGAAAAGGAATAAAGCAATACGCTAAAAAAAATGAATAGATCTCTAAACACCATACAAATGAATTAATACATGAATATTGTTATAATTGGACCAAATCCTAAGACAAAAAGTATATTCATCTGACTCATTACTTTGTTATAATGAAATAGTTTGGTAATGTTAATTTCCTTTTTTAAAACCAGTACTTACATACAAAATAATTTTAAAAAATATGAGTTTCAAGTTAGAGATTGAAGGTAAAGATAATTTTATAAATGTTGAAATATACACAGACACAATTAACCATGAGAAAATATAAACGGTTTGGTCGAAAGCAGACTGTGAATCACATAATAATTCGGGGTAAGATTTATAGACGTCCGAACCAGTAAATTTTCCAAAGCTTGTAATAGCAACGTTAAGCAATTTTATAGCTTTTGAGGGAGGGTATTACTAAAGAAATACTTGCTATATAAAACAAATGAATTTTAGTTGAATCAGTATGCAGATGGTCTTCAGTTGATGAATCGATTGTACACTTCTTTTGCAAAAATGTGACTTCAAAAGTGTTTTTAGAAAATGATAAATTTATATTTTAAAGGGGAATGAAAATGAGCAATTAATAAGTTAAAGAATGTCAAAAAAAATGAAATGGTGACCTAATTATCTATATTGAAAGAAGTTTTGGTATAAGCCCGAATGTTCTCGAGCTATAAATGCTGTATATTTTCAGTGCTTCTTTTCTGTTTTACTGATTTTTGTTATCAATACTGTTTGCTTTCCAAACAATTGATTTGAGGGTTCATAAGAAAAGTGATGTAAATAACAGAGAATTGCACAGGTATTATCCTTGTTACTGTAATGGGTATATTGTTTACTAGGATGATCATGGGGAATCGGTAAAAGCTTCTTCTGGTTTTCGGAAAAAGTACCCACGACTTATAAACGTTTTTCATTTCAAAGGTATCATATTATTTCAGGTACAATGTATGTTATGTCTCTGTAATTTTTCTAAAGCATTTGATTTTATTTCAAGGGATATTTTATGGTATACATTATTCAAGTTATGAATATGAAGTAAAATATGTTTGATGGTACTCTAATTGTGTGGAAATTTCAAAACCAGTGCGGATTTCAACAATACCTTTTCGAAAGAATTTGTTGTGTAAGTGACCTGCAGCAAGGAGAGTGCTTGTCGCTCATTTATTATCAGTGTTTATAAGTAAGATTGAAAAAAAAATGTATTATTAGTGACCAACGTGCTGACTAAGGTATAATACAGGTATATGTTTTGTCACGTTTGCTCTAACCAGGTTATCAGGAAATATATAGACGTGGTTGTTATTACCGCGTTCGATGTGTAAACATCGTCGCAGGCAATGTTAATCCATTATGCAAGTTGCCAGCCACCCAGACTATAGAATAGCGGCTAGTCAAAAACTTGTAGTCTTCACACCCAGGCGTTAGATATTAGTTCAGATATCAAAGAAAGCACGCAGGATGAACAGGACGTGTTCTCACACATCACATGGATCATCCAATCGGAACTGAGATGGAGGGTGGGATTAAACCTTAGATCAGAATTAAAGCTCAAACTCGCTGTAAAAGTATTAGTAGACACCTAGGTAGATTCATAAGCGGTATGTTTGTTACTCCGAGGGAAGCCACTCGTAATTTGGCGGAAATCTTAGGACCAGAAGTGTAAGAGAAGGAAAAGCTTCGACAAGGTCAGTAAGTTATTTACTCAATTTTTGCAAAACATTACGGCGTCATAATTGTAATTATTGGTAGCATGTATACTTAATTACTGTGATTGTTTTAATATGTAAAATTACCTTGTAGTGTTTCATTTATATGCGTATTTGAGACATGTATTTGAGTTTACGTAGAGAATTATGTAGATTGTTAGCTCGTCAGAATTAATATTGTAATTCACTGTTAGGTTACTTTGTAGCAACCAGTACATTTCGTAATACGTTCTGTTAGAGTTTAAGCATGTGTGAATTGGAGTTTAGCGAAATGACTTAAGTATGTAAGATAAGTTACTATAAATGCCTTAATATATCAGAGAATGAATATTTGAATATTTTTATATTTTGTATGAGTTGTAATGTAAGAAATGCGTCTGGTTATTGCGATATTGTCAGTAATGGGATTATGATTATATACTGATGTGAAGCAATTTATTGTTGTATGAATACGAGTAATTTATGCCGTGCTTTTATTATGCTGTGTTTTACCAATGCGTGTATCAGTGTGAATGAATGCGTGACCTGTATAATTTAATATCCATTATTTGATGATAGGCTATGTGTAGTGTGAGATGTGAGCGCTGAGGAAAATATTGTACCATCCTTGTGTTTTCATAGAAAGCTTTTCGGGGAACAGAACTTCCGGTGCAAGTTTCGTGGTTCCGAGTCTCTAAGAGGGAGACGGAAGTGAGACTGACAGTGCAGTCGGTGTTGGCAACGTGTAGTCGACATAGAAAAGGATAGAAGGTGGTGGAGGATGAAAGTAGTCTGGAAGAGGAGATAGAAAAGAAGTGGAAGACAGTTGGAGTGAGTCATGGAGGAAGAGAGGGAATTAGGAGATAGAGAAGAATACACAGATGAGTAGAATACAAGGACAGGTAGAAATATCATACACTACGAATCAGATGATGGGTCGAACGGAAAAGTGTATTTGGGAATTTGGGCAATTTTACTTATTGATCATTTAATTGTTATTAAATTGTTGCTATTGAACTTCACCCTTTCTATCATTAATCGACATTGCTGACTAGGGGCTCAGAGCTGTACAACTAACTTTCACTAAATCAATTTTCAACCAAAATTGAACCTGGTTTGGACTTCTACGATAATTGTCAAAAAATTTTGAAAGCACCACACCCCCAAAGAGAATCGCGCCATGGGCAAGAAACATCTAGGTTACGAGGGAGATCGCCTGCCAGCATTCATCGAGGAGAGAATCAAAGAATGAAAGGCCGAAAAAGCAGCCTCAAGGAAGCTGGCCAAACAAGCAACTGAGAGAAAGAGCTGGAGTTAGCCAAGATATCAGCGGACAGAGAGACCAGAATGAGCTGCAGCTGGCCAGGATATCAGCGACGGTGAATGAAAGAGAGCTCTCGAAATGGTAAATTAAGGGTAGAAGCTATGACCTCCGATAGGGACGACGCCAGTACGTGTTCTGAAGGGAGCGTAAAACCGATTATCGATAACGAATGGTACAGATAAGTATGTCGCGGTTCAACGACAAGGAAGTGTCCATTAACGACTTCCATGTGCAATTTGAGAAACTTGCGTGCGTTTATAAAATTCCAGAGACTCATTGGACGATTAACGTCTCAGCCTTTCTGCAGAGTGCAGCTTGCGAAGTTTACCGTAACTTAGCAGAAAAAGATATTGACGACCATAATGCACGCAAGAAGGCTCTTCTTTGCCATTATCGGCTGACCGCCAAAACGTACCGTAAACATTTTCGGAACTCGAAGAAAGAGTCAACAGAAACACGCTCTCAATTCCACACCCGTGTTCAAGTGTTATATGAGAAGTGTATGTAGATGGCAGACGATCGTACGAAGGGTTACGCGAGGATATACTCAAGGAGCATGTCCTGAGTACTTACCTTCGCATGTTGACAGTATTTCTAGCGGAAAGAGACCACAGAACTCTCGAAGAAATCGCTAGCATGGCGGAGGGATACAAGTAGACACACTCGAAGAGTGGAGGTTCCGGAGGTACTGACCGACCCCGACCCACTGAGTCGCGTCGTGTGGTTGAGGGAGAACTTGATGTCCGTAACCGTCGATGGGAAGGTCGGAGGGGGATTTACAGGTAAAAATGCCACCATGGATCCGGACAGGCCTCATCCACGAAAACGGTCCTTGCAGGACGGCAAGGGCCGCCAACTGCTACAACTGCAAGCGCCCGGGGCATTTTCCAAGGGGTTGTCTAAAGGGCAAGCAGGCCCAGATGACTGTTTTCGCTCGAAAGAAGCTCGAGACGGAGGCAAGCTGTAAACCAGCAAACCTCGTTTCTACAACTGTCAAAGGAGAAAAAGCCACTTTCTTGTACGACAATGAGTGTAGCAATCTCGCCCATGTCGACAAGAAATATAAGAAGCATGAGGACTACACGGGGAAGATAATTGAGGTTCATTAGGTATATCGTTGCCAGTGACTCGTTACCAGTGGCTGTCTTGACCTCGATTCACCGTACGTAAAAGGAAAATGGAAGTTGCGTGCTTCGATGGGCTATCATATGACGTCATACTGGGATGTCACTATATGTGTACGGAACCGAACCCCGAAACATGCCTACAGAAGCCGGTGAGTGCAGTTAAAACCAGGTCCAAGAGTCAACAAATGAAAGCTAAACCGATGCAAGTTATGTCAACACCGGTCAGTAAAGTATTTCCTGCCGAGATGAGAAAGCGTCAGCAGTAAGCCGCAACTCTGATGAAATTGCGGTGAAATTCATGTACAAGAGGGGAATATTGTATTGCCATGACTGGAAAGGAAACAAACTCTTCAAGCAAGTCGTCGTTCCAAAGGAGAAGCGAAGGAAAGTGTTAACATTCGCGCATGACAGTTTCATGGTGGATGACACATTGGAATTGCCAAGATGCGTGATCGTCTTGTGAAGGAGTTCTACTGGCCTGAGGTCCAAAAAGATGTTAAACGGTCCTGTCTCTCCTGTGACAACTGTCAGAGAATTGCACCTGAAACGGATCATCAACCCGACCCCTTGTGGAGTACACCCCTTATCGATGAACAATTTCGACGTGATAGATTGGGTCGACCCGATAAAACCTGCATCGTCGTAAGGAAATCGGTATATTTTAAAGGTCGTAAATTACGCTACACGCTATCCGGAGTCCGTCGCGTTGAGTAATATTGATTCGGATATTGGTCTCTAAATAGATGGGATCCATTGGTTTCCATATTGGTCTATAAATAGATGGGATCCTTGATTTCCATATTGGTCTATAAACAGATAGGATCCCTTGGTTTCCATAATGGTCTATAAATAGATGAAATTCGTGGGTTTTCATATTGGTATATAAATAGATATGATCCCCTGGTTTACATATTGGTCTATAAATAGATGGGATCCATTGGTTTCTATACTGGTCTATAAATAGATGGAACACCTTGTTTTTTTTATACTGGTCTATTAAGAGATAGGACTCCTTGGTTTCCTTTACTTTAAAATGTTTGCTAATTGTTTTCAAAAGTCAGGGAATTTCGTGAAACTAAGAGACATATTTTACATACAAGCTTGTAAAAATTACGTTGCTTACTGAATATTCTGAACTTTGTGTACTTCTCATAAAACTCTTTATGATACATTTATAATTATTGTGAATCTTAGATATACAACTCCTAACATTTCACATCAAATGTTTTGCTGAATATTAATATGCATTTTTCTTGTAATGTTTGTATTGTTTTTGTCCGTAAGCCAAATAATCATTAACAATTTAATAATGCAATACCTAATCAATCAATTATATTATATTATATTATATTATATTATATTATATTATATTATATTATATTATATTATATTATATTATATTATATTATATTATATTATGTTATGTTATGTTATGTTATGTTATGTTATGTTATGTTATGTTATGTTATGTTATGTTATGTTATGTTATGTTATGTTATGTTACGTTACGTTACGTTACGTTACGTTACGTTACGTTACGTTACGTTACGTTACGTTACGTTATGTTATGTTATGTTATGTTGTTATGTTATGTTATGTTATGTTATGTTTTGTTATGTTATGCTATGCTATGCTATGCTATGCTATGCTATGCTATGCTATGTTATGTTATGTTATGTTATGTTATGTTATGTTATGTTATGTTATGTTATGTTATGTTATGTTATGTTATGTTGTGTTGTGTTGTGTTGTGTTGTGTTATGTTATTTATGTTATGTTATGTTATGTTATGATATGTTATATTATGTTATATTATGTTATGTTATGCTAATTTATGTTATATTATATTATATTATATTATATTATATTATATTATATTATATTATATTATATTATATTATATTGTATTATATTATATTATATTATATTATATTATATTATATTATATTATATTATATTATATTATATTATATTATATTATATTATATTATATTATATTATATTATATTATATTATATTATATTATATTATATTATATTATATTATATTGTCATGATATATCATATCATATCATATCATATCATATCATATCATATCATATCATATCATATCATATCATATCATATCATATCATATCATATCATATCATATTGTTCAAAGTCATAAAGTTTTCAGAGTGTAGTATCTTAAATTTCCCCAAAAAAAGTTTCAAAAAATGACATTATTTAATGACTTTTGCTTACTAAGGGATTCAAAATAGAGGTGTAAGTACAGCTCTTGTTATATTCCAATTTTTATATATATATATATATATATATATATATATATATATATATATATATATATATATATATAAATGTGCAGCATGTGATAATGTTATATATATATATATATATATATATATATATATATATATATATATATATATATATATATATATATATATATATATATAAACACACAAATTATATGGCGAATAACAACCCTTTCAAGTCCACTGGATCCAACAAGGGATTACGTGTGTCAGGGATTGATTAAGATAGATGCAATAAACTGAGGACGAACTGTGCGAAACTAGTAAATAACTAGACTGAGCGCTTTCTACTCTTATTGAGTCTTTTTCAACGGCAAATACAAGACATATACAAAAGAAACAAATAAACACTAAAACGTTGTGTTTGTAAAACTCTACATGGCTGTCTCTAATTGTGCTAAACCTATAGATATATTGTCTCAACCAGGCTATATAGACTTGTTGCGAATACTGAAAAATGTTTATAATTCACAGCTTTTTATGATACATATTTTCGATCTTTTCAGGCAAAGTTTGCACGTAATTGGTCATTTTAGTAACTATTTGAATTCACTTCATTCAGCCTACAAGAAATGCACATGCGCGGAATACACTTCCTTTTCCATGATGTTAAAAGTTAGCGAATTGATCTATAGATAATTCTTCTATTTGTCCCATTGAGTCAGGCAAGCTTTCGTCGGCCATCCATTAATCCATTAATGAATCACACATAACTAGCGACAGATCAAATCATCGGTCCTTTAAAATCACTCCTTGACGTGGATGGTTGAATGAAAAGTTGATTGACAGATGCTATCTTCGTTCGATTAGCCTGTCCGACATGCCAGTCTGATTTGTTTAGTACATACGTACATAATGACTGTAACCAAGGGAAGGTCTATCAGGTTATATGTGGTACCTTGTATATGAATCAACAGGTGGAAAATGTTCCTACGACCAGTCTAAACATGTTCTAACCTTTGAGCCTATTATCTAAGTGACTATCGTTTTGTTTGTTCACAAATCTGAACTTGTCTTTTTTAGATCATTCAGTAAGCCTGTAAAGCTTTCGTATTGGTATTTTTTTGCGTTTATGAAACCTTTTCTTCTGTAAATATGAGGGGGTGGGGCTTAGAGCAAATGTCGAAAAGGTCCACTTCATTTACTGACAACTTTGTTACATATCTTGTGACAAGGCCTTTTCACATCGTTTTCTACTCGTATATGTGTCATAACCGTATTTTCGTTTTATAACACAAAGTGATATTGACATCATTAATGTTTTATAAAATCAAATCGCCAATAAATTAGTAGCACAATGATGGTAGAAAGTAAATTCAAGGTATGTAAAAGCTGGTGCAAATTTTAGATAAAGCATCTTTCGAGGGTAAAATAAGACAACTAGAAAATGTATACTTCTTGTTGTTGTTTATATGGTTGGTTAGTTGTTTTGTTGGTTAGTTGGCTATATGGACTGGTGGGCTGGAATAGTTCTTTCAAACGAGAACCATTTGTTTCAGAGAACGTTCACATTCAAGATTTTGGTCTTGAACTTTATTGGATGGTTGAATGAGTTGGTAAAAGGCCACAATGCTTAAAACAGTAAGAGAAAATAACTAGAAAGGTTGCAAAACAGTCAATGGTAAAATAATGCGTGTATTTGTATTAATTATTATCAAAATCGTTACATGCCTGTCACGGAAACTGTCTCGGTTGTTTTAATATCGTTACATAAACGTAGCCTGTCACGGAAACTGTCTCGGTTGTTTTAATATCGTTACATAAACGTATCCTGTCACGGAAACTGTCTCGGTTGTTTTAATATCGTTACATAAACGTATCCTGTCACGGAAACTGTCTCGGTTGTTTTAATATCGTTACATAAACGTAGCCTGTCACGGAAACTGTCTCGGTTGTTTTAATATCGTTACATAAACGTAGCCTGTCACGGAAACTGTCTCGGTTGTTTTAATATCGTTACATAAACGTATCCTGTCACGGAAACTGTCTCGGTTGTTTTAATATCGTTACATAAACGTAGCCTGTCACGGATTTTGTCTCGGTTGTTTTAATATCGTTACATAAACGTAGCCTGTCACGGATTTTGTCTCGGTTGTTTTAATATCGTTACATAAACGTATCCTGTCACGGATTTTGTCTCGGTTGTTTTAATATCGTTACATAAACGTAGCCTGTCACGGAAACTGTCTCGGTTGTTTTAATATCGTTACATAAACGTATCCTGTCACGGAAACTGTCTCGGTTGTTTTAATATCGTTACATAAACGTAGCCTGTCACGGAAACTGTCTCGGTTGTTTCAGTAGCCTTAGATAAACGTGTCCTGTCACGGATATTGTCTCGGCTGTTTTAATATCGTTACATAAACGTAGCCTGTCACGGAAACTGTCTCGGTTGTTTCAGTAGCCTTAGATAAACGTATCCTGTCACGGGTATTGTCTCGGTTATTTTAATATCGTTACATAAATGTAGCCTGTCGCAGATATTCTCTCTGTTGTTTTATTATCGTTACACAACGTAGCCCGTCACGGATATTGTCACGGTTGTTTCAATAGCGTCACAGAAATGTAGCCTGTCACGAATATTGTGTCAGTTATTTTAATATAATTGCATAAACGTAGTCTGTAACGTATATTGTCTAAGTTGTTTGAATATTGTTACTTAGACGTAGCCTGTTACGGATATTGTCTCGATTGTTACAAAATCGTTACATAAACGTAGCCTCGTATTGATCTTTTTTAAGTATTCGTTTGTAGGATGGAATTTAATTGTATACATTTTGAAAATGCGTATCACTAATCTATTAAATACATGTACGAATTATAAATTTCAATCGCTTCAAGATAAGAAAAGGTAAATAATATTTCCACCAGGCAAAATAAATGTCCAAAACGATAAAGCTTATTTCATAGTGCAAATTAATAATACAAAATTATGCTTCTACTTTCATAGTATTTTGGTAATATTTACATGGTAAAATAATTCCAGCTAATTATTTTGTACTAGAAAACACATTTGTTTTAAGCAGAAACTAATATGAGATTGATAATAATCGTAGCGGCGAAGCTGATGGATTAGCTCCATGACGAAGCACGTGCATGTATAACATCGCAAAGATAGAGGCTCGATGACCACTCTTAATCATTGTACACATAAGCCTCTGATTATAAATGCGCTTATCACTGAATACGGACGTCGTTATAATATCACAAATCTATGCATTAACTATTTTCAATTCCCATAACTCTTGATCTCCATTGGGAACACGAATAATTATCTGACGTTGTCGTTGCGATCAACAATGGAAATACAGTACACAATTCATATAATTATCAAGTTGCATAGTAAACCAGTCATTTATTGACAGAACAGTATATATATATATATATATATATATATATATATATATATATATATATATATATATATATATATATATATATATATATATATACATACATACATACATACATACATACATACATACATACATACATACATACAGTGAATATATATATATATATATATATATATATATATATATATATATATATATATATATATATATATATATAATATATATATATTTTATATATACATATGTATGTATGTATGTATGTATGTATGTATGTATGTATGTATGTATGTATGTATGTATGTATGTATGTATGTATGTATGTATGTATGTATGTATGTATAACGGCGAATTTTGATATAGATTTCAGACTATTGAGATAGTTCATCTCGTTGTCATCTGAAAGCAAACACCAAACATGAATGCCAAGAGCAAACCAGGACTATTGCATGTTCCAAAGAACAACAGGTCGAATCTGCAAACATGGTTTTAAAAAAACGGAAAAGAATAAAATGTATGTAATTGAAAAAAAAAACGACTTTGAAAAGAGAAAACTGCATATCTGTTTTGATTTTTTGTAAGATTAGCATCTAGTCATAAAAAAGTTAAGGATGGACTGGTTTGCATAATAACATCGTTCAGATGTAAAGCTAACTTTATGTTTTCACACAAATTATAAGCGTAGCATTCAATGCATCTTTATGCTAATTATTACTTTTCTTCACGCCATGTTTCAGTGGTGTTAAAAAAAAGACAAAAGCATAAAAAAAAACAATAGACAAATTTATAATATGAAATGTTTCCTCTTCACAAGGGAAGAATGTTGCATTTGTTTATGTATAATGAAATCAGTAATGAAAACAGGAATGTAAAATAAGGTAAAATGTCATACAGAAGCTATTCGATTACGGAACTTCATCTACATCAAAATGTTTACATTAGTAACAAATAAAACAAACAAACGAATCAATCCATTATGCTTGTATTTTCTGTGTGAATAATCACAAAACATGGCAGACATAAACAGTAAACCTCTGATATCGCGAGGGGTCCAGTAAGAAATCTTGTTTAATCTATTATACAGTATGTCTTGCTAGCCAAAACGCTTGTGCATAAAAAAAAAGACCAGAGGAAAGTACATTTTATCCCTATGACGTATATTTCCTTTTCACATTTCTTAGTTTTTGACAGTCTAAAATGTCTAGGTAGACAGAAGTACTATAAAGGCTTCATCTGCTTCCTGTCATTTAGGTAGCATGAAACTACGTTTATAAACACATCTTGTTTTCATCTGAACAGATAGGTACGATGGCCAACTGCTTCTGCCCTTGGATAAATATCGCAATGACGATCAGGCACAAAATCAACATGAAAAAGGGCGCCAATCTTTCTTTTAAGTGATGACAAATTTAAAAGAGGCTGTGAAACGTTATGTGAAATAGAGAAATGTCATTCTGATACAACTTAAATTATGCATGGATGTAAATATTTCAAAGTTTTAAAGTTTGCATTTCTCAATTAAATTTTTTAAAAATCAAAATATATTTCTTCTAAAATAAGACCGAATAAAAATTTATAATTTTGTAACACACGCGCGCGCACAAACATATTCAGGGCGACCGCGTGCACTTAGCACAAAATCCACACAATTAGTCAACAATTAAGAAAGAAATCGAGATACCAATAGTTGTTTTCGATATTTCTTTAAATCATCCATCAGATTGCAGTAGTTTTTATTAGCTGATATAACTGATTAAAAGATTATTAAAAAGTCGAAAAGAAATGTCCACGTAATTCCGATCACGACACCAGTCGGCACTTTTGGATTATCGGTCCAACCGTCAATCTACGACGATAAATAGGTATAATGCAGAAAAGTCCGCCGAGAGAGCAGTGAGTCGAACTACACCCCCAACCTCCACCACGCGAACTGAATTTAATAACCCTAATCAATATTCCCTTTATTTTCGGGACGTGGGTAAGTCTTGCCGTATTTTTATATTAATGTTTGAAACTGTCATGTTCTTATGTGAGCAATATCGTTTTAATGCAACTTTACCAGGACGGTTAATAATTGATTCACCCGTTTTTGGCCTTATGAAACACTCCTTCTTCTTATCTACAATTTATGTACTAACCTTTTGCAAATAGAGAAATAAAAGCTAGGCCGGTCGGTACGGTCTTATCGCAGTGTCTGAATTTCACTATGGGTGGTCTGCTGCTCCCTCCAAGGAAAAACCCCTCCATTGTCTTAAGTGCGCTTAGAATCTACGTACATTCCATAAATAACCGATTCCAAGTCCAGTGGCTTACCCATTCTTATATTATATTGATTCGTTATCTAATAAGAACAGCGCCTGTTATTTTGTTTTTCACAACTGAGCAAATTAATTGAAGGTTTTCTTTATAGATGTCGTTAAGTGTAATTTCATATCAAGTATCCACCATACTTTCTAAGGTTGAGAACAGGACTCTCTCTCTCTCTCTCTCTCTCTCTCTCTCTCTCTCTCTCTCTCTCTCTCTCTCTCTCTCTCTCTCTCTCTCTCTCTCTCTCTCTCTCTCTCTCTCTCTCTCTCTCTCTCTCTCTCTCTCTCTCTCTCTTGTACAGACTAAAACAACCTTTGTAAGCTAGTCAGCTTTTTTCTTTTTAATCCAACCACTCACACATCAAAAGTAAATCCTACCCTGAGGTGTTCCCAACAACTTCATAATCTGGTTCAGTCTCTGAGGGCAAAATATTAGGATGAGTATGGTGGGACAGGGAGTAAGAGTACCAAACATATCTTATGAAACCTAACTTAGGAGTACTTGGATTTCAACTAAAATCTTAAGGTAATTTTATCACGCAAAAAAAAAAAAACAATACAGAAGGCGACAATACTCTGCCATCCAGCCGTTTCTTCAAAAACTGTGGTATTTATTTGTTTTGTTTGTTTGTTCTATATATAAAATATATATAAATGAAGAAAAATTATGTTTAAAAAATAAATCTAATGTTTAAAAATTAACTCTAATTAAACAATTTTGGCGAAATAAAGATTATTAATAAATTACCACTATATTAATATTTAAAACTTAATTTACAAATATTTGTTTCCAAAGTGAAGATTAATAGATTTTTGCTTTGCTTACCACTTTCATTCCAAACTAGTCAATGTTATCTTAGAAAATATCTGGTATTATACTCCTGTGCTCTTGTGTTTACACACTTTCAAAAGATGGAGAGGTGTAATGTGGAGTTATTTTGTAATATCCACAATGGAATGATAGTTTTATGCGATTTTATGCAATGTGACTGAAATTTCTTTACTAGCGGTTCTTATGGCATTCATTTAACATCTGCAGCAGACATCCGATAAAAAATGTTTCATTCCATCTGTTCGAAAAATTAGCTCGAACTTGCCCAAAGTACACTGACCTTAGCAATTATAAAAGAAAGAGAAATGAAACTTGCCAGAGTAAGAATTACCAGATTCTGAAAGCGAGCTAAATAAATAATAAATACAGATAAAACTAAGTATTTTAAAAAATCTGTGATTTTTTTTTGGTCTAATTTACCTTTCCTTTGAAATCCTGGAAGTGAAAATGACGTCACAGTAGTTTGAAAGGTGCATATCTAAAGAACTCATAATACTAATTCAGCTTCTATTGTAAACCTAATGGAACATCATAACATTAAAAATTAAAAACCTAAGACATTTCCTTCATGCCAGCATCTGAGCAGAGAAAACTATATGATCCACAGCATTTTTCATTTACATTTGAAACATGATTTTTCAATTTCTCATCAAAGAATCAGGTACCAATTTCCGTAAAGAGTTCGACAAGTGTAAGTATTTCAAAGAACTGAAATTCCATCAATGAAAAAGTCTCTTTTTTAATTACAACTATGACGAGCTCTCAAAAAATTATTTCACTAGAAACATATTGGGATATGTTTTGGGTACAGTCCAAATACCCTTCACCCGTGCGAAAACAACTCTTTCAAACAGTCTCAAAAAACATTATCTAAAGACATTATCGACACCATATGCAAATATTTCCTGAACGTCTTAAAAAGAACAATACCGTTGTCTAAACACCAGAAATAGCACTTAGCCAAGCATTGGCACCTTCTTCGCCAAATGGGCCAAAAGAAAGTACCCATCACTAACAGGAAAAGATGTTGGTGGAACGCAGAGGAATTCTTTTTTCTGTGCCGTTAGGACCCTTTTATCAAATGATAGACTGGAGCAATGCTGAGAAGACTTGTGGGACGTGTTTATCCCACTGTGAAAAAAAGAAGATAAAATTCTTTGTGGAAAGATCTCATACGTGTACTTTGGAATGTCAACGAAGGACGAAAACTAGCTTAAGAGCCCAATAAACGATGGATAGAACTATACCGTTGGCAAGAGCAATGGACTCTTCATTTAACTTCCATTCCTCATCTGACCCAGATGTCCCAGTTACAACACAAATTGCAATCGTTGATGATCGCACCGATTTGTAAGACACCGAAAATTCGCAACATTACGGCCATGTTTTCCACCACCACCATCTCCAGTGACCAAGACAGACGCAACCACATGAATGCCTGAGGAAGAAGGCCCACGAGAAGTCTTTCAAATGTCATCAGCTTTCATCCATGGTAAGGTTGTAGCGTCCTTGTTGACCCACCCCTTCCCCTATACCCCAGCGAAAAGAACTAAAAGATTGGGTTAAAAAGATGATGTATACTCCACCTTCAACAAAAGAGAAAATGAAATCAAGACAAAAGCAATACCATTGCCTCCGCTAACACCACCATCACCACCCTCGTCTTCTACCCCTGTGGCATGTTGGACACGCCAAACCGTTTCCAAGCCATCCCACCAAAGCAAATATAGCATTACTGAACAGTGGTGACATATTGAAGTAAGATTTATAATAGAGAATCTGTTAGCCAGCATTTATTACAATCCAGCTCATCCTGCGAGTTAAGGAGGAATTCAACATTTGTATCGTGCTTCCAAAACCCCGACTGAAAAGTTAACGTTTACCTCAGGTTCAGCGATGGTTACAAGAACAAGCCACAAACCCATTCGACGAAATGTTTCAGAAGTCGCACCAAAGTAGAAAGTATCGATCATTTGACAGCAAGCCGATTTAGCCGATTTGGTCACCTACTACCACGGTTACAAATATTTGTTTTGCGTCATCGACGTCACTGCCAAATTCGCCTGGGTCGTGCCTTTGACTTCTGAGTAAGTACGAGCCTTGCTACTGGTTTTAAAAGAAAGCTGTCGTCACCCACTCCGATGGCAAACTGACAAAGGCATCGAATTTCTGAATCAAGCTTTCCAAAAAGAATTGAAGAGACTTCCATTTTTTTACCACAGAGAATCCCAAACCAACGCAAGCATTGTGGATCATTTTCAACGCAATTTATAAGAACGCATGTGGAAATATTTTACTCTTTAAAACACTCTCAACTACGTCGACGTTTTACCGCGCCAGGTCAAAGCTTACAACCAATTTTACCATTGGAACATCGGATGCGCCCCCGAAGAAGTGACTCACAACAACGACGTACCATGTTGGATCGTCTGCTTGTTACTTCCCCCGGCTGCGATTCTTAAAAACCTGGAATGTTGACAACAACAGATTGGGTACGCATTGGCAAAACAAAGCGCATTTTCGACAAAGGTTATTTACTCATTTATCCAAATGGACCACCAAATTGTTTCGTGTCACTAGACGAGTGCGTTGCCGTTATTTCTCCGCTTTTAAATCGGAAGACATGAAAGGTGAAGTGTTAAAAGTAACTTTCTACTTGCTACGAGTTACAACCAGTGGCCAATAAAGAAGCATTTTCGATCGTAAAGACCCGAAAGGTGGCAAAAGTACTCTCGAAGTAGTAAAAGTGCGTTGGAAAAGATATCCTCCGAGTTTTTATTCTTGGATCGACGCTTCGCAAGTCATCGACAATGAAAAGAAGTGACCATCAACCCAGCATCAGCATCAGGATCACTCCTCCTCTGAATTCTTTTCTGCAATATCTACAAAAACATCTCCTGTGTATTTGAAACTTAAATCGTCTTTTTCAGACAAATCTTTGTTGTGTATTGTGGCATCGGTGTCACCATCGCCAATTTGAGTTTGTAACAAGAGACAAACAATCGTGGACCATTTTACTAAGTAGTTTCATCAATTAATCTACCCAATGCTTCCCTGAAATATATATCAGTAGTAACAACAGGAGTCCAGAGGACAACGCTAGTCACACCCAAACAGTAATAACCCTCTTTTGGAAACAACTTTAACCTCGAGTGACTCCTCAGAAAGCAGAACTCTCGAATTATCAATAACCAATCTTATTTTACTTTACTCAGTGACAGTTCCATGGATATGTTTCTCAACATTACCTAGCACAGTTTCATGGCCAAATTACCTCAGGCCATCCAGTTGTATCTCGAAGCTTATTGGGAAGTGGCTTCGGTAGAAATCATTCATCCGACACAATACCAAAATGTCAGTGGAAATCCAATGAAGTGTTTCGTCGAAATCCTGAACGAACAGGTTTAACAACACTTGCCAACGATCTTGGCTTTTACGAATCCAAACGGCATCACCAGCCAATTTTAAATTGAGCATCTATAGCATAACAATTCCTAAAGGCAATTATTTTGGCACTCAGCATTTGGTGGAAACAATTGCTAGTATTTTCGATGCTCAGTTTGGCAAAATCCTGGAAAAACAAAACTAAGTGTCAAGATCGAGTTCAACAAAATAGCTCGTCGTCTGCTGATAACATTTCGGATGACAAAATGATGTCCATCGCTCTTTCTCCCAGTTTGTTTGAAATTTTGGATGGAGAACTCTAAAGACTCAAACAACAATGTCCAATTTTGCAAGTATTTTCGTTACCCTTTGGAACTGAACGAAGGAATGAATTTGATTTCTATGTATGCCGATTTGGTGAAAAACACATCCCACCGTTACTTCGAGTCATTCCTTGCAAAGTGGATTCTGCTGTAGCTGTTTACGAAGAAAGTTGACAACCTTATTACGTTCACAGTGAATTTGTACATCCTCATTATTTGTCTCTCAGTAAGTTAAATTTCGACAGTAACAACTTCGGTATAAATGGAGATCTGGGACAAAATATTCCATTTTAGAAAGGAAAAGTCACGGTAAAACTCTATCTTTGAAAAAGATTCTCAGCGACATGTAAGTCATGTATCCCGTGTACTAGAAGGCGCTTGACAGCGAGGAGGTGGTTTAGGAGATATGCTGAAATCTGCGTTTCGTTCAGTGGCGCCCGTCTGGAAACCGATGGTGACACGATGATTGCACGCATTGAAAGATTAACGCAAGGAAAAGAATTTCTCCAAAATGTCATCATCTACAAAGTCCCAAAGAGGTATTGTTGAGAGAAAACAAAAGTGTGTTCCATTAAACTGGAAAAGACATTTTGGCTAGCCGACAAAACTCCTATAAATGTACTGCATTCTGTTGAGTAAGCACTCCTTCTCCCTTCACGCCACATCAAAGACAAAGCAGAAGAGACTACAACGACAGAAGAGTTCATAAACACGTTGAAAGAAAGACTAATAAAAGACGAACATCCAGAGAAACAGACGTCTTTGATTATTAACCAGAAAGAAAATGATGCACCGAGAGTCTTACGAATGTTCTAAGTCAGAACTGTATCTGTTTTCTATGCCACCCACCATGATGACAATGCAAGAAATGCAAGAATTCTAATGAAAAAAAATCCATTCCATCTCCTTTATGACGGCCTCAGCTCTAATTGAATTTGAAGTCAAAGAACAGACCAAAGATTACATTGATCTAAATAGCAGTTACTTGTACTTGAAAGTCAAAAGTGCTCGAACCGGATAGTTCCGATCTAGACACCGACGAGAAAGTAACCCTCATCAACAGTTTCATGTATGTATTGTTCAGCTAAGTGGACTTGTACTTGAATAACAAACTGGTCAGCAGCAGCATGGATACTTACCCTTATCGAGTGTACCTAAAAAAAAATCTCTTGACGTACGGAATAGAAGAAAAAAAAACTATCATCTGCATGCTTGTTCAGTGCGAAAACCTGCACGGCGGGCAAGCTCGACACAATATCAGACGAAAATGTGGGATTTCAGACCGTAAAAGGAACATAAAAATCAGCTGTAGTATAGAGTTGATGGATTGCTTGCATTTGGACATGTGGTTGCAAGACAATTATTTGCTGAACTTAGTAGATGTCCGCCTAAGACTGAATCGAAACAGTGGCACTTTTCATTTGTTGGGTGATGGTGATAATTACAAAAATTTCATCCAAGAACTCACATTTTACGTACGACGTGTGGAAGTGTTACTTAAAGTGGCAAACGACATTAGTCACACTTTGAGCAGAACGACTACCAAGTATCCAATGCGACGAGTGGAAGTCAGAACCTTCATCACTGTAGCTGGACTCCGATCTAAGATCGATGATCGTCTTTTCCAATAATATTTGTTATGCTTTTGATTTTACTCCAGACTAAGGCAGCGACGAGGACATTTCCACCCTGTAAAATCTGCCAAACGTCGTGTGGAACATCAGCTTCCAGAACTCTACCCTATTGGGATTGTGGAACCTCGTTTTAGATTGGAGACGATGATGTCCTTAAAACAATAGAAGAGACGACTGCGAAGAGGACATCCTGATATGGAGATGGCCAGAACAAGAAGACCATTTAGTCCTGTTTGCGAAGTACATAGCTTCATAAAATACAGCGTTCACCCAAAATAAAAGCATTATCCCGTTAAATTTGACTGGTATAGTCAAATTCAACACGATAAATGCTTATTGATGAGCCAAGAAGAAAAATTGGAGGAGTATCTGGATGACGCTTGGGGTCTCATCTCTCAAGTTGTGTTGCATCAGTTGTATAAAGACTTGCTTGCTTATTCCTTGTCTCCATGGACTTCTCTGGAAATCAGTCGTATCGAAGCTCTCTTTCCACAGAGTACAGAGACGAAGCGAAGAGCCATTTACTCCACATCGATCTGCAAGGAAAAAGTGAGGATGGAATTGATGACTCATTATTACCTGCGAGATTAAAAGAAATGGATACCTGGGAACTTCATTACTTTTTGCAAAACAGATCGTATATCGCTTCTTGAAAGCATGATTTGTGTGTTAAAGATAAACTTCATCATTGCAAACTTAATTACAATCAAGACTATGTCAAACCTAATGATAATCAAGATTATGTCATTAACACCGATGACAGTCATCTCCCAGGAGCACATTGGGTAGCCATCTACTTTCCAACGAACACATGATGGAGTATTTCGATTCTTATGGATTACGACCTTTGGAAGACGACATCGTTGACTTCATGAGAAGAAATGCCAAGACGACTCATTTCAATAATGTGAAATTACAAGACACAGATTTCCTGGTGTGTGGACAATATTGTGTGTATTTTCTTTATCAACTCAGTTTTGAATATCCCTTAGAACATTTAGTGACTTTTTTGATAGTAACTCTTCTAGAAATAATAACGATGTAGACAAATGGTTTTGTGAACAGTATAGTTGTCTTTTGTCTTGATCTAGGAAAATATAACTCGATATAACAACCCACCCACCCTAAATACACACACACACACATACACATTCTTACTTCTAATAAGTGTCTAGTTATTGATTTCACTTTTTCGATATTTGCAACTTTTTACAACTCATCCGCTTTGCGATGGTTATGGCAGTGAGCATACAGTGGGTTAAGTATTAACTGTGAAAACATTATCTGCCTCCCCTTCGCTAAGCCTTTCTATAATCATTTGCTAAAATGAATGCAGAGAGTATCAGGATCACATATCCTTATTCAACACAAAACCCCACTATACGTTACAAACAGCCTTACTATTACTATCCTCTATCAAACAAATATCACCAGGGGAATTGGTCGGTGAACGCATTAATACATCAACTAAAATCAACTGGCCCCAGCCTAGTTCAATAAAGGTGGCTTAATCCTCCAA
Source organism: Potamilus streckersoni (assembly GCA_016746295.1). Lineage (NCBI taxonomy): Eukaryota > Metazoa > Mollusca > Bivalvia > Unionida > Unionidae > Potamilus > Potamilus streckersoni. The sequence continues at coordinate 2,081,144 of JAEAOA010000332.1, read as the reverse complement.
CCACCAGGCCCCGCCGCACAAAGTGGCACTATTGGACCCCAATTAATCACATGAGATGATTCAACTCGAAATCATCATGCTCCACACATAAGGCATAATTAAAGTAAGCATGGGCCATAAACACCCTTACTTAAATTACAAAAACTACATAAAATAACTCATAATTCACAAAGATATAGATATTGTTTCACTGACCGGTTTCGTATACAATAACGGAAAAGAACAGATATATATTCTAACTTGCAAATTGCAAGACGGCACTATTAGAACAATATAACGGATGTCTGAGGCACTTGGTGTGTTGGTGGTGCTTCTCTTCCCACCGTTTGGACATTCATCTGAGTATTAGGTAATATATAAAATGCGAGGGGTAGCGAGATGCTCGATACCTAGATAATTTAAATATCATGATGCTTGGCGTTGGATGTTGAGAAAAAAAGATTGCCATCTATTGGAGATATCCGGCAAGTCTGCGGTATGTGACAAGGTGAGTGTCAACCGTTCAAGAAGCCAAGCACCTGGATAAAGAGATACGGCGGGAGGAAAAGAAGATGAAATGAGTAATACTGCAAAGTACTTTTATTGAAGAAAGTCTTGGGTTTAATGGTGGTGACTAAGGATATATTGGACTTACCTGTCTTAAGCTGCGGGAAAAGGACATACACTGCATTAAAAAAAATCATGAGATCATTGTCAGGAAATTGGTGAAGTAAGAAGTGGACATGATCAAGGTCACCTTGGCAAAGGAAGTAAAAGAAAAAGAAAATTACAAGATCAAGGAAAACTTTAAAAAGTTAAAGATCAAAGTCCAGGAAAAGTTTAGAGCTATGGAACAATCTGACTGGATCCCGGGCGATAAAGAAAAGAATAAAAGGCAGACTGAGAAATTGGTGGAAGAAATTGAGGAAATAAAAGAAGAACTCAACGGCTCTATTCAGGGCCACTCCATTGCCTCGAAAAGATTTACTACATTGCCCACCCCATCCCACCCCAAATTTTTTCTTTCTGTTGTATCTGTATTTGTGTACTTGTTTGTTTTTATATATAGGTGTATGTGTATCTGTATGTTTTTCCCTATCTCCATTTCACCGACCTACATTTGCGCGCATATAGGTAAACTCGAACACTGTTGATAACTGTCCATCCGATTGAAGTCAGCCACTTGAAACGTTGTTACCATTTTTCCCTAGCGTCCACTACTGTGAAGTCAACCCTTGTTTCATTCCTGTTGACCCTATACTGCCCCGTCATAATAAATCTCCCTTCACCCTAAATAGTTTGCCTCTGTAACTTTTCAACATTGGAAATCCCGTTTGCCACCAGCTGTCATACATTACAACTGTAATGTGTTTTTGATTCATGTGAGGTTTACAATTCACTAGTGTAATTTACCGGAAATAAATATAATATTAATCACAATCATCAAATAAACAGTTACAATTGATACTTTTTTGTTTGTGTTTTTGTCTGTGTTTCTATGTAAGAAAGTAATTATTGCCAAGTATGTATGTATGTATGTATGTATGTATGTATGTATGTATGTATGTATATATGTATGTATGTATGTATGTATGTATGTATGTATGTATGTATGTATGTATGTATGTATGTATGTATGTATGTATGTATGTATGTATGTATGTATGTATGTATGTATGTATGTATGTATGTATGTATGTATGTATGTATGTATGATATATGTATATCTTATTTGGGGATTTAAATGAATATTATCTTGTAACCAAGTAATTGTTTGGAATTTGACACGACATAAAATAAAAAAAAAGACCACATTCCGTCCTGGTAATACTTGCCTTAACAGGTGCGTTTGTTTGCTTCTAAATTTACAATTGCAGTTGAAAGAAATGAAAATTAATTCATTACATCAAAAAAAAACAGGATGAAAACACGTAAACTGCATACAAATTTAGATTTAGTATCCTCCGTTCTCGATGAAAAATTCTCATTGAAATGACTGAAATTGGCACCCGACTCTTTAGTGAGGCATTTAAATTTTCAAATTCATGTAAATAAAAATGCCGCGGATAAAATGGTTTTCTCTTGTCAGAAGCCGGGATTAAGGAATTGTCTTAAAGTTTAGAATTTTTAATGTTATGATGTTCCATTAGGTTTGCTATAGGAGTTGAATTAGTATTGGAAGTTCTTTAGATATGCACCTTTAAAACACCTACGTGGTCATTTCGCTTCAAGGATTTCAAATATATATTGAACAAAGAATATCCCAAAACGTTTCACATACATTTTTTTCCATTTTTATAATTAATTTACCATTCAATTATAAACTATTGACTTAATAAAGAAATGATTTACATCAATTCTTGCGTGAACATTATCTTTTAGGTACGAGTATGGAAATGTATTGAATACACAATCTTAGATCATGAGTAGTTTTTAATAGAGCAGTGCTTACTGACCGATGCATATTTGTATGCAGACTTAAAGGGGACAAAAACCCTAACCAGCAAAATTTTATTGTAAATAGAAGGATATGTAATAGTTTGTGTATATAATCTATCCTATTTGTTTCGTTGCATTTATTGTATTTGCACAAACATTTAATAATAAAAATGCGTTGAATTCCGAGATCAAATGGAAAGAACCTACCCCTCAAGTTGTTATATCCCTTTTATACAAGCAGGATGTGACGTCATTTGAGACAATTCCCGTACAACAGGCATATAAATACTCAGTGTCAAGTAGAAACTATCTTTCAATGCGCAGCTCTGAATTGAGTGAATAAAAGCAGTTCCCAAAAACAAATATTTTTTCTTCACATTTCTATAGGACCCTAAAGGGTGATTTGTATGAGCGATCACATTAAAGAGAGAAGGGACTTATGACCGAGATATTTCGAGCATGAAAGTTTTTCAAAAGACCAGAGACTCTTCAAACTATTGGGTCTGAGCCAAAACGGTAGCGTTTGAAGCCTGATGCAGTGCCGACTTTTTTTAAAAAATATTTTTCTATTCTGATAACAAGACAGAAGACGGGAAGTCGTAGTCGACATAGGCCAGTGAGCATCACATGAGTCTGCAGTTTTATCAATAAAGCACGACGAAATTTCTGACTACCTGAAATTTCGTCGTGCTTTATTGATAAAACTGCAGACTCCTGTGGGAGCATTAAGGACTCAATAATTTAGGAGCACCGTCAACGTTTCAATACCTGAACGTGTAATTTCAATCAATAAAGTTTAAAACATCAGTAGCTTCTGATATTGCCATTATACACATACATTCACACATATTTCTAGAACTGTCATAAGTTTTCAAATTCATCAGTCAGAAGCGAGAATACATGAATCATGTGAAGGTTTCAGATGAGAAGGTCTTGCGAATCGTGCTCACTACACATGATGGTAATATTTGTATATTTTTTTACCTAGTATATTCTACACCCTACGGAAAAATCGTCTATATGATATGTGTCGGTAGACCCTAAAAGGACAAAATAATTTACTGAATAGTATAGTTATTGCACATAATTTCACAACAATTCGATCACTTTATACATTGCTACGTGGTATTTATTTTTTAACAGATTGGTTTATGGAGCCTTGGAAGAGGTGGGGGTGTAACATGTGCTCTCTCTCTCTCTCTCTCTCTCTCTCTCTCTCTCTCTCTCTCTCTCTCTCTCTCTCTCTCTCTCTCTCTCTCTCTCTCTCTCTCTCTCTCACACACACACACACACACACACACACACACACACACACACACACATATTTTCTCTTCCGAAAGCCACTGAGATTGGCAACAAATATTCCATTCTTGGTTGGACATTGGAACACATTTACTACACAAGTACCTGTGTGGTAAAAAGGCTAAAATTATTTGAAAAAAACTGTTGCCTGTTTGATATTTTAAATGTCCATTTCATTGACGAGCATTCATCCAATTATGACATGTACAAGTTCATATTAATAGCTGTTGGATTAATCAAGGCTATAGAAAGTGAAAACCAATTTCCAGCCTACCCCCCCAAAAAAAATGGCAAGAAAAACTCTGATCTGTAATATTAAATTGTTTTGACTTAAAAGAAAATGAAAAGAAAGAAGAAGAATCAATGAAACAAAAAAAAATGAATTGTGAAAGAAATCGTAATCGGTAGAAAATTATAGCCCTCTCCCTACCAGGTTTATTGATTAGATTTTGTACTGCTATTTAGTTTGGTATTTAAAATTAAAGGTAGTTTATAATCATCGTCATTGTCAGAACCTGACAATTCCTGTACATCTTTGTCACACGAATTTGTCTTGGGTTCATACATATAAGGCTGGATGTTCATGAAATATTCTACTTCTGGATTGTCATCCACATCACTGACAGTCGACATAATTTAAACATTCAAGTACAGTCAACTCATAGAATGATTAACTGTATTATCATAGGAGTCTGCAGGGTTTTTTTTTTCAATAAAGCACGACGAAATTTCTGACTGCATGAAATTTCCTTAACGGTAATATAAAATAATCATTTTATAATACCGTAAGGTGATTTCATGTAGTCAAAAATTTCGTCGTGCTTTATTGATAAAACTGCAGACTCCTGTGCTATTATCAACAATGCCAGCTTGTACAGTTTCTCAAATGACGTCACATCCGCTAATTGTTCAGGATGATGGAAGTGCGTTAGTTTATTCAAGACGGATCGGGAGAGATGATCGGTTTTTCATAAATTTCTTCGTAACGAGTAAAAAAGAAAGGTACAAATTTTCAGAAAATGAAACGTATGATTTTAATTTGTTAATTTCAATTTCGACCGTAACTTTTAACTTATATCACCGATATAGGTGATAATTCTTTCATATTTTTATTTAAAATATGAAAATCTAGGGAAGAGAAAGTTGTTGCTGAATTCGGAAAAGATGTCACGAACCTTGTACATCAAAGCATAATCTTACACCTTCGTCGATCGGTAACTATGGCAACATAGGCGAGAGCATACGCAAGTACAATAGTAACGTTATCAAGATTTTCAAACTTGTCACAGGTCGACACTTATACATATTTATGATCTTGAGCACCGTGACGATAATCTGATCATGTCTCTTGATAAGGAAGATGATGCAATTTTCACAAGTTCTTTCGTAAGCTCAAGGTTTGTTACGAAAGTTTGTCTGTCTAGTAATTAATTGTTTTATTAATTTTATTGCAATGAGGTTGATACCTGTCTAATGTATCTAGTAAGGTTTAAAACGTAATAATTTTTTTAAATACGCTTTGAAACGTTACAAAATAGGTTCTCAATATATTTCGGTTTATGTCCACCTTTGGCAGCTTAATAGCAAATTCTGAGTTTCAGCTGAGTTACTCCAAATCTAGTCAGACAGACATTATGTACGCATACAGTCACACAATTGTACACCAAATCTAGTTAGAAAGACACTATGTACGCATACAGTCACACAATTGTACTTCATACACACGTGTGTACTAGTTTTCGCTGAGTTACAGCAAATCTATTCAGACAGACATTATGTACGCATAGTCACACAATTGTACATCAAATCTAGTCAAAAATACATAAAGTACGCATACAGTCACACAATTGTACATCATACACATTTGTGTACTAACATATATACCACATGCATATATATTCACACATACAAACAAACATTCCAATATCATTGATTATGCTTTTATTATTTCAAATAGTGTTTCTATGTTAAATATATTATTTTAAAAATCAGCCTCTTAATATAGAATTTATATGCATAGAAATCAGTCCACACGAATTTATTAAAATCCAGAATTACACGAGATTTATTGTTTAAACCAAAATATAGTTCTTCAAAAGCTGTATCGGCCATTGTCAGACTTTACCTGCCGTATACCTAAAATATATCCAATATCTGGTTATTCTTACATTTGGAACCTTTGCATACCTGAGAAAATAAGTTGAATTTTTTTGTTAAAACTACTAAATCATTTAAGTAGGTTGAAAATTGCTTTTTTAATAAACGTGAACATTTGAAGTATGATGGTCTTAAATCTGTGACAGATGGACCAAATTTAAAAAAAAATTAGAGTACGATTTATTGTATTCATCACAATTTTAGAGCTCGTTCATTCAAATTTGCTCATGTGTATAAGAGTTTGTAATGCCATGGTAAAGGACAATGGCTGAAATTTGATATAATTAATGAGAGATAGACTGGCACTCGTACTTCATTTGCAAGATATTTACCAATTATTTCCAGCACATTCTTTTGAGGTGTGTTTGTATAAAGTCGAAAGTTGTCCACGACAGAGTTGTATCGATCAGAATCATTTCTGAGTAGGTGACCAAGAACTGACCCCTGGGGTACCTCTTTATAAATAATTGCTATTTCGTTGAGTTTCTTTCTGTTTGATAGGTAATCGGCTATAGTGTTTACAATCGAACCTGACAATTTACATGAAACCAGATACTGAAGGAGGAGCGTTTGGTATAGAAAATCAAATTCTTTAGATAATTTCAAAATAAATGATGCGTATTTTTTTTCTTCTTTCTGAAACTAAGCGCAGGTCTTCAAAAAATCTCATTTAAATAATTTGACAGCTAAAATCCTTTTGAAATCAGAAAGGCATGAATGTAAGATTATGTCAATGTAATTGAAAGAGTTACATGCCAATTTAATTTATGAGTTTGGAAAGTTTAAGTGTTTAAAAGAACTGAAATTCCATCAAAAAACATCCACCCTTGATTTACTTTACATCTTTATGTATGTTGAAAGACTGAGTAACTAAACACTGCGCATGCTTGGCAAAGATTACAAAAGTGAATTTTAAATTATTAGGTACTTGAGTCCTCAGTCCAAATCACACCATAAATCATACATCGAAATAAAGAGAATGAAAAAGTTCTTTTAAAAATATGTCTTTTTTTAAAAAAATCTCCCGAATAGCCAGAAAAATATGGAAAATTATTTTCCTTTAATAAGAAACTTTGTGCAAATTACGAAACTGTTGAGATGAAGTTAATGAGCAATTTAGGTAAAAAAGCAATTTAGGTATACAAAATGCAATAAATTTCCAAAATGTAATTTATGCTTGTCTCTGTTTTATAATTGGGAAGCACTAAATATTTCCCTGCTACAGAAGTGTATTCGGGGTATAATCAATATTTATCATACCAATCACAAGAAAGGAAAGTTATATATGTCCGATGTTTTACACTACTATAAATGTAAGCGTCATATGTTTTCGGTTTAGGCAAGGTTTACAATTGACTTGTGTAATTTATTGGAAATAAATATAATATTAACCTCAATCATGAGAGAGAGAGAGAGAGAGAGAGAGAGAGAGAGAGAGAGAGAGAGAGAGAGAGAGAGAGAGAGAGAGAGAGAGAGAGAGAGAGAGAGAGAGAGATGCATGGTTAGATGTATGCATAGATGGAAGGATGGATGTGCCTTTTAGTTTTAGAAATAAACAAAAATGCGTAAACAAGCAAGTAAAGCCGTCACTAACGGTTGTATTTGTATTTATCTTTTTATGTGTTGTTAAATTCCAAAACATTTACTGGCTTGCAAGATAATATTCAGTCAAATCCACAAGTAAGATAATAGATAATAGTTTCAGCTCACTGACTTTCAAAAATATCTTCAAATTATGGCAATGTACAATAATGTCATAACGGGCTACTACTGGATCCTTACTCTCCTCGTTCTTTGTCTTAACACCCATTCACATTTAAAAACAACCTTCTACATTCACTTTCTTTCTGATGTTCAGCACTAGACTTAATGGTACTCTGTATTACCTAGTGAAACATGCACAAAGCTATCATTATCGAAACTAACTTTTGAATATGGAATCGTCGACATGGGGATAATTCTTTCATAATTTTATTAAAAAGTATCAATTAAACAGAAAGAAAGAAATGTTTTCTTAATTATATCGGAAATGCTATGAACCTTGCACATTAAAGAGTACCCATACACTTTCGTTGATTAGTAGCTATGCAGCATAGGTGAGTGCATTCACAAGGACAATAATAACGTGATCAAGGTTATCAAAATTACACCGGGTCAACGATTACGCATATTTATAAACTTGAGCTACGTGCCCATCATGCCCTTCGATAATGAAGGTGATGAAATTGTCACGGGTTCTTTCGTCAGCTTCAAACATTTGTCCAATAGAAACAAAGCATTTTGTTTTGATAATTTTATTGCAGTAAGGTTGACACGTATCTGATGTATCCGGTAAAGTTTTAAACGTAATAATTTATTCGAACACACTATGAAACGTTACAAAATACGTTTTCATTTTTTGGAAATTGTCCACCTTTTGCAGCTTCATTGCAAATTATAATTAATAGCTGATTTACTGCATATCTACAGACAGACAGGAGGCATTATACATACATACATGCATACATACACATGTTCAAACATAAATACGTATAACCTACATGCATATATATTCACACATACAAACCAATATACTAGTGTAATTGATTATATTTCTAATTCTTTCAAATATTGGTTATATGCTAAATATATTTTTTTTTAAATCAGCCTCTACATACAATTTCTATGCGTAGAAATCAGTCCATACGAATTTATTATAATCCAAACTTGCATATTGTTTAAACCCAAATATAGTTCTTCAAAAGTTGTATCAGCCATTATCAGTTTAATTGCCGTATACCTAAAATTTATCCAATATCTGGTTGATCTTTAATTTAAAACCTTTAAGGTCTTTGCATACCTAAAAGAGCAAGTTGAAATGTTTGAAAACTACTAAATTAATTAAGTAAATTGAAAATCGCTTTCGTAATAAACGTGAACACTTGAAGTGTGATGGTCTTTAATCTATGACCGATGTTCCAAATCCAAAAGTTCTGTGGTACGATAATTTTATGTATCAGGCTTTATGGGCAATGAATTTTTCTAGTTCGCTCATGTTTATGAAACTGTTGAAATGCCACGAAAATGGAGAAAAGTGACTCCCAAGAGTTTTAAGAAATCTTTACGTGAGCTTTTTGTCTCATTGGTGGAGAAAGTCTGCATATATTTGATCAAGTGCTTGAAACTGTTCAGGGTTTGCTTTCATTTCAAAGTCGGAACACCCATCTGTCCTTATTAATGCATTCAGTTTTCAATGAAGAAGTTAACATTACAGTCATGGTAAGCATAATGTAGCATGTTGTCAATGAAGAAGTTAACATTACAGTCATGGTGAGCATAATGTAGCATGTTGTCAATGAAGAAGTTAACATTACAGTCATGGTGAGCATAATGTAGCATGTTGTCAATGAAGAAGTTAACATTACAGTCACGGTGAGCATAATGTAGCATATTATCAATGGAGAAGTTAACATTACGGTCATGGTGAGCATAATGTAGCATGTTGTCAATGAAGAAGTTAACATTACGGTAATGGTGAGCATAATGTAGCATGTTGTCAATGAAGAAGTTAACATTACAGTCATGGTGAGCATAATGTAGCATGTTGTCAATGAAGAAGTTAACATTACGGTCATGGTGAGCATAATGTAGCATGTTGTCAATGAAGAAGTTAACATTACAGTCATGGTGAGCATAATGTAGCATGTTGTCAATGAAGAAGTTAACATTACGGTCATGGTGAGCATAATGTAGCATGTTGTCAATGAATAAGTTAACATTACGGAAACTGTGAGCATAATGTAGCATATTATCAATGGAAAAGTTAACATTACAGTCATGGTGAGCATAATGTAGCATGTTGTCAAGTTTTAAGGACCAGAATACTTTCTGAGTAGGGGACCGAGAATTGACCTCTTGAGTATCCCTTTATAGATATTTGCTCACGAATTCGTCGAGTTTCTTTCTCTTTGATAATGTGCTATAGTGTCTACAGTGGAATGTGAAACTCTATATGAAACCAGTTTGTGGAGGAGGAATTTTGGTGTAGAGAGTTACATTTTTTAATTTCAAAATAAATGATACATCCTTGTTTTATTTTCTATAACTAACCTCAAGTCGTCACATAGTCACAATGATATAGTGTGAAACCTAAAATCCTGTTAAAATCAGAAAGGCATAAGTGTAAGATATTGTCAAAGTAATTAGAAATCTGGTCACATGTAACTAGTTCGATGATCTTTCTACAGTTGGTGGAACATTCAGTGATCCATTTGAATCGCTGTTTCTTTTCGTTGTATATTTGGACAACCTGAATTTTCTCGAATATGATTTTGAAAAGAATCTTGATTTACGCTGTTAATTTGTTATGGTACCAATCAGTAATCGAACTTTCAGGTTTTTATAATTAACGTGAAACAAATCATTCCCTGATATCTTTGTCTTGTAAATATTATACATAAAATCTTCTGTACGGTCTTCATTTACATAAGAGAAACGCTCACTGGTAGTATGTAAACTACAATGTGGTTGGTAGGTAGGTGGCTAAACTAAGGAGGCAGGGGCCAGTTTTTATGTACAAATTTAATGCCGCAATTAGTGGCCTAGTACAAAAATATCATAAAAATCAAGTACACAAGTGAGGTCAAGAATGTCCATATTTTGAGATACCTATATTACAATAAAGCATAAAAATATTATCCACTTGACCAGAGAAATCAGTGGCAGTTCACAGCAGAATAAGTTTATGCACCCCATCCCCAAATTTATACTTGCAATTTTCATGTCCGAATACTATTTTTGACACCATGTGGTGCTCATAGTGCAAACACAAGCCCTTTTCCTAGATGACAATTCTGCAAAACAGAGTGTACTAAACAAGCTGATGCAGTTGAAAATAGTTGTCATCCAAGCCGTTTTTTAGATATTCTCCTTGTCCCAAACCCACGTGTTTATTTTCTATGAGAGGCTAGCTCTTCTTCCTAACCAACTATTACTATTTCACTATCAAAATTTTGCAGAGTAACTATGGAAGTTATACATGCCTGACATCATTTCAAGAAAAACACAAGCCAAAAACAAATAGTTCACAAATATATCCATATCTTTAATTAGTAGACAATAATTGCTGAAAAAGTCACACCATAGCCTTAAGATAAGAAATTTGCCAAGGGCCAAATTACGAAACTGTACCCTGCCACCTAGTATATTTAGCCCATATCAATTACGGCTTTTTGAATGCATCTCCTAACGTGCCAAACGACATACTAGAAGGCCCAGCAGTTATTCATACCATGTCCGTCGTAAAGACCTATGAGTGTCGACCTTACATAATCATATTCTCTTTCAATTTTCATGTGCATCCAACTCAAGTTTGACGCTTCCTCAAGTAACAAGAAAAATATAATTTTTACCAGTGGGAGTCGAACCGGTAATGTCCAAGATAAGCAGATCAGCAACTAACTTGAGCATCCCACATATACATGAAGTTAAGAGGCTGTTGTAAAATTTAATGCACGCACCCTCCCTATAATAAGCCAATATAAATTACTCACAGTATTAATTCATCAATCAATACCTTGGGTGGCTTCCACAATGGTGAATATTTATTTGGGTGGCTCTTGTATAAGGACAAGAGGTGTAAAATTCAGATTTGAGATTTTGGCACGCCAGAAATATGCATTTTTTTATTAAGTATATTTTTAGAATCAAATTGCACGCGATAAAATGAATTTACAACATGCTTTCACATGAGCCAGTCTCGGCTAAAATAAGAAATAACAGACCTAACATTATGTATGCATGCAAATATTGACCGGCCAGTAAGCAGTGATGTACTGAAAAGTACACTCATCTTCTAAATTTGTGTCTATGATACATTTCCATACTCATGCCTAAAGATTATGTCCAGACAAGAAATTACGCAAAACATGTATGTACTTTTAGCGCACCTGTCGTGTCTGTAAACCTGGTGGTTTGCGTTAGTAGTTGTATGATTCATTGGAGAACTATGCGTTAAGTAGTCTGTAGTAGACATGTACATTGATTCACCTGTAAGTGGGCCCAATCCTACCGACAATGTCGGTGCTGTCCTTTTCCCTACCGGGTTACATATACATTTCTGTGATATTTTTAAGATAAGTTTCGTTTGGTCGAATGAGGGTTCAAACACAATTTTATCGGCTTCATGCTGCCAAACATAAAGAACACATTGGGTATAATAAAGTTATCAAAGTCGGGGGTGGTACAAAGGCAAAGGCACAGTGGAAATTTGCATTCTTGGTGGCCATTTCAGCGCTTTTAAAGGTTGCTTATCGAGCGATTACTAAGGTGAGTGCTTTAGAAGCCTTTGTAATCGCAATTCCTGATGGCTCTGCTAAAGGAGGTTGGAAGAAGTATAAGAAAAGAATAAGATATCCGATTATCCCTTGGAAGAAGCATAAGAAAAGAGAAAGGTATCGTTTATCCCTGCTTGGGAGTCAAATACTTTATTACTGATCTACATTGAGGTCTACTACCCCATGTTACTTTCTCTTGCAGGGATACCTCTGGGAAACATTCATGCGTAGGCATGTCCGTGTGAAATGGGGATGAATTTATGAGGATAGAAGGCTGTACCCTAAATTGGTAATAAAACTATCAAAAAGTGGTATTAAAATAATATTCTACATGAATAATAAGGTACAAGAGACATGAATACAGAGTAGTCTACTTTGACATAAATAAGGCTGAACATATCTGAAAAAAATATTTCTCATTTCGCCAATACGTTATTTTCTTAGAGGGTAATCTGTTTGTCTACCTATTTATCGAAAAAAATATATACCAAAAAGTGGACAGCTCGCGACTAATAAGGATGTGTAAAATTTATAAATCAATAAAATTATAAAATAATAATGATTAAGTAACTGTTAAATCTGAATTTTTATTTACCAATAAATATTCAATAATACCTGTTGCTTTTTATATTTCTTTTCAACTATTTTATGACTATCTCATGCATTAACTTTAAGTGTCATCTAGAATGTCCTATATAAGAACTCAAGAATAATAAACGGTTGACAATTTACGGAAATATAGCAAACATATACATACATACATACATACATACATACATACATACATACATACATACATACATACATACATACATACATACATACATACATACATACATACATACATACATACATACATACATACATACATACATACATACATACATACACATATTAGAGATTTTTAGGGTAATTAACGAGAAAGTGGGACATCATGTTACAAAATTCATGCAGGTTAATTAACTTATTTTCCGGGCATCAGAATGTAAAACAATTACATCTATCAGTCATAACTAGCACCTAGTTCTTTTGACAATGTAATATACCGAGAAAGACAAAATATATGCTCAATTTGACCTTAATGGACTGTTATATTTTAAAATCAATGGATTGATTCAAAGTTTGTTATATCAGTGTCAAAGACCGATATTACAATCGTGCACAAATTGCAAAGTGAAGATATTTCCTCCTTTTCCTTGGGTCTAGACTTTTTTATTTTGTCCCATGAAGTCATTAATTATGATGTCTATACAGCCTTTTCTTTCTGACATTATAAAGCAATCATTGTTTTCTGCACACATTTATACAAATTAATTTAAAATACCAGTAGCTTGTAAATGTTCGATAAAATACTTAGAATTAATATGATACTGTATATCTATACATTTTCAGATAATATATAAATAACAGAAAAGAAAATACTTACCATTTCATCCTTTATTAATACGAACGTCATCATAATTTAGAAATGGCTGTATCTGACCGTCTTCAGAGTGTAAAATCTTTAAAGAACACGATTTGATGATTGTGGGTTTACTTGAAAGGAGTCTGGTCATTTATTTTATTTATTTTTACATTCAACCTTGAAACTTTTTGTATAGTCTTGATAAGCTTGAAGTTTAGTTAAGATGCAGTTGCTTGATCCAATTTTCAATTGTCGCTTAATTTCAGTTTACAAGATTACTTATTAACGCCTGATTTATCTATTGTTTTCAAATACGATTGTAGCTTAAGTTAAATTTGATAACAATGAAAGTTTATTACTATATTTAAATACAATAGGTTGCTTAATAATGTGTACGTTATGTTACGAGTCTATGCTGTTAAAATAAGTAATAAAAAGTGAAGACAACAAGCTTTGTAAAATTTAACTAATAATTTATTTCCCTAGAATACAAAGTGAAAAATGAGAGAAAAGAACTTACGGTTTAACGAATTAAATCCAAACAAAATGCAAGAATTAAAAAATAGAAGTGTAGCGATAAAAAAAGTCCTGAATGAAACTGAGTTTTAATCCTGATGAAATCAAAATTTTAAGGTGATGTCGTCTGTTGTGGTTAGTGAAATCCTGCTGTGTCAACAGTCCCTTGCTGAATAACAAAATATATTATTTCAGTTTTGAATTCAGTATAACTTCCAATAAGTGTCTTTATCCAAGAATTTTGTCAGAGGTCTTATGCATTTCCAAGGCAAGGAATTATTTGAATTCAATAATCTGAAGAAAATAAAAATTCAACCCAAACTGGTCATATAAAAAAAACAACTTAATGTGTAATTTGTTTGGAGTCCAACTTACAAACTTCAATAAAAAAAAAGAACCAAAACAACAGCTATACTCTAATTAAGACGCAAATCCTTGATGAGAGTCAAAAGTTCATTCTTCTAGAAATAAATAGAAGTTTGTAACAATTGACATATGCTAATTGTCCCGTAGCTTTTAACAATTTTTCAGTACGATGTCGGCAGTGTGGCATTTTATAGTGATGTCTAGCGCTGAGGCATCATGCAGCATATGAATAGCATCATCTCCCACCCAGTCACATTATCCTGACATTGGCAGATGCATCCTAACAATGACCCCTTAATGCCGAACGCCTAGAGAGGCAGCTTTTAGTACCATTTTTATAAGCCTTTGGTATGACTAGGCTGGGATTCGAACTCGCAATCTCCCCCATCCGAGGCGCTCTAACCACTTAGGCCAGCGGAGCGGTCAGGTCACATTTTAATGTCGAAATTTTCCTTCCAGTGTACGAAACGTAGACATATGTAACATCAACCGAATCTTGAATGCGTTACCTACAGATAAATGGGTAATACATTTATTCTCCAATTCAACATACATCAAAGGCACAAAAAACATAGTTGGCAAAGGACATTTAACTTTCCAATTTCATGACAATTCTATTCCATCTAAGCATGCTTTCGCTCATTGTCGATCTCTCTTAAGTAAGAATCCTTGAATGGGCTGCACATATTAATGCTGAAATGGGTCTAATTTCATTAAAGTCTTGCCATGACATCTTTGACCACACTTATCAACTTTTATGCGCTATTGGAAAAACAATCTGATTTTATAGTGTCTGCAATGGTAAAGTGGTTTAATTACATTCTGTTTTCTCACTTACAATAATTAAATATGGAGATTTTCTTCCTTTCGAACATGCCTTTCTACTGTTGCTATGCAGCTCGTGCTAGATCTAATAGAGATACACACATCTTCAACAGTTTGAAGTTTTTTTTGCCTGTTCCGTTTGAAAACAATGATGCAACTCTTGTACTCATTGATTTTAAGACTCTTTGCTAACTAATACAAGACAGAGATATCAAGCGCTGTGTGTAAATGGGCGAGGATGGTCGCTGTAAGTGATATCATTAACTAACGCAGAGTTTGCAGAAGGGGTTAATCTTATGGTTATTCGGTATTTGGAATCTTCTAGAAACTTTAACGTATCACTGAACCATACGAGGAAAAGAAGCGCAGAAAGCAACCACCCTGACGAACACTTTGCCCTTTTAGCATAGGTTGAGATTTAGTGTTAGTTATAGTTACTATTATATAGCTATTGGAGTAAGATTCGTTCAATAAGAGGTTACCAGTAAATTCTAATTAAGAAAACTGCCTAGTGCCATGCGGTTTAAAATGTTTTCCTTTAGGTCCTAAAACGAGGCATACACTTTTGATTCTAATTCCATGTTAAGAAAGAAAAACTCATGTGAGTCAAACGATGCAGTTATTCACAAAAGTTACAATTTTGACGCTCCTAAAAATTAAAATTGGTTACCTAGCAGACAAAAATAACTACAGACCCATAGCTCGTACGATAATTATTTCAAAGATATTCGCATGCATCATGCTGCAAAGATATGAAGTCACAATTCCCGATACTCCGTTTGGTTTTAAAAAGCAGCATTCAACAGATTTTGCCTATATTCCTTTAAGGAAACTGTCAGCAAATATGTAGAACATGGCAGCCCAGCGTTTGCATGCTTTATAGACGCTAGTAAGGCATTTGATAATTGGACACTCTCTAAAAAGTTGATTGATATTAAACTACCTGTTTACATAGTTAATACTTTAGTTAACTGGTATGGCAAACAGTTGTATTATGTGCGATGGGGAAGTGTAATATCCAGCGCTTTCCATGTAACCAATGGGATGAGGCGGTGGGGAGGGGGTATTGTTTCCCTTTTTGTTATTTAATATATACATTGATGAGTTAAATCGTAAGCTAAGTCAGTCTTATGTGAGGTTACCTCTGCCACTGAATGTGTTGTTTCTTAACAATTTTAGTTTTACTGATATGTCTTTGATAAATCCTTCTATCACAGGTTTAAGGAAACTACTAAAAATATGTGAACCATACGCATTAAAGAATGATATAGTCTATAATATAAAGTAATCAGTATACCCGGTCTTTCAGCCAACTTCTTTAAATAAGCAATTCCTACCCCTGTACATCTTAACAAACATGCTCTTATTAGTTTACACGTATTTACGTATTTCGGTCATATTTTGAAATCCAATCGGTCAGATAATGAAGATTTGATGAGACATTACCGATTTTTGTGTACTCGAACAAACATGCTTTTACATAAATTTAAGAATTGTTCGTTGACTATCAAAATTAGATTATTCAAATATTATTGCTGCACTATGTATTGTGTTCTTCTGTGTACAAACTTAGTGGAGGTAGGAAAAGAAAACTAGTTATTGGTTATAATAATAGTCTTTGTTCTATCTAGATGGAACAGTGCCTCAAACATGTTTGTAAATTATAATGTATTCAGTTTTGATGAAGTAATGAGAAAGTATATATTCTCACTGGCGACAAGAATATCTAATAGTAAAAACTGTATATTAAAATATCTTTCGAACTATGACATTTATTTAAATTCTTATATTATTATTAGATTGAACAAATTAGTCTTTAAATGTGTTATTTAATTTCATTCTTAACAATGCAGGACGCAGTTAATTGTTGTGGATGTTTCTGTATACTTGTATGTATGATATATATTTTCTTTTATGATTACAATGTTTATAATTTATCTCTGTATTTTAATTTAGATGTATGGACTATGTAGTCTGAAATAAAGAATTATTATCTCATCTCATCTCATCTCATCTCATCTCATCTCATCTCATCTTATCTTATCTTATCTTATCTTATCTTATCTTATCTTATCTTATCTTATCTTATCTTATCTTATCTTATAAATGTAAATCCATTTTGGAAGCCATGCTGCTGAGTATTCGGTAAATTTTGCATTTTTTTTTTTTTTTTTTTTTTTTGGTACCATGTATGAAATCTTCTACACAAATTCTTCGTTTTCGGGGCCCCGAGTTGTCGAGTGGTATAAAACGCTCACCGTCTCAGGTTCGGCCAATGTGGTTATGTGAGAAAGCATTCCAGTAGCTTCTCGTGGGTCGGTGGCTATTTCTAGGGTTTTCCTGGGCTCTTCCTCCACCATTTACACTGGCTGTCAGGTATAGCTTATTCTATGCTGAAAATGGGGCTAAACTCTGCAGCAACAATAACAACATTCTTCGGTTGTACAAAACAGGTAGCTTTAACAATATCAGTCATATAGCTACGATATCTGCAGTTTATATTGATGTCTATTACTGGAATTTCATCTCGCCGACATGTACGTGATATACCACCCTGATACAAGGCAGACCAGTCCTAACACTGCCTCTAAAAGCTGAGCAACAAGCGAGACTGCTGCCAGTACCACTTTTGTCTTGGTACGACTCGGCCAGGGTTCGAAACTGCGACCTGCCGCGTCCGAGGTGGACGTTCTAACCACTTTGGAAACTGTTGCGATACTATTACTGATGTATCCATTCTTAATACTTATATTTGTAAACTTGGGATATGCTCATTGCGTTTAACTTTTCTCAAAATATGATATAAACCTAGTCAGTATTAATGACGGATTGATAAATATAGCTTCTCGATAATTAATTTATAACATTATTTACTTAATTACAAGGTCCTGGTTCGAAAAAAAATATGTTATAGCTTAATAAAGATAAATAAATCTAATTAAAAGCTATTAAATTTTTTAATTGTAATTATGATATACGATCAACGTGTTTCTGCCCAACTTTTCAGTACTTGACCGACCAATCGGCTCACATTCCTGTACCTGAGCGCCCTTTTTATTACCTGGGCAGACTATACCACTCTACTTTCCAGTACATAGGAATAGGTAGACTAAACCGCCCTTCTTTCCAGTACATGGACAGACTATGGCGCCCTACTTTCTAGTACATGGGTAGACTATACCGACCAGCTTTCCAGTACATGGGCAGACTATATCGCCCTACTTTCCAGTACATGGGCAGACTATACCGCCCTATTTCCAGTACATAGGCAGGCAACGCTGCCTTTCAATCAAGTACCAAAGCAGGCTATAACGCCCTACTTTTCAGTACATGGGCAGGCTATAACGCCCTACTTTTCAGTACATGGGCAGGCAACGCTGCCTTTAAATCAAGTACCAAAGCAGACTAGCACCTACTTTTAGTTGTTGTTGTTGTGATTAAAATTTTTAACGTAGCTTTAACAATTTTTCAGTTATATCGCTACGATGTCTGCAGTGTGGCAGTTTACAGTGATGTCTAGAACTGGGGCATCATGCCACAGACATTTACAATCATGTCCCAACCTAGTGGCATTAACCTGACAACAGGCCAACCAGTCCTAACACTGACCTCATAATGCTGAGCGCCAAGCGAGGCAGCTGTTAGTACCACTTTTGTAAGTCTTTGGTATGACTTGGACGGGGATCGAACCTTCAACCTCCTGCATCCGAGTCTCTAATCACTAAGAGATCAGAGCGGTTCCTACTTTTAGTACTGTTGTCTTATATTCCAATACGTGGACAGACTATACCGACCTACTTTCCAGTACCTGGGCAGACAATACTGACATATATATATATATATATATATATATATATATATATATATATATATATATATATATATATATATATATATATATATATATATATATATATATATATATATATATATATATATATATATATATATATATATATATATATATGTGTGTGTGTGTGTCTGTCTGTCTGTCTGTACATACTTTGATAATAAACTGAGGGACAAGTTTAGCAGTTTTTTTGATACACATTTATTGGTAAACAACTGGGGACAAGCGTAGTCTCGCTTTGATGTACATGCTTTGATAATCAAATGAGGGACATGTATAGGAAATTATTTTGATACACATTTTTTGGTAATCTTCTATGGACACGTTTAGTCTTTCGTTCTGATATACGTGCTTTGAGATTCAGCTGTGGGACGTTCTTAGTATTTTGTTTATTGGCAAATAAGTGGGGACAAAAGTTCTTTTGTTTTGATATACATGTAATGATAATAATAATTGAGTCACTTGTGATATATATATATATATATATATATATATATATATATATATATATATATATATATATATATATATATATATATATATAACATAAATATACACAGTTTGATAGACAGAGAGACAAACAGACATACTTTTCTACTTTCGAAGAAATTTTAAATTTTCGATGGTTTTCGTCTAATATAAATTTATAACTGCAAATATCTTTAAGTATGATATATTGCCACAATTGTCATTCTCTGGCGTGCATCAAGCCGAACTAATTCAGGAAACAATCTGTCAGCTGCACCTGATGTATCATCGTTCATTCCCAATTATGTTATTATTTTTATATTGGTGAGCTTAAATGTGGTCGTACATGTCTCACCATATTGGAAATAGATCTTATCTTGAGGTTTTTAACAATGACTCAAAATATTACAATGACAAACATTATATAAAATTGTTTCGATCAGCATTTTCTAAATATAATGATATTTTTTTCTTTCGGAAGACTGCAAAGTGGTCCATTCATATATCATATGTTCTAAATATGTTCTATGTGATTTGATAGAGACAAAATATGAGAAAGATAAATGGAGGTGATTCATTTTAAATATCAAAATGATACATTTGCATATAAACAAAGCATACTTAACTTTGAATAGCGTTAATGCCTACAGATCTGGTTATGCACGCTGTACGTTTTACGTTCATTACTTGATCCAAACAGCGTTGACCTTGGTTACTTCCTCATACAACTTTACCCCATTTAAATCTTTACTGGAAAATATTCCGCTGAATCAGAGCTGCTTTGTTGATTTCCAGTAAAATTTCACTGTTCTGAACTAACATTTATGCCGAGTACGTTTTTGATAGAGACCTGATGAACTGGCCTAACAAAAGAATTTATCAGTCGACAGTTTAATTTTTTAAGGTTCTTCTGTTGAACATGTCTTCTCTCGCTTCATCAAAAAAGACAATTCACAACCATCTTCAGTTTATCATTTCATCATTTGACATCCTTTGTTAATATTTGTCATACTTAAAACTCATTCAGTTAGTACTGCATTTTATCCTGCATATCGCTTGCGCACGCGCGCGGACACGCAAACATACACACATGAGCGCGCACCCGCACACGCGAATAGAGAGAAGCATAATCCTGGACCTACTGTCACATGATGCGCCTGTAGATCAGGGTCCAATATTTTCTTTCAAATTAGAATTTTAACTTAAATTATAGACCATGATGTACTAGCGCTATGTGACAGCCTATCTTGCTCTGAAGTTTTCGAAATTAGGTGAGTAGGTAAACCTTTGTATTTGTAGCTTGTAATTTTATAAGATTTTGTAATTTCGGTTCGATTACAAGTATATTTAAATAACTGATCGAGTTTAAAGAAAAGATTGTATTCTGACCTGGTAGCGTGTATCGAAGAGACACCACCCCACCCCCACCCCATCCAGCCGCTAATAACAAAAAGTATCTGTGTCCACAGTTTCAAAGTTGCTCCGTGTTGTATATCTGTGTAAAATACGCTGATAACCGCGATGAGCGTAGCATCTATGCCGTCCCATAATTAATACGTAGATCAGGGTGTGTTCCCTTACGATCATAAATTGAACCAAGTAGACCCTGTTCTACTGGCGCATTACTGGAAATCTAGGGTAATGCTGATCACAGTCTATACCAGTATTATACACAGGTATATAGGGTGAATGTGTTATGGTGCGCTTCATAAACTTTGACGAAGGAATCATAATCAGAGATAAATTCGAAATTTTAACCAACCTCCTTCGATGCATAACACTCAAGTAATATAGGAAAGGGTGCGTCCCTGAAAGATCGAGTATTAAATGTCACGCTAGCATTCATGTTAACTATAACAAAACCATTGTTTAGTATTTTGAATGACGTATATCCGATGCATGTATTTTTTCTGAATGTTGCTATTTGTGGCAATTACACTATGTATTGAATAATTATTTATATCTGCCTTCCACAGCAACAATTAAAGAAATGTTTTACTCAGTAAACATGTAATATAATGTCTAAGAGTCGACAAAAGTTTGACTGTTCGAAAAGCTCAATAAAATCTT
This sequence comes from Potamilus streckersoni, assembly GCA_016746295.1. Classification (NCBI taxonomy): domain Eukaryota; kingdom Metazoa; phylum Mollusca; class Bivalvia; order Unionida; family Unionidae; genus Potamilus; species Potamilus streckersoni. The sequence goes on along the minus strand of JAEAOA010000332.1, from coordinate 2,059,453 downwards.
AAACACAGAATATAATCAAACAGTAAAACCTTAAACACAAACCTAGACAAATAGTAAAACCTTAAACACAAACCATAGTACAGTCAAACCGTAAAACCTTAAACACAAGCCATTGTCAAATAGTAAAAAAAAATATATATCTGATAGTGTTGTAAATAATATTCTTTGTCAGTAATTTTTTTTCTTCTTAAGTGTCGGGTTTTTATTATTTGACACAGTTTTAACTATCTACAACCAGATAATCTACAGTCGGAAACAAACATTTGCTCCTATTCTATCCCCCAACAAGCAATGTAATTGTCCAATCAAAAAAAAATATGGTAAAGCATATATTTTGTAAATATGTAATAAAAATATATACGACTTTGTCGAGAAGATGTAGTGGTTAACTTTAGGCTATTCACAAGGTTTTATGGCGTACAAGGGGAAAGCCAAGAGGCTATTCTTTGTCTTTGGAATTTCAAGGGCAAATAGGAAACTACACGGCATTACACTTGCGTAATACCGAAAAGGAATTGCAAATGTTAAGCAATTGTTAGTTAATATATCATTGACGTAAAGAGATTAGATCAATGATGAATCTTCTCCCATGATATTCGATTGTGTCGAGACATTCGTATAATAATAGGTAAATTTCATCCCCAAAATTACATAAGAAAAAACATCAACAAATAGTGACATGGATCTGTATAATCATTTGCTAACCATTGTACACCTTTATTTATGCAATTAACCAAAAGTATCAAAATGGTGTTAGAATCATTACAGCTGGGTCAGCATGGAGTCTAATTGGAATTTTACGTTACGTTTGGGAGTGGATATCACACAGTGGAAAATTTTAACATGATGGATGATGACCGCTCCGGTGTCCTAAGGCCTATGTGGTAAGAGCGACCGCCTTGGATGCGTGAGGTCGATGGGTTCGAACTCCAGCCTAGTCATACCAAGGACTTATAAAAATGGTACCAAAAGTTGACTTGCTTGGCGCTCAGCATTAGTTAGTGCAAGGACTTGTCGGCCTAGTGTCAGGATAATGTGACTACTGTGGGACATGATTCTAAATGTCTTTGGCATGATGCCCTAGTGCTTGACATCACTGTAAACAATGCAGACATCATAGCGCTATGACTGGAAATTATTTAAAACTGCGTTACAAATTCAAATCGCACACAGGCACAAAGATACGCACACAACATGACGAATGACACTATGGGCACTAATTACAGTCTAATTATAGACAAAAATCACACCAAAATTTGCTAATATTTTTTTATCTGCTCTGAGTTAATATAATTTGCAAATAATAGGATTAAAACATATGAATTAAGCACTAAGATCGATTAATGTGCCACACCGAGTGATTAATGTGCTACACCGTTCGATTAATGTGCCACACCGAGTGATTAATGTGCCACACCGAGTGATTAATGTGCTACACCGTTCGATTAATGTGCCACACCGAGTGATTAATGTGCCACACCGAGTGAATAATGTGCCACACCGAGTGATTAATGTGCCACACCGAGTGATTAATGTGCTACACCGTTCGATTAATGTGCCACACCGAGTGATTAATGTGCCACACCGAGTGATTAATGTGCCATACCGAGTAATTAATGTGCCACGCCGAGTGATTAATGTGCCACACCGAGTGATTATTGTGCCACACCGAGTGATTAATGTGCTACACCGTTCGATTTATGTGCCACACTGAGTGATTAATGTGTGACATTGGGTATGCTCATGGCTCATAAACAAAGGAGACTGAGGATTATGTCTGTCTTACCTTAAGGATTTCGATACCTAAGTTCTTGCTGGCGAGAAATTAATGGAAAAATTATATTAGATATGGCAGTATATATGCTGGACGTAATTTGAAGCTTCTTTAATGAATAAAATCTCTCTCACACACACACACAAACAAACAAACATGCACACACATTAATTTATTTTTATTTATTATTATTTTGTTGCATGCAATGCTGCGAACCTTCAACAATACAAAATAGGTACTTAACTTTTAGTTTCTTTAATGAAATATCTTCTTTCTGCTGAAAACGAGTATCACAAATTAAAGCTGTTCCCATTTATTTTCAACATGTATCCAAGTATATGCCGTATTTCTAATATGAACATTACAAGCATAGGGGACTAACACATAAATGTCTTGTCTGGTACTGAGTTACTAAGGAACTATTACTACAACGATATCGAAGTGTTTGGTTCCTATGTATGACGTTTACAATACTCCAGTTTAAAAAGGAAAACCAATTTTAAATCAAAACTTTAAGAATTCCGCAGCATTCTTGAACGAAAATAGTTTCGCGTTAGAAAATGAGTTAACATTAAAATTTGACTGATATCGACTGATTTAGGAGAAATCAGTTAAATATTCACAAATTGACGATTTGATTTTCTTTTTTTAAAGCGAATACTTTCATTTGCTCATCTCAATAAACTCAGTAATTCATTCGCTCTCTATATGTCGTCCATTACCAAAATAACATGCAGCAAACTAATAAAAACATGTAACACGGTAACGAATAACTTGTAACACGGTAACGAACGGCATAAACAGATAGACAGACAGATTAATTACAGGCAATATCCAGACTGAAATTCGTCAACATTATGTCGTTTTCTCAGATATAATTGCAGGGATGCTGTCAATATTATGTCGTCTGCTCAGTTATATTTTAAGGAGTTGACATCAGCACATAAATACGTTTTGTCCGGGGAAGGTTGCAAGTTATACAGTTGGTTGTATAAATTCTTTGCATATCTAAGGAAAATTTAAAAATGGCAAATTAAAATACTTTATTGTAGTTGTTTTTCTCGAGTTATGATAGTAGCCAAAGAATGCCTGTTCCTGTAAAGAAAATTGCGATTTTAATTGGAGCTTGATAAAATGGGAAGTAACAATGGAGATGTAGTGTGCTATTTTTTTTCCATACCATAATGAGGATATCAATAAACTTAATTAGGTTAATTACAGTTTATCTCCAAGAAATTGTTTTTAGATCTCGGTACAAATGAGTCATGTAAAACATATACATTATGGCAAACTTATAACTTTTGACTTTTATTTGACAAATTGTATAGATTTGAGCAGACGATATTAGCGATTTTCAGCGAGCTTATTATTTGTAATTCCGTCTGTCATATTAAAATTTCTTGATCAATTTGACTTAGACTCCACAAAGTTCAACGTACTGTCTGATTTCGATAATCTTCCTACCACGCCTATATACTACTTACTTTTCATCTCAAACATGACCTGGAGTGGGGTCATTTATTTATCTCGTGTGTGTGTATGTGTGTGTGCGTGCGCGCGCTCTCCTTTAATCATAAATTTATTTAGTTCTAAGAGACCCTCAAATTACGATTGCAATGTTCAAACACAAAATATTTCTCAAATAAAAAGGTGTAAAGTGAGGGCAACTTTCACGCAAAATCTTTTCTCAAAGTTATATGAAGCAGCATTACAATAGCTGAATACACTTTTATCAGTCGTGGTAGCTACGGCGTCTCAGGAAAATGCAAAAGCACCACCTGTGGTTGAGTTTACATTTTTAACGCACACAAACGTTACTCAGGACCCTCTTCTTAATTCCTATTTTCGCTACCTTTAAACTTTGCAGGAATTCAGACAGATAAATTACCCGATACCCTCTTTATTCCTACATTCGAGGGATCCAGTCTGGTAAATGACATTGTAACTGTCATCGTCTTTTCTAATTCATTCTCTAACGCTATTCATTTCGAAGATGTTGGGAGGTTATGTATAAGTTTTTAAAAGAAAAAAAAACTATTTTGTGAAGGAAACTATATATATATATATATATATATATATATATATATATATATATATATATATATATATATATATATATATATATATATATATATATATATATATATATATTCGAAATGAATAGCGTTAGAGAATGTCTTAGAAAAGACGATGACAGTTACAATGTCATTTATATATATATATATATATATATATATATATATCTATATATATATATATATATATATATATATATATATATATATATATATATATATATATTCTAACATTGTATAAAACTAATATTATTACTGTTCGCTTTCCCTCCCTCTTCTCCCCTCCCCTCCCCTCTTCTCCCCTCCCTTCCACATCTCATGCCTCGGCTTGACACTCCTTTAAAGACTAAAAACGTGCGATCGAATTATAGCTGATTCTCTAGAGCTTTAGGATATGTGTCTAGACGTGTCATTCTTCACATAAAATAAAGGATATGTAGTTAGACGTGTCATTTTTCACATGAAAAGGATATATGTTTATACATGCCATTCTTCACATAAAATAAAAGATATTGTTTATACATGCCATTCTTCGCATAAAATAAAGGATATGTGGTTAGACGTGTCATTTTTCACATGAAAAGGATATATGTTTATACATGCCATTCTTCACATAAAATAAAGGATATGTGGTTAGACGTGTCATTCTTCGCATAAAATAAAGGATATATGGTTAGACGTGCCATTCTTCGCATAAAATAAAGGATTATGTGAAAAGATGGGCAATTCTTTTCATAAGATATAGGATATTTGAAAAGACGTGCAATTCTTCACATAAAAAGGATATATGGCTATATTTACCATTCTAAACATAAAAGATGGTTAGTGGAAAGACGTGCTATTCTCCACAGAAAATAAAAGATATGTGGATAGACGTGCCATTCTTCACATGAAAAAGGATATTTGGATATACATGCTGTTCTTCACGTAAAATAAAGGCTATGGAGAAAGACATGTCTTTCTTCACGTAAAATAAAGGCTATGGAGAAAGACATGTCTTTCTTCACGTAAAATAAAAGCTATGGAAAAAGACATGTCTTTCTTCACGTAAAATAAAAGCTATGGAGAAAGACATGTCTTTCTTCACGTAAAATAAAGGCTATGGAGAAAGACATGTCTTTCTTCACGTAAAATAAAGGCTATGGAGAAAAACATGTCTTTCTTCACGTAAAATAAAGGCTATGGAGAAAGACATGTCTTTCTTTACGTAAAATAAAGAATATGTGGAGTACAAATACTTAAGCCAAACCACGCAGTTGACACCAAATGATGTATCACCTTGAATATGTAACCTAAATTTTGGTAATTCAAAACTGCAACTCACCTAAAGTGCATTTCACTCCTGTAGTGGAATGATTTATGCTTGGTATCCGCGAAAAAGCATTAACTCTTTGCTTAACAATGTAAGCTTACTTCAGTTTCGACACGATTGACATTAATCCTGAAAGAAAATGATACACACACTATTTTCAAGAGTACCTGTTTCAAGACTCCACTTCATATACTTTTGTGATAGTCCCCGTGCGTCACTATGTTTGCCTGTTTACATGTCTGTTCTCGACGAAGCTTGTCATTTCTTCTAGTCCTAAAGTTATTTAAAGAGTTTATCGAACTATGTAATTGGTTGATGTGGAAGGAGGATACGTTGAGATAATTCGGAAGTGAAATTTAGGGTGCAACAGGCAATTTTATGCATATAAAATGCCAAATATAAAAATTCGTTAAAAAATTAAAACTCACTAGTGAGGTCAAAAAATATAGGATTGGTATAATAAATCAAAACATACGAATATCATTCACTTGACCTGAAAAGTCAATAAAAGTTCATAAAATAAAATGTTTCTGAACCCCATCTCCAAGTTTATACATGCATTTTGCACGTCCTAATACCGTTGTTTGACAGCACGTGATGCGCACAGTGCAAAGACAAACCCATTCCCTGGGTGATAATTTTGCAAAACATTGTGTACTTAATGGCTTTATGCAATTCAAAATAGTTTTCATAAACGTAGTTTTTGAAATATTCTACTTGCCTTGTATCCACGTGTCTATGTCTACTGCTAATGGTTGGCTAGATCTGTTTCCTAGCCAACTATTTGTATTTCCCTGACTACCATGAAGTGACTATGGAAAGTGTACATACGTCACATCAATTTTATTAACACATGCCCGAAATACCTCATTTACAAATGTATATCCATATCTTTACTTATGAAGGAATACTAGCTCAAAAAGTCACATCATAGCCTTAAAATTAGGAAATTTGCTAGGGGCCAATTTACGACACTTTCCCTGGATACCTTTTTAAAACTACACATCTTGTATTCTACGTGTGCAAACTGTCTAAATTTATACAATTATAAAACTGAATAGAATAGCCAGGCTAATGGGTATGAATTCAAGGAATTAAAAAATTATTAGACCAGTCAGACGATGAAGACAATCGGCGTACGCCAAAAATGGTGTGCATATTATCATGAATGGCACAACGGTACAGTGTATTCAACAAATTTCAGAGACATGACATAAATATCTTTTCCTACCTGAATTATGAATTCTCATGGTCATTATCCTGCTACAGTCTTTTTACACTATCGTGCATGAACTCCATAGAACACTTGGATTATTTTTGACTTCCTGTGCCACTTCATGCGTTCACATGGCAACTGTCTCTCTAATAATATGGTTTTGATGTAAAAAAAAATTTAAACTCTTGTGACTGACAGCAGAGCGTATATTTATCTTTGATCGCGGACTCTAGACTTGGTTTATATTATATGGTGTATCGTAAGGAGTTTCTGGTTTATTAAATATATTAATTTTTGTATATACCCATCGTGTCAATTTAAGTGTTATGTGGTTGATTTAAGTATGTCTTTCTGTAATATATCTTAAAATCCATACAATACGGTATTCGTAATCTTTTGGATATATTATCAAAAACTTGTTGTATTACTTTTATAAAAATTTTAGGAAGAGTATGAAAGATAAGCTTGCGTATGCTAAACCTATTTCCCAAAATATATATTATTAATAAGGGAGGGAATCCTAATAACATAGTCATCGCCATTTTGACAGTTGTATTGGTCATTATCTGTTATTTCAAATTATTATTTTCCGTTCGCTAAATGTCATAATAGTATGAATCGTAAATTAAATTTGCTTTCAAATTCATACTAGTTATACCTTAAAGCATAGCAATCTTTAGATTATGCATTTAGAAAGTTCTTGAATAAGTAAATAGCACAAATTCATTCATTGAATCATTGCGCAAAAAAAAAAAACGTTTAAAGTATGATCAACTACTGTCTGTCTTGATACCGTTACAATAACTTATAGTTCTTCTCAGCAGCATGTTTGAAAGGTAAATTTCTTTTAAACGTCTCGGTAGAATGTGTCTTTTGAGAAGTAAAGTTTTTGGAAGATGTTTGTTGTTACACAAGGTAATTAATGTACATTGAAGACTATGTTTAAGTTGGTGTAGATTGCGATAAGTTATTTTAATTAATTTGTTTTTGTCTGGCTGTTTTATGATAGTAAAGTTTTTATTAAGTTTTTCTTCCGGAAATTGTGTAATTTTAGCAATCAATTACTGTAAGGAAGTTTGTGGTCTCTTTTTCTACAAATATACTTAAAGGCTAAAGGTAGAAACTGTCGGTCGCTAGCCAATGGTAGGTAATGTATATGGTCCAGGAATTATCATTGTTTGCATCAAAAAATGTGTAACAAGAAAACGCCCATTGTGGCTGATAAATAGTGTATCAGTTAGCCTACCCTCTATAGCTAATTAGCAATGAATTATGTACAATTAGAAGATAAATATAATCTATCAGTTCTGATGTCATATTGTTTCCAGTGCCCAAAAGCATAGCAGATCAAGTTAAGGTGAAAATCTTCTCAGAAAAAGCTACTTTAAAACATAAAAAACTGCTGACCAATTTCATTTCATATGGGAAAATTTATTAAAAGGCGTGACCAACCTGCCTATCTATCTACCTACTTACCTACGTACCTACCTACTACCTACCAACCTATAATTTGTTAGTCTAAACGCGCAATAACATTAATCATTTTTATCTGCATTATTTCTGGGTTAGATCAATTTCAAAATTATAAAAGAGGGAGGATATGATGTAGAAGGAAGACAAAATTGACACGAACTATCACGTAAACGTAAAGTATAGTATCACACACAAGCGCGGAAGGGAGAGGAAGTGTTTATAGACACACTCATATATCTGTACATACAAGCACAAATTATCCAAAGAGAAGTGGTAAAAATGTTCTTTTAATTTTATCTGTTAACAACATAGACATATACAAATAGACATAAAACAAACTTGTTTGGCAAATAAGATTAGTATATATGGGTGTACATGAAAAGTTAACGCCATGTCACACCGCTTTATTGTTCTTCTCCTCAAACGTTTTTGTTCTAACAGTTCATGCAATAATACTCTCTTCAGACACTCCTGCCTTTCCACATTCACTATTTTCTTCCAGATAACCGTGTCCGTAATCGTAGTTATGGCCAATGAAGCATTCACATAAAACAGGTAATCTATTTGAAACAATGTTGCAATACACTTGTATAAATATATAACCGAAGATCGAAACAAATTTAAATGTTATACTAAAACCTTAAGGGCGCAAAAAGAGTTAGTCAGAGCCAGAGATCTTTGACTAATCAAAAAGAGAGTGGACGTGTAGCTTCAGATTCACAAACAGGCTTTCATATGGTTTACCATTGAGGTAAAGTTAGAGTACTATACCTATGGTTGAAACAATGAAAACAATGCTTCTGGTTGCACCTGCTGCAGATCCTTCATATATTTGGAGTGATAGTACCATGAATGTGATTACTAATGAAAATAAAACAAATATCCTTCTTCCAGAAGAGGATGACATTAATTTAGCATACTCTAATTGTCTGTCATGTACGCAAGAACGATTGCTTGTGATGGTAGCACAGTCTTTTACATCTATAGCATTGCTGGATGATTTCAAAAATAGACAGAAGGAAGAACTGGAGAATTATTTAAAATTATTGAAAGAAGCAGGCGTATTTATTTAATTACAACAAAAAGAGGAAGCATAAAACGAGAAGAAGAAAAGATGAAAACTAAGAAATGTGAATTACAGAAGAAAAAGAGTGAAAACCAAATGGCATATATGCTATAAGACATTTTGGCAGAGTAAACGTACACAAATATAGTAGACATATTTAATAAACCAAAGAGAAAGAGGCCTTCAGGTGCCAAGATTTCTAAATCTTTCATCACTATATCGACGCTCAATGCCACTGAAATGACATCAGCAACAGGTACTACTATCACTACCTAAGCAGCAAAAAAATATCCAACGGTCTTTCTCAGAGACATCTATATCTCTTAGAAAAGGGATACTACTGGGTGATTACCAAAATCATGTAAAACTTAATCCTTTCCCAGTGATTCAATAGTATGCGTGTATGAGTGCTTTTCAGTATCGTATTCATATTATAAACAGATAATGGCAAAGAAAAAAGTTTTCTTTGGTATGTGCTCTTATGAATCAGATTAAATCCGAGTCACAATGCAAATTTAATAACTATAACAAAAGTACAATTTCTTACTTCACTCTTTTTTGGAATTTCTTTATTGCCATGGTTTTATAATCTTTATTGCCTTCTAGTTGTCTGTCCGTTTACATTTCATGACTTGTATTTTCTCTTCACCTGTTTTTGAACTCTCCTCCTCCCGCATTTCCTGCGAGTTCTTTTTTCTTAGGACACTCTGAAGATCACTGATGTTGGTATTAATAATGATAATTGGTATATTTACCATTGCCTCTTTTTTCTCCTGTCCTGCTTTTGGTTTGATGTTGGGGACATTCTGACGCCCAATGTCTCTTCTATTGGCAGATATAGCAGGTTTCACACCAATGCAATAGAGAAATCTAGCTGTGTTGCTAGCCTTACCTTTCTTAGCTCAGTCTGGTTGTCTCATGCAAGTGGTCTCAGTGAAAGTGTCAACGCGCTGTGATGTACTTTAAAAAGAAACATTTGTTACCTTCTGTTGTGCCTGACATAGTTCTAAAATCAACAGCAACACATAAAAACATATAGCAACTGAAAATCTTTTCATCTTTGAGAATACACCATACAAAACATTCTGAGAGAGACAAACACACAAAGCTCACAATTATATTTTATCTAAAGACCCAACGCAGTAAATTTTCAGGTCAGCGTCATTAAATGTAACTAAGAAAAAGTACCTAATTGTTTTTAATACTTTGTGTTAAACTAATTATATACTGTTATGGGGCCGTCTATAAATGACGTCATATACCAGGGGGGAGAGGGTTACAGATCTGTGACCATGCGTGACAAGGAGAGGGGGTGTCTAAGAAATGTGACGTCACATCAAAATGCGCAACATCAAATAAAAGTTCTACTTAATTTTTATTCTTAATTTTTCGATTGCTACAATTTATCTATACTATCACATCATTCTATTTCTTCTCATGTCGTCTTCTTGATGTGTTGTTGGGCCAAAATAACAAAACATTCAACACTGTGAGATTATCCGGTATAGTATTAATCACTTTAGGATTTTGATTGGCAAGTTCATATTTATCACACACATGGTGATTCCAAGAAGCTGTGTCGAACTGTGTTTCGAAGTTAATGAAGCTCCGTCATATTTATCACACACATCGTGATTCCAAGAAGCGGTGTCGAACTGTATTTCGAAGTTAATGAAGCTGCCTCATATTTATCACACACATCGTGATTCCAATTCTGTGTAAGCAACATTCTAAACATTTGCCTGCGTAAAAATTTGGAATTTAGTGTATAAGGTGTCTTGTCTTAAAATAATCTAAAAACAGATTTGGAGAGTTTCACTGAATTTTGTTCATCTATTTAGAATTATATGGTTTGCTTTTTAAACGGTGACTAATGGGTTATATTATACTTCAATTTAACGTTACCAAAACGGGTTTCCAAGCCAAAAATGAAAACCCTAATATATAAGGCAATTCGGTTAGGAGCCTTAAGAAGGTCCGTTGGTGGTAAGGGTTTGCCTTTTTGATAAATTTCATGAAAATTTGTCAAAGCTAAAGATAAAAGTAAGATTTCGGATGGATATCACTTCTACAGGGAGAATTTTACTAAAATTCTGTAAGCTACATACATGATTGGTATATAAGTGCAATATGGGATAAAAGTACACGTCCGAAATAGGGGCATATGCGTCTTTATGACTGCATACTATAATGATTATTATATTTTTGGGGGGCCCCTAGAGGCCGAGTGGTCTAAAGCGCTGTCCGTTACGGATCACTGCCATCTCTCCTCTGTCTGCGTGGGTTCGAGTCTAGGCTTCGGCGAATGTGGATATGTGAGAAAGCTTGCCAGTAGCTTCTCGTGGGTCAGTGGTTCTTTCCGGTGATTTCCCGGTTTCTTCCTCCGCCATTAATACTGGCCGCCATGAATAGCCTATCGTGTGCTGAAAAATGGCGTTAAGCCCAACAACAACAAAAAATATTTTTGTTACTGCTGTTATTATTACATGGAATAGGGTGCGAGCATGTGCGTGTTTGCGACTGCATCTTCATTATGCTGTTGTTTTTTTCGTCGTCGTTGTTGTTGTTGTTATAAGTATTATACCCTCAACACCTAAGCCGCGGTTGACATCAATGTCGTCTGATCACTTTTAGTTATGACAGAAACAATAGAGATACTGACAGTGAAATGGATGAATCTAGTAACGTAAGTAATATATTTAATTTCACAAAACCCTATAAAAATAAAAGTAAGAATAAGATAGTAATTTTTCAAATTTTGTTTTAAAGAAATCAACTTATTGTGGCAGTGTTTGTTTATTCTAAAGGAGAGTGCTGATTTGGAGAACAGTTTGCATTAGCACCAAAAGCTCTCGGTCTGTCTCTTCCACTCCTATATTTACAGAGAATTCATAAATTTCAGACGATTCCTCCCCGATCACCTTGTTAGGGTGCATTTGTATTGCCTTTTCTTAATCAATATGATTATTTTCATTTCAAATATAGTATATTTAATATTTAATTATGATTTTAAAACCGGTTGTATCTTCAGTGTTAAAACGAAAACAGTTTGAGAGAAAGATTATGTTGATCAATATTATTTTGTATAAAAAAAACAATTGAGTTTGTTTGGTTTGGTTTTTTACGCAAGAGCTATATAAGTGGTTATTTTGTGAGAATTAGATTAAAGTGCCTTGCACATGGCACACAAAGGTACAGGCCGACTCAGACTAATCCGATAATAGGATTCGAACTCGTAGTGTTTCGCAGATGTGTCCAGTTAACCAAAGAAAACTGCAGTTATTTAAACAAGTGATTGTCTAGTTTTAATTACGTTACGAACGGTGAGTCTCTGTAGAAGAAAAAATGTAATCTTTTATCAGTCACAGCAACAGCAATAACAACATACATTATCATCATCATCGTCGTCGTCGTCATTGTCGGTTCATGGAGATGAGGCTAAAAGTAGTTCAAGATACCAAACAGATGGAGCATACATTTTTAACTGTGATCTTTGCATTTATAGGTAGCAGGTGTGTTACATGCACTTGAATAATTCAAGTGAAAATACTTCCAACGGGAATTTTGACCTTAATTACAATTCAAATTGAGCTTGGTTTAAAGTGCATATGACTTCTTCTAGAGCAATTAATCATGCTTAATGATAAAACATACATTTTTCACATCACGCTTAGTTTTCTTAATTACAGTCTTAATAATACGGCATCCCCATCCATTATGAAAGAATGCGTCCACTTACAATACATCACTTTAGCGAGACTAATTGTGTTCCCGTACGACAGTCCCCCTCTCCGTACGTATATCGGTCATTGATAAAGCTTGTCATCGCTTCATCTCCTATAGTAGTATGCAAGATTTTAAAGTAGTAGGTGTCAACTGCGCCACAATTTTTGACATTTATCTTCCTCCTTCTCTTTCTTCTCCTCGTCCACATCACCAGCAACAGTGACTGTTCTTGCTGCTGTTGTTTTTAATGGGTATACACTGTAATTCATAAAATATAGGCCAAATTGGACTGAGCTGCGAATACAGAATTGTGCATTTAAAATCATTTCGTATATTTATGTATTGCCAACTTGTGCTACTTTGAATTCTTTTAAAAAGAATGAAAATGCCATCCGAATACTTGAACTAAAGTGTATGTTGTACTTGACTAAGAGCTCTTCCAGCTATCCGAGTGAAATTCCTTGCGCTTAACGGTCACAATAAAGCACGAGCTCTTCGTATCGCAATCAGTTATTTTTATGTACACATGATTAACCGGAGCCGTCTTAACACTTCATCTAGGAAATGGACTAGGATACTGTGAGTGGACTCAGTCTTTCCGTCTGTCCATAACAAAGTTTGTAATCCCTTCTCCCGCTACGCTTTGTTAAATTTGTTTTGTTTATTTGTTTGTTTTGTTGTTTGTTTTCTTGGAGGGAAGGGGGTCCAGCTTGGTGAGGTGGTTGGCTTGGTGTACAAAGCAAATGTTTAATGTGGATGTGCAATTACGTTTCACTTCTTCGTTGTAGCGGACATCTCTTAAGACAAAAAATATCGAAAAATATGGATGAGGGTGGGAAGAAGTTTGATATTGAATTTCTATTTCTTTAGCTGTTTCAAGGCTTTATTCAAAACTGTATGAAAAAAAAGTTGGTTTTCATGCATAGTTATGTTGTTTTTTTTTTTCATCTGATCTTATTTTGTGTTATAGTTCAGTAAAGCTGAATTTAAGATTTTAGAAGAGAAAATAGACTTTTCTAACGAATACTTTCCTTACGACCTTCCCCTGTAGTTAAGTCAAAATTAAACGCAGTGCTGGTATTAAAAATCTGCTTGTGATATGAACAATGGGCTTTCCCGAGAGCAAGTACTTAGGAACTTAAAAAGAGGGGTCACCATAAATTAATAAATGGGAGCCATGTTACCATCGCGTTTTAAAATAAATCGCGTTATAACGAATCTCTTTATAACAGGTTTCACCTGTGGTCGGTTTTTACCACATTTTTGGTTTTAACATACCGACGAAATGGGACCCATATTACTAGTCTGACACTGCCAGCAGATCTATTGCGGACACTGAATAAAATCTCACGATTTTTAAATGTTTTCTGAAGAAGATATCGAGGAAGAAGCATTATATCTATCCATATTGTGATATGATTTATGCTCAGTACCCGCTGTGAATATAATTAAATTATATTCGTGTTATTTAAGGATTTATAAAGAATACCACATAAGAGAGTTAATAAGTCTTGCCAAATTTGCTGACATAATTAAGAAACAATTATGAACTATCAGTAATACACAAATTGCATTGTTGACTTGATGTGCACGTGTATATATATATATATATATATATATATATATATATATATATATATATATATATATATATATATATATATATATATATATATATATATATATATATATATAACATGTAAAATATCGTACAAAAATGTCATAATGTATAGTTTGCGTTGTGTTTTACATCATACGATAGTAATGCGCATCCCAATTTGTCACAGATCTAGTCATCATACGTAATAATAAGTGAATTAAAGAGAAAACAGATATTTAAGAATGTTTTATGGTGATTTTTGAGAGAACCAGATGAAAAGGCCAATGAAAGACAGAAGGGAGGAGTTAGAGACGCTCCAATGAAAGGAGGAAGGTACTGACAGTAGGGGTTGGGGAGTGCTCTGTATCATCATCTAATTACTGTATTTCTGAAAATTACCCTAGACATTATAAAACAACTTTAAGAGATGCTGTTCTCGAGTTCTGCTGGATAATTAAAGTCCGAATTGGGTGTGGGTTTTTTTTAATGAAGCATGACATCAACCCTCTGGATTTTTCTTTTATAATTTCAGCACTGATCATTCAGAGAGCAAAGAATGTCGAGTCACAGAATATTTCTTATATTTTGCTACACTCTCCACTTGGTTAGTAGCATGCACCACGCTGATTGGTCAATGCTCCTAACAACCGTCAGCTTGCCGAAGTATCAATTAACTTTAAAGGTCTACTGGTGAAATCACACGACTTTCGTTTATATAATAAATTTAACCTTCACGAAGCGATTTGAATAGGTATTATGCAATATAACTCATCATTTATGAAAATAATGACTACAAAACATCGATTTTTTTTATTGTTAGTAGCAAAACACTCCTAGCTAATTTCTCGCTAGATAATTTCCGTAAGGCATAGCGGAAGTGACGCAATGAAGGAACACAGTTTTCCAATTTTCATTGTAGTTACTTTCAACAAGTGGAGGCGTGTGTGAAACAAAATGGTATTAATGTGTTTTTCTTAGAGGTTGTATTTATATAACACGCGAAGGAGTGAGTTGGCGCTCATTTCCTACTAATCCTATTTCAACGAAACAATGGATTAAGCAGATACGATCTTGAAGAAAAGACTAGACCGAGTCGACTAGTGACAAGCTAGATAGTCAAATTGTCTGTAGAAGACGATTTCGATCCCGTCTATAAAATGAAAGAGTCATTTGGTATTAAGACCATTAAACAACTTCTGCCGAATGCACTTCCAAGAGTTTTCTCACCAGATAACCCAGAGTTCATGCACACTAGATCAACAAAAATCAAGTGTTATGACAGGCCTAACAACACGTAGCCTGAGAGGAGTTTTACAAAAGCGAGAGCGAACAAGGGTAAAAGGTTTATTGATTTTAGCATGCTATAGTATTTGTTGTCAACTCCTGCCATAAATAAACCTAACTTACGAGCGATTAATAAAAGAGGGTGGCTTTAGTGGGAAGGTGTTTGCAAATTGTAATAGGTCCACCCTTACCCCCCAAAAATATGAAAGTTGCTTTATCGTGATCTGTGTGTGTCTGTGTGTGTGTCTGTGTGTGTCTGTGTGTGTGTGTGCAGTGGTGCAAAACCTAAATCAATTATATATTGCCACCACCCTCTGCATTTTTGGACCTCACCCAAGAAAAAATTCTTGTAGGTGCTGTAGCTTGTTACCTTTATGTTGCTGCTTTCAACAATATTAATAATAATAGATCATAAGATTTCTTCTCATGCTTAAATGGTGTGAATAGTTTGTGTTTAATTGTAAAGACTAATTAGTTATGCGGCTCTGGGATTAAATTACCATCCTTGCTTATATATACCTATTGACTGCATATGTGAACATCAATGTTTGTTTGATTGTTGTTGTTGTTGTTGTTGTTGTTGTGGGGCTTAACGCCATTTTTCAGCACACGATAGGCTATACATGGCGGCCAGTATTAATGGTGGAGGAAGAAACCTTGAAATCCGCGGAAAGAACCACCGACCCATGAGAAACTACTGGCAAGCTTTCTCACATATCCCCATTAGCCGAATCCTAGACTCGAACCAACGCAGACAGAGGTGAGATGGCAGTGATCCGTTACGGACAGCGTTTTAGACCATTCGGCCACTCGGGACCCCATGTTTGTCGGGTTATTATTATTATTATTATTATTATTATTATTATTATTATTATTATTATTATTATTATTATTATTATTATTATTATTATTATTATTATTATTGTTGTTGTTGTTGTTGTTGTTGTTGTTGTTGTTGATGATGATGATGTTGTTATTCACATTGTGTACAGAATCACAGAAGGTAATGTAAAAATAATTAGCCTTTAATATTGTTTACATCCTAATGCTGCTCGATTCAATTCTATCTTATAGCTAGAGCCGTCACTATCAGCCATTATCATCACTGCAAAGGAGAATTTTTTATGTCGATCTCTGTTTTGTTGTTGATCTCTGTAGGAAACATTTAGTTAGACACGTATAAGATTAATTAGATTTATGAAGACCTGTGCGCGTTTAAATAGCCATATTGCACGGACTGGTTAAGGCATTTTCATGAGTTTTCGATATTTAATTAAGGGCTACGTTTGTATAAACTTACCATGATTGAGGTCAAATTCTGATCTGTATGGAAACTGTCATTTCTAAAGGATACCATGAATCACTTGATAATCTTTGATTGTCAGAATTGTTTCGAAGTTAGTGAGGAAGGAATTTTATTTTATCCCGATTGAACACACTGTGGAAGGAGGTGTGGTTTCGGATGAAAACTATCAGTTTAAATGTGCTAATAGCATACTTACAAATTAGTCAACGCTTTCTACAAGAGAAAACGAACATAAAGAAATATAATGAAGACTCCGAGTAATAATTAAAGTTCTTGTAAATCATCCAGGGGAGACGATGGTCTGGAGGAAATTGACAGATACAAAAGTTTGAAATCACAAGATATTTTGCATCAATTTTTATGTAATTCGTTGTTATTATTATGACGACTTGTTGGATTTTTGTGCTTGTATTCCATGGATTTATTTTTTTAAATTTCTAGATCAATTTTCTTGATATGGTATAACTGTGTTGAGTTCGTTTATCTTAGTCGGCACATTTACATTTTTCTTGATATATACATTGACGGCTCGCTTAAGGTATAGTCTCGACTATTCCAAGAAATTATGTATCTAGAATTTCATACTTTATTTTATATAGGAAATTACGTATGTAGAATAACTGTATTGAGTCATTTGTCTGAATTCGTACATTGATATTTTTATTTATATACATTGAGAAATTGGTGGAATGTTTATATTACGAGAATCCTTGTGAATTCTCTGATCTGCTGAGGTCACATAGGATAACGACTTTATGGTGTGTATTTGTTAAATACCGTAGTGTAAAGAATTTATTCATTCTCTTACATAATGGGACTAGTCTGAAACTAATGTGTCGGTGTGATGCTAAATGACCATTAATATTTGGGAAACTAGGTTTGTATGATCTGTTATGACTAGTTAGACGTAGATAGCCTTGGTATGTTTGAATCTGATAGAATTTTATCTGACACGACCAGGGTGATATTCATCTATTTCCCCAGTATTTTTTACAAGGTAAGATAGCAACAGAAAGTCTCACGTATTACAAACCCCTAAAGGGGTTACAATATTTTGAAAGATCCGAAAGAGACAAGAAAATTGAGAATTTGGAAAAAGGAAGGAAAGAGTGGAGAAGACCCAGTCTTACCAACACAAGGAAGTCAAAAGGGACAGTCAATGTGGACATTGCACTGAGATAGGACATCAAGTTATGAATCGATATAAGGCAGTGTTTTTCGATCTTACACTTGATCTAATGATAAATTAATGCTATCGGGTAACAGGTATAATTTTATTTGCATTTTGAAATTCTTTGAATAAGGTGATCCAAAAAGAAAGAAGTGTATCTTTCAAATTGTACTTATTTGTAATGGGAGCTCTTGTTATTCTGTTATATATATATATATATATATATATATATATATATATATATATATATATATATATATATATATATATATATATATATATATATATATATATATATATATATATATATATATATATATATATTTATATATATATATATATATATATATATATATATATATATATATATATATATATATATATATATGTGCTCAGATTTATATTTATTTCACCCATAAGTCGTATTTTGTATTAATGTTCACACGTTTCGGGCAAATTACACCGTCGGCGATCACCTCTAGATAACGATTGCCAAAACCAAGTAAACCACCACAAGGAAGGTGAGGAGGGGTTCACGGCAGTCGCATACAATCAACTTGATGGACTTCCCGACATGAAATCACTTCCAGAAATATGGTTTTTTACCGAAAGTGTACAAATATTTTCGGATCGTTTTGCGTAAAACATTGATATATGCTCAGATCATCTTAATTTTCTCCTCTGTGTCCAAACCTACATATAAACTGCACATTTCGGAGTTATTTAGCGAAAAATTAACATTATGATATATAATGTGTATTAGACAATAGTAAACCTGTAAAATAGCATTTAACTTCATTTTGGAGGAAGTATGTTATTGTTATTAAGACTTCACTCAGTAAAGAGGGGAATATTGTGAGTGGCTCATCCCGTCAGTTTGTCCGTCCTCCCGTCCCTGACAAAATTTTTTATCTCATCTTCTTAGCTGCCTGGATGAATTTTTAAAGCTTCGCGCGCTAAAAAAGTGTTTTATGAAAATGCTCAATGATGCTTTCAATTTTTCCTTTGCATCATCTTCATATTTTTTAATTCTTCTTCTTCTTCTTCTTCTTCTTCTTCTTCTTCTTCTTCTTCTTCTTCTTCTTCTTCTTCTTATTATTATTATTATTATTATTATTATTATTATTATTATTATTATTATTATTATTATTATTATTATTATTATTATTATTATTATTATTATTATTATTATTATTAACAGACTTAACCATATAAAGAACTGTGCACATCACTCTAGTGGTCAAATGTATATATTGTATTTATTGTAAACATTGGCTACTTTGAATAATTATCCCAGGAGTGAAAGTAAATATTTGCAACTTGAATTTTTACCACAGCTGTAATTCATATTAAACTTGAATATTTTACCACAGCTGCAATTCATATTAAACTTGAAAATTTTACCACAGCTGTAATTCATATTAAACTTGTTATAACAGACAAGAACAGAACTTTATTTAGTATTTTTCAAGTCACTCGAGAACTAGAGAACACATATTAAATTTTAAAATGTCTTGGCGACATAAATTGCACATAATCCCCGGATTCAAATTATCTATACTCCACGGTCAGCAGTTTCCTTTCATACACGATTTTTCTCTGTTAACATGGCGCAAAACTCATTTAGAAGAAAGTGGACCAGCCTAACGAATTCAATTCAGCAAAGAGCGATGATACTGTGAATGCAGACTACTAACCGAAAGTGTGCACACACACACACACACACACACACACACACACACACACACACACACACACACACACACAGAGTTAAATTATTCATGCTAGGAAACCATGATAAAACATGCACTCTTTGTATTAATGACCGTCATTTAGTTTTGTACATGAGTAATTATAGTTTTCATTTTGCAAGGAAGTAATTTTTCAAGATGAATAAATTAGAACATGTACGTGACATTGAATTGTGAAGACTGTATAACCTTTACATTAATAAAGTAAAATTGTTTTACATTAGATTAGTGTACGTATAAGCTTGATATTAAACAAAAATGTGTCATGAGGTACTTGTACCATTGTGTCGTGAGGTATTTGAAAAATTGTGTCGTGAGGTACTTGTACCATTGTTTTGTGAGATTCTTGTACCATTGTGTCATGAGGTACTTGTACCATTGTTTGTGAGGTACTTGTACCATTGTTTTGTGAGGTACTTGAACCATTGTTTTGTTAGGTACTGGTACCATTGTGTCATAAGGTACTTGTACCATTGTTTTGTGAGGTACTTGTACCATTGTGTCGTGAGGTACTTGTACCATTGTGTCGTGAGGGACTTGCTCCATTGCATTGTGATGGTACTTCTTAAATGAAAGATTAACTTTGTTCTGTAAACTTATTATATTTCGAGAAGAGAGAAAAATGTTTTCAAAGATATGAACTTCAAAAGTAAAGTATTATATTTATATCAATTATATGTAAGTTTTTGTTGGATCCAAAATGTCCACCTCGTACAGGGTCTGTTGTTGATATCTATTTACTGTAGTAGAATGTATTGCAAGGAAGAAGAAAAGAAATGTAACCGTTTGGAATGTTATAAAACACTTTTCTTTAAATTTCATCCGTCGCGCTGAACGGTAATTCAAAAGAAGAAAGAAAACAAAATTATATATATATATATATATATATATATATATATATATATATATATATATATATATATATATATATATATATATATAATATATATTATTTTGTTTTCTTTCTTCTTTTGAATTACCGTTCATCGCGACGGATCAAATTTAAAGAAAAATGTTTTATAACATTCCAAACGGTTACGTTTCTTTTCTTCTTCCATGCATAGATAGATAGATAGATAGATAGATAGATAGATAGATAGATAGATAGATAGATAGATAGATAGATAGATAGATAGATAGATAGATAGATAGATAGATAGATAGATAGATAGATAGATAGATAGATAGATAGATAGTGTGTGTATGTATGTATGTATGTATGTATGTATGTATGTATGTATGTATGTATGTATGTATGTATGTATGTATGTATGTATGTATGTATGTATGTATGTATGTATGTATGTATGTATGTATGTATGTATGTATGTATGTATGTATGTATGTATGTATGTATGTATGTATGTGTGATTTGGATTGCTAACGTAGGTTTAACAATTTTTCAGTCATACAGCTTTGATGTTTGCAATGTTGCCGCGTGTAGTGATGTTTAGCCGAAGATATGTAGGATGATGTCACACCCAGCCACGTTATTCGGACACCAGGCCGACCAGTTCAAACAAAAAACTCTTAATGTTGAGCGCTAAGCAAGGCAGCTTTTTGTACCATTTTTATAAGTCTTTGATGTGACTCGACCGGTGTTCAAACCAGCGACCTCCCGCATCTGAGGCGGACGCTTTGACCACTTAGGGTACTTATGATCGTTATCCTTAACATGAAAGATAGTAATTTTACTAAACCACGACACCAATCTAACTATTTTGGAACTCTGTCTCACTTTATTACTATAGCAACATACGACCTCATCAGGATCAAACACCGTTTAATGTCCATCTTGTTTGTGTATGTTCCCATATTTTTTTAAATGACGGCACTAGCTTGGTGTGGGTGATCTGTACTCCCTTATTAGAGAGAGAGAGAGAGAGAGAGAGAGAGAGAGAGAGAGAGAGAGAGAGAGAGAGAGAGAGAGAGAGAGAGAGAGAGAGAGAGAGAGAGAGAGAGAGAGAGAGAGAGAGAGATCATCTAGTCAAGGTATAACATCGCTATGTGAAGATTCGAATTATATATGCACTGATTTAAGACGTTTTGTGCTAAATGGGGTCACAAACTGAAAGCATATAGGAAATAGTTTATGAGATAGCAAGGCTCATCATCAAAAAGACGAGTTTCTTTGAACGATTTAGAAGCACTCCCAGCTTACTTATTTTGGTGTTTTATATGTGTCCAGGTAGTTACTTTGTTAATTTAGTTCATATCTAAACCCTTTAACCCATCAGAGAATCAAGGCTATTAAGAACAATAGTAACTTGGACATAATTGTTTATGTTTTTTATTTTAGCAAGTTAACCATGACGAGGAGCATATAATGATAATACCTTTGGATTGAAAAAAGCTACAGGAGAGAATAATAACCTATTAAACTGTGGTTCAGATCTAATTATGAAGCTTATACCATTTAATATGTTCTTGATTGTCTGAAGGAAATTCAAGTAGTTCTGATTTCTTGATAAATGTAATTATAGACCTGCCAGCATTTTACCCAACATTCCAATCTGTTTGGAAAAATCAAATGAAACCAAGTTCGCTTCGTTTTCCTCATTTGTTTCTTCGCCATTTTTGATAAAGAGGACTGTAATGACTTTTATCAGTATTATGATAATTACATAAAATCAAATATTATCGTTCATATTTAAGGTTTAAAAGTTTGTTTAGTTAATACTAATTTAAATTTTAAATTTCTTATCAATGGTAAGTTCACCTTTTAAAGATGAGTCATGCATAATGCTGCACGTAAAATATGTGAATGAGAGTATAACATGTGTAACGTAACATAGATAAATGACAGTATGGCACGCGTGCAAAGTACCAGGTAAAGGACAGTATGATATGTGTGTAACGTAACATTTGTAAAAGACAGTCTGACATGCTTTTGACGTAACATATAGTTCAATGACATTGGCGTAAAATCTTTTAAAATACAGACGGCGGTATATCCTTATTCACTTTAATTACGTATAAAGTCGTAAATTACAACAAATGTAGGTGATAAAAAAACCTTACAATTTCTCTGACAGCACAGTCACTGAGTTCCTTCTAAACATTTTTATCTATACATCCATTTACGTAAATGCAAATTTAAGGACTCGACAAGAATTATGCAAATGCAAATTTGCGACAAAGAAAAGTGTTAACTTGACATGGCCTATACATGCACATTTTGCGCAAATTTATCAATTATTCGCGAATAAAAATAATAGGAAATTGTAAGTTCCATGGAATAATAGGAAATTATCAGTTTCATTGTTAACTCTGTTGTTATTCTAATGATATAAAGTAAATAGCTTTTGGACATTTTAGTCGCCTTTACCATGATGAGCTTATTATTGAGTTCAGGTAGTTCACTTTTGAGACCGTTAAAAAAATGATTTGGGGTCATCGATTAATATATTTTCTATTGCTAATCATACTGTTTGGAACATCGAATAGTATATTTTCAATTACTAATCATAATGAATTCAACGAGAGTTGTTAGCAATTGAGAGTTGGGCAGGGGATACAAAAAGTTATTCAAGTGGAAAATTGTTTTCTTTTCCTCTTTTATTTCTGTTTAAATTTTGTTTCGTTTCTTTTATGAACAACAGTTATAAACAATCTGGCATTAGAACAAACAGATAAATCGAATCGATCAATCAATCAATCAGTAAGTCAGGCAATCAATCAATAAAAGGAAAGGTTCGATAAGAAACATATGCAAAAAGTAAACCCTGAATGAATTAGCGAATGAGAGGAAATGTATTAAATGGACTACGTACAATTACGTCACCAAATAGATATCATAGACTAAGTTTAGAATTTTACCCACCCCCAAATAAGGCTTTTAAACCAGCATCTCCACACCCGGCCACACCTTGTCGCTTTCCCATCTGATGTAAATTCCCGTCCAACCTCAAAATGTCCCATATATCTACTCAAAGTTTTTCGCTGGATGATTTATAGGGTTGTTTTAGGTAGCTCCAGTACACAATGTCTATCTGTTTTGCCTGCATCGTCATTTCACTCCAATAACATAACTGTAAGCAGCTTCACGTACGCGTACGGTGGTTCAGATTCTATATTAATGTTATACACTGATTGTTATACACTATTTGTCATTAGTGTCATACACTAATTGTCACTAGTGTCATGCACGAATTGGCATACACTAATTGTCATTAGTGTCGTACACTAATTGTCCGAGCTTTCCTAATAATCCTTTATTGGAAGTATAATCATTCGCAAAGTAGCCTAGCTCCCACTCTATCGTGTTTGGCTGCTCTCCCATTCCTTGCTCTTAAGCATGTTTAAGTTATGTGTGTTCTCATTGCTTTCCAAGAGCAGGCCAAAGATAACCAGAGTGGTTAAAAGTCGCTTTAGTTATGCGCTGACGTTCAGGTTCTCACACTGGAGAGTTTTTCAGGTAAGGAGCATAAAGGCGAAGCTGAAAACATACTTTCGTATGAAACGTTAATGGGGGCGACGCTGATTTTAATATCGGCTCGTACGATATCGTAAATAAAGTAGAATCTATCATTTGGGGTGATGATTGTGTCATCGTTGTTGATGATAGAAAAATTGACGAAGTTTTGAAAGTTTTGTGTTTTATGCTTACAGGCAAGAGAACGTTCGGTGCATTGTGAAACAGACGAGATTGTCACGCCAACTGTGTTGGATGCGGCTGAAGCTAATAAACTTCTGGACTCAAACAATTGAGTTTGGTATTTATTAGTACTTGGAGAGCTGGAATGAGTGCAACGCATCCACGAATTTTTGTTGTTACTCAAAGTGTTCTTCCTGGCTGATAGTTGTAACATCATAGGCCAGAAATCGGTATATTATCTTGCTGTCCTTGGCTCTCCGCGCAGATTCTTTGTCCGCTAGAAACTGCCGATTCTCAATATTCAGCTACCATCATCCGGTGTCTTTATCCATCACATCGCTGGACGAAATTAAAGAGCTCGCCGAGGAAGTGACTATATGCCCAAGTTGTTATGCCATCTCGGGTGATCCAGTTTTAGTTTTAGCGGGCTCAAGTTTTTCTTGTTTATGCGATAGACTCCCTCTTATGGTAACTGCTGAATTTGGCGGTCAAGGAGTGTCAACACTCTTTTCTTTCTTGGAGGCACTCCTGGTAGAAGCCTTTGGCCTTGCGATTCTCCATTCTGTTAGCTTTGATAATGCTGCACATCTTGTGTCAGCAGCTGACAAACTGCGACACTCCGATGTCAAGCAGAGTGCAAATACAGCCCGGCAAGCCCGTCCGAATAGGTCTCTTGGCTGATCTCCCCTATTTTAAATAACTTGATAGTCTCCTATACTACCCTTCAACATTTATGTAAATGAATATTATTTTATTATCCTATACTACCATTCAACATTTATGTAAATGAATATTATTTTATAGCAGTCTGTATGACCACATATATGTATGTCTAATGAAAAATGTCGATTTTGTTATTGGAGTTTTATATAGGAGTGTCTGTCAGTATCGTTTTCATTCTTTTCTATAATTAAAACCTTTAATATTATCGTTTTAAGATGCTTGGACCCCTGCCCAAATAATCTTGTCTTCTTTAGCGCCGCAGTTCTTCTACGCCAGCAAAGACCATTTTTTATTAATTTTTTTTGTGTCCCTCAACCTCTATCCACCTTCTCTGCGTAGCCATTCAAATAAAGTTTACAAACTTTAGATGCAGTTCCTGTCGCACTGTCCCTGGACCCTATCAGCAACCAGGAACATGTTATATTCACGATTCATGCTTATATACCTAATTATGCCATTTTTAATTTACAAAACAATTCACTGGTTGAAAACTTTGCTGTGTGGCTGGAACAAGACATCACTGTAAAGTTACTCCAGTGGCATTAGTAACAGTCCCACCCCAAGGAAGGCGGCGGGAAGAGGACAGGGGCGAAATATTGATTTGGGGTGGGTAAAATATCTAAACCATCCTTTTGCATCTACTCCTCAAGTTGATGGTTCGTTTTTGAGATGGCACCGATGCAAAAGAAGACATGCAAGATAATGAGATTCGCCATCAAAAACAGCAATTCTGTTTAATTTACTATTTCAAAACATCACTTCAGGTTTTGCGGCTATTATCGTTAGAAAAATAGTCACATCGCTTTCACTGGTCTATCAAATGCTTGCCTAGAACCAGAGTGACTGGGTTGGATAGAAAACCAATCTGCAACGAATTGTCGATGTTATTTTACACGGGTCTTGCAAGGAGTCAATTTCCACGTATTACTACCACGCATTATACTAAATACTCATCTTTGTCTGAATTTATAAAACTCATTTTCTGTGTAATTGCATCCCCGAAGTGTCAACCACAAGTATAATAGTTTACGTTGTTTACAGTTTATGCTAACTTTCTCTTCCTGTCGAATTTTTAACTTTGGACCATTCAAGAATGGAATTTTCACTTGGAAGTGAACGGAATTTCAGTTTCTTTCTAAAAACATCGCAATGCCCATAAAATCAAACGTCATAACTCTAATAGGCAAAATAAGTCGCAATTAGCCGCCATCTCCTTCCGTGAAATCGATAAGTGCTGATGTAAATATGCTGTTTAGGCGTAATATTAAGGAGATTCAGTTAACTGAGTCAAGCAATCATTTCGGCCTGTCTAATTTAGAAAATCACTGTCGACTAAAATGGAACGTAAATAATTGGGACAATGAAATTCAGACCAGAATATGAATACCAGCAGGATACCATTAACTAATTGGAACTTAATTATCAGTACTACAGAGATAATAATTTGTAACGCTTTCCATGCACATCCCTTTCCAAATGGTGCTTGTAATTCCCGTCTTTCTTTAATACTTGATAGTTTATATTGGCAAAATTTAATCGCATGACGTCCATTTAATTACATTTATCTCAGTAGCAAATGTTTTCCACCTACGGGCAAGATGACCGAGTACATCTTTTACCGCATTACTTTCCAGTTGCTCTTCTATTTATTTTTAAAGAGGTTCGTTCCTTTTTGTATTTTTAATGATAAATACTTTCTTTGCTAATCTAATTCTAATTGCGGAATACCCTTTTTAAGGAGGAAAGAAACTACGATAACTTTACTTTATGTGTTTGCCCTGATTTTAATCTTCCCATACAGTCTCCTCCATATTGAATATTGGTGCTGTATAGGTTTTTGGTCTCCATTATTAATATTTTCTGATGAGGAAAGCCTTCAAATAAATAAATCAAGACTAGAAATCCCATAGTACATTCATGCCATTCAGCGACATAGTGCAGAGTGAATACTAATCACATAAGCACCTACGTTCATTACACATTACCTCTCAATTAAATTTTTCGCTTTTGAGAATATAAAATAAATCTTGTTTTTAGATGAAATTTAAATATGGAATATAATAGTTTGTATGTTGTATGATAATTTACTTGCAAAAACTGAATTCAATCAGTGTAGTACATTTATTATAAAATGAGCACGTGACAAAATATATGATTTATTAAACAAAAATAAACCCTTTAACAAATATGTTTTATATATTTTAATATTGAAACTATGCTATGGATTTGTTAAAGAAGGTTCCCGTTTTACAACCATGTGCGTCGACCATTAGTCTACAGAAAAAAATCTCTAAATCTCCCAAATCTTTCATGCTTAAAATTTGCTATTGTCTTTTCAGATACTAATTTGAGTTTGTGGCTGATATGGAAACGTGCATAGAGAGAAGCAGAAATCCAAAAGCAGCACCTTAACAAGAATATTATATTTTAACTACTTTACAAGAATATTATATTTTAACTACGTACAATTGATAGTCTCTTGCAAGTTATGCAGTGGTAAGGTAGCATGTGGAATAACTCAAAAGACGACTGAAGCCCTATGTACGCCTAAAGACCTATGCATTAAATATTGAAAGCATCGCTAACATGGCATAGAGAATTTGTAACATAGGTGACCATTTATGGAATATAAACCGAGACACATTATTAAGATACGGAACAATATACAAGATTGCAAACATACAAGATGATCAGATCGCTGGAAGAATAATCAATAATTACAGAAGCAATAACCATTGGAATAAATTGTCTTCCATACAAGAGTATTACTCACGATACACGAAAATACTGTGTTAAGCTTATTTAATCATGGTTTACACAGATGTTTTGGCAACATGCAAAGCAGATGGGGCTTGGCTCTGCTTTAAGTTCTTTCAACAACTCAGTTGTCAAGGAGGCACATGCATGTCAACAACTTATGAATTGGATTAATTTCCGTCAAGTCCATTGATACCATATCCCGATGTAAAAACGAAAAAATAATTTATGTGAATGTCTCGAAAAAAGAAAAAAAACCTCCAAGAGGTAGATATTATTTAGTCATTTATTTATAAAAATATATTTCTGCAAATGTTACTTGTGTATGAATATCACATGACATGTATATGCCTGTGACACGTCATTTAATAATTGCAGATGCATTGTTTAATTATTGTACCGAAGATTTTCATTGGTTAGAGGGTAACAATGTGATCAGGTAACCTCAATGTATTATGTTTTATAGTGTTGTTATAAACAGGTTCTTTTTATTATTGTTCTAATCAGGTAACCTCAATGTATTACGTTTTATAGTGTTGTTATAAACAAGTTCTTTTTATTTTTGTTCTAATCAGGTAAACCTCAATGTATTATGTTTAATAGTGTTGTTATAAACAGGTTCTTTTATTCTTGTTCCTATCAGGTATCCTCAATGTATTACGTTTTATAGTGTTGTTATAAACAGGTTCTTTTTATTCTTGCTCTCAGAGTTGCAGATACGTTTGGAATGCATCTGCAATGTTGTGAACAATCCTTTAATCGTGAACCATTTCTACTGATAAAAACCGACTTTAGATTGGGGCTACAATGAAACATGACCACCCCATAATCTTTTTTAAAAGACTTAAATAATTTCATTATTTTTAAATGGTCTTGTTTTAATACTTCTTTGTGTCTGTCTCTGCTTCTCCGGTTTGATCGACATATTACTCGAAAGGCCATCTTTGACAAGAGACGTATTTTGAAAGAAGACTCTCAATAGAAATTTTTTATCAATATAACTTGAATAGATAACGATTTACTAGTATTGCCACAAACAAGAGATCTTTTAAAGTATTGGCGATAAGGTGACATGAGTAACATGCTGAGTGGGAAAGCTTTTATTTTCTCGTGATTTTAGTATCACTTCTCGTCTTTTTTAAATCTGAAAGAAACATGCCTTAACGATAATCAGGTGTTTTCATGCAATTGATAGCTATAACTTTATTTACATCATCACCAGAATTCAGCCAATCACAAAACCATTATCTTCATTCGCCTATTCAACAGAAAAAGTGAATTACTTTGTGTTTATCTCTCGAGTGGACCTTGTGTTAATGCTACTTGAAAACAATCGTTGAAGACTACCATCGCTGTTTTAGGACTAGATCTTTATTTACATAACAAGATATCATTTATTTGCAAGATGAGTTCTGAGAAATTATTTTATTACAACCTGTAATTATATAAGATTGCAAGAAAATAATTGAGAATACCGAATGTTTTTATCTCACGAAAACAAATTGGTCTTTTTGATCATGTTATCAAATCGCTCAACACTTATTATTAAGTCATTCATCTAGTATGCTTGCTTACTTACCTTGTCCTGACATTTTATGTGCAATGTCATGTCCAGTGCGAACATAAAAAACATATATGACCTGTTTTCAGATTAAGTCGCTCAGCATATTCATGATTGGGAAAATATTTTAATTGTCAGGATAAGTAAACCTTCGATCGAGGAATGTGCAGTCGTTTCTTTTAAGAACTGGTGCCATTCCTTGCAATGCAATACATATTATGATTCGGAAATTATCCTGTTATATTCTAACTACCATGGCCAAAAACGTAATTCTCTTGCGATTTGTTTCAGAATAAGATAATATAGGCGGTCTCGCAATAATAGTAGTATGCCTCTATCACTAATCAGCAGCCACATTTTCTCTCCCATCAAAATGAGCTGGACTAGATAAGGTTACACTCGTGCCTACACTGTTGGCAAATGTTTTTAAATCGTTATTGGTGAACATTCCATAGAGAAAAGATGATTGCAACTTACCACAAACTATAAATGTTACCTGAGTCCTATCAATTGAGAACTATGAAATTCTGAATACCAAAAGGGTCTTCTTATTTGGTTTTCGAACAAGTCCCTATGTATAGCAATATAAATCCTGCCCCCCCCTATAACACCCCACGCAAAAGTTAAAATTGGAGATATGTCTACTCACAAGTTTCATATATCAAAATTTGTAAGTATAACTTATTGCACCAAAGCCATACATTGCTAGTAGCAAGCAAAGGTCATTGTTCGATCTGCGTCATCATGTATAAATCAATAATGACCAACCTTATCCATCATAATAAAAGTGCTGTCATTTATTTATTCATGATTTTTTTTAAAAAATGACTAGTAATAGGAAATTGGATTTGATGGTTGGTTGGTTGGTAACTTGACATTTAACAGCACTTTTGGACACTATCATGTAGAGCTAATGGTACCTTTAATATTATAAACCGAGGCAGCTGACCCAGGCTGACCTGAACGGGTATCGACCCTGAGACCCTTGGTATAAGATTTAACTATTTCATGTGGGGACAGCAGCGAACAAACCAATAATATTCAAAGTCAGTCTATCTGAAATTCTGACATCTACTTCAAACTTCGTACATGCTTATATGCATAACATGATCTTTTTTAAATATACAAATTTATTGAATTCTAATTGCTATTACACATATTTAAGATATTTCAGCGCAATTTGAGTGATCAGTTACGACATCATATGACAGGTAGCGGACAAAGTAATGCTAAATTGAGTTCACTGACATGTTGGACAAAACGATTGACCTCTGTTCCTAGACTTGAAACTCAGAATCAAATAATTCCATCCAGTGCAAATATTGTTGTTTTTTTTAATCATTGCATTCTTTATAAAATGAGAGAAACTAAAACCATAATATTATGAAAGTAAAGAAGAAAAAACTCGAACTTACACCTGGTTTTGATGGACAAAAATCAATTGCGGGCATGTTTTAAAGGTGTCTTTTCTATTACTTGCATCGTAGATTTAGCTTGGAATCAGTAGACTCCCGTCCATAATGAATAGACCGAGTCAGTCTCTTGACCACCCGCTAAATTTAAATATTCTTAGAATGCCAAAGGATTTTAACCCTACAAGTATATTCCTATACCGTCATCAAAACTTTTTATTGGAATAATGTGCGTATTGTTTCTTTTTAGACATTGTTTCTTTTAGATTATTATATTAAATTGAATTTCATAAAATTACAATTCAAATTTTATGATAAAGTATGAACTATCAAACGTATTATTTTTAGAAGCAGAATAAACGCCGTATTAAATTTAAGTATTCAAGGATGTAATCATATGAGTCACCAGACATTTGCTACGTCGGGTTTGATGTTTAAGGCACGGAATCACAGACAGGTTATTCAGTGCCAATGAATTTGGAATGAATTTCCTTGCCCCAGAACACGCTACGGTATCTATATCAGACTAGTTTGATGGTAGGATTCGAACCTATATAATGGTATTATGGTCTAGCACACAAACCATTGAGTCATAGAGGTTATTCTGCTAATATTGTAGATTAGCTTGTAAATATATCCAACGATAAAACTATAAACAAGCGAAGGTAGTAAATGAACATCCAGGGCGTGATTCGGCTTTCCAAACGGATCAATATTAATATTTTCTGATGATCGAGGTTCCATATATTTCTCGTTTGCTTTGAATCTTGCGGTTGTTTTCTCAGATATATATGACTGTAATTTATGTATTTGATGCCCTGAACTAATCAATTACTAAAAAAATGCCTGTTATTGTTATAGGGTTTAACGCCATTTTTCAGCACAAGATAGGCTATACATGGCGGCCAGTATTAATGGTGGAGGAAGAACCCTGAAAAAATCCCGGGAAGAACCACAGACCCAGGAGAAGCTACTGGCAGGCTTCCTCACTTACCCACGTTAGCCGAGTCTGGACTTTAACTCACGCAGATAGAGGTGATATGGCAGTGATCCGTAACGGACAGCGCTTTAGACCACTTGGCCACTCGGAGCCCCTAAGAATAATCATTAAAATAATGATTTTTGTAAATTAAAACATGTCTCCTCGGCAAATTAATGCTTAATAAAAATCAATCAGTCAATTATGACAGAAAAAAAGACAGAAAGATCAGTCTTTTCCTTGACATCATATATATGATGATGAATCAAAGTCCATCAATATATTTTTTTCTTTTTGCTTCTTTGATTTTAACGGCATTATGAAGATATTACTGGCGATATCATGCAGCTGAGATGGCCGCAAGGACACATCGGGGCGACCGACTCAAGCAGGTCTGGCGGGCATCGAACCCGAGGTTTTTAAAACAATGAAAATCAATTCATCTTGTTGGCTTATATTTTGTCTTTATAATACTTTGAAAAATGCTGGACCCTTACTAAGAAAAGTGAAAAGGAATCAATTGCTGCAGAAAAGAGAGATATCGCGTACTGCTACTATTTAACTTAATTCATCCTCAAGCTAAAGGTTCACTATGGAAATTTGAAGTATTTATGAATATAACAAGATGAAACCGGATGGAACTGAATCTAACGAAGACACAAGAGATGTCTATTTATATTGCAAATTAATAATATTTGAATCGGTGACACACTACTTTACAGCGTTGCTTCATTTATCATAAACTAAACGAAAACAACAGAGAACCCTACACTACTCATGGGAACACATTTCAAAAACGTATACAGCAAAATAGTAACGTTTCTGAACGGATATAATTAAAGCATGGATTTTCAAAAAGTAATGACCAACGATATCTTTTGTCAATATATATGATTAACGCATGGATTTTTACCAACATATACTATCCATGTATTAGTTCATTAGCAAGTGTGATGATGCGTTGGATTGTCATATAGAATGGCATCATTTCCCTTTATTCTCGTGGAATACAGGCGATGATTACAAACACTTCTGATCAACTGTCCAGAATATTTGCCACCGAGTTAGTCAGTATCGTCCCTCCAACAAAAGTCACTACTGACCCACTGACCCCAGACTACGCAACCCAATGAGTTTGTCAAGTCGTCGTAGCAGCTAAACATAAAAAACAACCTTGTCCTACACGAGATTCGTTTAAGAGCGAATGCAGTGATATACTTTACGCATAAGTAGGCACGACTGAACTTCGTTACACATTTACGTTTTATTTCTTAACAACCTGTTCGTATATGACTCTGTCTAATACAAGAATAATAGCAAGGGATTACAAAAAATGGAATGTTTCTCGTGGCTTAATGCGTACAACTTAACAGACTGATATATGCTATATTATATCTCTACACATTAATAAAGGTCACCAGTACACCTTAAAAACAATTAAAGTGGTAACTATATTACTAATAAAGCGCGAAAACACTTCTTGATTATAAGCAGGTTAATTTGTCCTAAAGGATTTGCTTCTTTCTGAAAAGAATCAGTTCGATGATTTTGTAAGTCTTGAAATCAAACACGTACAACAAAATATTTTTATCATAAGTATCAGGATTTAAGGCGCTATATTGACTTCAAACTCAGCGATTATTCTGGAGATGACAAGTGTGACAATTGTTGCGATAATTTTTTTAATTTGCATCCATCCGTCTGCAAAAGACAATATGCAGTTGCCTTTGGTGATAACCTGTAAGCTTTTGCTGCATTTCCTCTAGCTGCTAAGAGGTCCAATCCTGTAACGACGAACCCCACCCAACCACCACCCCATCTACAAGTGACACAACTGTACTTTGTGATAGGTATAACCTAGCTGGAGTACTGCTTCTGTTTTGTAGTTTGTCGTGTAGTTTATCCAGCCGCTGTTTGTCATTATGCTGTACTCCAGTTCAGAACTTGCTGCGCCACTTGTCTCTGCTGATTACTAATAATGACCCTCTTCGTCAATGCTGATGTCAGGATATTTCATATTATACACGAAGACATCTTTAAAGCGGAGTTTGGGGCATCATGCTAGACTCTTGGCATTGGCAACTTCGCTGTAAAGCATGTTCTTTGGTATTCGTCCATCTATCTTGCATCATGCTCATGTGTCAGAGCTAAAGCATCATGTCTGTTTAAGTGGTGCTAGGATACTTGGTAGTTTGGCCTGTGCAAGGACGGTGATCCTGTCTATTCACGTGGCACAAAGGATGCGATGTGGAAGCTTTTATGTCTATAGTGTTTGTGACCGTGGAAAATCCAAGTTATGTTGTCTTAATGACATCATCTTAATATTAATGGTATTCTGAATTAGGTGAAGGCCACTTTTCCAGTGTCGGTGTTGATCTCCTCATCAAGTGACGGGTAGTCGTTTACTGTAGATCCTACGCAGCAGAACTTCCTGTCTATCTCTATGGAAATGTAGTCGAAAGTGGTCGTTCTATGCTTCGATTTTTCCTCACTTGAATCACAGTCTTTGTTTCCGAAAAATTCCAGAATTAATTTCCTTGAATATGTTTCTAAAATGTTTATACGAAAGTTATTTGAGTGTCCAGGAAAATAAATTATTGAATCCAAAAATCAGACGAAGAATAAAATATTCTGGCAACAAATTTAAAATAAATACATAAACACCTTGTTCCTTTAAGGGTTTTAATGACTCTGGCCAAACCAATATTACGAATGCGTATTTACACTCAAAAACATCACTTCCAATCTCGCGTGATTGGTCATGTGGTCTCTTATTACGTTATTTATGTCACGTCCGCAGTACAGACTGACTTAAAAACCAATCATAAAAATTGGTTGTTTACAAACATTGATCACGCGGAGAAAGTATGTCCGTGATGCTGATCAACCATTTTAGCTTCCTGTTGATTTGTTACCAAGGTAAGTCGAACTAAAAGCCAACCATCACGTATTACTATTTCGTATTAACTAAACAAAGTTTGTGCTAAAATTATATGTCACTACTAAAAATAGAATACCGAATTCGATAAAAATATTCATTGCAATTAAAAACAATGAAACAAAAATTTAAAAAAAAGAATTTTAAATCTTACACAAAAGCAATTTAATCACATATACATAACACCACTCTGTCACAATCTCTTTTTATCCACACAGGTTAGTGGACATAAGTAGTTAAATTCCTTAATCAAGGGCAGTTTAATGTGCAAGGTTTACAAACCAACCAATAGATTTGCTAATCCCATACTATAATAACCTGATTACATTCTGAGCTATTATAACATTTTTTTCATAATTGTGGCTAAACCTATAATTAATAAAAAAGGCCGAAAATATCACAGGGTAAAGCTAGATCGGGGCTCTATCCAGGGTTCACTGAGTCCAAATTAATCAACTTCCTTCCTCTTCCGATAACGTCACTCATAAGTACAGTTTTCTGGTGTTGAGGATTGGGGTTTAACCATTTATATACGAATCTGCATTCCTTGGATTGTTTTTATATTTGTGTATTTGCTAAATCCATGCATGCTATATTAGAAAGCATACTAAATGGAACAAATAAACAGGAATAAAAATTTTACATTTTTGTAAGTAGTAAATGAACTCTTCTTCACAAAAAATCTGTACATAATCAATACAAGATCGAATTTTTCCATAAAAATAAAAGTCAGCAACTGATAAGAAAAATTAGATAAGTTTATTTATACGCGTAAAGAAAACAGTTTATGTCTGCTATTAATGATATGTTTCGTTTATTTGTTTAATTAGTGTGAGTAGGCCTAGGACAGTGAACTGCATTTCACAAACCCGGTCAATATATCGATCAAGGATAGAACGTGACATTTGACATGGTTAACAGCTCATCATACGTCCTTCTCAGCACGTGTAAACTTTATTTTTTTAATGACCATGGGCTTTGTCAAGCATACTAAATTTGGCAAAAACGGTTGCTCATTCTTTTCATCTTCTAGGTTGCTTTAGCAGACCAAGTATCTGATCATTTAAGACCGAAAATGCAGCTCGCTTGCTTATTCGCACTTGCTATACAAGAGATACTTTTGTCGAGCCAGCCTTATTTAGCTAGAACGTATAAAACAAAGAATGTGAAAAGTGAGATTATTATTTTTTTTAAAAATAACATTGACCTTAATCTAGGGTGTTGACGGACTAACGAACGGAAACGTAACAGACGCAGCAGCGTCTTGTACAAAACAATGGCAAAACTCCGGAAAGCTGATTTGTTCTAAGTGGTGAACAAATTGTACTGACATTTTCATATGAATTAAATGAAATTAACTGTATCAACTGAGTACATATTACTCTTTTGTTCGGATATTTCCTTTTGCATCGAAGGATCTGAGATGATCGGTTTATTTGGAGCTGAATCTTTTGCCAAGTGTGTAGGATCGTGGGTCCCAACCTGCTTGCATGGATATTTAATTATATCAAAGAAATTTGTATTGAATGACACAGTTTAATCAAGCATAGAGAGTTATAATTCATTTCCAACAGGAATCGAAACCGTTCCATGAGTAAGGGCACGTACCGCCTATAATAGAAACCGTTCCCTGAGGAAAAGCACGTATTGCCTGTCATGCACCACCAACTCCCTAACTTTCTCGGCCATGCGCTTACCCATCCACCAACCTACCAAATGGCAAAGATTTATCTAATACATCATTAAGAATTTCATCGTTAACTAATTTCATTGGCATTGGTCGTACGAGGAAAAGATCAGCGTCGTCTCCAAGGTCTATACGACACGAATATTTCTAAATACCATATCGCAGCACTGTGCTAAGTAGTCTTAATTGTATTTTCCTTCAGAAAAAAAACAAACACCAATCTATATTCGTTTTACATGCCCGGAAACGATCGATTAACAACGATTTTGTGGATACATTAAGCGAGCTTATCTCTGATATTGCCGATATTTTACTCCATTAGCTATTAATTCTCTAATTGGATAGGTTGTTGGAAGAGTGCGCCATTAGTCCCTGGAAAATGTTGAGTGATTTTTAACGATCATATAACTTGCTAACTTGTTTTCGTGGCAATTTTTTTTTTTTTTTTTTTTTGTACAATTTATATGCTATGCAGTTCTGAGAACGAACTTTACACAAATTTGTAGGTATCGTTCAGCGATTCAAGAGAGAAGGTTTCAAAATATATCTGTGCAGATGTACTGTCCTTGTAAATTATGTAATTCTTAGTTTTAAAATAATGGAAATAATTGTGACACTGAACACCCTAAAAAGACCATGCACCATTTCCTTTTTTTTTCACCGTCAAGGAAAAATAAGTTTTAATTGACGTATTACTTTAAATATGCTATCAATAATACCTAGCAAACTATGCCATGTTACAAGAACTATTTGTTAACATAGAAAGAGAAACAAACTCTACAAATACTTGTACCTGATGATGATATTCCTAAATACATAAATAAAATGATGAAATTGTTTAAGCATTTGTCACTTAATTCTTTGAAATATGTTTTATTTTAGTTATCAGAGCAATAAAATTATAATCGATCCTCTTTCTTAAAACACACGCATCATTATTATAAGCTTCAAACAATAATTCAGAAAGTTTTTTGTCAAGGTCAATATTTACAACTTACTACAATATTAATTATCCCGTAGTCTGCGAGATTTCCCTCGTTAGTCTGCGAGATTTCTCACGTATTGTAATCAGCAGATTCAGCAGATTTATATCCAATTTCCGAGTCAGTGCCTCTTTTGATATGAGTGTTTGTTTTTTTTAAAAAAAACAACAAATTATTTTTTGTTTACAATAAAGCGCGTATTTTCAATTTATTTAAATGCAGCAGAATTTTTTTATCTATGTATGAATGTATGATCTATCACTCAACAAAACGGCACACATGTGGTGCATTTATTTCTGCTAGAAACGGGAAATTATCTTCTAATTGCAATGTTATTTCAATTTTTGATGTGCTATTAATGAATTGCTCGTTGTGTTTTGATACATCTACATGAAATAATGGATAACTTGTTGAAATAGTCACATTTATTGAACTTCCGTTGTTGCTATCATATCTATTCGTTTGTTATTGCAGCATCATATATACACGGCTGAAACGAAATTTTTATCCCATCTTACACCAGTGTATATGAAGGATTGCATCAGTCTTGCGTATTATGCTATTATTATGTAGTTTATTTGAGATTTAAACAATGTTGTTATTAATATTTTTTTTCATTTCCATATGTTTGCTATCACATAATATTTGCGATCTTTGAACTACTTTGTTCAGGCCCATAGAACATTTTTTTATACTATAAAATGTATTTCATATGTTACTTTTCTCTGGCTGCTAAGAAGTTATACAATTTTTGTTGGAAATTGTTTAAGCATTTGTCACTTAATTCTTTGAAATATGTTTTATTTTAGTTATCAGAGCAATAAAATTATAATCAATCTTCTTTCTTAAATTACACGCCATCATTATTATTTAGAAATTTTAAATGAACTTAGGACACTGCTAACTAAAATGACTGCTCTCTTTGCTCCAAAAATCAACCTAAATTTGTCTAAAGTACACTATTCTTGGCAGTTATTAAAATATGGAAAATTAATTTTGCCAAACTAAATAATACCAGCTTCTAAAAGTGCAATGACTAAATTATCAAATACATAAAATGTAAAAAAGTTATCGGCTCTTCTTTTTACAATTTACCTCTGAAGTTCGAGAAGTGAAAATGAGCAAGCAGAGCTAACACTTTTTTGAAAGGTGCACATCTTGAGTAAGGCCAAGCTGTGTACTCTCTAACCCATATTACACCCATCAATCATACATCAAAATAAAGGGAATTAAAAATTCTTTGAACAATACCTAAGATATACAAAGTTTTTTTTTTAAAAAAAACTGTATAACTAGTGAGGAAACCCGAGGAAACTCTTTTTCTTTAAAATTTTAACCCTATGCTAAATACGAAACTGTAGAGCGCCACCTTAAATGTACACAGTGAATTAAAAATCATTTTAAACCATTCATTCCAAAACCTATTATTTTAGTGCTAAAAAGAAGTTTGGATTAAGCAAATAAAAAAAAACAACAACGAACGTTCAAGGTGTGTTAAAATTTACAACACAAACAGCTGACAAGTCGTAAGTAAACGTTCTCATTAGATGGATTATAAAATGTCAGCTGAATTAGTTGACAAGAAAAGATTCAGGAAATTGCTTAAAATTTATATTAAGATTATATAAGTTTGTTCGTGGCTAAAAAGAAACATTTAATAAGCGAAGCCGCGAGTGAAACATATCTGTCTGTCTATTCCAAAAGGGCAGATTTTCTTTTTGCTACATATTTTAAAGTTAATAAGTGGTGGACTTGAAGAGACTCTCTAAATACCTGTTTCTATACAATTAATGGCTGCATGACTACACTGATATTAAGAAGATCCAAAATATATAATAATTTTGGGACAGCGAAAATTTACAAATGTAGCTTGAACATATAATGCTTCAATCTTTGTATTTTGCCAGAAAATGACTGTATCTGTAAATGATGAAGACATTTTGTTTCTTTTTAAATACATTTAATGCGCGGAATGACGTAGATTTGTGTGGCTTTGGTAAGGCTGTGATCTAGGTAGTGTACAATATATCCAAATCTAGACTGTCGCTTAATTTCTGTTTGTAATCAATATTAATCAAGCCTGATTTCTCAATCGGACTCTTATACAGTGGTTCTACGAATTAAAATTGCTACTTAAACATGATACTACTTCTTTTCCTAAACAATGTGCTTCTTTTGTAAAATACAAAATAGATATGGTAAGATTTTCACGTTAAAATATTTAGCATTCGGAAAAGGATATAGCCCCAAATGAAGTAAAGGCTTGTTTAAATTAACTTTTTATTTTTTATCGAACACACGATTTAATGATTAATAAAACTGAAAGATCTTTTTATGAACAAAAATTACAAAAATCAACCCAAAACTGTATTTATAATTGAAAAATATTAAAACGTGATACTGAAAAAAAAATATTTATTACGCGTAGAATGTAATGGTAATCGACATGAATTTAATTAATAAATACTATTTAAATGTATACGAAATTTAAATATTTAAACTATTTTGTAGTGAACCATGCTAATTTTTAGTTTTCTTTATTTATAAAGATTCGCAAATAAATAAATTATAACATTATAATTCTAGTTAACGCTTTTCTATTACCACTAAGTTTAATATTTTGCCGTTTCTTCCATTAAAGGTGTTATTGTATTGATTATTAGAATGCAAATCCATTATTGGACATGTACTTTTATGTTTAAAAGTGCTTAATGTAATAGACGTTGATAGTTTCAAAGCCTTGACCTTCTCTGTATGTCTCTGCTTGTGATGTTTTTGTTATTTTGTTATTTATATTATGTATCTCGTGTTTTTATGTTTTCTTAAGCTGTAAATATACTAGTGGAGGAAATAACGATTAATAAATGAATGCCTGTCTATAATGAGTTCCTAAAATAACCAAGAGATGGTAATTAAAACTTCTGAGAGGTAACAATAAGGTCAACAACTGTCTTATCTATCAAATTGAATTTAGGTCAATGAATGTCCTTTGAATGAACTATTAGAAACGAAAATACTTCCAGACTGCACACAATAACAACATTTTATAATTTTATTTTCGCTCATGATGTTCAATAAAATATATGCCTGAGGGAGAAAATGCACATAATATAAATACGTTATATACCAATCAGTGGCATGACTACAGATTTTAGGAATCACGGTACCATTTCTAGGCTGGTTCCCATTTTTCAATACTATTAGTGCCGTGTGTCCTATAGGACACACTGTACTAATTCAATGGAAGAACTGTGAACCAGTCTAGAAACGGGTGAAGAAATAATAGAGTATATACGGGTTTGGTGATCCATAATTGGTTAATAATGAAAAGTAAAATTTTATTAAAAGTATATTTTGAAAGCTTATCCTATGTGTAATTTAAAAAAAAAAATAGACAAATTTCTATTGATGCAATTTTAGTATTTTTAAAGTCTTGACTTAGGATTACTCAATAATGAAAGTAGCACTTGATTCGCTTGGTGCTAAATCAATAACATGGACTTCACGCATGTGTAGGTCAAG
The DNA here is from genome assembly GCA_016746295.1 of Potamilus streckersoni. NCBI lineage: Eukaryota > Metazoa > Mollusca > Bivalvia > Unionida > Unionidae > Potamilus > Potamilus streckersoni. The sequence goes on along the minus strand of JAEAOA010000332.1, from coordinate 2,018,540 downwards.
AAAATGCCGCGGCTCATATGGTGTTCTCCACACAGAAGCTTGCACCAAGGATAGTTGTGCATGGAGAAATATAGGTCTGACCATCAGTACTCAGAAATTTTAAGTTATTGAATTTTAAATATGATGGTGTTTCCATATATTTGCTATGGGAGTTGAATTAATACCGTGACTCCTATAGGCCACTCCCTCCATGTAAAACCTTGTGATTTGGACTCTCTTCTTGAGTACCCCTTCACTGCATTGTTAACGGCAACTGGGATGTTGGTTACACTACTGGTTATATTGTACCATCTAGTACATAATACACATGCATATCTTGTATCAATTCCTGCGTACCTCAAACGCATATGCAGTATTGTATTATCTCGTACATAATGTACACGCACATGTAGTACTGTATGATCTCTCGGAAATAATTCCCATGCATATTTAGTACTGTATGATTTCTCAGACATAATGTACACGCACATGTAGTACTGTATGACCTCTCGGACATAATGCACGCACACAGTATGATCTCTCGGACATAATGCACATGCATATTTAGTACTGTATCGTCTCAAATATAAAGCACGTGCAATATGAATTACTGTATCATATTGGACATAACACAAGTGCGTATGCAGTGATCTATTATATTTGACATAATGGACATGCGTACTTACGAAACTGTTTAGAGAGGCTCTATATTAAGAAACTGTCAACTTAGTCCGATAAACCTCCCCCTCCCCCAAATCTGTGTAAATGCTGATGGACGGTTTATGGGTGTGATATCACGTCTTTCTTAAACTATGCAACTTTGCTGCAAGCAGATCTTTTCCGAACATACCTGCATATAGTTTAGACATTTACCGATATTTGGCAATAGCCATATCTAGCAGAAAATTAAAAATGGTCACCGTAATGCGGGTTGTGATATTTCGCATCAATTTACATATCGTCAAACAAACGATTTGATCTGGAAATATTACGTACATATCGTCAAAAGAACCCTTCAGCCGCCGGTAGCACAACAGTCACGAGAAATACCGGTAAGTGTATAAAATGCACACCGATGTGTGCAGATGAAATTGTCTGCAAATAATTGCAACTTTTAAAGAATAGGTGATATCAGCCAATATACCTTGAGTGAGTAACAGTACGGGTGTGGGTATGATTTGTCGGCTTATGTTTAACCAGGCCCCGTAGTCACAAACCTGCTTCTCAAGGCTCTGTATTAGTCATGAAACTGTCTGATTTGATCCCGTTGTAATGAAACTCAGTGGCTGCTCGAGAGTTCGAGGTGCCCTGTGCCAATCTTCTTTGCTACGGACAACAGTTTTTATGTCAGCTGACAACCTCCCTCTCCCTTCGCCCAATAAGTTTGTCAATAATTGCCTCAGTTTCACTAAAGTGAGGTGCAATAATCCGTAAATTTCAGTTTCAATAAGTCTCCGACGCCGCCTCCCATGGCCTGAAGCAGTTGGTTCTTCCACCTAATCATACGCAGCCACTGAAGGTAACTGACAAATCTTGTTGGTTTTGTTGTCATAAAAGTGGTCATTTATCAGTGGATGCAGTAAACAGCAGACTGAGTGGTGACTATAAAATTTTTCAGATTATGGTTAGAGTATTGGACATGAAAGTAAACCTGTCAAACGCTTAGCACGCATCAAGACTAATAAAATTCGTCATATGCATCAGGCTTTCCTGAGTATTATGGTAAATTTCTGATCTCGAAGGTGTCATTTTCTTATCTAACAACTATGCAAAATGGTGGATCACTTTTCTCATACTCCTGAAGTAAATATGAGGTGAAAATCAAAGTTGTTTATCGTGAAAACAGAAGCAACTTGACATCAGTTAAGTACCCATTGAAAAAGTCGCTATCTTAAGGAAGAGCATGCAAAACCTTTTTTACGAGTAAACTATAAATTTGTACTAAAGTGAGCTTCCAATGATACAGTCGCAAACAGTTCTGAAAAATTATATTATTCCACAAATTAAACAAGACCTACAAAAATAATGATATAGTCTACGATTTAATTTATATATTTAGTAGATTTTCCTTTCATAAACAATTGCATGAAGTGAATTTGAATTTATTTTTTAAAACATTACACAGCAAAAAAGATTAAAACGTCAGCGGAACTTCATTGATTGCATGTTTTAGTACGTAAAGTGTGTCTCAATTTTTATCTTGTTTATTGTGAAAAGAATGTGAAAGAATGCTCAATTGATGATGAAAATCAAAGAGGTTTGCCAGTTTGTTTGCAGATTAATGAAAAGGCTCACGTGATGAAATACAGCAGTGACGTTATAAAAGAGAGATAATCCCTGTCGCTTTTCGACACCGGAAATACAAGATGATACATGCGCAGGAACGTAAGAAATCTTTGTTCTAGACATAGCAACACAGAATAAATCTCTTTTTATTAAAAAGAACGTCATTTGAGTCCTTCCAAAAAAAATAAAACATAGTTTTGTTTCTGAGCAAAGCATTTTAAAATATTGGTATTAAGGTTTAGAAGATATATTTTTTCTTATGTTTAGTAGAGACGTTTACATAAAGTAAAAAGGAGTCTTATCCTCTTTGATAAAATTATTCTTTCCTCATCTTGAATCTTTAAATCCCACCATCAAGCGTTTCAAGGTTATTACCAGATTTTTTTATCCCCTTCCCTGTGAATCATCTTCATGACTAAAATAGCAAACATGGATAAACAGCATGAAGAAGTAAAATCGATGGAACAGTTCGTACTCCCATATTATACTTTCCGCACAATGTTTAAATAATTTTCCATATTTCCAGGTCAGAAAATATACTAATATAACAAACTCCATGTTATTTTATATACGATTTAAAGCGTACATAATTCCTAAATATGGCTAATAGTAGAGGGAATGTGTTATGCATGTTTGATTTATGTATTGTGCTTGTCCTTTGTCCGTGATTGAGAGCATAATTCTGGCCTACGTGACTTTTGTCATTTTTAAGATGTTTACTTTAATTTGAGTTAAAGGAATAAACTTATTACTAATGTAGAATGTTTTGGGAAAGAAATTGTCTACAGGTTAGTAAAATTTTCCTCTAAATATTATTGCATCATAGGTCAGATGACCGTCTGTATAAAAAGGATGAGGTCAACAATTTTTCATTCCTTTTTAAACTTCAGTCTGTGGAATCATTTATTAGTGTGGTCAAAGATAATTTGAGATGATTCATTTATTTTTATTATTAATTACAAAGTGCTAGGTGGGTTTTTTGGACTAAAATTGTGATTATTGTAAATTAATTTAAAGACATTCTGGACTATAACATTGTGATACATCAAGACTATTGGAAGAATTGCGCACTCAATCTTGGAATTATTGCCATCCGGTATAGGGTTACTAGAAAATCCTGAACGAAGTTGCAAATATTTAAATCATTGTCATATTGCAAGGGTATGAGTACATTCTGAGAACAACAGAATATTCCTAAATTATTACAATCTTGTGTAAGAGCTCGACTACACAGGGCACACATGTAAATCTCTAATTCGCCACTCTCTAGCCTGTTGGTACAAGAACGAAAAGCACAGGTGTATGTATGTATGTATGTATGTATGTATGTATGTATGTATGTATGTATGTATGTATGTATGTATGTATGTATGTATGTATGTATGTATGTATGTATGTATGTATGTATGTATGTATGTATGTATGTATGTATGTATGTATGTATGTATGTATGTATGTATGTATGTATGTATGTATGTATATATATATATATATATATATATATATATATATATATATATATATATATATATATATATATATATATATATATATTAATCCCTGACAAACGTGATCCCTTGGTGGATCCAGTACGCTTGAGAGGGTTGTTATTCGCCATATGATTTGTATTCTTTATATATATATATATATATATATATATATATATATATATATATATATATATATATATATATATATATATATATATATATATACATACATATATAAGATTAAAATTTTCACCTATGCACAATCAATGATCGCAAAGATACATTTATGTCAATAATATTTACAATGCTAATATATATAATGAATAGCAGAAATGATATAAGCCATGTGTTTCAAATCGAGAAGTTTGCGGTTCGGATCTCAGTTTAAATACCTTTTTATAAAGATAAATTGAAAACAAACTCCATATTTAAAAGAGATTTAACGAAATCAGCGACCAAAACTTTGATCCTTGATTTACCGGCTCCAGACAAGTTAGAAAAAAATTGAAAGCACATTTTTGAAAACAAAAAAAAAAACAAAACTTACCATAGCTAAGTTTAAACAGAATCCAAACTAACAGAAATTTAAATGAATACAAATTTTACGGTGTTAATATTCAATATTTTTTTAGGATTTTTTCAATATAGTTGTAGTTTATGCAAAGAAAATAATTATTCGAAGAATTCAACAATTTTAGTTCTGTAAAACTACATGTGTAGTTATCGATTAGATTTATGTGGCGACTATCCCGGAATGGAGGGTTGAGCAAAGAAATGTTTATTATTGACAAAGCCGTATGAACTTAAATGTCAGAATTTAAATGTATGTCATTCAATGTTTATTTGACTTCTTTTAAAGTTTGGACAATAAATTAGTGAATGTATAAGTCAGAAGTTTGAAGGATTGACTATTTAACATTGCAAATAGACAAATAGGTATCAACCCTCTCAGAAAAATTAAAATATACATTCACTTGAGAGTTACGAACATACAAGCTTATATAAACATGAACAGTATGGATGATAACAGCGATGTTTGTTATCTTCTAATTTCTATGCTGTAGAATTCTCAGTTTTAATTGAGTTCACACATTTGTAAGAAGAAAAATACCAAAATCATTGGGGGAAAAACTGGTTTAATGAAGAGGGTTAAATAATCTATAGATGAAGAAGCAATCTAGAAAAAAACAGCAAGCAATCAGCAAACTTTCATGCTACGATATTAAGCTTAGACCGCTATTACTAATTACAAAATATTCTTAAATACAAAATGATATTATCTATCAGATTGTAAATGAAAGAAAAATAAATTTGGAAAAAAGGATTCAGTTTATTTCCTCCAACTTCATTTAAATAAGTGCATCATTCTTAAATTCCAGTATCTATATTTAAATAATATTTCTATGCAGAATGCATCATGTGGTAAATAGTGACGAATCTTTAACATCCTTGCATGGAGAAACAAACAGGTAAAGTCTAAGTTTCATAAATTTGTCAGCTTCTATGAAAACAAACAGAGCATATACTTTCCCAAACAAGTTGTTCTTACGAATCTAGAATATATTAAAACTTCTGTATATACTGAATAAGTACCTAACTCAGAGGTGAAATGTGGTGGCAGAGAGATTAGTGTACCGGATTCACGACCAAAGTTGCGGGTTTGAGTCCTACCATCGAACCAGCCAGGTTGTCCATAGACAAGGCACTTTGCTCCAATTGCTTAAGCGCTATAAAAAAAATTTTTTAGATTACTGTGACCTAAATCGTGAAATCAAAACCTGATGCAAATGTTATTCATGCATTATTTATAAAATTGCACGTTCATTAATGCAGAATTTGATATTTCACAAATGCAAATAAAATTTGCAAGATTATCATGAATAAGCAAAATATAGTAGAGAAAAATCCCACTTCTCCTGGATTTTAAATGGTAGAAAATGTTACAAGTGAGATTGCATTGTGTATATTGGAATGTATTCATCATGTACCAAACTTGAGACAACATATTTTCTACAATATAAATATTGGATCTCTCTATGTTTATCACAAATCAAAGAAGAAGAAACAATTACTTGCATCACAGTATTTTACAGTTAGTTCAGATTCTGTTGTATTGGACACACCAGCACTAATGATCCAAAATGCTCTCATGTCGGCCAAACTATTCTGTGTGGTCTTTCAATTCTTAATCTTCTTTTTCTTAATGTTCCAAGTTTGAATTACTTCATATACAATAAGTATATAGGCAAAAACTGTACACGTGTGCGTTCTAAAGCCAGCCGTAATTTGTTGACTTTGAAGCACAGAATATAATTTCTAATCATTAGAAAAACACATTCTGTTCCGGAAAAGAACAATCCCAGAACACTGCTGTACGTTAAAGACAATACTTGTTCTGAAATAAATAGACACTGCTGTACGTTAAAGACAAGACTTGTGCTGAAATAAATAGACACAGCTGTACGTTAAAGACAAGACTTGTGATGAAATAAATAGACAAGGATGGGCTGGGATTTACTTTCCTCAACATGTATCATGAATTCACAATAACCACGTAAGACAAGCAATATCTTAAGTGTAAGTAACATATATTTTATGCAGAATGAATTTCACAAAGGATATCATGCTTCTATGAAGAAAATGGGTTATAAAGTGCTATTCTGGAAGGAATAATTTGTTTGAGGATATTACACGGAGTCTGTCTTTTGGATGATATAACCCGTGTCTGTCCTTGTGAGAATATAAACCATGTCTGTCCTTGTGAGGATATAAACGGTGCCTGTTAACTTCAGGATGTAACCGGTGTCTGTCATTTTGATGATATAACCCGGGTCTGTTGTTTTGAGGATACAGTCCTTGACTGCTGTTTTCAGAATATAAACCGTGTCTGTCGTTTTGATGATATTGTCCGTGTCTATCGATTTGAAGATATAGCAGCAGATTACACACTTCTTTGCAAATCTAGAAGTGATTACAGTGATGCAGCTTATATCGAAAGATAGATGACCATGAAACAAACTCTATACTACTGATTGTTTAATCTCAGCTTCATATTGTAATAAACTTAAGGAGATGCGCATTTGGTTATAGCGCCTCGTTTTAGCAATTCTTAGGTTTGCGTTGTGATTACTTGTTTGATTATTGAAATTCGGTGCAATGGGAAATATTCCTTAGCCCAAAATAGTTAGCCAATTACTATGAGTAAACGTCAAGGAGAGAAAAAAGTGTTTGTGAGTTTCCGTGATGCCATGGTCAATGAGTAGCGAATTTAGATTCGAACCGCATGACTCTCCCTGTCATAATGAAGTCCTTAATAAAATCTAGTGGTGTAATTTGGTGTTGTAATTTCAGTGTCATTATTTACGGCGAGAAACCGGTAAGATACACAATGGAATAAACAAGAAGGGACTCGGCAGATGAAGAATAAAACTGATTCATTTATTAATAGTAATAACAACGCCAAGCTCGTGATTAAAATAGATTAAGAAATAAAATAAACAGGAGACAAGATAAAATAAACAGTTGTGGTCTAGGTTATAATGCTGCTAGATAAAGAAAAATTAAATATATGACTAAAAAAAAGATGACAGGTGGACAAAAAAATAAAGTAAAGGAAATTCATTTTTAAAAAATATCAATCAAAACAAACAATTTTGTTTCAAAGAATGCTGTACCAGTACACATTATTAAACTAACAGTGTCAAGTTTATTAGTAGTTAGGAGTACAAATGTCTATGAAATATTGGAAGATTCCAGGTTAAAGTTGCGTTTAAGTATATGTACTTATTAATATAGACTCGATTAGTTTTACCGGGACGTCAAATTACGCATTTAGAAATAATCACAATCGAAACATATTTAAATGTTTTGATAATTTATCCCATGATATAAGACACAGCCATGACATAGATGCTTTCACGTATACGTCACCTGAGAAAACATTGTTTATCGAATATTAACGTTCATTGTGACTGCGTTCGAATGCTGATCAACTAAAATTGAAAAAAGTCTGCATGTGTCTGGGTAGGTTTTTGAATTTGTATACTGATTGATTTTTTGTTGCGTTTTGTACCTTATATGTCATATCCAGGATCGATACAATTACTTGTCCAATAAGAAAAAAAGTCAATACATGTATTTATATTATAGGTATACGGAAACTTTGAATGAAATCGAATGTTAAAAATATTTCATGGATACTTGTAAGCATATCTTGCGCAACATTTGGTTGCAATTTGCTTTTATTATTTTAATTCCTAACCCAGGTCGTCATCATTATACTCTATACCCATATCTTTATCGTGACCCTGGCATGCAATGCAAACAAAACAAGTTCATACTACCTAAACTTTCAGAAATTAATTAACAATTACATAAACGTAGCTTGCTTTTAATGGCAATAATCACACATTTGTCCGTGTTTTATCACTATTAACCTACATTAGTTGGATTTATCGTTTCTGATACTATTGCTGGAAACTGTGAATCAGTTTGATACATACAAGGACCAACCTACAATAATATTCCAACAGTTTTAAGGTTATTTATAAAGCATTTGATGATGACGTACTCCAAATTACTTGCACAAGAACTCAAGTCCAGAGAGCCAGGACCGTTATATTCCCAATATTCTCTTCAAAAAGTGTATGCATAAATAGTTTACTTTACTTTTATTAATTTTCAGTGAATAAAGACTTTGTGGATGTAGTGTGGGGTTTTTTTACATTTCACTTGCGCCAGATTATCAATGTTCTCCGTTCACAAATTTTCACATTTAAATTCTTCCAAAGTAAACTCTAAAAATAAAATATAATCTGAACCGTAAATGGACTACGCTTATTTGTCCCCTCCCCTCCAGTTAAACGGTCAGTACCTTGTTTGTCGAAATTTGATTAATTTATGAAGTGAATTTTGTAATAAATCAGTGACGTAGACTAGACAATTCAGATGACCAATTTTCACACTTCAGTTCACACAAGGAAGTGAAAATGGAATCCTATTTCCTCAAAGAGTGACATGATCGTCTGTTATGAATGGACAGTAAGTGCTACCTTAATTAATCAAAGTTCCAGTTTTACAGTTTGTGTATCGATATTAAAGTGTTGAAGCGTGCATTAATAACATTTTAATAACATTTTAAGAAATATGCCGCCATCAATTGAGTTTTGCCAGGTGTTTAATTGCTTTGTAGTCGTTGATATCACAACGAAGTCTATGCATTTATTTTAACAATAAAGTTCAGATCAATGTTTTGTAAAATCTTGCCATCACAACTGATAAATTTCGGTCCCTTTAAGCCTTCTAATATTGTACATATGTTTTGCTTCGATAAATGTTTGTCTTACTTCCCATTATAGCCTCGCAGGGTAGTTATTTTTACGTATTGTCTATTCTCACAGCCTATTTTGAGAGTATGATGTTGTACAAACATCGATAAGGACAGTGATATTAAAACTGAGAAGTGAAACAAGAATGATGAAATAGAATCGGTCATACACTTAATAAAGTAAACGTTTTCAGATACAATCGATAATAAAGAAGGGAGACAATAAACGAATCAGAACAGTATCACAGTAGAACCATCTCGATTAAAATTCCAAGAGTTTTCTATAGAACACATGCGGATAAAAGATAGTTTTCAAAAATATTCATGTCAAATAAGATGATAAAGATTTGACTCACAAGGACCAAAAACGCAAAAATATTTAACGAAACCAATTTATAATTTGTACTTAAAAGACTTTTCAGTTTGTCTAGTTATTTATGTTACCAACGAATTACGAAGGTATAAAGAACTAGGCAGATTAACAGAAATTAATTTCATCATACATTTCTGAAACCAAACAAAAAATATGTATCACTATTTCTTGCACTCCTTATGGTTTTTTCAACCTGTATATTGAAAATTATATTTGATAAATCTCCAAAAAGCAATTTGTATTATTCTCAAGCAAATTATTTAATTCAGACAATAAATATATTTCTTTTAAAGATCTGGATCGATTGTGTGACTTTCTTGACTATAACAGATTTGTCTAACAGAGCAGTTTGTTTTAATTGTTAAACAATAAAATATATGAATCGTATAGATGGAAATTAATGTATTAACAACTATTCTTCAAGCTAAAGTTTTTCAAAAAAATGTTTGGTAACGATAAAAAGAAAAAACTTTAATTCACAGTCTGACACAGAAGTTTATAAATAAAGCATCATACCTATTGAATTCATCGACACAGTTTTGAGCCAACATTTAGTACTCTTTGTTGAATGGGAAGAGTGATTAAGTTTATGCCTGGTAAAAACTTTTTTAAGGCGATCTTATTTCATGCAGGGTCAATAGTCATTACAATCTATTACATAAAGATACAATTATCAGATTGATTGTCTGCATAAAAGATGAAGATAAAAGAAAATATATGCCATATATACTTATTATCTAAGAAAAAACCTGATACACTAATAACTTAGTGACCTAAACTGTATCAATATCAGTTTTTACAAATCTGGACCATCATGTGCAATTCGATGAAGCCAATATAAACGCTCCTCTAAATCGAGTCAGTACTTAAGACAATGAAATATAATGATTTTGAAAGATATTAGACTGTGGGGATAAAATGATGACAACAAATTGACCACTATTAAACAGAGTGTTACTGAATTAATTGATACAGCTATTTTAACAAACAAAAAAACCCCAGACTGATGGGAATAAAAGAAAACGTTTTAGATGAACGCGAATTAGTTAGAAAGAGATACAATACTCTACCTACTGCAACACAAGCCACGCTATTAATAAGTAAAAAAAAGTTCATGTTCAAGGATGTAATACTCACCACAGACAATCAAGCAGAGGATGAACAGTAACATAGATGCTTTGGAAACTAGGAGAAAGTAGAAATCTCCGAAAGATAAAACAAACATTGCCAAGACATTTCAAACTGTTACAGAGATTTGAAATATTGCATCCAACACAATGACAAAGAAACAAAAAGTAAAAATGCTTCAGTGCTCACGTTGATAGTAATTTGTATATCCACCAGACTTGTGTATGAGAACAACATGTTTAACTATTTTTTAAAAAATTGCTGTGATGTATCTATCGTGTGACATACTTCGTATATGGGCATTGTCTTCAGTCGTAGAGAATTTAACAATAGTTGTTGAAACTACTTATTTTATATAAAAAAAAATTACGTTTTGTGCACTATAGCAACGTCAACTGTATACTCTTAAATTGGAACAATATGACAATCGTAAAGCAATATACATCTAGGCATAAGTTTATGTATTCGTCAGATTGTTACCCAGTAACTATTTTAATTTATCCAGTAACTATTTTAATTTTTCCAACCTAACTGCCGCCACCAGACTTATTATACTCATTTCCGTGATGAATTCAGTTTTAAATGATGTATTATTCTTTTTATTTATATCAATTTTAACTTTTATCACTTTTGCTATATTAGTTTAAGTGCATACGTTGTACACAGAAGAAACTTTGATATCTCAGTTGCATACCTCTTATTGTTATTCCAAATCATAATTTTCTTTATAACTAATTTTATCATTTTCCCGATTCATACCACACCGATATTATTTATAACTTTTCTATAAAAATTTTCTTTAAATCTGGTTTTATCCTCAGCATGTAACTTGTTGCAAAATTGTAAGTTTAACGTCTTGTTTCTGTTTTAAAATTTCTCATTGAAACTATTAAATAAAAATTGAAAGTTGTTTTCATAGACTTAATCATAATGCCGTCGTTCAGAATTTCTTTTCAGTGTTCCATATCGTGATGTTTATCTCAGTGTGATGGGGGTGAGGGTGCAAAAATGATAAATCTTCAATTAAAATCTGTCCAGAATTTGTAGAAAGTTGATGATATAGGGATAAAAGAAATGGAATGGGCAAAATACATAAAGTAACCAAAACAAACGAAAAAGAACAACAATGCAAGATTAAAGGATTCCGTAATGGAGAGATCTGTTGGGGAGGCGATGGCGAATCATTTTTGTAAGGGAAATTGCTGTTTGCAGCTGTTCGTGATACGTGGAAGTACAAGCGTGATAGTAGCATGTGCGCCTATGTAAATATTTTTGAACTTTCAATAAATCTATGAACAGCATAAAAATACAAGATGTTTGCTTCGCACAGAAGCGTTCACGAGACAAGATGGTATTTAAAATTACATTACCATATAGAGTGAGGAACTGAAACGGTTTGATGCGTTGTTCTTCGTAATAAACGCGAGATATGAATTTATGTTGTGTACAGATCCACATCTATAAAGTGGTGATCCGATTATACTTTTTTTGCAAATAAATGTTGTTTGCAGTGAAATGTAGGGCATAAAGAACTTAAACTTTCCTAAAACCTCAATAAAAGTGTCTGAGAATATACGTGTCACGAGAACTTAATATGATTTGAAGCTGTTAATGAATTTTTGACAAGTATTAATGTATTCCATTCTCAAATGGTGAAAGGGAGAAACGAGTTGTAATAAAGACTTATTCTATCCTGTACAAATTTGGAATTGTTTACATTACGTAACTCATAATTAATAATATCTTGACCATGCCTTTTTCCTTTATGTAGTATATTTCTTTGTGACAAGAGAGATTATTGAAATTATATATATATAGGATTATTGATTACCTGTTTCGGTTAGGACAATTATAATTGAGCGATATACATTGAATTGTAATTTGTGAAAGTCCCATATTGTGGGCAGGTAATGCGCAAAACACTGGTACTTAAGCTCTACAATATTTTGTACATAAAAAATTATAATAGAATTTACCTTTCGATACTGACAGATCGTTGCCTACTTTATCCTTTGCTTTTTCTAAATATGTCAGATATACCAAAATGTTTACAACAGCTTCGGAGTGCAATGCAGGTGGTAACTAAGATTACAAAATGTACAACACTGTTTAAAGTTCAATACGATTACATAGGAATCATTTGTGTAATCAGTAAACAGTAAATACGAAAACTGAATTGTTTTATTTAAGTCAACATCACCAAGGAAAGAATTATCGACATAGTAGGCAATGTAAATTTGATAAAACTCACACTGATTATTCCAAACTGAGCTTTCGATATTGTGCAAACAAACTGAAGGGATTAATTGAGACAAGTGGGTTTTGTTCCTTAATAATAGAGAAAAGTCTTGGTGACCACAGAAGACCTGCCACATATAATTTATATTCAAGGTTTACAAACAACGGTTTACAGAAGCCGCTAAGCAATGAACAATAAATTAGTAACGTGAAGTGTTTACAAAATGATAACAACTTTGTCTGACTTAATTTAGAAGTACACGTGATAACATGGCATAAAAGTGTTAGTTTTATTTTCAAATCAACAGAAAATTATTATCACAACATGCTTATCATCGGAGTGAATTCACACTGAATCTATTAGAAAAGGACTACAGAAACATATCTCAATTACTTTATTATGAATTTTCCAACTATTTCAGAGTATAATTTACGATAGGAAATGACTACTAAAGACGAGAATACGCATTTGCCACATATATAACTAGAATAATGAAAATCCAGCGTAAATTAGTTTGGTTAATCTGATTTCAGTACCATTTTAAAAATTTGTACAGCATTAAGTCGTCGACAATAATTATCAATCAGGCAAATCACAGATCTTTCTGGCATTTGAGAAATTATAAGCACATATCTGAATTTTGAAGTAATTTTTTATGTAAGACCCACCCCCTCTGGTATTAATCTCATTTGGACAGACAGAGGACAAAAGGTCAAGGTCATTATGGTATTTTTGCATTTTATCTACGTCATTTAGATACAATCCTTTTTTTTTTCCAGCATACCCAGTTCTTATAGCAATGATGCCTGTATAATTTCAGGATACACTGTGAGAGAGTCACATAGGGATTCCCCTCCACCCTTTCTGCAAGAAAAGAAATCATTAGTAAGTAACATTCTTTCCTTCTCAAAACTAATTTTTCTCCGAGGAATAAACTTCTTGACCAGTCCTCGCACCTGGGGAAAATGGACACAGACCTTTCACCTGGACGTTTTGCTCAGAGTCACGTTTCCCTGGATAAAATAAAACTATTTTATGGTCTTCTTTTTCCCCACGAAATTCGACATATGATTATTTTGCACAACACTCGTTTTATTGAGACAACATTACAAAAGTAGCAATGTTATTCTCTGCACATTTGACTTAAAACAATCCACTCCAGTACGCAGCACATATGTCCATTCACTATCTATCTTCACTTTTTTCATGTCAACTGGTTGAAATATTTCAATGAAGATTTGGGGTAGTGGGGCAGTTAATGGTCACCTGAATAAATGGTCCTCGGGTTTGAACAATTCTGCTCTAGGCGGCAGAATAACCACGAGAACGACATTGTACCCGGGGAAAAACAACCTCTTAAGCAATTTTCTCTTAAGTTTAAAACAGACTATTGAGCAAAATTTATGCAGGGAAAGTTTTCTCATCTGATACTCAGTTCAACTGAGTCAATGACCGACCTCACCATGTTTGAGCGAATTAAGGGCAAAAGAATTATGTCAATAACACGGCTGGCAAATCATTTGGTAAATTCTAATTTAGATGAGCAAACCTTTTAATCAATTTAAGTTTCACTTTCGTTGCGGTACGTTATTACAAGTAGCACGCAATATCAAATTAAATTACATGAGAACTGTTACGTATATGTAATTTAATTGCTTGTGTGTTAGTTTTAAATTTCTCTTTTTATTTTAATTTTATTTCATTACATGCTATTGTATCAACTTTATTCGCTGGATTTTACATTATTGTATAGAAAAATTCAGCTCAGTTCTAGTAAAGAACAGTATTGCTACACTGTATTTTAGCTGAGCTAGTTCCTGGCCTTGGTTTAGAATTGGTAAACACAGTGAAAATCATTGGTAGTAATCAAGGTCATTCTTGGGTAACGTCAGCTCTATTGTAAACAACCTTTTTTATTGTTGTTGTTGTTGGGCTCAATGCCATTTTTCAGCACACGAAAGGCTATTCATGGCGGCCAATATTGATGGTGGAGGAAGAAACCGGGAAATCACCGGAAAGAACCACCGACCCACGAGAAGCTACTGGCAAGCTTTCTCACATATCCACATTCGCCGAATCCTCGACTCGAACCCACGCAGACAGAGGTGAGATGGCAATGATCCGTAACGGAGAGCGCTTCAGACCACTCGGCCACTCGGAGCCCCTTTTTATTTTTACTATTGAAGCTTACAGTAAGATTCGTTCAGTACAATCGAACCTGCAAATAGCCCACGTGCTAATTGCCATATTATTTTACTGCGCTGTCCGAAATAATTGACCACGTGATCCATCTCTCATATCTCAGTGATTTTAATTCAGTCGTAGTTTACTCCTTCACAGCTCAATGTGTTTTTATTGTTCATGCAAGTTTGACTTAAAATTCTTCTATATTTTGGATTTAATAGTTTATATTCCCTGGAAAATACCTGTGCTTATAACAAAAATCTTGGACGAAGACATTTACAAACAAATTATTCAGAATTCTAAAGCCGGAAGTATATTGTTGGTTACTCTACAAGGAACTGTCGACACATCGGCACAAAACTAGTTATAGAGGACGTTATCGCCTTCCATCTTGGAACATCATCGAGATTCGACCTTGGATTCAATTATAATTTCTTAGGGATAAGACTATATTTTTAAATTCTACGATTAATTTTTGGTTTAGATTCACAAACCAAGTCATTTTCTATGTTTTTACCTTGATTTCTAGTGAATTAATTTATTTTGTTTAATTTTACAAAGCTTGTTGGCTTCACTCTTATCTTGGGAGCCCCGAGTGGCCGAGTGATCTAAAGCGCTGTCCGTTACGGATCATTGCCATCTCACCTCTGTCTGCGTGGGTTCGAATATAAGATTCGGCGAATGTAGATATGTGAGAAAGCTTGCCAGTAGTTTCTCGTGGGTCGGTGGTTCTTTCCGCGGATTTCCCGGTTTCTTCCTCCACCATTAATACTGGCCGCCAAGTATAGCCTATCGTGAGCTGAAAAATGGAGTTAAGCCCCAAAACAAGAAAAAACATCGTTTCTTTGTTACTTTTTCACCAGCCTACACGTAACAAGAACATTTTTATTTCTTTTTCAAATGAATATATATATATATGTGTAAAAGCTTGTAAACGAATTTATAAAGACGCAGTAGGGCGTACAAATTTGGTTCCATAAGATAATGTCTAAACCAGGGGGTGCACAATACGTCGATCGCGATCAACCGGTCGATCTCGAAGGTAGTGTGAGTAGGTCGCGTACCATTATAAAGATAGACATCAGCCTATATATGTTTTGCATTTTTGAGGTAGGTAGATCATTTTGGCTTGTAGGCTGAAAAGTATGGGTATATTCATGTATAATGTATAATTTAAGTGCCTGAGGAGAATTCGTGAATCTTCTTGCAATAATGTTTTGTTTCAAAAAATAGTTGACTGCATATTGAAGTGATGAAAACTCGACAGAGACACTGAAATTATTTATCAGCATCGTGCAGAAAGCAACGTGTACAGAGATGCAATGACATGTAAGTATTTGAGAAAAGACAATGCATCGATTTTACATTTCTCAAGAAATGTATATACCACCAGCTAAGAAATGTAGACATCACCTAACGAATAAAAATATCAAATATCGATTGCCAAAACGTTAAAATGTCATTCATGGAATATTTTAATTTGAAAACACTTGCAATTATATATTACTATTATTAAAGAAAGACATGTGTGAAAAAATTGCAAACTAGACCTTACTCACTATTGTTCTCCTTCCGTTTTACTAACAAAGCACTATTAAAACATCTAGTGTAAAACTGTAACTTTGAACAGATTATGAAATATTTCTAATTATTGATAGTTGAATAAGAGATAGAATTAGCATCATACCACATATATACAATGTAAGCTAAAGAAGGTCTCGAATACTACCTGGATAAGGATAGATAATAAATTACATTGACATTCAAGTCTCTGAGCAAAGTGAAGCTTGGCAGGAAACTTGGAGGACAAGGACATTCTTTAAATATTAAAAACTTCTATGAATCAGCCACAAGCCATCACATTCCGGTAAAGAACTTTAGATGTCCAGAAAATGAACAAATTAACGATTACTCAATTGACCTGAAGTTCATGGTTTGGTTGAGTCTTCCTGCAAAATATGATATCGGTTGCACTTTAGAATTAAAAAAAAAAAGCTTCAAAGAAATTCATTCTAGACGAAAATGATTTATTGGAGATGCAGAAAAATTAATAAAGCACTACTATTGTTCATAACTATGCCTAGCAAAACTGGTTTACAAGCAATAACGAATAACACCTTGTTCACTAGAATAACTGAGCTTTAATGCAAATAAGTTTAAACTGAAAAAATCGACAGAGGAAGCTTGTTTTGAAGAACAATCGTGGCTTAAATGTTATATTGAAAAGACTAAAGGTTTCAAACAAAATGCGAAATATGATTTTGAGAAAGATTTCTTGAAATTAATGATTACCAGTTTATTCACAAAACATATCCAGAATATGAATCTTATAGGAAAGAAACATCAACATAAAAACCAACACAAAGCCAAAAACAACAGCAAAACCCAGGCCAACAAAAATCCCATAAAATATCAAATAAAAATGTTAACCCCTCCCCCCCAAAAAAAAACGTTATTTAAAATTTACCATGAAAGTATTTTCATTATAAATATACTAGTACGAACTAAAAAAAGCATAATCAAAAGAAGTATTTTTTATTTATAGAAAAAGGAAAAATCCTAATGCACTCTATTCTTTGACAAAATAGTGGAATTACACTGATACAATTGTGGTCTGATTTCGTCCATTTGAAATCAGCTAATCTGCTGTTAGGGTTTATATATTATTGATGATGCCATATATATACTTTGCATAAGATTTTATTGTTGTGAACTGATGGCACCGCTGTCATATGCATATCTGAAATCGTTCACCCAAACTTGTAACATTTCCCCAAAATAAAGGTAAGATTGTTTATGTCCCAAAAAGATCCCCTAATATTTAACTCAGCAAGAAATAACCAAGTCTTGAACATTCTGAAATCCCGATTCCACACTCCCACAACAGTAGGAGCCTGTGTATCGCGAAACAATACGCACCTACCCTTTTACACCTCGTGGCTTGAACTAATGTAAAGAACTGAGAAACAATATGATCATAGGTTAATCATGGAATCAGAGATTCCAAAGAAGTTCAGCCACTTATTCTTTATCTGTTCAAACTATAGTTTGAGTCCATGTTACTGCGCATGTATGCAGTAGCAGTTATCTGGACTACTGGTGTTGCTACTTCGGTTTCACCGCCTGTATGAAAAGTAATGATGCGGAAATAACTGGCTTTCACCACTTGTAATACATTGCAAAGGTTATCTCCCTTATATGTCAAAATCTTCTAATAGCTTCCTACATTTGTAAGTGTTTTGACTTTTTACATTTGACCTAAAGCAGAAGTCTTACATAATCTTTGTTCAAAGTAAATGTTTAGAATTAAACGTATGTTAATGATCCTTCCATTAGACGATGCATATCATGTTACGATAATGTCCATTAGTCTGTCTGTTCTCTATTTTGTTCGTACACAATGTTCTCACCGTACCAACCAGTTTAGCAGCTTACGTTTTGGACAAGAAAGAAATCTATAAATTTCACTCATGCTTTAAAGGTTAAAGTCTAAGGAGCTAAAATAATGAAGATTGAATTTGCACAATAAAACGATTTGTATACCAGATATCATGACCAAATGTTTTCAGATACGAAATACGCTAACGTTTGTTGTTTCACAGTTACTCAACAACAAAAATAAACTAACAACAGTTTATGTATAGCAGGTCGAGTTCTTTATCAGATCCACTGATATGTCTTTATGGATGGCTTGCATCTGAAACTTGACGCCTATTCATCTGGGGATTAAACTTACAGATCAAAGTCGCACGTGGTTAAACAAAATGCACAAAACAGTTTAAGTTATATACCATATGCCTTAATTAAACATGACTTCCATTTGAAACAAGGGAGACATGTATTGATTCTTGGGTAAAAGGTCAACAGTCAAGGTACGAGAGATTCGAAGAAATAAAAAGATTTTCAGACTCTATTCCACTTGCCAAAAATAAACTTTTGTGTAAGTCTTGCATTTAAAACAACAAATGAGTATATCTCTTTGGATCATCAATAACAAGTCAATTAAACTAAAGGAAGGAAAACTGGTTTCTAAAAAATAACTTGAGTTCTGTGACTTTTATCTTGACTAGATTTTGTAGGCAGTTTGGAAGACACAAGAAAGACACATATTGGTTCCAGATTCGAAATGGCAATCATTCAACCGATTAAACGTGGTTTTACGTAAAAGACGTAAAGTACTATTTATCACATGATATGTATACAACTTAACATTTTCAATACTCTTCATCTCATTTCAGTTTGACTTTTTAGACACAAATATAAATTGTGTTTCTCTGAGGGAAAAATAACCTGTTCACATTAATATCAGGAAATAATCTCTACCACCTTTGAATCCAGGCCTCCTTATAAAAAAATAAAAAAAAAAAAAAAGAAAAAAAAAGAGAACACATCTATCTATCATACACATTACAGAAAGAAAACTCGCAATCTGACTCCTTTGTCCCCGCTAGGTGGCCACCCTTATTCTGAATGTTTACCAGTTTCAGCTTGAGCGAAAATTTCCACAGGATGTACCCATTCTGTGTGAAAGAATAAGATGGATATATACGAATGTAATTTATTGAAAACTATTAATTTTCCTTCAAATACATTACCGAAATGCATTATTATAAGAATACATAAGCGAAGTAAGAAAGGATACAGCTTCCAACATCTATTCACGTTAACCTTAGTAGAAGTATGATAACTGGTCTACTGATCGGATAAACGTCTCCTAACCTGAAGGTTGCAAAAGTGAAGATTATGCGTTTATACTGATGCAAGGGAGATCCCACGCCTAGATATTGCCAATTTAACAAATGTTCCTGGTGAATTCAACGAAAGGTATATGGACATGGCAAGGGCAAAGATGATTTGTCGTCATGAACAAGGCATTGTACCTGTCTAGGGAGCTACCAGCCTGCCCCCCCCCTTTTTTTTTCCTCTCTCGTGAGGCCATGTCACGTAAATTGAAGCTGGAAAAATTACACTGAATGTACCAGACAAATGACTCCGCGATATCTTAAATGGAGATATTGGTTTTGAATGTCATTTTTTTTTAGGTAATTGCTAATATTTGTTGCACCAAAATCTCCACGAGTCATACCTGATCCCGTGAGAGTTCCAAGTACCCTGATTATATAAGTTACTGCAGCCGAGCGGCAAGCTTTTGTGGGGTTAGGACTTGCCTTCTCGCTCGAACGGGTTAAAAGTGTCTCTAACTAACGCTGGAGATGCTCTCAGTGTCTTTGAATCTGAGATAGTTCACCGGGTCTTGAAGCTGACTGCGCGTGGAGCTCACTCGCACTGCCCTGCAAGCAGAAGTTAGTGCTATTTGGAAGCAGGTGCTGAATGGTAACAGATTCAATGAGGCTGAAGACCGTGTAAGTTTTTATATGGGTCAAGGTGAGCAAGTTGTGCCTGGATACGTTAAAATTGGCCAACAGATTAGAAGGATCACGGCTGAGCCCAATATCGTGTCTTCCATGAACGTGCCTAAAATCACCGAAGCGTATCCTTTGATTGTGACTGAAGCTAGTTGATATCTTCAAAGAGGAAAATAAGGACGTTAGCACAACCTGGATGTTGGCAAAGAGTGGTGTGACGTTGCTAACGTGTCACCAGTCGGTGAAAATACGCCATATCCCCTCTTATGCCTACCAACTGGTGGGCCATCTAGTTTTTTTTATGAACAAATACTATTTTGTAAATTTTATTCGTGACTGTAAATTGTAGTAATTGTCTAAAGCTATACTTTGTCTCCGGCATGTGTTCTATTTTAAGATATTAAATGTGTTGACTGGTTAGACACTATACATACGTGCTTAAGTAGTTATTCACAAGTATTAATAAATAAAACCTGTTTACCAGTTTGGGGTTGTTTCCCATTGCAGAAGGTCAGTCAAGTGGTTCGTAGAAGAATGAAGTTATTTCCCATGAATGAGTTAGTAATGTGGTTCTTTACGATATTGGAGATTTGCAATATGTAGTACCAAAATGCGTTTTTCACCTCCTAATGCCTACATATAATAAACTACGGCTGGATAGGGGTTTATTTTTCATTATAATTTCTTATGTTCTTGTTGTAACATCAAGTCTACAGATTTAGTTTATGTAGTGTTTTGATATTATTTTAGAGGAGACATTTGATCAGATTATTCATTGCGAACTACAAAGTACACATTTGACTAAAATATTATTCTGAGACTACTGTGAAATATTCAAAGCTCTGGAAAATGCCATTTTAAAACATCAGGACTGTTGGCAGACCTGTATCGAGGAAACCCATTCGGAATATTCGATCAATTTGGAATTGAATACAAATTTTGAGGATTATTTTGTATTCAATCTATAATACTGTAAGTACCTCTTACCTTTTTGACAATTTAATTATTTAAGTTCTAATTTTTCTGTTCCTTAGGTTATGACCATAAAGTCGTAACAAGCTGTAGAGATTCTTGCCATGATTCGAAGTGCCAAACAAATCATCTCTGATAAGAACCTTATGTGAAGGATAACTTCTCCCGACAAGGATGGAATACAGACAACCTGGGCTGCTTCTGCAACGTGAGAGTTGTGACTACTTTATTGGGTACATACGTGGCAAGCACAAAACAGATAATTGCCCATTGTGTGTCTCATCCGTGAGGGACAATCAAAACCATTCTGCAAGCCTTACCAATCATTTTGTGGACAAGTTTTGGTATTAAAACCGCTGGTACAAAAGGAGTGACACCGGCCATATGTATCACCTCATTTCAAATATGCCTAACATGGGTTGGCTCAATAAAGCGTTAACTCGATAAAAGACGGACTGAGCAACCACTCCGTATGAAGCAGCTTATCTTTCCTCGAAAAAGAATTGGCAAGGACACTGCGACTCCTTGGGACGTATCAGACTTAAATGCAAATATGGTATTGGGCACACTAACGGAGGAACTTCCACACCCTGATGCAGAGCTCCGATGATTTCGTCTCAGCTTGTAAGAAGAACCAGTTGACGCGTCGAAACGGTCCGTCATGGTGCTATCTTCTTCTGGAGGTGCTCCAACCTGGAGGACAATCTTTCTCATGTATGAATTATGCAGTTTATACGTATAAGAGGAATATGAATCAGGCTGATATGTATCCCAAATTCTATGTAAAGATCAACGATATGCTGAGACGGGACAAGGTCCAACTTTGTCATGTTGATTATCGAACTTAAACTAAAAACAAGGTAGATGAGGTTATTTTTATCATATACAACCAAAATTACCGCGTGCTTTTGCAGAATATCGTTCAGTTATTCTTCCATCTTTGTGGAGGACTACATTCAGAAGTGGGATATGGCGCAGTCCAACATCTTTGTAAGGGCATAACGGCTCAAGTTGAAGCCGAATGGAAGAATGCATAATTGATATACAACCCTTTGGTAGCTGAAGCCATGGTATTTGCGGGATATGTAAGAATAAGTATGTAGAAATGCACGTTATACAGTTTGATGTTGATAGTACATTCATCAAGTCATACCAATAAACAAAAAGACATTGCCATCTCTGTCTTGAACTTCAAGGCAACAATAAAATGATTGCGCCTGCTCAAGGCTATCAGAGGTCTTTTTTCATATCGGCTTCTGTAACCAGAAAATGTCTGGAATAAATACCTGAAGGAAAATTCCTGCTTTCAGATGACCTCTACAATCCCCTTCATGAATAAATTCTGCATCTTCATCTGTAACACATCTAAATTTGTGGGATCATTTGGTATATCCATCATGAAATGGGGTGAGAAAGGTGGGTGGGGTTGGATAAATGAAATCTGAAGCCCTTCTGAAATGACTCGATTAATAATCGTATTTTGAGAAGTTGGTCAAAATCATAGAGTTTCGCGTTCATAGGAGGTTCCTTGGAAGCAGAAGTGATAGCAAATCATTGCTTGTTGGTGGGAGGCTTAGGGAGGAGACATTATTTTCTTTGCCTCCACCCCAGCCTGCCAGCTAAAGTTAGAAACTTATGGCTGCCTTTAATTCACCTGATCACAAAAGGTATTGATGTCGTAGAGAAGCACCTCCTGTAGTCCTTCTGTAAATTTTCATACCTTTTCTGGTACAGCCCCGGATGAGGTCGTGAAAAGGTAGGATCCTGCTAGGAGAGCTGCAGTGGTAAATTCTATTATGACTGCTTTCAAACCTCTTCAATTTGGCCTCTAAATAAAAAAGGAGTGGGCCAGAGAACAGAAAGAAAGAGAGAGAAATGTTGCTCCATAGTGAGGTTTAAGAAGATCACTAAAGACCACCTCTTTTATCAGATCCAAAATGCAAGAAACTGTTGTTGATGTTGTCGTAGGGTTTAACGCAATTTTTCAGCACAAGTGAGGATATACATGGTGTCCAACATTAATGGTGAAAGAACCCTGAGAAACCCCGGGAAGAACCACCAACTCACAAGAAGCTACTGGCAGGCTTTCTCACGTACCCTCGTTAGCCAAACCTGAGACTCAAACCCATGCAGAGGTGAGATGGCAGTGATCTGGAATGGTGAGCACTTTAGACCACTCGGGGCCCCTCAAGATACTGTAATGGCATTCACCATCATGATGAGCTGCCCTGTGCCATATTGATTTCCATGTGTGGTTGCTCCGTCTTCTCAGCTAGATGTAAGATCACAAAAGATTCAAAGTCAAGACAAAAGACAGATGTAGCAGGAAATACTTGTCTGTTCACTTTAGAAACGAGGGTAGCAAACATATTAATAACATTAATGTCTTATTTTTATTGATTCAACATATCAGAGTGGTAAACATCAGTATGTGACTAGTATCAATTGGGCAAGAAAGTTGCAGGCAATTGACCCGCTGAAAAGTAGGCCCTCAAAACTTATCTGAGACATGTAGTAATTTGGGAATCTCTACTGAATGTAGAAAAATCCTGAAAGAGGGATATTCACTGTTTTCATCAAAATCCACGGAGGCCTTGACCGTATACATGGCATTTACCACCAGTGGAAGAGGGCATTCAGACAGAGCCAAAATTCTGAAGATCTCTTTAACTGCATCCTTATAACTGTGTTCCATACTTCCCATGGTTGGATCGGAATGTTCATAAAGATCATTCTCCTTTGTCCTCCTGCACAGTCTGTGTCCAGATATATAACATTTCATATATATATATGTTAGTACTAACAGTGGCACCCTATCTGCCATATGTGCTAGTAGAGTGTGCAATGTCATGTCTAGCACAGTGCATGGTCTAATTGAGAGATATTGTTCTTCTGGGATGGTTGGTTTGACTGGGCAAAATGGGTTGATAGGTGATGCCAGTGTGCCACATGTTGGTGTCATGGATATAGTCAATCTTGCAAGTAACTGGTTGGCCAGAGTTGTCTTCTCAGCACAGCTTGCCACAGCTGCTGGAGCAGTTGAGTGATGTCCAGCATGCCAATCCAAAATAATACAGATATGCTCATTGAACAATGTCATTAAGTATGAAGGAAATATCCAAAATAATACAGATATGCTCATTGAACAATTTCATTAGGTATGAAGGAAATATCCAAAATAATACAGATATGCTCATTGAACAATGTCATTAAGTATGAAGGAAATATCCAAAATAATACAGATATGCTCATTGAACAATTTCATTAGGTATGAAGGAAATATCCAAAATAATACAGATATGCTCATTGAACAATTTCATTAGGTATGAAGGAAATATCCAAAATAATACAGATATGCTCATTGAACAATTTCATTAAGTATGAAGTAAATATCCAAAATAATACAGATATGCTCATTGAACAATGTAATTAAGTATGAAAGAAATATCCAAAATAATACAGATATGCTCATTGAACAATGTCTTTAAGTATGGAGGAAATATCCAAAATACAGATATGCTCATTGAACAATGTCTTTAAGTATGGAGGAAATATCCAAAATACAGATATGCTCATTGAACAATGTCATTAAGTATGAAGGAAATATCCAAAATACAGATATGCTCATTGAACAATGTCATTAAGTATGAAGGAAATATCCAAAATAATACAGATATGCTCATTGAACAATGTCATTAAGTATGAAGGTAAAATCCAAAATAATACAGATATGCTCTTTGAACAATGTCATTAAGTATGGAGGAAATATCTCTTGTGTTCATTTTGAATTTTGATTGTGTGAAAATGGCTGAAACTTTGCTGGTCAGAAAAAATGTATATTTTGCAACAAAATTTTGAAAAATTAAGGAAATATAGAAGCATCTAAGAGGCTTATTCTAACTTGATAGAACTTATAGTCTGACCCCTATTTGTTATCACTTATATAATAAAATATGTTTCAACCAATAGTCTAAGATAATGGATAGATAATAACATTAGTAACAACAAATAATAATTTTTTCAGATCACATTCAACAGAATGCTCAGTTTATAACAAGCAATTAATACAAAAATAATACAACATATTTTTCAACTAATCAATTAATTTCAGTAGCTTGCACTTAATTTTGAAAAGAATACTTCTTTTAACCAAAATTAAACTGAAGTTATCAACATTTGAATTGTCAACAATGCTCAAAAATTATTAAAAGGTCAAACATTATTTATCTTTCTACTATATGCATGTAATATGAACTACACAAACTGATGACTTGAATTTTTAATGTGGTTCACCTTTAATTCATATAAAGTTTAAGATTCACCCAAGTGTTGCTAAACTTATTGTACACAGTTTATTAATAAATTATTTAATTTTTCTTTTGTCATTGCAATTAGAATTAATCTGATTGGCCAGGTCCTTTTGAATTTTTTTTTAATTTTTGGGGTTTATAATTGTATGAACCAATTTTCTTTATAAAGCCAAGCCAATCTGCACTACTTTTTTCTATACAATACTCAGTGAGGACTATAATTAGAATATAGGATCACTCCAACTCAGACTTCTTACATAGGATTTTAATTATAAACCAAACACTAGACCTTTTTCAAATAAATTGTCCATTTACATATCTTGAAGTGAAAGACATCATAGTATCAACAGAAAGTCATCACTGCATATATGTATCAATTCATGATATGGAATCTGTATACCTTTACAATACAGAAATCTGAAATTTGTTTTGGACAATAAAATAAAACAAAATTAAAGGAGAAGAAAAGAGTAAAATATTTTAAACCCACAACAGTGGGATTAAGAGCACAATAATGTAACCGACTGAGCCATGCAAATATTTGACAAATGAGGTATTAAAAAATGTATAAGATCCTGTATAGTCTTGTAAGATGATATTAATCATGAATCAAATACTTGACCTCTTTCTTTTCAATAAATGAGATATCTTTGCTAATGCTACAAATGAAATACTCCATACAATAATAAATAAACATCATTTCTTACATATAAAGTCACTAAAATTCTACATGTTTTGTTGTTAAAAGCTTGAGTACTGAACAATTTAGAAATTCTTTCTTCTATAAACACTATTGTGCAGTGGAAACAGCTGGATGAGTTTTGACTGATAAGTCAGTGGAAGCTTTCAAGTCAGCACTCCGCAAGACTTACAAAGATGTTTGTGTGATTTGGATTTATAATTTAGCTTTTAACAATTTTTCAGACATATCACTTTAAAGGAATAAAAAACATCGTATGATTTCATATCTTGATGTAAAGACATGACAGTATAGTGTGAAATGGCATTATGTATGGTGATTTATATACGGTCCTAGCACTAACAAAAAGTCTTTGCAGATAAAGATTTCCATCATGCCAGTATGGATTTTGATTTTTTTAACTGAAGTGGTCGCTTGGTCTTCAACTGAGAAGTGAGCATGGCTTTGAAAAACAATGCTCTTCTTTGATTGTCTGTAGATATACAACATTGATCTTCACCATTCTGTACATTGTGCCTTACGAATGATATTCAAACTTTGATTAAATAAAATTTTATTAAACAAAAGTATGTTATTAAACATTTAACAATTTATGCTGTTGAATTTAATTATATGGATTATTTTTTTTAAATTCAACAAAGTATGAACAGAAAAAAGCTGTGACAACTTTGAATAGTCAACTTCCTGTATTATATAATTTGCACATTATTTTTTCGTTCATAATTCAATGAAATTTTATAATATAAATTTTTAAAACATAAACAGCCAGTCCTTAAGTAGTCCAGAACCTGTATGCTGTACATTAACATGAAGTCCAGAGACTGCATGTCATATTACCATGAAGTCCAGAGCCTGCATGTTATATAATACCATAAAGTCCAGGGCCTGAATGTCATACATTAACATGAAGTCCAGAGCCTGCGTGTTATACAATACCATAAAGTTCAGGGCCTGCATGTCATTTATAAACACGAAGTCCAGAACCTGCATGTTATAAAATACCATAAAGTCCAAGACCTGCATGTTATAAATTAACATGAAGTCCAGGGCCTACACATCATGCTCAAGATCAAAGTATTGTTGAAAACTTTTATTAGAATCCAAATAAACATTTGATATCACAAACACCTGCGCTACTAGAAAAAAATTACTTCTGTCTCACGTCCCACTAATGTAGGTTATACAGAAAGCAAGACACAAATATTAAGCAAAGAACAGAAATATATGGTTTACAATGTCAAAATAAATGTTCCATTTGAATCCAACAATAACTGTCATAATATTGATATCTTTTGATCTTAAAATATTATTTGTACAACTGTTATCACAATCACAATTTACTTCACACAAATGTTGCTGTTTAGTTTTTAGCATGTTCTGAAACATTATAGCAATCTAGTCCAACTGATGGCCTGCATGCAGCACAGTCCTTCACATTGTGCGGCCTATGGCCCATGGCCATATAGGCAGTCCATTTTAATATGCATAATTATGGATAAGGACCAGATTTTGCTCATATGGCATGTGACCATGAGTATTTTATCTCTTTTGCACCAGCCAAAAAAGGTTGAATGACCTCTGTGTTATAGTAGAGAGTTAAAAATTTATGAGTTAGCTTAAATTTTTAAAATGTCAAGTGGGGAAATTTGCGTTTGTATTTTGAAGACCTGGTCATGATATTATGAAATAAAGTCTGCCCTTTATCATTTTGTTTTCAAGTATTGCTGTATGTCAGTAAGATTACAAATGGAATACATCTATTGATATGCATTTTGTATCATTTCAGAAAAACTGTATTTGCCATATTTGTTTAGACATTTTTTTTTAATTGCCCTGACTGGCGAAGCAGTTTCAGTACAGAGATGCATAATTTCCTAATTAAGGATGTTTGTGGGATTAAAATTACATCTGCAACATACAAGATTATGTAACTAGAACTAAATTAATATCTAAACATCATCACAGACCTTATTACATCAATTTAGCACAGAGCCATGCATTTTAAAATAATAATTATGACTAAACTCTGCCAATATTCTTTAAAATTAAAAACATGAATAAAAATACTGGAAATTTTTAAAAAAACAAGATGACAAATATATGAAAGACCTTTAATAAATAGCACAAGTTTACAGCAACCATGTCGGCAGAATGGGCCTCTTGCAATAAATGTTTTGCTGCAACTGGAAAAAATTACATGCATCAGCCAATACATTCATGGATTTCATAAAGACAATAGGTAATCTTCAACAGTTTATGGATTTTAACAAAATTAAGGTTTCATGATTATCTGATGAAATACGAAAACAGGGTATCATCTCCTTTACTTTTCTACTTAAGGGATTTCATCTGATACAATCTGCATGTTACATTCTATGTAAAAAAATCAATGTAAAAAATGCTCATTGATCCAAATATCAATAGGAACTTTTACACTTATTTAATAATTTATATATAACATAATAATGGGGCATCATCTCCTTTACTTTTCTATGTAAGGAATCTGTAAAAAAAATTGAGGTCACAAAATGACTATTGATCCAAATATTTATAATAATAACTTTTACATTTCTTTAACATATAATGGATCTCCTGTCTCAAAACTTAATGAAGTAGCAAACTATTTTTGAAATTTAATTTAACAACATATGTACATTCATATCATATAAAGTTCTTCATATAAAAAAATATATTAAATTGTAGCAAAAATTCTCACTTTCAATTCCAGATTTCCTGTTGCTTTACGTTTTAGTTTTATCCATGCATGCTTGACTAGATGTCTTTCAAACTAATCATTCTAAAAAAAAATTTCTTTCAGAAAACTACACTAGAAAAATTCATATGACAGTATTTTATGCCACTCTAATGCTTTTAAAAATTTTTTAAATAACACTCAAACTTACTAACTTAAAAATACAGAATGCTTAAGTAACTGGCAATTCTCACATTACATTTAGTTGGTTACAATGGAGCCACTATTATGCTGAGATGTTCTCAAATGCTACTACATACATGTCAAACTTATACTAAAGACATTTTTCTCTGAAAATATGCCCTATTCATTTCTATTCATGCTGTGCTCATTTTCCTAGATACTCTGGATGATGTAAAACAAATTAAAACACCTAATGAAAGATGTACAACCTTTAAAGAAAATTGATGCCCATAGCACATCCACAAATTTGTATACCTCAATAAAAAGGAAATGTTTCATAAACAACAATAAATGATATCCAAGAAAATAAATCAACCAGAAGTATAGGTACCATATATACTTGCTTATAAGACAAGTCCAACTGCTTAGACCCAGATCTGCTGTCACATAATGTGCCAACAGATCAGGATCTGTGCAGTCTGATATAAGCAATCAGTAGAATAAATAACATAGACCCTGACTCTGCAGACTCATTATGTACAGCAGAGATGGAATTTTGCTGTTTGCAGATTGACTTGACCTACAGGCAAGTATATTGGTTGATAACTTTTCTACTTTATATTCAAACTGATATACACTTTCCATAAATTTTAACATTGATTGGCCGTTAATTAAATATTTCATGGTCTGAATAATATTTTGAACAGACTGATACATCTGCCATTGGTATGACAACAAAAGCAAATGTCTGTGGTGGAAGATTGAAAAATCCAATCTGTTTCTGTGGCAATAAATTTGGTAGATGTTCCTCATCTTTTAGGACAAGGACTTGTCCATTTAGACTCACATTTCTGAAATGATAATAATAATAATAATAATAATAATAATAATAATAATAATAATAATAATAATAATAATAATAATAATAATATTGATACAGAAATTTAAAAAAAACTTACGTATCGGCACGTTCAAAGTAACAGAAAAGAAAGAGTGAAGACAACAAGCTTTCTCAATTTTGACAAAGATAATTTATTTTCCTAGAAAACATGAAATAATGTAAATAATTTAAGCAAGACTTATGGTTTACAGAAATGATCCCAATTTTTGTTCAAAATAGAAATATAAGTCCTGTAAAAAGTTCTAAACACAGTCTGAAGTGTCTGAAGTTCCTGTCCAAAATGACAGATGACCACGTCAGAAGAAGGCTAACAGAATATTCCAGAATTTACACAATAAAGCACAGTTTGTGTTGTCCCATTCCAATTTAGAATATTTTCGGGAAAATGTCTTTGTCCAAATCAGTAATGTTTTTCTCCAGGTAAACAATTATTCATAAAAATGAAATAAAAATAGCTCCTCTAACAAGACATGTTCTACGTAGACATACAAACAGACACTTTCTTCTAGCACAAAAAATACCTTTTTGAAGGTATTAGAAGTTGTATATCTGACTTTACAACTCTAAAACTGTGTATGACTCTACTACGACTGACGACTGTTGACTCTCAACCAAGACTGTCTGTCCGTAACTGAGTACGACTTACAAAAATCTCAAACATAAATGAAGCTAATATGTTGTTTGAATTGCACTTACACGAGGACGCATACAATTTCGTAATACTTCTGGACATTAGGAAAGCCTGACCCAGTATCAGCCAATTGTTTTCATAGCTATTCCTGAATGTTTATTTGTAATGAATTTGTTATCATACACAGCACGTGCTCACAGGAGTCACATCTATGACTCAAGTAAACACTATTTTTCCAAAACATGTTAGACTGATAATATAATTATATTAATAATTACACTTAATGAAATAAAAATGAAATAAAAAGATTTATACAGAATTGTTTCCTTAACACACACAATTAAACTACAGGGTCATAACAAAACGTATTCAATATGTTCATGCAAGTTCTACAATGAATATCTATTTTCTTCTATAAAAGTTTTTCTACAGAATTACCTAATGAATATAATACAACCTTTCCATTTAGATATGCTTTAATTCATGTAATGTGATGTGATTATGATTTTTAATGTAGCTTTAACAATTTTTAAGTCATATTGCTACAATGTCTGCAGTGTGGCTGTTTATAGTTATGTCTAGCACTGGGGCATATTGCCACAGACATGTAGCATGATGTCCCACCCAGTCACATCCTGACACAAGGCCGACCAGTCCTAACACTAACCACTTAATGCTGAGCATTAAGCGAAGCAGCTGTTAGTACCTTTTTTGTATGTCTTTGGTATGACTTGACCGGGGATCAAACCCACAACCTTATGCATCCGAGGCAGCCACTCTAACCACTAGGCCACTGGAGCAGTTAATTCATGTACAAATAGGATGACATTTTGATATGTCTTATAACAAAAACATACAATAATAATTATGTCTTGTAAGTTAAATTCTAAAACTAAAAAGAATTGCAACAACAAAAAATGGAAGATAAACCCTTTTAAATGAATTTCAACATGAAATACAACAAGATGTCAACATCCATAGAAAAGGTAAATGATAAATGGATAAAGTCCATGCAAGTGAAGGCCATAGTTTGTAAATTAATGATGAAAGCATGTATGTTTTACTTACAGATGTGATTTAATGCTCTGAATGCATAAGACCAACACACTTTATACTGGACAAAAATTGATCATCTTAATGCACATCTTTAACATTTTTTTCATACCTTGATGTTAAGTCATTACTGGGAACTGGTTCCAAAAGGTAGAGATCCAGACTCGCCACTGGGAACTGTGGGAATGTAATATTTAATGTCGTCTCGTTGTTCAGATTCAGAACATAGACAGTTATGCTGCCAGGCTGGTACAGACTTCTAAAAATAGAGATATAAAGTTATGCTGCCAGACTGATACAGGCTCTTAAAGATAGGCATAAAGTTATAAAGTTATGCTTTCAGACTGCTACAGACTTCTAAAGCTAAGGATGTAGTTAGAAAGTTATGCTGCAGACTGGTACAGATTCTTAAAGATAGGCATAAAGTTATAAAGTTATGCTGCCAGACTGGTACAGACCCTTAAAGATAGGGATAAAGTTATAAAGTTATGCTGCCAGACTGGTACTGACTCTTAAAGATAGGCATATTGTTATAAAGTTATGCTGCCAGACTGGTACTGACTCTTAAAGATAGGCATATTGTTATAAAGTTATGCTGCCAGACTGGTACAGACCCTTAAAGATAGGGATAAAGTTTTAAATTTATGCTGCCAGACTGGTACAGACTCTTAAAGATAGGCATAAAGTTATAAAGTTATGCTGCCAGACTGGTACAGACTTCTAAAGCTAAGGATGTAGTTAGAACGTTATGCTGCCAGACTTGTACAGACTTTCAAAGATAGAGATATAGTTATAAAGTTATGCAGCCTGGCTCCCTCTCTCTCTCTCTCTCTCTTGAGAAAAAAATGAAGACAAATGTAAATACCATAAAACAGAATAAATTACATAGACCTAGTGTTGCACTTTGAAAGTAGGCTCATAGATTTCCCACAATTTTTGTCTCATCTTCCCCAAATCTTGACCCTGTGGGTTCCCTTGGCCATGTTTTGTCATCAACAAAAAAAAAATCTAAAATTACACCGACAACTTTTCATTAGTGGATGTCCATCAATGTCTCAATCGGAAATTGCAAAGGTCATAGTCATGAAAGGTTATAAAATCTGAAGATACATATTTTAAAACAGTATTTATGGCAATTAAAACATTCAGGGTTTAGGTAGTCAGCCAAGTTCCAACATAAATAGCAGTTAGAGTAATGTATTAAAGTGAGGAATAATCTGTTTAGTTTGAGGTTGAAATGATGACATAAAAACAAAACTGATACAAACACACAATTTATCCTTCAAATCTTGATTGATAATGTTTGGAAACAAAATAGTAATTAAAAAAACAAAGGTATTTATTATAACAAATGCTGGTAGTTAATGAGTGTATACATAGCTCTTCCTAGTACAAAAAATACTAACTAGTACATGATATATATATGTACATACATACAAATGGATGAACATTATTACAATAGCATTGTGCTTCTTTAAAAGTGCAGAACAGACAAGTACAAAAAACAAAAGCATAATAATATTATTATTAGCAAATTACTTTGCAGCGTGCATTATTTAAATCTATCTTCAAGTGTGAGTTGGATAAATAGGGGTGGGGTTCATCTTACCTTTTAATGTTTGTACAGTGTGTATAGGCTCTCACTCTTCCGTTAATGTTATCAAAAGTTGTACTAAAAACAGCATTCCCAACAAGGTTTTTATACAACAATGTCAACCAGTAATCCTGCAATATACCAAATGTTTGAACTTAATTATACAGAACTTTTACTAAAGTTCTAACAACTTGCATCAAATGCATGTTTCATTGATGGCCCAGATGTTAGCATAAAATGATAAATATCAAAGGTAATTCAAGTATTTCAAACACAATGTACAGAACTCATTTCCAATATTCTTGTTTCAGCACATAAATTTACATTTGATCATATCCTCAAATTTATAATGTATATTAGATCTTAAGCAGTGTTATTTCTCCCGTTTTCATCAATGGTTTTGTCTTATTTAAATTATACCAGAAAATCTCAAAATAGTCATCATCTAAGATAGTCAAAATGTGTGCCATTGTGATGAGATTCCACTTACATCCAGGGAGATGCAATACAACAATAGCTATATAAAGTTCGGAAAGCAAGACAACATTCAAATACATTTAAGTCTTCATACTCCACACTCACAGGATTGCCATGAATCTAAATTTTGAGCTAAATAGCTTGATTTGTACAGAATTATTGTTGTTCCCACTCAATGAGCTGCACAACAATCATATTCTAACAAAAAAGTAGTTTGATAAATAACCTAAGACTAAAGGCACTTACAGGATTAGGTGTGAGGTCTTCACTGTTTATGAGCCCATAATTATTTCCATAAAAATCTTGACGTATCACTCCTTCTAGTCCCAGGGCAGCAGAGAGACCTAGCTTGTCCAGCCATCTACAAGTGTAAATGAAGTACGTCATTTCAAAAACATTGTACACTATGTACATGCAAATTGAAAATGTGCCTTTCCAATCTATTTGAAATCTGAAAAAATGTGAAGGGGAGTGTTGGAAAATATAGATGGATGTCCAATAAAAAAAAAAAAATTAAACATGGAAATGATGGATAGGGTGGATGGGTAAACAAAAACAAATTGAATTGAAGAATTGTAAAAGGCTATATTACATATAGAGAAAAAGGAACTGATTTATATAATTGCAAAACATGACACAGACAGTAGGTTCTATATTTTGATTCATAGTGTCGTAAATGTAAATGTATTAAAATATCAATATAACAGTGATTCTGGGATCCAGGGTGCATAACGTTTTGGATTGAATTTCCGTTTTTGTACTAACCTGCCTTGTACATGGTGGGTAAATTGTAAAGTAACTTTCCTGACACTTCAATGAAGATCAAAAATGACTTAAACCATTCTTCAAATTGAGGTAGGAAACCATATTTCATGTAATTTTTGCATACTAAAACAAAACTTTGAAAAAAAATTTATGAAACAAAAAAAATTAGTTCTTATTTTTGGAAAATGATTGTGCACAAAAAAGCAAAAGACTAAACCCTAAGGAAGACTCCAAAACATCTACGTTATTGTCAGGATTAAATTCACATAAAATTCCAATATAACTAAAAGCATTGATCACTAGTACAATGTGTTGTTGAATTTACTGATAAATGTGTTGCATTAGATACATTAAAAAATGACATGGAATAGGTATCCAATCATCAAACCTTTCTTACACCATGTGACAAAAATAAATTATAACTCTATGATTCTGGATTTTATCTCTACTCATGCCAAGGATAGCTGTTACCTTGTATTCAAAGATCTGATAATCTTTCGCAACCATCTATACCAAGCCTGGGAATCTTGTTTATCTATTCATGTATATGATTAATTAATTAGATGACAAGGCATTTAGCTATCAAGGACAGTGCTCCTTTTGCCAATTTTACAATTGTTAATTCCTTGTCCATATATCTGACTCATCCTGCAGGGGCTAGTGTCAATGTCATAGTTTATCTAGTGCATACTCTGTGTTGTAAACATGAACACGGATGCACAACACTAAATGAAACACAGGTAAACTGAAAACATACAACAAGCAGCACATGACCAAAATAATAACTGACAATAAATATGTTGATTTGTAACCAGAACTGACTGTTTTAAAAGTCAGAACCTGGAAAAAGGATCAGATAGTTTGTTTATCAGTATTAATGGCACTTATAACACATTACTGGCTACATCATACCAAGGAAATGGACCCAAGTGCCTTTTACAAGGACACATTGGGGAAGCTTACCTGGTCAGATATCAAACCTGTGACCCTTGCCTGACACTACCCACAGATCTACTGTAGCTAGAATGATTTAATTTTTATACTTAAGGCTAAAATCCTGATCCACTGGATGTGAGCTTTGTCATGACAAATCTACAGAAGCTTTTGCTTATTATACTAAAATAATTGCCAAACAAACCAATCCAGTTTGTTCAATGACTCCTTATTATTTCTTGCTATTGTTTTCACTTACAATGAGCTTTGATTTTTATAATCTATGCTTTTCAGTACAGGCATCATTAGACAACATTTCACAATAATATGCTGTTAATTGGGTGTTAACAGTCATGGTCTGGATTAGAGATAACTAACAGTAATATCTGTATTGTCATTAGCAGACATGATCCACTATTTTTTCCCAAACAACACATTAAAAGGAGGGTATGAATTAATAAATTCAATGAAATCTAAGAAAAAGAAATTACCTTGTTGGCAGTATTTTGCATAGTGGAACAAAGGCAGATATTTTCCTTCTGCTAATATACAAGTTCTATGCTTTGAAAACAAAAGGAAAAGCAATTTTTTTAGTAAATTAGTTTTTTGTGAATACTTACTTGATCGCATTCAAATCTGGGGATATAAGTTCATCCCTACTAAAAGATGCAAATTCATCTTTTCTGGGATACCATATAAAGGGTGATAACTCTTGCCCATTACCTTCCATGCCCACCACTAGGTGTGGCCAGCTTTTAAGCTGAGCTAACTAGCGGGGCTGGATCTAAGTCTTTAAGACTGGGCAAATATTCCTGGAGAAACAATTTAATAGAAAAAAATTGCTTTCTCTCTGTTGTTTTTGTTTAGATCATCCAATTACACCACCATCAGCATAGAGATAGTCAATGAGAACTGGCTGAAGATGCAAACCATTTGGGATAGACCCAGGGGTTGATATTTAAATACAGTAGTCCCCCTCTTATATGGCCACCCCTTCTGCACCGGGAAAGTGGCCTTATAATGCGGGTGGCCTTTCCAGAGGGGGACTAAATTTTTTGTGAGAAGTATATGTATGTAGTAAGAAAGCTTCATTTTTCAAAGCATTAAATATCTTCATTTAAAAGCAACATTAAATATTAAACGGTTCTTGTGCTATAATAGTTGACTTATTTCAACTGAATATGCATTAATAGTTCTTATTCTTGGCAAAATCGCGATATGCGAGCGGGTGTTGTCATGCACATAGCAGAGCCATACAAAAACGTCATTTGAATCTTGGTACATATGCATTTATCTATCCATTTGCTCCATTTTCCCACTGCTGCTAAATAACTTATCGGTTACAATGTTATTTATTCAAGTCTTTTCAACATAAAATTGTTTTATTCGAGTCTTTTCTACCTAAATTTGTTTGACCAGTCTCCCTCCCCACCTCACCCGATATTGTAGACTATATATAATAACCGACGTTTTCTGAAAAAATCATCTTCGTTTATGTGATGACATGTTAATGTTTGGTAATGAGTTATTCCAATGTTGCTAACTGCATGCGATTTAATTATGCAGACGACACATTTGTTGAGCGGACGACATGCTTTCTTCATAAAGAAGCCACAAGTTGTGTTGTCACGTGATTTTTCGGTCTTTGTCTAGTACACTGTTTCTATTTTTAGCCAATGCTGACCGTGTGATCTTGACCTTACATCCAGTTATAATCATCAATGTTGCAACTACCAGACGGATGAAACAATTTTTTTTCTGCATTTAAACAAGATGCTGTATATTTTTAAAGGCAGCGATTATCACGTGATTCATTAGTCGCGGTCTGGTACCCTATTGGTTTTATAGATATTTTTTTTTTTACTCTAAGTGTGAAAAACGCCTTGGATACGTACGCAGATTTGATCTGAACAATAGCACCTCGCGGCCGTTAAGATTTATAAACTTTACAATTGTTGCGTATTAGCCGCTAATTATGTAAGTTAACCAGCTCCACATCTTGCAAAGGGAAGCCACAAAGGCTATCAAACCATTTTCCGTGCAGACTTTCGTATTGTACATCAATATTGCCACTTCTCTGATGTTACTACTATTAATAAGTGTAATCTTAACAATTATCCATGGATAATCCAGACTTCTAGGATAACACGCAGTACGGATATATGAATTACCTTTATGTATGGATTAAAATTTGAGGCTTTCTCAGCTTTAGGAAATAAATGTGGCTTCTCGTAAGGTGTAAAGGATATAATATTAACCTTAGTGGTACATGTAGAACACTTTTTTGAAGAACGAAAACCTGACATCGGGAAACAGAAATCCGATTACTTAACACAATTAGAAAAAAAAAATTGTTCTAGATACATATTACAAAATAAAATGCGGCCGCTTGTGAGGGGTAAATTTTATGTTTTTGCAAAAATATGCTGGCCGCTGGATGCGTTAGCCGGGTGGCCTTTTGTGAGGGATAATTTTGAACACAAATTCGTCGGTGCCTTCAGATTCTGGCCGTAAGGAGCGGGTGGCTGCTGGTGAGGAGGGCCGTCCAAGAGGGGGACTACTGTAATACAGAAGGACTCAGAATTGGTAAACTTTGTTCTGAGAAGCAAACGGACGAACTTTTATTAAGTTGGGTGAACATAGACATGAAAGTACACCAAGACAGATGGAATATTCATCACCATAAATGGAGAGTTTAAGAGAATCTCTACTGGGGTTTGCACTGAGACAAGGAAATCCCAGTCAAGTGGTTACATTATTTGTCTCTCCACGAGTGTCAGCCAAGGGTTAAGACAAAAAAATCTAACCCAATGAATGGGATTATTTTGTCTTGGTACAAACACCGAAAAAGATTACTTTTCTCAGCCAGTTAATTTTTCTTCTTTAAATTAAAATAACCCTGCACTTCTGTATAAAGGTCATCAGGTCTTGTACTATTTTATGAAAGTCTGTCTGGAACAGTGTTCTGTGTTATAGTTTGTTCCACCCAGCATCACAAATTTTAATGTAGCTATAACAATTTTTCAGTCATATCACTATGATGTCTGCATGTGTCAGTTTATAGCGATGTCTAGCACTGGGACAACATGCAGCAGACATGTTGCATCATGTCATACACAGTCAAATTATCCTGATAACAGGCTGACCAGTCCTAATATCAACCTTTTAATGCTGAGCACCTAGTGAGGCAGCTGTTAGTACCATTTTAATAAATCTTTTATATGATTTGGCAGGTGATCAAACCTACTATCTCTTGTATCTGAGGATACTCTAACCACTGGACCACTGCAGTGGTACATGAATAATGTTTGAACTTTACATTCTATTTACTGGGGAAAAAGAACAACTTTGAAGGTAGATGTGGAACAACCCACCAAATTGGGTGGGATTTTTTTTTCTACCAGTGTGAGAGATAACAGGTATGGCACAGCTGTAATTGTATGCTTTGTAGCCATAGATATGTTAGAATCTATCATGACTGGATATAAAGCCATACACCTGACTAGATGGATACACCTATTACTAAGAGGTAGGACAAACGGATTTATTAATAAGTTTTCCATAATTGAAGAAAGCTAAAGCTGAAGGCCTAGCAATATAAGATGACTTCTCAATATTATCCTAACTGTGACAACTGGACTGGCTAGACTTGGTCAACTACTTGGATATCATGGATGGCTTTGGACAGTGAAACTAGTATCGGATGGATCTGTTGAAAACCCCATGTACCCAAACTTAAAGACCCAAAAGCTATGCTCCATCATGCATGAATTAATGACAGTGTGTTGTACTTAGCAGTCTAAAATTGACCAAGTCCAAGAAAGTGAAAATCTTCCTTCATGGATTGTTCCATTTTCACACAAATTTTGCTCAGATTGATGTGGAAGTGTCTTGTACAATGTTGCTGTATGGAAGCTAAGCTTAAAAACTAACAACAACCAAGTGGTGGCAAGGATAGGTAATGGGCAAAAATTAATTTCTCTGCCCATATGATAGACACAAAAGATGAATTTTCATCCCATACTAGGGCTGTATTTAGTAGGCTTATATTCCTTAATGTTAATATAATTGGGGAATGAACTCAAAGGAGAAAAGAAGAAGAGGTAAAAAGAGATGAATGACAATCACATGTGTTCCATTTTGAGCATGAATGAACAACCAAGTTTTGTATTAGACTCTGTATTTGCTGCAAATAATGTTGTGTCTAATGCAGTGAACATTTGACTGGATTTGCAATTGTCTCTTTCATAACCCAGATCTATTTAACAAGCAACACTTACCAAATAATTATCCAGTGTATAATTGTACTTAGTACTTGACCTTGTCCAAAACCTAGTTCATACTGTAACTGAACAATTACAATGATAGTGTGAACAACAGAGTATATAGCTAATATTTTCCTATGATTTCCAATTAAGTATTCAGATCATTATTAACTTAAACATGTTTATCTTAATTTGAGTTTTAGACACTGGTATTCACCATGGAAATAGCTAGTGCACCTGATATTCCCCATGTTCTTTATCATAATTGTATTAAGAGATTGTATCTTGTTGATAGATTTTTCTCAAAATGAACTTTTTTATCGTCTTCCTGGTTCTAATATTGTGCTTAAGTTTTCTTAAAAATAATATTGTTTACTTGAGAAATTATTCATTCTTGCATTTATCTCAGTCTTTTTGTTGTGTTCTGTATTTCATTTTGGGTGCACATTTCTATTCAAATTATTATTCACTGGAAATACACAGTGTTCAGCAATATTATTGGAATGGAACGTTAAGTTGGAATCAGTGAATTCAGACATTTTGGGATTATATTATTGTGATACAAACAAAGTCAGCATATAATCACAATCAAGGCTAAGGTATGTTAACATAATCAAGACTACAAGCACATCAACACATTCACAATGGAACTTATTTGGAATACCACCAGAATTCAGTTACAACTTTATACATTTGGACTTAAATCTTTTAGGACTTAGTTTGATTTCATTCACTTTACTGTAAGTTCTTTTTAATTTTCACTTTGTATTCAAGGGAAATACATTCTTTGTTTAATTTTACAAATTTGCTGGTTTTTTGGTCTTTTCTGTTACTTATTTTAAGATCATAGCTTTGTAATATATGATTACAAATATGGTATAACTCCTGAAAGGCACAGAAAAATGTCATTCTAATGCAACAACTAAGCAAGTAATGTCATTTTCATTTTTTCATTCACTAACTTACATGTATAGATATAAATGTGTGGTATTTTACTTCATGGGTAGCACATTATGGTAGGAGCTAATTTCATTGTCGGGGCAATTTTGTTTCCCTGATTCTTTGTGAACAACAAATGAAGAAATTTCATGTTTTGGGACAGCAAAAAAAATATATTTTTAACATCTAAAGACATCCAGAAAATATGCTATGACCAATTACAGAGAAGGTGTGCAGAGAATTATAAGCTTTTACCAGCCATAAAAAAAATAGTGAATCTGGAAAATACGTACTCAAAACCGGCAATGTATCTATCAGAGAGAC
Organism: Potamilus streckersoni; assembly: GCA_016746295.1. NCBI lineage: Eukaryota > Metazoa > Mollusca > Bivalvia > Unionida > Unionidae > Potamilus > Potamilus streckersoni. The sequence goes on along the minus strand of JAEAOA010000332.1, from coordinate 1,977,430 downwards.
CTGGGGCTCCTCCAAAGTAAGCTGAGCTTGTCTCTCCCAGCCAGACTTGCTTGCCTGGAGCAAACATCTGCACAACAGATCTAGCTTTTACAATATTATCCACCAGACTGTTCAAAAGTTCTGGGTTCAGAAAGTGATCTGCATGTGTGTGTTGCCCATCTGTGTAGTACCTGGAAGCACATTAAATGGGTCTATTTAAATACAGATATTCTTATGTTTTGATCAACAATTTAAATATCAACTTCCAGAATGTAGGTGAGAGTCAAGTCCATATTATAAAACATACAACATATACTCATCTATAAGCTGAGCCTGATGGCAAACAAGACCCTGAACTATGTAATGGCAGACCCAAATTAAAATCTTTCTAAATTTAAGATCAAGAGGCCCAAGATTGCTCACCAGGTTGACATCTGACCAACAGTTAAATTATAGAGCAGGTGGCCAGAAGTCTAGGTCAGTAGGATTGCTTTCTGTATTAATTTTTTCTAATGTTTGAAGGTCACTCCAGAGTAATTTTTGCTATCTTCCACTCTATTTTCAGGTACATCAGCATCATTTGTCCAACAGAGTAAGGCCCCTATACCATAATGCCTCTTTCCATAGTTGGCCTAATTTTGTAGCAGTTTGTACCTTTTTTGTTTTCAATAAAGCAGTGTAAATGTTTATACTTTTAGCAGTTGATTGACAAAGTTTGTACAAACCTTAAAGATCATTACACCAGATTGCTTTCTGTAAAGTTTGGGGCAAATACTACTCAACAGTTTTGGAGAAGAAATTGTTAAAGGTTTTTTTTGTGTCAAGTATGGTTGCTATAATGATGGTAGACATTCATCATTTATATACACTAAAAAGGTCTTTATCCAAATCAGTTTTTGAGACATTGTTTAAAATTTTCTGTCTGTAGCAATGTCACCAGTTATCACATATCAGCATCATCCACATAAATTTTTTAATTCTTCATGACCGTATAATTTCTGCTAAGTGTGGTCAAATTTTTTCAGCATTTTTGTTGTTGTGGCCATAATGAAAGGCAGATCAGCATTAAGCATACAAAAAATATAAGCCAGGATGATTTCTGTCATATCTGGTCAAATTCTGTTAAATGGTCTTTTGAAGAGAAGTAGTTCAAATGTTTTTATATATTTTTAGTAATGGTGGACATATCTGATGGCAATTGTCATCATTTGTAAGAACCTGAGAGATCATGCCAGGTTGCTGTCAAGTTCAGCACAATTCTATTTAGTAGTTTTAAAGAAGAATTCATAACTGTGGCTATTCAACTTTTAGTAACAGAGACAAAATTTTGTGTGTGTGTATGTGTGTGTGTGTGTGTGTGAGCGTGTGTGTGTGTCAGTGTGATTTAGATTTTAAAGTAGATTTAACAAATTTTCAGTCATATTGCTAAAATGTCTCCAGTGTGGCAGTTTATAGTGATGTCTAACACTGAGGCATCATGCTTCAGACATGTAGCATGATGTTCCACCCAGTCACATTATCCTGACACTAGGCCAACCAGTCCTAACACTATCCTCTTAACACTGAGCGCCTAGTAAGGCAGCTGTTAGTACCATTTTTTAAGTCTTTGGTATACTCAGTGAGGGTTCAAACCCCTGACCTCCCACATCCAAGGCAGATGCTCAAACAACTAGGCCACTGGAGTGGTTCAAAATTTTATTGCAAATCAGCATCATTTGTAAAAACTGTAAAGATCTGCATGTTAGAATGCTTTTATGTCAAATTTGATCATGTTTTTGTTCAGCTGCTTTTCAAATCATTTTAAGGGGTTTTTGGCATCTTTTTATGACAGCAACCATATTTGACAGGAGATTGGCATGAAATGTAAAAATGCTTCAATGTTTAGTGCCAAATTTGATCAAAGCTGTACTGGTGGTTTTTGAGAAGCAGTTAAAGATAGCAACTGTTGACAATGCATGACACATGATGAATACTGGGCCCTATTTCAAGCTCACTTGGAATTTAAGGTCAAGTGAGCTAAAAATTACCAACTTTGTGTCCTTTAACAGAAAGTAAACTACTTTTATATTTATATATATATATATATATATATATATATATATATATATATATATATATATATATATATATATATATATATGTTGTCCTGCATGTATCAATCACATATAGCAAGATAATAGCTGATAGTCTATCAATTGGTTACAACTAAAAAGACAAGTGCTCAGATATATTTACTGACATCTATTAACTGACATTTTTTTATGTTTCAAACTCATTTTTGGTTACAGTTAAAAAGAATTGGAAGTGAGCATTAATATTTATGACATTTACTAATTGATATTTTTTGAGTGTTTAAAGTCAGTGCTAATGGTTACAGATTATGTTTACTAACATCTATTAATTGATATTCATTGACTGTTTTGAAGTTACTAAGCACTTTTAACATTTACTTTCAGAGAAATAAATGAGAAATATTATTTTTTGTGGAAAAACAATGTAGTTGATGCCAACAGAGATCACACATTTTCATGTTTAGATGAACAAGCAACAGCCCCTTTGCAGATTCATAAATTAACCATGTTAAATGGTTTACCCAATAAATCACCAAGCAAATAGGGCATAAGCATTATTTACACTTTCCAGAAAAAAAATAAAAATAGGTCACAATGGCCTTCCAATGCAAGGGTGTGGAACTAATACAGATGCATGCAATCACCTAGTTTGCTGATTGCTCGAGATTGAACCCATCTCAGAGATGCATAAAATATAGGACAGTGACCTACTTTGGTGACAAGAGTATAGTAGTCACTAAACCATCTTCCCACAAGTCGGATGAATCTTTAAAAAAAAAATTTGCATAGATTATTCCAAAATCCTGTTTAGGTTTTAGGCTAAATGTGAAAACCAGTAAATGTGAAATGTAGGTTCGAATGATAGTCTTTGGACTTTGAAAATTTAATGGCACTTTTAACACATTATATTAGCTATATCTGGCTGAAGAAATTACAGCTAGATGTCCTTTCCCCAATGAGACACTATGACCACTCACCCTGGCTGGTCTGGGCAGATATTGAACCTGCAACTCTTAGATTACAAACCCAACACTTTACCTAGTGAGCTATGGCTACTCCTTTTTGTGGGTAGGGTATGGAACTAATACAGATACATACAATCATCCAGTATAAAGATCCTAGCATGAACAGAACATGAAAATCACAAACTTTAACCAATGTCAATGAAGTATACATCACAAGCCTACTCAAGAAGCATTATCTCATAAGGTTTCTTTGTCCCATATGTGTATATGTTTGTGTCTATATATATATATATATATATATATATATATATATATATATATATATATATATATATATATATATATATATATATATATATATATATATATATATATTGTAAAACAACTATTTAATCCTAAAATAAGTCATTAGAATGTGAAATGTAGGACAGTGACATCCTCTTGTTGTATAGAAGTGGTGCTAATAGAGATGTATACAATTGTCTTTGGACCCTGGCATAAACAGAGATTGAGAACTAAAATTAAAACACGCAATATAACTAAATTCAGTGCAGCACAAAACTTTGGTTAGTGACATAACTGAGGGTGTAACACATGTCAACATGCATCACTGTATGATTCTAAGTATAGTAGTATTAATATAATGTGTAAATAACCTTAGATAAAAGCATAAAATTAAAAAAGAATATACTATTAATGTATGGACAAAGTTAGTCATCTAAAGTCCCTTTACCAAGGGATTAGTGCTACACAACCCACTCCAAGCTGTTGTCCAAGATCAAGGAAGAAAGAATAGTTGACCTTTGAGTGGGACAAATTGGATAGTAAAATAGTTTTCCTCTACTTTACAGAGGTGACCTAATCACGAATTCATACCATATCATCTAGTTCAATTTTGATTGTATGCATTGCAGACTAAATTAGCATTGTTTATACATAGTAACATATAGGTTATAAAGACAATACCCATTTTTCTGAAATCATGCCCTATGTTTCAAATAGTGTTTGGGTTTTTGTTTGGGTCCAATATGCTTCTTGATGTAGAACAGGTTGAGTATAGTGACAATAAGACAGAGAAAGAATATGAATTTAAGTTGATTTTGCCAACTCTCAAGTAAATAATACGTGAGTTATGCACAATTGCATGTGTAACACTGACCGATTAACTGCTCTGACATGTACACTCAAGTTTAGATGCTTGGAATTTAAATTTGAACCATTACTGACACATAGAAATTCCAAACCATGCATTTGTAGGACTCAATTAAGCTGGTACATCAGTCCTAATTAACTCTGATTTGCCTCTGACACTATTATATGCATTGTCAATAACAAATCACTGTTCACTACAGACTGCTGTTAACATTGGGGCATCCAACCTTCCTTGGCTGGTAAAGCAGACTAAATGCTTAAATTTGTGGAATGCATGACCAAAAACAGTTCTTAGCCACTAATTATGCAAATTAATTAAAATGCATATTATCAAAAGAACTGCTTACATGACTGCAGGTCATACGATATAAAGAACTGGGCTGCATGCTGTCCCACAAATTGGATAAACCTGGTTTACACCTTACCAGCCAAAAATATTATACCTATACAAAATCATTATGCAGAGCTGACATACCATGATGTCATGCTTAGGTGTGCATAACTGAGACATGGTGAGATTGCTTTATCTTTGACGTTTATCATAGTTTTAGTATTCAGGAATCAGGAATCAATTAAGACTAGACTAAATAATTCTGATCCAATATCAGCATCTTTGGTTGCCCATGTGCTTCTATCAATGGCAAGACAAAAATATTTTAAAAGCCATCTCACATGCATACCATTTATATTAACTCTGCCCTACTGTTTTGAAGTAAAAAAATTATTAGTATTGTTTTAAAAATGAAAACTTTAAATATTTGTGCATTTTATGCATACATTACAAAAACTGATCTAATGAGGATCGGAAATCTTACACACAGTGCAATAATTTGTGGCTGAGTAATCAGATTAAAAAACTAACATGTGTACACAACAAGCTTTTAACTGATTACCTATCACTTATAATCTTTAGAATTTTAGGCTAAATGCAGGATATTTTTGGAGGGTTTAATAAGCAACCAAGGGATCAAAGGTGGTAATAGCTAATAAAAATTATATGACAATAAGCAGAAGTGAGATTAAAAAGAAATTGCCAAAAATATTATTTTGACACAGACACGAGTTGGTATTTAAATTTTTTGCATTATTTAATTGTTATTGCATTGTTTAAGATGTTTTTAGCGGAATATTTTATGGCACTTTAGATATATTTTAGTTCAACTGAAAAAGCTTTGTCTTAAAGCTTAATAAAATCCCAGACTAAGAAAAATGGAACTCAGCATTATGGTGGCGCTCACCAGTTATTATGTACTTTTGAGAGTGTGATGTATGTAAGGTGAAGTTGTTTGCATTTTAAACATGCATAGTGAAGAGAATGTTGGCATACCTATATGCTACTTTCATGTAATGTGGCTGACATTTCTTTGGATATTGTACTTTTGGAAATTTTAAATGATGTTAGGACACTGCTAACTAAAATGACTGCTCTCTTGTGCTCCAAAAATCAACCTGAATTTGTCTAAAGTACATTATTCTTGGCTGCTATTAAAATTTGGAAAATGAATTTTGCCAAACTATACAATAACAGCTTCTAAAAGTGCAATGAATGAATTACCAAATATATAAAATGCAAAAAAAAGTTATTGGCTCTATTGTTCACAATTTACCTCTTAAGTTCAAGAAGTGAAAATGAGCAAGTAGAGCTAGCACTTTTTTGAAAGGTGCACATCTGGAGTAAGGCCAAGCTGTATACTCTCTAACCCATATTGCACCCATCAATCATACATCAAAATAAAGGGAATTAAAGGTTCTTTGAACAATGCTTAAGATATACAAAGTCTCTTTTAAATAGCCAGTATAACTATTGAGGAAACTCAGGGAAACTCTTTTTCTAAAAATTTTTTAACCCTATGCTAAATACGAAACTGTTAAGCGCCACCTATACCTCATGTTCAATTTAGACACTTTCTCCTCAAAAGTGACTTAGCTTGGAAGAGATAGAAAAAAGGAGTATACAACCTTAAAAACCCAGCTACTGGAAAAATGAACTTGAATTTTCTTGCTGTCATTGTCTTTCACCAGTTATTTTTAATAAATCACATACAATGTCTAAAGAAAGTAAAATTTACTGTCTATCTTAAGCTTAGAAATGACCCATCAGTGATGATCATTTCAACCTTGAAATCCGAGAATCAGTAAGTTAGTAACAATTCTAAAAAAAAAATTAAAAATAGTAAATATCTTAGTTTTAAGAAATTTTTAGCATCTGTTTGCTCTTAAAATGATGAATGAGTCCAGTTACAAGTTGACAACTTAAGAACAAATGACTTTGTGATTTTCATTTTTACTCGAGAGATTTTGTGTCAAGGATCAAATTACTCAATTTTCAAATCTACTGAGAACCCTGCAATTTACTGGAAATCACAATTAGGTTAGTTTATTTACATGTCATCTCATCTGCTTAAACGGCATTTGCCTGGATTACCCCCATTTTCCGTTGACTTTGGTGTGCATTTTTTAAAAAATAGTATTAATCTTTATCAGGAGACATGTCATGCCATTATCTCAGTTTAAGAGATTTTATGCAAAGGAAAAAAGCTTTAAACAGTGATTGAAATGATCCTATAACAAAGCTGGAAGCATTAAACTAAGTTTATGCACAAAAACAAAAGCTGTTCAGGCCACATGTTAAATTTAACAAGAATCTGAATTTTTAGCCATATTTTAATGAAAAAGTAGCTTAAAGAAGGATGTTTAAATCAGCCATGTTTGAGGCATTGATGTTTTACTATACACCAATGTAATATAGACAACCAGGAAAAATGTGTAGATTTTTAACATAGAAGCATAGTATCTGCTTGAGCCATATAAAAAAAAATATGCTTTATGTGGATCATGGGTTTTACTACCTTTAGGGACTGAACATGATCAATTAATTGACAAAAACAAAATCTATGTCAATAATATCTCAGGTACTGTCTTTATTGTTGATGAAAATGATAACCTAATACTGTAATACTTACTGATGAAATGTTGCAGCATCTATGAACTTTCCTCCTTTAGCCATGAAAAATCTAAAGGGGATGAGAAAATAAAAACATTAAACCAATCAGCAAACATAATATTTTTGAGAAATCTAAATTTAATTATTGTTTACAACAAAAAAAAAAAAAACATGCAGATTCAGAAACAACAAAACTGCTGAGCATACAATTTCCTAGTTCAGAAATCCCAATTCATTTTTACATCCTCAGGATTTGTGGTAATATTGTCAACATAAGCAAACGTTGAGGGGGAGGGTATAAACACAATTTTGTAAATAAAGTGAAATATGTCTCTGTTGTCAGAGAGTAGGATTTACATAGGATTTACATAGAGAGAAAAACAAACAATTGAAATTTTAATTAAATGAAGACAAAACTAGTCTGAAATACACTTGTATATTGACAACTTACATTGGTGTTATCATTGTGTAATATAATCCATAATGTGAGAAGTACTCTATATGTATATGAAAAATCCATGATTTCAATCAAGTATATTATGTCACATGTTAGAAAATTTATGAATTGGTCACATCCTGTTATACAATATAACACTGAACAATGAAGCCTTCCCCAACTTATTACATTCTTGGGGACATCATCTGCTGTACATACCTTCTCTTTTAGCATTCACTTCATTCAAATTCAGTTTATTCACCCAAGAATTTAATGCCAGCAATATATAGAGTATTCAAACTAAGCCCAATGAGTGAAGTCCACACAGTTTCCACTCTCATCCCAACCATAGGTGGACAACCCAGTCTTCACTGGGCTCCTTCAGTTTCTGCTTAAGAAACTTTTCTCAAGGGTTATCCATAACATTCTGTCAGGGATTTTCATAGTCCATCTGTGATCTCTGTACAACCATGTTGTGCCATTCAGTAACCACTGAATCACTCACCAACAGAATGAACCAAAACACTTTCATCAGTAGCAGCAGACACTCCCCCAGGGAAAATATAATTATAAATAAAAACTTAACTGGATCTGCATTTTTGTATAACTTGTTGCTTAAGTGCTTGCTTAATCATAGTTTATGCACAGCAATAGGTGACCCATTTGCTACAATTCCTGCAAATAGTCTGCATTAATATTATGTGCCAGCCAATCAAGACAGTCCCAGCTGTCACATGCAGCATCTTTGTTCAATTTTTCTTAGTCTGGAGCTGAGAGCGAGAGCATGCATAATTCTGTCGAAAAACCCACCCACCCCCATCCCCACCTCAACTGTTCAATGGACAATGGAGTGTCTGTGCTACTGATGATGCTTACCCCAAAGGGCATTCACTTCATTCAAATTCTGTTTATTCACCCAAGAATCTAATGTCAGCAATATATAGCATATTCAAACTAAATCCATTGAGTGAAGTCCTCACAGTTGCCGCTGTAATCCCATCCTTCATTGAACAACCCAGTCTTTGCTGGGCTCCTTCAATTTCTGCTGAAGAAACTTTACTCAAAGGTAATCCATAACATTCTGTCTGGGAGTCTGACAGACAAGCTGTGACTTCTGTACAACCATGTTGTGCCATTCAGTAGCCCCTGACAGAATGAACCAAAACAGCTTCATTGAAGCACCAAACAGTCCCCCAAAGGCAAACATTATAATTATAAATAAAAACTTAACTGGATATGGTAGTTCCTCATTGGATATATATATCCCATTGTCACAAACATATTACTAAATAATTCACTGAGATATTCATTGTTGCCAGACAACAATTGTAATTATCTTGCTGAAGCAAGCAAGGGGATGAAGCTATTCATAGCTAATTACAAACCTGTCAACAAGTGAAATTTTGTCACAAACATCTTTGTGAAATGTACCACATTCCACTTCCTTGACAGCTAGATAATTAATTGTAAGTGACTGTAAATTTAAACTGTTTTACACTACCATTGGTAGCCATTGTAAGCATAAAGTTACTTTTTCTTGTTAAACAGGAAACATTCATGGCACAATAAACATGTTCCAACACAGAAGTTTTAAGTTTTATCATAGAAAATTTGTGACAACATTAATAACCTTATCTTTACATGAACTTTTATAGTACAGATAGTTATTTCATGTTGTAACAAATTTTCATCGTCTTTACTGATGTTGTACATTTATAGCACAGTTAAGGTTATTTCATATTGTCGCAAATACATGTCACATTTTACTGACAAAACTTCAGGCTCCTGTAGTTCCAATCACCTGTAACTTGGGAAAATGAAACAAGTGATCAGATTCTATTGCTTTTATTCACGTTTTCGCTAACATCCTTAAAGTTTGGTTTTTATTGAAGATTACAACCAGCTTGCTTTGATGATAGGTGCATAACGTTAACGTTATTGAAGTAGTCAGTCATAACCCAACTTTGGAGGATCAAGCAAATACCCATTTATTAATGTGACAGCAATATTAATGCCCTGTGGTAAACATCAAAAAATTGTACAGTATAACAAAATATGGGTCAAACTGGCAGCATGTTGTCATAAACTATTAGAAAATAAATGATCTGTTCAATTTGGGACCTATTGCTTCTGTTAACATATATGTTTACTTTTTTATCCTGAAATTAACATGAGCATGACAAATTTGGTACAAGTAGTAAAAACAGACTAGGAGTCTTTGCATTTTCATCGAAATAGGCAGCTTATTGAGATATGTGATGTTGATAATTGTGGGTAGGTCTGTATGAATATTTGTTTTCCTGCACACAACCTGAGCAGGGAAGTCTTGTTAGTAGTAGTCCTCTTTCAATCTCCATTCTTGGTTCTGGAATCGCAACATTCAGTGCTGATCAATTGGAAATCAGTTGATTCCGATCTCTTTTGATGGGAAAAGTTTACTGGTATTTGTTACTAAATACATAACATAGCCAGTTTCATTCTTAAAAGTAAGAATGATATAGTATATGCAGTTGAAAGTGTACGTCTATATTAAGTCCAAATTGATGGAGTTTTACTTTGTGAAGCATGAAGATGGAGCAGAGTTAATTATTTTCATATACTGCCAAACAACATTTCAACATTAGTCATTCTGAACTGTATGAAATCTGTTAAATTAGGAGCACCACCTGTAAGCAACATATTCAACTTGCTGAACTGAACATTCTCATTAGTTCTATTTATTCATTATCTTAATCTTGTAAAATACTAACTATAAACTGACACATGGTTTTCAGGATGATTTTAGAAATAGATTGACTGAAAGAATAATAATAATAAATAATAAAAATAATAATCAGACTTTTGATTTTTGCACTGCTGATTTGTGCGGACAAAGCATTAACACCGTAATTGGACGGAGCCTTTTTTTACTGCAGTAGTACCTATCAAGCCCATTAACCCTGCAAATATCATGTCTCCTCCTCTATTCCCACCAATAGGTAGTCCCAAATGTGATGCATATTTAGTTTTCTACTAAGATAATCAATTTTCATGGTCAAACTGTATAAGTTACAGTTCTGACAACACTAATGTTATAGTCATCAAGGACAACTCAGTTTTGACCTGGATTCACTCAGAGAATCCTGCAGTGCAGTTTGAACAAGAGTACCATTTAGTCTCTACTGATTGCAAAGATGAACACTAATGACACTTGCATTACCTTCAAAACCCTCCAATGAACTACTAACAGCAGCAAAACTAGCATATATTTTGCCATCTAATGGATATTTAAAGACTATATCTGTATCTTTATTAAATGTCAGTGTCCTTGTGATTATACAATTGTCTCCACTTATGTTAAGTCTGCCAACTTATTTTTTCTTTGCAAGTGTATGAATGTTTTGAAGAAAACAGACAAGTTATGTTCTTTAATTCTGATTTGAAATTCCAATCATTCTCTACAGGTTTATATGAAAAATAGTTTATTCTCAATTGGATGACAGTACTTTTCTGGATCATGCAATGATAATCCGGCCTCCAAACCTTCCAAAACGCTTTTAGAGTCTTTCAAAGAACCAACATTGTCTGGAATTATGGCAGGTATGCATTTAGTTGGCATTTTGAATCAAATGGGAGTTTCTATATTAACAATGTCACCATTTCTGCATGGGCAAGTCTTTTTTCAAGCAACATGTGTGATGTAGTCCACTGTTTTTGATATATTACTAATTCTATACATTTTGCAGTACATCTATTTCAAAACATGTAAATAAAAGTTCTGCCTTTTTTTATTTAGTTCAATTTGTTTGAGAAATACATAGCAAATACTGGATGCAGACAAGACATGTTTTACTGAAATGGACTATTCTAGAAACCAGAAGAGGACTGAACAGTCTTTCTGCTTGTTTGCATGAAAAGCTTCTGTTTTTTTGAAACACCATTATGTTGGCAGTGTTAGGGATGCCCTGGTGACATTCTGGTAAGAAATTATAAATTAATGAATTAAATAACTAAGTTTTGTGCATTTTTTTTATATCCTTGATGCTTTTGTTTTAAAACCAGTAGGCAGAAAAACCAAAACTGGAAGGTAAGCGATACTATTATCCCCAGTGGCTGCTGTAAGGCAAATTTAACATAAATGAGAGGAAAGTCATCAGCAATCTTCCAAACTCTTAGTAGTATTAGTCTTGTACCACAAATATGGACTCGAGTCTAGTCTAACAGATTAATTAGTTTTATAAACAAGTCTTACAGGTGATGTTTAATTGATTCTTTATGACTTTGCCATAGTTTGCAATAATTTGCATATTAACATGCTTTTCTGCTTACATTCATTGTAAGATCTTTCATTTCAACAGGGTGTCACTGTTTCTGTCAACAACTTTTGTTTTTACCTATAAAAAAAATTCAGTGCTTCTTGACCAAGATTTGCAACAGAAGGACCAATCATAATGCTTTTTTTAAAGATAGGATATTTCTGGAGAATTTCCATCAGATGTTCAAAATCTACAGCTAGCTGCTCAGGCTCAACTGTTTTTCCCATACGTGGATACTGGTCTGGCTCTGAAATTATATTTGGAATCAGAAAAAAATTAAACTAATAATTATTTGTTAATTATATTAATTTTTAAATCAGGAAAACAAACATGACAATTGTGAAAAAGTGTGTTGTAAAAACACTATACGGTAGACACATACAAGTTTCATCCATATGCAAACAGAGATGCCATCACATAATGTATATTCTAACCATGTTTCTGCTGAATATTATAGTAGTTGACATAGACATTATATAACTCTGAAATATCTGAGAAAAAAGAATATTTAGAGTCACAATGACAACAAAATCATTACTGGTACCATTGTCACTGCCAACATAAAGTAGTATATCTGTTTTGTCATCTGCTATTTGCTGTATGAAGACAGATGCACATTCACAGCAATGTAATTGTTGAACATTCTGTATATATGGTCGCTTATAGCAGTGTTATTTTTTAACACTGTATGTACTTTAGTCTGGTCTTCAATCACCATATAAATGACCCATACAATTTCAGAAACTGACAGGCAACCTATTTTTATTATGTATTTGTTAAGAACTGTCTTTACATTTTAAGCAGTCATGTTTACAAATTATTGTATAAAGACCTGAGGGTGTTTATCTGTTTTGTGATGTGGTCCTTCATAGCAGTGTCAAAATGGTTGGTCACTGCACTGTAAAAATGCATATTTTGGTAAGAAATCAGTCAGTGGTCGCATTCTGCAGGTGGTTGCTCTTCGTCGTGCATGTGTATAAGATGGATCTGTGACCACATTTTCTGGCATTTCAACATTGTGATGAACTGTTTCACAAATAATAAACACTGCTGGCATTTAGTGCAGGTTGTTTTAAAACAACACTGCTATGCATGACCACATCACAGACTGACATTTGACCTTTTTAAGCCACAACCATTATAAGTGTTTGTGTTAAATAAAAAAATAAAATAGTTGAGTCTGGCAACTGATTCAAAAATCAAAAGATCATGCAGATAGCCATTGTATGCTACAGACCACTCATCTGACTAAAATACATGTTGGAAACATCCACTGTAGTGCCTAAGTCAAGTAAATCCCCATTTTAATTAACCATTGATTCTTTGGAAGGAGTTGTCACAGATGCACACGGGAAATTGAAAAGTTTGTTTTATTTTTCTTTTGTAAAACAATGCGAAACCCTGATAATGTCCTGCTGTTAACTCCTTTGAAAGGGCTTCTTTGTGGCAGTCAGGTATGTCTTTGGAGTCAATCTACACTGCCTGGGGTGATTGAGGTCTTTGCCCCTTTCTTTAAATAGTAATTATCATTTTCCAGATTCACCTGCAGTTGCATAAGGTTTTTGCTGTTTGATTTTTTTATGCAACTGTTATGGTGTTATGGTTGTGGTGGTGCTTATAATTTTTAACGTAGCTTTAGCAATTTTTCAGTTATATCGCTATGATGTCTGCAGTGTGGTAGTTTATAGTGATGTCTAGCACTGGGGTATCATGCCACAGACATGCAGCATGATGTCCTACCCAGTCACATTATCCTGACACCAGGCGGACCAATCCTAACACTAACCTCTTAATGCTGTGCATCAAGCGAGGCAGCTGTTAGTACCATTTTCGTAAGTCTTTGGTATGACTCGACCAGGGATCGAACCCATGACCTCCCGCATCCGAGCGGATGCTCTAACCACTAGGCCAAAAGAGCGGTAACTGTTATGAAACCCACAATAAATTATCTGTTCACTGCTTGTTGCACTCTTTATTTAAGGAGTTAATCTCGTTATGTTGTCAGTAAATTATGCATTTTGGTTTTGTCCTTAGCAAATTTATTTTGTTTCTGTATGGATTACTTCTGTCCTTTGATTTCATTCACTGGTAAACATATATTCCATATTTACCCAAAGCCTGTTCAAAACCACTAATTTTATATATAGGATCAGTTAGTGCAATTGTAACTAACTAGTTCTTATGCTACATTTGAAGTCAGTCAAAAATGTATGGACATGTCAAGTTAATTTAAGAGCAGGATAAAAAATATTATCTTATTTATTTTGCAATTCATATGCTATCTTATATGTACTTATGATCTTCAAATATGACTAATTATTTTATGATAGATGTATATCTCTATATACCAATTACTTTAAGATGAAATGATGCAACATTTTGACATGAACTATGAATAAGGAATGAAATGCAGTACACTGATATTTTCCCTTCTTAAACCTGCTGCACTGTAACCTTGAAAAATGGTAATCTGCACAAGCCTGTTATGAGAGACCACCTGTCTTGAAAGACAGCTTTTGTTTTCAGAAGGGATGGAGCTTTTGTTTTCAGAAGGGATGGTCTCACAAGAAGGTTTATTGTACAAGTCTTATACAAGATGATTAGATATTGAAAAGGAATCGATGTTCTTTCTATGTAGTCAAAGATAAGAATTAACTCATTCAAATGTGTTTAATGTAAACAGACCCAGTTAGATTGTTATCTACTGAAGAATGATTTTATAATGAGAGATTATATTAAGTTTTACACTGCTATCTAGCCTTGCTCATTTTTCTTTCTTGTAACTATTAGGACTTTTGTTTTTTCCATATATAAAATCATTCTGTTTTCCTTCTATCATACTTTTAGCCTGTTAAAAACATCTTTTACATATTTTTCAAGCACAGATATCGTTTTGCCTGACTCAGTGTAGTGTTGTCTGCAAAAATGTCAGTGGAATAAACTAAATTTGATATCTTAAGCGATAAGTAGGTCTCAGGATAAATTACAGTTATGTCACAATTAATATTTTAACTTTCATGAAGATGAGCATTTAAAGAGTGTCTTCAATCAAGTCCAAGTCTAGGGAGTTTCATTACATTGATAGATTTCAGTTTTTTGAAGCGAAATTTGATGGTCTACTGGATCAAAAGTGATAGTTTTTCTGTTTTTGAAGCAATATTTTACAGTCTACTCGATCAAAAGAGATAAAAGTCAAACACAACAGTAGCAACTATTTCTCTATTATCAGTCATTTATCAATTCAGATATATGAAGTCAGTTTTACAGAAGTCATTCTGTCAAAAGCCAGATTCTGTAGAAAAAAATTGATTATTGTAATATAATATTGTAATTGTATAATGTCTTCAAATTGCTGACAAAAGAATCATTTTAAAAAATGTCTAGTGATCTGAAAACACAAGGAAGGATAACAATGGGTCTATAGTTACTCACATCATTTTTTACTAAGATGTGGTGAATGTGGATATGTGAGAAAGCTTGCCAGTAGTTTTTTTGTGGGTCGGTGGTTCTTTCCGTAGATTTAGCGGTTTCTTACTCCACCATTAATACTGGCTGCCATGTATAGCCTATTGTGTGCTGAAAAATGGTGCCCCAGAACAACATCATTTTTTATTGTTGTTGTTGTTGTTGTGCTTAACGCCATTTTTCAGCACACAATAGGCTATTCATGGCGGCCAGTATTAATGGTGGAGGAAGAAACCGGGAAATCACCGGAAAGAACCACCGACCCACGAGAAGCTACTGGCAAGCTTTCTCACATATCCACATTCGCTGAATCCTAGACTCAAACCCACGCAGACAGAGGTGAGATGGCAGTGATCCGTAATGGACAGCGCTTTAGACCATTCCGCCACTCGGGGCCCCTCATTTTTTATTCCATTCACATTTAATTACACAATAGTGTTTTTTGGCAGTTTAACAAGTCTGTGGATATTTATTTTGTAGTTATTAATAATGCCTTTGATACGACATAATTCTTTTCTAAATAACAAATGCCAATTTGATTTTGACTATTGCAACAAGTTATTGTAACCTTTGAACATACAGCATGAGAGTTAATGAGATGCACACATTTAAAATGTCAGTAAAACATTTTGTCAATTTGAAGCCAATAGGTGAAATGACAACAACCTTCACAAATGCTAATTAGCTCTGTCTCTGCCTGTATGCTCTAATAGTATAACACAGGGAGTGCTACTGATGACAATCCTAAAACTGCTAAAGTCAAATCAAGTCAGTGTCTCTATAGTATACAGTGAAAAAGTTACCATTAGTGGATTCACGAACAGATCTCATACAACATCCAAATACATGCAGTTCTCACTCGAGTTTCAAATAGTCATTATTATTTGTAACAGAAGAAAAGTGATGGAAATAGCAATGTTTTTGGAGTGCATATGTGTTTTAATGTGCTGTATTGTATAAAAATATGATTTCGGACAACAAAATCCCCTGACAAAGTCATGTTTCAAATACATGATTTTCAGGAATCTTAGCCCAAACGTTGTTTTTTTTTATAAAACACCCAAAACCCTCTATAATCTCTACCACTGTGATATGGGCATGTAACCTGCAGTATCTCAGATAAACCTATCACTGGGGCATACAGCTGATATCATGTAATTAAAACTTCTGTTGTGGGCAATTCCATTTACCTAATTTGCACTGGGAAAGTACACAAGTTATAACAACCCAATTCGGCTGAAATCAGGTACATCAAAGAGACATGCTGAAGAACAGATATTATTACACATCTCTGCATTGAATGAGAATGTTGAAACCAACTTTAATAAAGTTTGTGATCAGCAACAATGTTTCAGTTTTATATTCCTTATATAAAATGCAAAACATTAATTATTTTTGTTATCAAAATAGTGATAAAGTATAATTCATTTTTGAAGAATGTGATTCTGGAAGCAATATACTGTCAGCAAAGCCCAGCAAAAACAAATTTCAAATCTCCAGACTGTGGAGTTTTACTTTGTCAAGCACAGCAGTATGGATGAGCATTTTAATTGTTTGACCTCAATCAAACTAAATATCAACATTATATACATGATGTTTGTTAAAATAGGATCACCAATTGTATGTAGCATATTCAACATACTGACTTGTACAATCTCTTTATTTTTACTTATTATTCATTATCTTTCTATTGTTCAAATACTAATAAATGACACATGCTTCTGAGGATGATTTTAGCCATAAAATAGATTGATTGAAAGACAACAAGCATACCCTTGTGTTTGTGCACAATGGGATCCATAAACATAGACCACACTATAGGCAAGGGTGTGAGTTACTGAGGGAACTAAAAAAAATAACTGCTATGCCATCACCGATGGACAAAACCTGAGGAGGGAACTGGTCTGTTTAAAGGTTAGACACTTGTTTTATAACCGCCTTGAGAATATTTGTCAATAAAGTGCTTTTTCTAATGTTATTTATTATTCTGTTTACAAATTCAAAACGCTGATTCAAATTTGCAGGTCCTATTTACTAGTTTTTACAAAATAACAAGCAATATATCAAAGTTTTAATTTCCAATTGTATCACAATTTACTTCAACAAAGAGGAATCAATTTTTTGGTTAATTTTTAGTTTTAAAAAATGGGATCTATGCATAACCTTGTGTTATAAGTAGGTTCACATGGTGCGAGTTATAGAGGGTGTGGTGTATATTTATTTTTCTATAAAGACAAACATACCTCATTGTCAAACTGCACCTGATACAGTTCTGACATTATGCTTCCTATGAACAACTCTGTTCTGACCAGGATTTGCTCAGAGAACAACAGTACCATCTGGTCTCTATAGTGATTACAAAGATGAGCACAAATGACATTTGCATTACCTTCAAACCCTCTAGTGAATGCATCAAATTAATCATATAAGTTTTATCCAATGGATTTTAATGACAGAAACTTGATTCATGATTCTGCCAACCTATGACAGAAATAGATGAGGATTGGACTGAGGAATTCATAAAATACAAGAGCCTTGTTCCTATTTAGTAATCAATAATGAACTATAAACCCATAGACATATGCAGTCAAAGAAAGCAGCATTTAGTTTTTGAAGGATATCATACTTCCATCAATGTAATTACAGCTCTCCATTGTTATAATGTGGTATTCAGGGTCCATAATGATGTTATGTACAGAAATGTGTTATACTGAAAACTCATGTATGTATAGAATCATAATATACTGAGAAGTTATAATATAATAAACTGTGGTCTAGAGGGAATGATCATATTTGTTTTTAAATAATGGTGTTTTGAAAAGCAAATGAATATATATAACACTACTAGTGTCAATTCTGTTTTCCTTCAACCTATGTTGTTATATTCTGACATGATTCTGATTATCAATATTGTGTTATATCTGGAAATGCATTATAACAAAGCATGTTGTTAAGTTAAAACACTTGATTATCATAAACTGAAAAGTGTTTCAAGTTATTTACATGAATAATAACTGTTATATTGGAATGGCATGTTCAGTAAACATACTAGCTGTATCCAAAACACACTCATTCATTCATGTGCTTTCATGCTTTATGGCGATTTAGAACAAAATGTTACTGTTATTATGAACCCCAACTAGCATGCATATTATAACGATGGAGAAATGTATATATTTCTTGGTAAAAGGCAGGTATGTATTATACCTGGATTGTGGAAATTCATGACATCAAAATTTTACATCAAAGTAAAATAACCACTGCATGTAACTGAATAACTATACGATAAAGTATGCCATACCATTTCCAAGCTCCCATCCACTAATGGTATAGTTCTTCTTGCTGGCATATTGAAAGAGTTTCATGGCATTTGTAGGATCCCAGCTGCCATCCTCCTTTCTCAACAAGCTGTTCAGATCAAATATCAGATCCCAATTGACAGCTACAGCAAAGTCATACAACTCATCAAAAAACTGAGCTGAAAAAAAAAGAAAAGAAAAACTCACTAACTCAAGAATAACAGCCAAATTAAAAGCTACAGCTTTGATTAAAAAATGCACTGTAACAGTTTTTAATAGCCATTTTAACCCTATGTAATCCATTTTTTTTACACATTATCAATGATTTTGTGCCATTAAGACTGGCACCCATTCTATATTATATTAAAACTGAAGGCATCTATCCTATCTTACAACTTAAAGTATATTTATGTTCTTATATCAATTTTACAGCAAGTTCAAACTTATGCCACACTCGAAGATGAACTAAGATGCTAGTATGAGGTGGTATTAGGTGTAAACACTTGAGAATTAGGCAGAGATCAGAGAATTTGGATGGGTAATCACTAATCCTTGCACCTGCAAGTACTGGCTATTGATCCAAGAATCATAACCACTACATGCTATCCTGACTCCTAAAATATCATTTTCTTAATGTCTGCAGTGTAAACTAAATCAACTATTCTGAAGCCTAATATGGTACTGTGGGAATGAAAGAGAACAATATAAAATCATGTACAATTACATACCAGATTCTAACACAAGTTTCTTTTTATGCAGCTGACTCATACTCACCTAAATTTGGTTTGGTATGTCTGCAATTCCATCCACCCTTCCTGAAAAGCTCTTTAACATGACTTTACACATAGTAAGACATTACAGCCATTACAACAATTTTTCTCTCTTCACATTTTTAAAGATATTTCTGACCATAAGCAAATTCAAAACTGACTATGAAAGTGACACATTGATACCAAAACCCAATACTTGCTGAAATTAGCAGCAAAACTAGGCAGAATTTGGCCAAAACTTGTTTCCTGCATGATCAACCAAGTGCAAAGAATTATAGAACATGGCCAGGTAACTGCTTTCTATGAACAAGGGTTAGTGTCATGGTTCTTTGATGTCCATGTTGTATTTTATATTTAGCAGTAACTAATGATTAGAATGGTATATTCTTTTATGTGATGAATACAGGTTATCTGTTATTTTATGAATGTCACAAGACTTTTATTAACTTAAAAAATGCTAAAATTAACAGCAAGACTTTTTTTCATCTCTTTTAATATTTGGACATAATTTAAAAGAATATTTTTAATGTACTTATATAATCAGATATAAAAGAAATTTTCCATGTCATGAACAGACAACGTAATACTGATTTCCAAACATGGAGGAATGGCTTGATTTCCATCTGAACAGTTTAATTTAATAATTAATCTAAATAATAAAAAAACTTTGACATTTTATATGCTGTTATAAATTTTGAAGCACTGCAATTCAATTAATCTATTGATTAGAAACAGTTTTTTCATGATGTCAAGAACTACTGTTTATTGTCCCCATAAACATATCTTTCTCATTTGACTCACTCTGTACTCACACCAATATTTTCACAGAAAATTCAACTCACCAGACTTAATATAGTTAAGTGAGCATGTGAAAATGTTTGAAGAAAAGACTTCCAATAGTACATTTATTATATTAATTAACTGCATAATATTGTTAGTACAGCAAACAAAAGTCATAAACTTGATGACAGCATCAAAAATAATGACCACATTTACAACTCAGCCAAACAAGGATTTTCTTGAAAGAACCTGGAAATGAAAAAAACTCCCTATGTAAGTATCAGTACCATAATACCAAAAACTGGATAGGCTCATTAGTTCTATTAGCTATGTAAGTGTCAGTACCACTATACCAAAAACCAGATAGGTTCATTAGTTCTATTAGGTGGCACTCTACAGTTTTGTATTTTGTATAGGGTTAGAATTTTAAAGAAAAAGAATTCCCTTGAGTGTCCTCACTAGTTATAATGGCTATTTAAAAAAGACATTGTATATATTAGGTAATGTTCAAAGAACCTTTAATTCCTTTTATTTTGGTGTATAATTGATGGGTGTAATATGAGTTATACAGTATACAGCTTGGCCTTACTCCAGATGTGCACCTTTCAAAAAAGTGCTTACTCCATTTTTTTGGGTCATTTTCACTTCCTGAAATTCAGAGGCAAATTGTAAAAAAGAGCTCATAACTTTTTTTTTTACATTTTATATATTTCGTAATTCATTCATTGCACTTTCAGAAGCTGGTATTGTCTAGTCTGGCAAAATTCTTTGTCCCTATTTTAATAGTTACAAAGGATAGTGTACTTTAGACAGATTCAGACTGATTTTTGGAGCACAAGATAGCAGTCATTTAAGTTAGCAGTGTGCTAAGATCATTTACAATTTCCAAAATTACAATATCCAAAGAAATGTCAGCCACATTACATTAAAGTAAAATAGAAGTATGCCAACATTCTCTCCACTACATGTTTTAAAAGCAAAACAACTTCACCTTACATATGTCACTCTCTCAAAAGTACATAATCACTGATGAGCTATGCAAGTATCAGTACAATACTAACAAAAACTGGATGGGCTAATTAATTCTATTAGCTATGTAAGTAATTTAAATATAATTATTATTTTTATAACTATCAGCAAAATTAAAATTAAGATTCATCATGGTTTATTTTCATATATTATTTTTGTATTCTGTGACAACCATTTACTGACTTACAATTAAGTCATTATTGTTCCACAATTCTATGCACTCTGACAAAATTAACATAGATATTTTTGGCATTTCAAACCTTCATAAAATTATCAATATGCTTCTCAGACTAACACATGGATCACAGTCTCACCTCTCCTTTTAATTACACAAAGTTCTGCAATACTTACATGTACTAAAATTCATAATGTAACTATTTATATTAAGTTAGTGACCTATCCACTTTAAGTCAGTGCATAAACACCAATTGCTAGGTCATCTTTGCAATAAGTAAGTTTGTAATAAATGTTCAGCTTTCTACTGAATCCTCAAACACTACATTATTTTGAATTATAAGTTATGATATTTTCTAAAATAAATAATGTTTAAATTAAACCCCAAGAGCAATGTGAGCTACATTTCTACAGATATTAAATTTTTATGGATGGTAGATGAAGGTTTGAGAGTACAACATTAACAAATTTGCTTCATGTGTGAAGTGTGTTTTCTAATATGCTTCCTTACAGACTCAAATAAATACAATGAAACTAGGTATGTAATGTCTGTTCATTTACTATCATGCACATACAGCACAATTTTCTATTGGACTAGAGGAGCAACCTATTATCAACGATTTTTCATTTTATGTTTCTTGTCAGACACTGATATATGTATATCCACACTGCTGAGGGTAGAACATGTTTTGAGAGAAAACTGCTATGCAACCAACTGTCTTGGAAGAAGGGGTGGTCTTTCAAGACAGGTTTGTATTAGGGATCCTTAAATTTTCCAGTGTGCAACTAGTCTATGATAAACATGTACAGATTTATATTTCTGTATTTAAAAAAACATTTCCTTCTTAGTTGACGATAATGAGTGATCCAAATGTCCATGCTATTATGCTCAAACCGTGTGGCAAGTAACAAATTTTTCAAGAAAAGGTTATGCCTCAATCACAGTGAATACATTCAAAATCTCATGGTCCAAAAATGTATCATGTATGTTTGCATGAAAAATCTATGCACAATGTACTGCTTTGACTGGCAGATCGTTATGTCATGTTATGAAGACTTCAGTTCTATCCCTTCCATGTGAACACTGTCTCATGTGCCAATAAGAAACTTGTTACAGTGGGAACCAAAATGTGGTACAACTCCATGGTACTCAGCTTTCTGCAGTGTCAAAAAATCCATCATAATATTACTTCATGGTAATGTAAATCTCTTTTATGCAAATGTTAGCTAAAGGTTACAGTTTTCATCTGATTATGTTCATGCTTTGAAATCATGAGTAGTGCTAAGTCAACCAATAAACACAAAAAAATTAGAATAACAAGCACCTTAACTGAAAAGGTGATCTTTAAAATTTACCTCACATTGTTCACTAATAAATTAAGGTGCCCTTCTCTCCTGACTCATTTAACCAGCTATGAGCAGTTAAGCCTTCAGGTAATTGAGCTAGCTGCAACAAGTCAGGTTGATGACATTGATATTTTTGACTGACAAAGAAACAATGTGTACTAGAACTAGTAACCCTTGAATCAAGTTTAGTTGGTGACACATTTATTGACTGTCCAACAAAGAAACAATCTGTAAACTAAACATAGTGACCATTGAATTTTACTTGATGATGGTGTTTATTTGACAGTTTCATGTATAAACAATCAAAGAATATGATATAATGACACTCTGAAATAAGTAATCATCCATCTTTAAATTTCAAATTCAGGGTACAAGGTAAAATTTATATATTACCTATGATAAATGTGACTATGACTCACGAGCTCCTCCTTCTCAGGGTACTACATACAGAATTCCACACCTTCACTGTCATCTACTCATCCTCCAAAAAAAACAAACCATATACGGCCATACAGGATACAAGGAGAACTGAGTGATGGAAGGATGGGAGCACAGACATAATGACTGACTGCCATATGGACATGACCTGTTACAATATATCCACACAAGTGCAGATATAACAAGTACAGCTTAACTCTTTAACCCCTGGAGGTTTTTGTCATTTTTGCCTGAAGTGTGAGTAGAAAATCCATTTTGTGGGGCTATTTCTGGATACATCCTAATACCTCGACCTCCAAGACATTTTCAGTTAATGCCTATTTGTATAGAAACATCGTTTTTTCATTGGCTATTTTGCCTGAGCATGAGCAGAAGGGTAAAAGTTGGACTTCTTTGTTGGGGGGATTGAACGGACTCATCATTTTTGTGTTGAGACGCCTCTTCATTCTAAATAATCATCTTATCCTACTTTTTTCAAAGGTTCACCTGTCTGTATTCAATTCTGTCCAGTCTGTCTTAGATCTAAGGCCAAATAGATCAAAATCCGGACACAAAATCAATTCCGACATCTAGTGCATTTCAGCTGGAAAAAAACTTGAGTCCAAAAAGTTGTTTTTCCCTCTTATTTGTATTTTGTAGTGCAACTAGAACATCCATATTATTTGGTATCATCATAAAGCTACATTTGTTTACTTTTCTATAATACCACCCACTTTATTGTATCGTACATAACCTTGACGCTACAGAGCTCAAAAGTAGGCTACTACCTCTAGCCCCGTAAATGTTGTGCCAAGGGTTAATTAGTTGACTGGAAACCATCTTTGTATAATTGGAGATACCTCTCAGCTAAAAAAAAAAGTATAATTGTAAACCTGCTACATTCTTTGTGAGATTGTCTCTTGTGTGTATGGTACCTAACAGTGTGGTACAATAACCATACATCTCATGTCCAAGAGGAATTCTGTTCGAAAGAATTTAATCAAAAGATCAGCTGGACAATAATGAACATCCACAGGAAACACAAACCTTCAAAACTGAGGGTCTAATGCTAATCAATGTGCATCCAGAATGACATATTTTACCACAAAATCTGCTCAAACTTTGTATTATTTCATAACTAAACATCTATCAAAACTGATCATCCTTAATATCACAGCATGCAATCCACACAGTCTGACGCAGCTATGACAAACATAATTCAAATTACATATATATTATACATGATTGATAGTTAAGATGCACAATTATTTTTTAAGTTACTCTGTAGATTCTAATACTGGAAAACAATTACTTTCTTTAAATATTTTAATACTGGAAAAAATGTGAACTGTTATATGAAACATATACCTGACATGTTGAACTCAGTATGGTTTTGTTTAGCAAAAGATAGATTCTGCCAAGCAGATTTTTCCCCATCTTGGAAAATCAAGAAGTCAGCTGGAGTTCCACCAACTCGCAAGTAACTTGGAGACAAAGCTTTTGCCAGAGTCTGCACACTTTTGGATCTGAAATGTATTTTGATTGACACAGGAATTTAATGAATTTTGGTTGATGTTAAATGTCACTGCATTTTATTTTTTTCTGCATATGACAGAATGATGGGTTTTCTATAAGTTTATGGGGTTTTATGATGTCAATAATGTTAACATCTCCTGCCTCATCATTTCTGCATAAGTGCAACAATGTTGTAGTATTTGCACACCCTCCTATTTGTTTGCAACCCTATAACAATTTTAAAACCAAAGGGCTTCCAAGATAAAATAAATGAACTAAACTAAGTCATTTCATTTATTAATTTATAGGGTCCAACCTTAGTGTTACCAGGAAGTACCATATACTGTCAACCTGTTGGCATTTTGAATCAAATGGGAGTTTCTTTAGTGATACAGATACCATATTTACTTAAGAAAATCTATGTTTTCCAGCAACAAATGTGACATAGTTTACCATCATGATAATATCAGTAATTCTGTACTAATCTCTTTGAATACGTGTATACAAAAGTTTCTCCTTTTCATTTGAACAATTTGATTTAGAAATATTAAAATTACACATTGCATATATTGGACACAGAAGACACTTTTTACTATTATAAACTTTTCTAGAAACCAGAAAAAGACAATGTGCACTCTGCTTGTTTATACTTAGCGCATTACTTTGTTTTGAAATGCCAATATGTCAACAGTGTTTGCAACCCAGTGGCAACAACCTGGTTGGAAATAATAAATCAATGAACTATGTTTTATTCATTTTGCATATCCTTGATGCTTTTCATTTTTAAAAATCAGTAGGGATACAAACAAACAGTAGGATATGTGAATACTATAGTATGAAATGTAAAAGACATTAGTAAAAGTATGAAGTAATAATAATAATAGTCATTAGTTTAAAAAGGGGACTAAACTAGTTATATAGTTATAAAGTACTAATCTATATTGAGCCCTCTAAACTAAAATCTTGCTGTTATTACTTTCTGCAAACATAACTTAATGTTATTACCTTTTGCTAACATCATAAAGTAACATCATATGTTATGCCAATAATAGCTACATAGGACTGGTATGCTTAAGTTATAATATTCTCTTTTCATAATTTGTAATTGATTTATAGAACAACTAAATGACTAATCAATTATACTGTTTTTTGAAAAAGGAATATACTCTTTGAACAGTTAGGACTCTACAGGCATACATGTTTGAATACATGCTCATTCCCCTTTGGAGAGAGAGAAAGAGAGAGCACATGCAATGGTGACTTAACTGTGCACAGATCCAGCAATACATGCATTTGGTGTTCTATGCCTGTGAATTTCTGTAACCATACAATAACCATCAGAAACTGACACAGAACAAGGTATTTAGCAACTATTAATTTACTACTATGCAACCCTGTATGTCATAATCATTAATGGTGCAAATCTGTAAAGATTTTGTATTAATTTGAACACTGACAGATCTGTTTCCTCAATAAAATCTTTCAGGATATTCCATGTATATTTCAGAAAGACTTTTCCTAGAGTTCATAACACATGTATCAGTCTTGCTTACATAAAACATGAGCAAAGGTTGCACAATTACCAAAGTTTGGTCCTGCACTTTACAAATGAAATTTAAACTAAATAACCAAAGAACTGGAACAAGTCTAATACAAAGGCCAATTTGTACATAGGCTTTAACTATTTCTACACTTACCATTTGAGGTGCAAATCATCAAAGCCAAATGAATATTTTAAATATGATCAATGAATTGAAAACTTAAATATCATTTGGCATTAGTCACTTAAATACAAGTCTCATTCTACTGAGATTTACGGAGAATTATGGGCAACAAAACTATGACAAATGATTCACAGCTGAGCAAAGTTTATAGAAATCAGTGTGCCCAAGCAAGGCAAGCTGCCTGGAAAATTGAACCTGTCTTTGGAAGAGTAATCTTGTCCAAAATGATGGCAACATAATACTGCAGGAAAATTTACACAATAAGATAAAGTATAATATGGGGTGTTCTTGCTGGAATTTTTTGTTGCTATTTTTCTTAGAAACGAATAATGGAATTTTGCTTTATACTTTCCCTTTCTTGGCACATGAAAAACCTGTAACAAAAATTATAGTTATAAAAAAAAAGATATATCTAATAGAACATGTAAACAGAGACAATGGTGAAAAAAGAAACTGAACTGATAGTGGAGAAAAGAGTTTTTGAGAGTTAAAAAAACAAAGACATACTGGCTCTTTTTACATTCCAAAAGACTTATTTGATTTGTGTAAACTTAAAAGTTTCTTACTTTGCCTTGAAATGTTAACGCCATCATAGAAAAAGGATCAATGACTGAAATTTCACACACTTTTCGTAACAGAAGCATGCAGTACATGTAGCTGCTATGATGGTACTGATATATGTATTGTGGCAAGATACAGAATATTCAGCATTACAAATTCTATATCTCTCACAAGCTGTTCAACTTAGGAAAGCACAATACAAAGGTGAGCATGCCTGAGGCAAATATGAGCATGTTCCATACACTAGGCAGGTGGATTTGTCCAGCCCTGCTATCAGATCTCCACTTACCATCTTGTTGTATCTCATTCCTGAGATTTTGTTTTCAGTGAATGCATGGTGAGACCCAAAACAAAATATTTAGCATTAACATGACCACCCTAGAGAAAGAGAGAGGAGAAGATTGTATAGCAGTAGAAATCATGATAATGATAGTTACAAGGTTTTCAACCAGTACAGGCTCAGTACAAACAAAATTCAGAAATCTGAAACCAGAGCAATCTAATGAGTTTCTGGATGGTGAGTCCTCGACTTTACACTCATGGAACTCAGTCCCTGTCTAATTCTAAGTATCTTTGGCATAAACTTTGGAGTAACCTTACTTTTAAAAATAAAAAAGTACATGATCTTTATTATATATGTGGATTTTATTATTAGCCACTTATAACATCACACTAAAAGAAAATATTTTTCAGCAAAGAGAATGTTAATTTTAGACATAGATACAAATTTAAAGTTTTTATCCTTACAACAACAGTAAAAGCAAAAAAATAAAAATGATAATAAAATCATCAACAAGCAGTTTCAATCTCCAAAATGATTTAGAATCCTGTGTAGTTTTGTCCACAAAAGTAAAGCACCATTCACATCAAAGAAAGAAAAATTTTAAGTAAATTGTTTCTCCGAGAAAACTTATGCAATCACATTATGTTAGGAATATTAGCCTGCTACCTTGCAAATCTAACCTGACCAAAAGATAAAAAAAATCTTTTCCTATTTCAAATAGACAAAGTAACTCTTGCCCATTACCTCCCTTTAGAACTGCCAGATGTCACTACATTTTAGCTGAGCAAGATACTACTGAGGCTGCTCAATGAGACTACATATGTATTCCAAGTAAAACATAATTTACTTACAAAATTTGCTCTTTTCTTCAAATACATTCCCAAATCATATTTCATTAGGAGAATAAGCAATAGGAGAAGAGAATGCAGAGCCGTCAACCTCTACCTTAGGTATCCTTCTACTGAAGAATAGCTGGATTCCCCATGTGAATGCATAAAATCACTTATCTTTTATGTGGAAGCTAAAGTTATCAGGAAACATTACTTGTATGATAGTGCCTTTAGTGAAGTATGGGTTATTTATGTGCTCCATTTCTCAGTATGCTTTTAACAGTTTTAAACACTGCCTTATTTTCAAGTTTAAAAATATGTCATATGTTTATTATCAACCCATTTTGTACATGCTTATAAATTATTATATTCATACCCATTCTATTCATATATATGTGTTTGGACTGAAATACAAGCAAATTGACTTAAAAGGTACAGCAGAATCTATACATTGTAATTAACTGAAATCATTAACAAGGTTAGAGTCTAGTAATTTCAAGTTAGTAAAAATGCTTAATAAACTACCGCCTAATTATTTTATTTTATACAAGTTTTGTGTAACTTTGCTGTAAATGAAGATTTCTAGCATTCTCTGAAACATTCCCTAAATCATGTACATAGGAATAAATGCACAAGCGACTTCAAAACATAATTTTCGTCCTGATTTTCTTGTTCCCAATAAAACATTACTGTAACTATTCATAGGCAACACACAGAAGCACTATAGAAAATATATAACTAAACTGGACCCTTTCCCCCAAAAACCGAAACATCCAAGAACATGTATTGCACCAAGCGAGTGTCTATTTTTAGAAATAGGGTTTATCAATAAATATAACTATTCAATTTCTTGCTTTGTTACAACCAATTCATTAATAGGACTGCATATTCATGGTTGAATTATTTGTCTACCTACTGGTATTAACAATATAAATCAGTTAAATAGTATTTGCTACTATATATATTTTTTGTACTTTCGTGAAAATTATGTCAGGACCCAAACAACATTGACTTTGCAGCATTGTTTTGAATTCCACAAGAGATTATCTGGTGTTTTTTACCTGCATTATTAAATGGCTAGGCTAAATCTACTATTAAATAATATTTTTGTTTTCATTATATTATTTATTTTGCTGAATCCATTTGCCCAATTATTTACAATTACAGACTGTTTAATAATGTGGTATATTGCATACATAACGATATCCGCCATTAAAAATTAATTTACTGTTTCAAACTGATTTTAGCAATAAAATACGCAAATACGGCTGTTAAAATCTCCATTTCTAAAAACAATACATTAGAAAACACTCTTCACCGATCACAATTTTTTAAGCAAATTACTATTTATATATTGATATATTTCACATTGTATTACAACAGTGCCAGAACTTACTGGCTACTGCAAAGGGGCATCTCAAAGTCATAATCTACAGCCATTTTACGTCTGAAAATTTGGGGCAAAGTCATTTTCGCTTTCCTAACAGAATAAGGAGAAGTTTACAGTTCTCAGGCAACTTTTTCGCCCACTTCGCCTGGTAGCGTGACCCCTGTTTTATATATATATAAAAAAAAGTTCAACTATTACTGCTTTCCTATGTAGGATAAGTATTAAGCAATGTTTTGTAAATTTTTGGTCCATAAAGTCTACCGTGGAATGAAATTCCAAACATGACTTTGTAAGGACATGCATGTCATCATCTGTATATGACCTATATTCATCAAACATCAGATGATACACTAAGTGTATTTTGTAATCAAGACCAATGCAGATATAGTAAGTTTGACAACAGTTTTATATCTGATGATCAATGGAATTCCATGCACTTTAGAAAAATGTGATGCTCGTTGTTTTTCAATGCAAAATTGCCAAAAAGGTTGACATTTCTGAAGCAACTGTGCTCCGACTGATTTCCATCCTTCCTGGTTACAGCTTTACATCCCGGAACAACCGATAGACAGCGCGTGTTCAGAATCATTCAGTAAATCCTTTGTGCCACGACTATACTGGCATCAGTACACAATTAATAAAATTTGGTTCAGTACCCACGAATGTAGTCCCAGTCTATTTTGGGATCACTTTTTCCTGTCTAAGTTTGGTGGTGATACAAGAGTTAGATTTTGGCATTCTTGGTAAGGATTTAAAGGCAATTGTTTATTCTTTAGAATGCGAGCTTATGGTGTAGTTGTCTGTGTGTATTTTGGCGACAGTGCACATTGAGTAATAAGGTCATGGTGATGATTCTGAAGTGAAATCTGTATTCCTTTGCATGGTGTTTTGTTTACAATTCAGCCTTTCAAAAAAATGCAGGTCAACCCTTGACAAGAACTTCACCGTAAAGTCATCTTTGAAAGTATGTAAGATTAACATATGATTTGTATTGATTGTCACACAATGGAAAGTTCATTACTGAGAAACAAATGTAGAGACTATATAGTAAAATTGTGTTCTATGGCCTACTGCGCCTACGATAATACAGCGTTGGAGTATGATACTGAGTTTCTGGCTACTATAGACCAACAGGTATAACGTTACCAATTGTACAACCCCAGGTGGGCGGAGCTTAAGGTGTAGGGAACATTGCATTCAGAAATAAACAACAAAACTAGCCGTGATTGGTGCATTATGTAAGAGTTGTACTTTCTGTTAGGCTTTAAAAAAAGTTGAGCCTCTTGGCAACAGGTGAAATTATGTTAATTCATATCTAGATCACATTTTGTATTTTTTAAGATTTTTTTAAAATGTGGTACACATGACTGAAAATGTGACCGGTGTAACTAGATAACTCTTACCCCTGTCTAGTTCCAGCAGAGTTATCTCTCTTAAATGCAATGAAGTACCTATTTTCGATGTTATCAAATTAACAATCTAACATTGTTCTCTGTGACAGTGTGTGACATGCATGCTGAGGTAGGATAAAAAGTATATTTATTTCACAAACATTAGCATTGCAGTCTATGGAAAAGCAATTGGTACTGTGATACCTAAAGAGAAGAACAGCCTCCCAGTGTATCCATAGAAACACATACATGTTGGCGGCATTTATGAACTCTACTAGTTTGTTGTAGGAAAATTAAAGTATGCTGAACATTTCTGGTCAAATATTGGCAATCTTTTAAGAATAAAATGTATGAAATCTTAAGAAAATAACACAAGTTGACTTAGGATTGGGGCTTTTGATGTGACAAACATAGACTTATATTGCCTAATGGTGATGGTTTTATTTTTGTGTTGTCAGCTCCAAGATTGGCAAAGATGCAACAAAGTAAGTTATGTAAACATATTATAGTAGATTTTGGCCAAATATTGACTATTTTACATGTCAAATATTATAAATCATGCAAATTAAAACAACAGGTCTAACATTATTGAGTGGTAACCATATTAGTCACATATTGCCCATTCCTTCCATTCAAGTAATCACTGTTATTCAAACTTTGCATCCCATCGCAAGAATCCAATTTGCATGGGATCATATCTGCATGTCTATGGAAGGCTGTATTCCACATGTTGGCATTGTAGACAACATGAAATCAAATAAGCCGCCTCACCTTAGAGAACAATATTACATCACTCTTGAGGACTCCATTACATACAGAAGCCTGAATATTAGGTTCCCACTTATCAATAGTGTATTTCTTGGGATAATTAAATTGCATTGTTAATACATGTGTTAATAATGCCATCTATATTACATAGATAATATATTTGAGGAAATGAAATGACCACACCTTATGTATATAAATCAGTTATCTCCCTTACACCAGCCGTAACAATTCAATAAATAAAAAAACTTACATTTTCAGTGATTGGTTATAAATATAAAGAAAAGATTTGTGAAATACTATATTAGCACTCAGTCTTGATAAAACTATAAGTAGAAGCAATTTAATAATTTCTCACAGTAACCTTTACACGTTTAAAACCAGATAAGTGATGTTTTGTTTGGTTTAGGTATTTTTCTGCATAAAGTTTAGCCAGTTTCTGTTAATTTCTTATATAAAAGAAATGTAAATTATATGCATCTATATCTTCTAAATTATTCACCTTATGTATTAGATGGGAATGAACACCACTTCACTTGAAATTTCATTGCATGTGATAGATATTGTATCACTGGTGCCTTCGGATTGTCCTTGGACCAATGGGGTACTGCCTCCATATATTTGTCCAAGGTAAGGTCATGAAACTTTTGCTTCACATTTTCCTCATTGCTGCTTTTGTCTCCTTTAATTTCTTTATCATAAGTTACAGCTCTCTTTTAGATACACACTTTCCTCCTGTTTTAACTTCATTTGACTCACTTTACTTATTGTTTATCTTTGGCATTTTTCTATATTTTATTCCCCAAATTTCACCCCTAATGCAGAATAACCATTTAAAAGTTGTGAATATACTATATCTGGTGATAGATTGGCTTATTGCAATAATTTTATTCACTACACTAAGGAGGGAAGGTTTCTATTTGTATTACCAAGAAGATGGGTAGGTTGACCTTTGTATGGGGACTGGAGGTTAGTGACCTCATGTATCTGCAGACAGTGTAAAGTGTTGATTGCTTATACTTTATAATAAGATTGGTTCATGTCCACCTGTCTCTGGTGTTAAGTTCTGTATCTACCAAACAAAGATAAAGTCCTTTAGTTTAGGTGAATTGTACTTAATGAAGTAGAAGAGGTATGTACTGTTCAGTACACTGACCTTTGACCTAATTATTACATAATATGATATGATGTGATTTATCCCATATCACCCATCTGAAATTCAGTAAGTGTTGATGTGAATAAAACACAACTCATTGTTAAAACAAATCATTCTATTCCAAAAATATGGTTTGTTAGTAAAGCACACATATGAAAACAGCAGCTGAAAAAGTTCAAAGACAATTACATACACATTAATATAAAACACAGCTAAGGTACCTCATAAAATTGTTTCTGACAAGCGAGACTAAGTACATTTGTTACTTGTACAGTCCCAAGCTATATCAAAGGTTATTGAAAAAATTAAGGTTGGCTATAGGTACAATGGTACCAATTGTACAACCCCAGATGGGTGGAGCTTAAGGTGTAGGGAACATTGCATTCAGAAATAAACAACAAAACTAGCCGTGATTGGTGCATTATGTAAGAGTTGTACTTTCTGTTAGGCTTTAAAAAAAGTTGAGCCTCTTGGCAACAGGTGAAATTATGTTAATTCATATCTAGATCACATTTTGTATTTTTTAAGATTTTTTAAAATGTGGTACACATGAGTGAAAATGTGACCGGTGTAACTAGATAACTCTTACCCCTGTCTAGTTCCAGCAGAGTTATCTCTCTTAAATGCAATGAAGTACCTATTTTCGATGTTATCAAATTAACAATCTAACATTGTTCTCTGTGACAGTGTGTGACATGCATGCTGAGGTAGGATAAAAAGTATATTTATTTCGCAAAACATTAGCATTGCGGTCTATGGAAAAGCAATTGGTACCGTGATACCAACAAGTAGGTCTCTGCTTGCTGCTGTCAAATATAAAATAAAAAAAAAGCAGAGACCTACTTGTTGGTCTACAGGCTACTGTAGCTTACACTCTATTGCTACTATAATAATGATGATGGTGAGGAGAAGGATAAAAAGGATTGGACAATAGTAATAATAATTCATACCTGGGGTTAAAAGTTTGCCAATGATTTTCCACTAGACCTGTATCAAATGTAACACCAACAAACCTATCACCAATCACGTGAACCGCCTTCTCGAAATCTACTTTAATACGACATGGGCTGCTTGAAGTTGACGAAGACAGTGGTTCCGTCTCACTGACAAAACAACATTGAACCACAAGCACAATGAGGAAATAAATTTTGAAACGTAACATCGTTAATCAGTTTGACTTATTCGCTCAGTTGAATAGTCTGTGTCTACTTGTATGTACTTTGATCCCTGAAAGATTTCCCTAATTGTAGCAGACAGTTTCAAGGCCGCTTAGAGCAGTAATAAGAAGTGGCTACGTTTAAATCTCTATACAGAATGCTGATTCAATACTTTAATGTATGTTTACTGCCTAAAACCCGGACCTCCGTCAACGCGGAACATATTGGATATTGATTTGTTGCTCCAGGCCAGGGACATATATTTGTCATTATATATGTCTATGACTGTTGAGGATGAAGTTTATGTCAATATTATTGATTTATATTTTTGCGTAAAACTAGGATCTCCATAAACCATATAGTACCACTGATCACTACGTTTGTTATGGGGGGGGTGTTGTTTCAATTCATTTTTAATTTAATTTTCAAGGAAGTTTTCCTTAAACAATTCTGATTAAAATAACATATTAAAGTTTTAAAACTTTTTTCCTTACCAAAAAAAAACAAAACAAAAACTAAAACAAACAAGCTTGATCTTATGAAACTGATGAGAAAAATAATGGGATGTCCAGAGCAGTAGTATATAGCAGAATAAAGCAGATTTAAAGAAGCAATTTGTCCCAGCCCGGTTAGCTTTGTGAGCCGGTGTATTAGTCCCTTTTTAATGAGTAAGGAACTAGTAACAATGATAGGTTATTAGGCAGGCCAAAAGCAACAACCAACCCCACAACCCTTTATGTGTTTTGTTTAGGTCTCACTATTAAGGTAGATGGCATGAGCCTGATTATCACAACCCTAGCAATTATAAACTCACACATAAGCTAAATCTGTAATGTGGTTTACATTTACTTTGAGTTAGGCTTGTAAATGGGTTGCCTTGTTGGTGACTGCCTGTCACAGTTAGACTAGCACTGGATATCAAATGCGTAACTTAGTCTGCAAATGTGCATCCGACTTGGCTTACTTATTTACATGTGTCTGCTTCAGAGGTAAATATCTAAAAATCTACATGGTTGAGGGGTGATGAAAAGTATGTTAATTTGTTACAGTTCTAGTGAACTTTCAAGATCAATAAGGTACATACTGACTGTGAGCCTACTTCTCACAGGAACAGGTTGAAAATAGCTCTTTTCTGTCAAAAATGAATGTAAAAAAGAGGGGTTGGTGGTAGTATAGGTTCAGTATCAAAACCACCAGTTGCATAAGGAATTAACCTTAATACCTTAGTCAGAGTCTTACAAGCATCCTTTCAACAAAAATCATTAGTTAGTTTTTATTTGTATCTTTATTGTAAAATTGTGATCATTTTCTTGCAATAGGTCATTGTCGGATGAAAATTTGGCAAAACAACTGTCCGGTGAGACCTTACATCACAGGCAGGTGCTCGACGCGAGCATTATGTTAAAAAAAAAAAAAAACACCAATAATCTGAAAGAAAAAATAATAATACCGAACGACAGAATTATATCAGCTAAACCACATGACTGAGTCCTACTAAATATTGCAAAGCCTGGCAAAACCCGACAAAGCCACACAAGGCCATGCAAAGTCGGATTATATTGTTATGATCTTGACGAATCAATTAACTAAGCCTAAAGACCTATTTATGCAGATTTAAATGACCGAAAATTGGGCGACGAAGCTCGAATTTCGAAAAATCATAAAGTATTGATAAAGTATAACAGAATCATGTTGAAAATGTTGTTATTATTTTATTTTAAAAAATTTCAAATCATTATCGAAAGAAAATTCATTTTTACAATACATGTTATAATTATATGTACTTTTGTCTATATTCGACACCACATAACAAAGGTACACAAAGCCAGAAAAAGTCAGATTAGGAAGGTGTATTTATTTGCAATATAAGATTAATGAATAAATCAAACAAACTGAAAAAGTAATGGTTATTAAAAAACCGCTAATTGGGAGATAAATTAATTTCTATAATAACAAAGTCAAAACAAAATCATATTTTAATAGGTTTTTAGGTGTCAATTGGAGGGCCGCACAATTCACCCAAATCCTGACCAAAACCTCCCAAAACATGCCCAAAAGTGCCCATAACCTGCAAAGAAAGCGTGGAAAGGCTGAACCAACATCGCAAATGAAATGGCAATAATAGCGAATACTGACCTAGGCTGTGCAAAGTGAACTAGAAATATGCATGTCTAATGTCGATAAATGGCTAATCATTTCCATTGTTCCCGTTTTCGAACTGGTTTGATGTGAAATTCTTGACAATGTTTATGTGTCATAATTTTTGTAGAACTTTAAGAGCCTTTAGTTATCTACGACACAGGTTGCAAGCATTACTTGCAGTATGTTGATTGTATTAATGCTTTGCTTTAAAATATGCAAGATACAATTGAGTTGTACTTCATTAGATTAAAGTTGATACACTTTATTTATGTTTTTAAACTGTGCTTGACAAGACTTTGAACAATAATATTGTACATATTTATAAATGTTTAGTTAGAGGCGATACATACCATATTTGATAGAAATCTGAAATCGATTATAAAGAAATTATGTGATACTTTCAGTTGTTCGTTGTCTTGTAATGTTGTGTTAATAAATATATAATGAAAATTATTATATACCGGTATGTTCTTTGAAGACTGAATACATTTGTGTTTTTCATTATAATGGATAATTGGCTTTAGTGATCTCAGTTTGTTAATAATAACAAAAATGGCTCTTTCGTAAATTTCAAAACTGAAATTGTTGTTGTTGTTGTTGTTGTTGTTGTAGGGTTTAAGGCCATTTCTCAGCACAAGATATGCTATACATGGCTGCCAGTATTAAAGATGAAGGATGAACCATGGAAAACCCCGGGAAGAACCACCGACCCACGAGAACCAAACTGAAGTAAGTCAGTTATGGTGAAATGATCGCTAAATCAGCATATGGTTGAGAAAAAAACAAAAAAAAAATGTTACGTTCAAAGAAAACCACCGCAAAACATTTAATTAGTCAATGCACACGACCATACTCAATGGCTTGTTTTACTCCTGAGATATCTTTCTATTCATCAAGCAATTGTTCATTTTTCTGCATTGAAGCAAACTTAATTTACTGGCTCAGAATCGTACGAATTACACGAATTTTACCGACCGTGACAAACTTTTGCCAGTTATTCCAAGAAAACTATTCCTTAATAGCTGACTGCTGTGCGTCTTTGGTCCTGGCCTGAAAGGTCACTGCGCATATGACCCCGCCCCGTCAAGACGACGGGGTCTTGCAGATTTGGGAATGATGGCATTGTAGACAAAATATGTTGCATTTGCACTGCTGCAACTAATTTATATGATATTGAGAGGCGAAGTTCTGCAGCCATACTCACTTTTTATCACGATAACATCATACCTTTGGATAGTATAATTTTTACTGCGGTCAAGTTTTCAGCGACAGGGCAAACCAATGGGGAACTTTTTGGCGGGACACATCGTTTACATCAGCACGCGTTGTGATTACTATTGTCTTGACCACGGTAGTGCCAGTAGGCTGAAGAGATCACGTCACGTAACGCTTCCATAAACTTTTTGCAAATGCCGTCAGCGAAGGCAGGCAGCGCTTTATTTTTATGACTTACGACAACCGTCTTAATATCATCGATGGAATTCGATACTATGACTTTGGCGATCGTTGCGGAAACTCAGACCAGTGCTGTTTGGTCCGCAGATGCTATGACCTTGGCGATCGTTGCGGAAATTCAGACCAGTGATGTTTGGTCCGCAGATGATATGACCTTGGCGATCGTTGCGAAGACTCATACCAGTGCTGTTTGGTCCGTAGATGCTGTCCTCGGTATGGTTTGGATGAAATGCAAGAAACTGGTTGAGATTCTCTTCGTTAACTCTAGTTCCCAGACGAGAATTGCAAACTGAAAGATGAGTGTGGCTTTGGGACTTCTAATATACTTAGAGCGGAGGACAATGTCAGATATAAGAGACCAACGGTGAGGTTCGGGTTGTGGAGGTCATTCAGCTTCCCATCCTGGTTGGTTAGAGCAAAGCGCAGTTTATTGATGCGGGGACGCTTGGGAGTGGACAGGTAGGAACGGTTCCAATGCCAGGAACAAGCAAGGACTCTGGTCAGGAATAAAGCTATAGGGCACTTTGCCAGGACTAAAGTTACTGCTTTGAGCTCGAGTCGACGTGAAGCCACTCTTGGCAGCGTGTGTAAGATATTCAGAGATTGTAGTGGTAATCTGCACTATGCCGGGTGAGACTCTGATAGAGAATAATGTTTGCTTTGTCTACTGTGTCAGACCATTACAGCAGATGGTGTCAGAGTTTGCAATGATGACGCTATATGGTACGAATTCACCTATATAGCGAAGAGAAGGCTCTGCTCATTGGCAGATTGCTGATATTAGTGCTTTAGCAATTCAGGGCTTTAGTCAGTCGCTGAATTTTCTGGTTGATGGCATTTATTTCATATGTATCCTTTTTTATGGTTATGGTCTTCTATGTAGAACAAATGTTAGAGGAAAACACAAAGGCACTGTTGACCGGAAGGCCGCCTAAAGACTGGAAGCAAGTGTTGTGCTACCATATAGCATATTTGGAGGCACCAACACTAACTCAAGGTCGCAATTTGCTCTTGAATTGAATGAAGACAGGCCGATAGATCTCCATTTATTCGTTGTAAACTAATACGAGTCATAAATCTCGTCCTGAAGATCTTTACTTAGCTCTCTACATAGAGAATTGTCCATTAAATCATCCTTTAACTCACGTTGAAAGAAAGAGCTAGCAATGCTGAATGGTTCGGTGGACGTGGTGCTGTCCCAAAAAGATCCTGTCAGCGTTTCAAGATTTGGACAAGATAGTCTAGGCCGCAGTAGCAGAGGATATTGCTAGCGTTGTGAATTTCATGTTTCCGGAAACTTTCGAGGAGCAAGTTCTTTGGCCATTTTGTTTACTCTTGCGTTTCTTTTTGAGCCTGCACTAACTGGCAGTCATTTGCCTTGCTTTTCTCTTGTGGCTGGTCGTTCAGCTTCAAGGTAGTCTTCAAGGAATTGATCTTCACTTGACCTTTCGGACGGTATGCAGGGTTCTTCACTTGACCTTTCGGACGGTATGCAGGGTTCTTCATTTGACCTTTCGGACGGTATGCAGGGTTCTTCACTTGACCTTTCGGACGGTATGCAGGGTTCTTCACTTTACCTTTCGGACGGTATGTAGGGTTCTTCACTTGACCTTTCGGTTATCTTATCCGCAGCTTGTAAAATTTTAGAGCTCTGTGGGCTGTTATGTATATTTCATTTAATTGTTTGTTTGTTTGCAAGTTTTTTAAAAAAAATGATTACATTCTATTGTAATGTAACATTGCATATTGGACTTGACCTTGTCACAACTAAGTTCATTTCTGCTTGACCTGCTTAACATATTTTATTTTATTTTGTATAAACAATTAATATATAGCTGTGAGTATGGGCTGAATATCAGGATCATTTTTAATAGCAGAAGTAAATATTTCTTGGAGTTAGGGTTTTGGAATTTCCTAAGCGAATTATACATAATCCAGACTATTGGTTTGTAAACATCAGGATCATTCTATAAGGTTAATTTCAATTAGATACTTGTTTTTAAAAAATGCTAATTGTTATCAGAGGTCAAGTAGAGAACTATAAAATCGTGTAATTGTGAGGACTTGGTCATTAGTGCTTTAACATCTAGCACTTTCAAGTTATATTATGTTGCGACCACTAGTTTTGGGCTGGAATCTTTTCCTTTTTTTGGGGGGGGTTCAAATTATTGAATTCAAGTGATTATTTTCTATGGAAATATACAAGTGCAGTGATAAAATTCTTGGATAAAGACATTCACTGCTATTTATACTGAATTCAAACCTGGAATTATATTTATATGATTCAACAAAAGGCTTTTGGCCCATTAACACTTAATAGCTATCACGGACACGTAATCGACTTCGGTTTTAGGATTTATTCTGGACTTCTACTGAATTTTATTCAGAATTATAAATTACTAGGACTTGTGTATGTAATTCTTGGATTGTGTTGGGATTTAATTCGAAATATCGTGAGTTCTTTTTCTCATTTTAACTTTGTATTCTAGAGAAATCAATTATTTGTTAATTTTTTAAAAAGAGCTTGTTGTCTTTAACTCTTTTCTGTTACTTGTTTTAAAAGCATAGACACGTTAACAGGGCATTTATTTACATGTTCTTTGCGTGTGGGCGGCTTTCGTTGATTAGCACATGTCATCGGGTGTCCTTTTAAACGCCGATGCGGTTTGAATCCCACTCTCTATGAAGGACTGCTCTATGCCTTTGACTTCCTCGCGTGTCTCCTCGGTGGCTTTTGCAGTGCAGGGAGTGGTCTTTGCTTATTTTTTTATAAGTCAAAAACTCTTTTGGAACTGGTAGGCTGCATAAGCCTGTGCGATAAAGGGTATTTATCGTGTCTGCAGCTACTGCAGTGTTTCTTTATTTCTATTTTGTCTTTTGTGCTTAACATTGTGTTGAATGTCATAAGTCTGACTGATATTTAATGCCTTTAAAATATTTGCAAAACTTCAATTTTGCACAACATCCACTGTGTCAAGGCCAGCCGACAATTACTGGGCATATAAAGGTCGAGTCTGTGGTACCGAGACTAAATTATGGATATTACCTCGTAAACTAAAAAAATCCCCAAGAAACTTGTGCTAGTCCATGTCTGTGGTATACATAGTGGATGTTTTCGTTCCGCTTGCCTCACAAGCCAACTTCGAAAAAGAGGGTGACCATACCTGTGTTGGGTCAAATCATGTTGTTGTGCATTGTGCGGAAAATATATGAGTAAGGCAATTTTCGCCCCTCAAGCATTTATGTCGTTAATAATGAAACAATGGTCTAGGTCATCAGGGTCTGGAGTCTTTGTTAGAGAATATGTCATTGGGGTCATTAGTGGCCACAACATTTCCATCGCTAGAATTTGACCTGCTTAAAATTGGAAGCGGTTTTTTTTTTTCTTCAGGATACTTACCTGATCGTCCGCCATGCAGAGCCCGTTCTATTAGTGGCAGAGTTGTTGTTTTTGCATTAGAATGTCATAGCACATCTGTTCTTCAACACTGTAAAGCCCGTTCCATTATTGTCTTTCGCGGGGTTCAAAAAAAGTCCACCGCAAGCAAGACGGCAACATCGCTGCCAGCCATGAAAACTGCAGGAGCTGCCCTGAAGCAAGTATTCCGGAAGAAACATTTATCACACCGTAACTGCAATTCTCCGGACAGTAGGCTTTGCATGCAACTAGACCCTGACCGATTCAAACCTGGCCAGGTCCAATACATCTAGTAGATATCGCGTGCAGCCGACACATTTTAGCATACTTGCAAGGCCGCGATATCCTCGGTTGGCAAAGGTTTGACATGGATATGTTACACGACATAAACGGGCCATAACGTCCGCTGCTGGTTTGTAAAAAAACATTATGAACGTTAAACCGGTAATGTCATTCATATGTAAAATGGTTCTGGTTTGCAATGCAGGTAATAAGCATAATGGACACTAAGCATGGCCCAAAAAGCAGGGTATTTGACAGATTTGCTTGCCGTGAGCACTTACAATACTCTGACTGTGGTTTAATGTTGTATGCCAGGTCCATATCATGTTTTTGCAGCATGATAAGGTTAAGCGACACACAAGCCTAGCCCTAGACAACTAAGTAGGCTCTGAGCCCTTGATCACTATGAAGACATTCAAAATTTCCAACCTTTCTGCTCGCCGTTGTAATGGCCATAAACAGTAATGTAAGCAGACTCACATGTAAAGAATTAATTTATTGATGCAACTTGTGCTACGTCTGCAGGTTTTGTGATATCGCTTGGAGAGTACCGCAAACACCATAAGTATGTACCTGTATGGGCAGGGATAATTAGAATGTGGACAATACCTTTGGGCCGACCCTGTGTAGTTGCTTAAAGTGTTCATCTTCGCTTATAGTTAAGACTTACCAGACCAGCCATTTATAAACTATCTTTCGGGTGACGTTTATTTGCATAGGAGCTTCATTCACAAGGATTGTGCCACAAGATACTCAGCTACCATCTAAGCGCATTTGTATCCATGATCCAGTTTAAATAGCTCGCTGAGGTACTCCTCCGGTCAAATCAGACATATTGCTATTTTTCGATGCGGTATTTGTAATATGACAACATCATTATACCATCTGATGCAATTGTCTTTTCTCTCCATCCGACTAAAGCTTGCCTTGTTTTGCAGCACATCACCCGTGTGTGTTGGTTGCTGCATGTAACGGTCATTGAGTGTCGAAACGTGTTTTTTTTTTTTCTCATAGATATTCGAGGAAGATTCTTTACTTAACATTGGCCCCTACAACTCTCCTCCAGATGCTTTTTAACCTCCGCCTAGCAATGAGTACGCTTTGAGGTAGAGGCGGACAAACAAGGTGCATGCTTAAATCAATAATTAACTGCCACGTATAAACGTGATGGTTGAACTTCAGGTTTGCCTTTGTGGAATAAATGGTAACAACGCTCCCACTAAAGATATTCTCTGACTGAATCAATTGGTCAGTAATCAGGCGGCGCAGACTGTCTTTCTCACGCTAAGGCCTCACAAGATCCACTTGATTCTACTTTTCAAAATTTTTAATGATCTTCCTAAAAATTGAGATGTGTCATCTGGCTGAAAAAGTCTTTTCTAAACTCTGACTTCATGCGTACGTGTATGTATGTATGTATGTATGTATGTATGTATGTATGTATGTATGTATGTATGTATGTATGTATGTATGTATGTACTACCTCTGTTACCTTGTGGACCTTGGTAACACACAACACAAGTCTGGTATAGAGATACAAGTGTCATTAATGAATCATGTATTTATGTATTTTTTAAAACTTTTGTTACATAATTGTACCTATATTGCATGTAATTTTTTTCATGACTGTAAATTGTAGTGGTCTTTTATAAACAAATTTTTATGTAGTTAAGTTCTTGTCCTAGGGTATAGATTTAATTTTATACATATTAAGCCATAAATAGATGTTGACAATTTAAATTCATCCTACAGAGTGAAACGGTTTACAAATTTGGGGTATAGTCATAATAGATCCTTGAAGATGTATATAAGGAGAGAACTGATCAAATTAATTCCTATTTTGAATTCATTCCTACTTTGGATTATTATTTTATATCTGTCTGCATATGTGTTTAATATTGTCTTTGAAAAAACTTTTTTAAAATTATGCATTGGAATTACAAAGTGCTCAATGGACTAGAATATTATTCTAGGACTGCTGTGGATTACTTAAATGAGTTCTGTGATTGTGATATATATAATTGAGGATCTAAAATTCATTCAGAACATTATATTCTTTTTAAAAAGAATTTTTTTGGAATATTTTGGATAAAATTCACAATACTGTATGTTCCTCTTACATTTTCATTTTATAATTTTGACAAACAATGTGTTAAGTTTCACAAAAGTCGTTGGTTTTGCTTCTTTCTGTTACTTGGTTTGTCCATAGAGTTGTAACAATTCTAATACTAAGAGT
Source organism: Potamilus streckersoni (assembly GCA_016746295.1). NCBI lineage: Eukaryota > Metazoa > Mollusca > Bivalvia > Unionida > Unionidae > Potamilus > Potamilus streckersoni. The sequence continues at coordinate 1,934,001 of JAEAOA010000332.1, read as the reverse complement.
CAGAACAAAAGCTGGGATGCTGGAGTATGAAACATGAAAAAAAAAAACAACAGTTAAGGGCTTATTTCACTCTTTATTTGGAGAAAATCATAAATAAGATTAAAATTGTAAAGCATAAGCATAAATATAAAAGGACAATTACAATTTAGTTCCTTTTATATATATATATATATATATATATATATATATATATATATATATATATATATATATATATATTTCATATCACCTTGCATGCTGAATATATGACAGATCAATTGTATAACTTTAAACATCAAATCCAGTTGATGTATCACATTTCTCTAGCAAATTTGATAACAGCTAAAAAGTTATTGATATTTAGTCTCATAAACCTTTACTGGATAGATGAATACATGGTAGATTATCCGTAAAAAGATGGTTAAGCAAAAAAATAGCAGTGTTCGTTTTACAGCTGTTTTCTCGTAACTATCAACATTTTTTCAAATATATAAAAAATATACAGACATTGATTACATACACCTTTTATTGTAAATTAAATCTCCTTTAAAGCTTCTTTTTTTAAGAAACATGATGAGCTTTCAAGGTATTAATGAGCATAACCTCATTACCCAACCTGAGACAATACTAAAGGTATAACCCATGACCCCATGCTACAAGGTATAACCCAAAGACAGGAATGTTACATGGTATAATGCCAACTTGGGGAATAACCCAAAGACAAGACTGCTACTTGGAAGAAGGAAATTAAATGAAGTCGATATAACAAATAAAACTGAAATATATGAAAAATCACCAACCAAAAGGTATCCTACTTCTTTCCCAATAAATACATAACTAAACATAGGAATGATCCAAAAAAAGATGACAAATGACTATAGCAGTTCCTAAATAGCCCTTCGTTGTAACACATTTCCTGTTACAGGTTAGGTACGTTCATGGATCTAAAAAGCCCTTCATTGTAACAAATTTCCTGTTACATGTCAGGTATGTTCATGGATCTAATATTATTAAATGGTAATAATATTGTGTGCATCATTTACTTCTTTACAAGGCAGTCTTACTAGAAGGCAGAACTATACATCTCCCATGAAAACTTTAAGATGAAGGAGTACTAATAGTCAAAAAGAAAATGGCTAAGAAACCTGGGTCAGTAGGATCATTTTGTAGACATTTATTCTAATGCTTTTGACTGCATAGGTTGTTAAAACAACCGGTTTCAAGGTTTCTCTAGTTTTTATATCTTCATTTAGTTTCATACAGCACCATATAATAGATCCAATATTTAACAGTTCTTACAGCAGAATATTTTCTGACAAAATTGGTAAAGTTCTGTTTAGCATTTTTAAAAGATAAAAATTTTATAAATATTTTTTTACTCGGTTATTGCAATCATATTTGAAGGTGAATTGCAACTCCAAAAATGTGCAAAATCTTCAAACTAGAATTCTTGCTGTCAAATTTGATTTATGACAGATTGGGATCATTTGTATAAATACCAAAGCCCTTTATGTTTAATTGCTTTCTGTCAAATTTATTGTGATGATTTTTCAGAATTCAGAGTTGTTTTTCTTCAAATATTGTCTGTTAAATATGGTACAATTCTGTTTAGCAAGGGTTTTGTAAATCATTTATATATTCTTGTTTAGTAATAGCAGACATAGTCAATCGCAGATCAGCATCATTTGTGAAAAAACTCAAAGCTACTTTCACAGGATGTTTCATGTCAAATTCCAACTAGAGTTTTAGAAAAAAAAAATTAAATATTTTCTTTTATTTACGGTAAACATATTTGATTTGATGGTGAATCAACAGTTATTTTTGCAAATTTTGAGCTGTCTTTGCAAAATGTATTCTGTAAAATTTAAAAAAATCCTATTTAGTAGTTTTTTAAACAAATGTTCCAGGATTTTTCCATTTTCAGTAATGGTGATCATATTTGATTAGCTTCTTATATTTGCAAATGTAAAAGTCATCGATGCATAGAAGCTGTTTGTCAAATCTGGTCAAATTTTGTTAGTGTGTCAAGGTCGGTCTATTTTTTTTTATAACACGGACCATAATTATCTGGTGTTGGCTTGGAATTTAATGAACAAATCTTGAAAGAGTTGTTGCCAAAATGCTATCCGTAAAATGTGCAAATTAGATTAAGCATTTTGTAAAAGTAAATAACAATTCTGAACACACAACATGAGAAGAACATACCCTAACCATAACTGGCCTTACAAGCCAGAACAGCTCAAGTATCGTTAATGTACTTCATGTCGATAAAGGGCTCAAATTTAACTTTTACTACTTTTTTCTTTTTAGAAGTGGAAAAATTTCAACTTGCAAATCCTGTATCAACTTGCATTTTTAAACCAAATATATTTATCAATCTAAACAATATGCTTTGGTTTTAAGGTAATCTGGACATCCAATAATGTTCCATCAATGTCAAACACAATTTTTATTATCATTTATCTTTTCATGTTTTTAATTAGAGTCAGATACTTAGCGGGCAGGAGAACTGGGTTAACAATTCCACCCAAAAAGCTATAAAATTCAAATGACACGAAAAAAATCTCACACAATGATTATGTCATATTCATTGAAAGGATCTTCTTTAGAAAATCACAACCAAATAAAATATATAGCATCATAAAGGCCAATAATCTAAGGTAAAACCTTTGCAAACTGTATTTTAGACTTATTGAGACATAACCTATCATGTAGCCAACAAAATGTGAGAGAATTCGCTTTTAAAATTTTTGTTGAATCTATTTTTGAATACGACTCCAATACTGGACCCCCAAAAACCAAGTATTATTTGATTAAAGCAAAATTGGTTATATCCAATCATGATGACACATCAAGAAATTATACCTCAATATTCAAAAAGTTGTCTTGAAAGCCTCTAAGTACTATAGATTGGGAAACAACTTTTTCAAAAAGATATTAAAGATACTGCAAAAATCACCAGTAATACTCTTTTCAAACAAAATAACTGCCACAAATCAGCATCAATGTACATACCAGATTCCTGATGCTTCAAAGGATTGCTGGAAATATAGTTTCTTCCTCACCAAATAAAACCATGTAAGATTGAAATATTTTGCCACAAATACTAGTGGCAACATACTGAATCTTCATAAAACTAAACTAATACATTAGAAAAGTCAATATGGTCAGGTTTTATGTTTAGGGGATATTGCTATACAGTGCTTTCATGAGTGTGTAATTTAGATTTTCATAGTAGCTTTAACAATTTTAGTCACCTCACTACAATGTCTGCAGTGGGGCAGTTTATAGTGATGTCTAGCACTGGAGCATCAATCATGCTACAGACATGTAGCATCATGTCCCACACACTTATATCATTCCGACACCAGGCCAACCAGACCTAAAACTAACCTCTTAATGCTGAGCACCTAGCGAAGCAGCACTAGTACCATTTTTAAAAGTTATTGGTATGATTCTGCCAGAGTTCAAACTAATGACATTCTACATATGAATTGGATGCTGTGACCATTTAAACCACCAGAGCAGTCCCAGTGCTTTCATGTCACTATACTGTAACACAAAACAAATCAAGGTCACAATAAACCAAGTAAAAGGCTGGTTGCAAAACAGATATCCTGTATCACCTGAGACACAATGGTTGTGGCCCAATTCATTGTGTAGTATCAGTAGGTACCTATATGGCCAGAGTATTAACTGTAAACAGCTTATCTTATTATCAAGAGATCAATGAAAATTAAAAATGCAATCTTCATTTAAAATTAAGAATATGCTTTTTCTTAAGTTATTTTTGTACTATTGATATGCTGTATATGACTGGAAAAGTAAGCACTCCTAAAAATTTGCAAGACCTAAAATTTCAACTGACGTTTTCCACAGTTAACATGCATTTTGTAAATATGGGAGTATTAAAATCGAGACCTGAAAACATGACCATACCAATGGACTTGACCAGGTGTAGGAATAGTAAAATATACTAGGTCATTGTGCAATGAATTTTTTATTTCAAACATAAAGTGAATATGGTTATGGGGTTATGAAAAATTCAACGATGAAAAAAACTCCCCCCCCAAAGTAATTCTTGACACAATGACTTATGCATGAGAAACCATGAGTAGATGTCAGATTGACAGAATTGAAAGGTGCATGTTTATATTATATTTAAAAGCAAAACTGCTAAAGATTATTGAGCTACTAATGCTGGGGAAAATTGTTTTATCAATGCTATAATTAGATACATCTCTGTTGAGATAAACACCCCACACCCAAATAGACAAATGAAACTCTATATGTATCCATCGCAAGGCATACAATAAACTCAATAATATTTACTAGGTATCCATTTTAATAGATTTAGTGGTTGCTATTAACCCAGCATTGCAAGAAGTAATCAACAATTAAATGCCTTCCGTGGAAACAAGTAGATGACTTCTCCAATTCATGAATTTAAGAACTAAATAAAACTACATTTTTTCACAAAACCATATATGATAACAACAATCAATGAATTCTTAGTAATTAAAATTTTGTAGATAAAGTATCTAAAGAATTGGATAAAATATTTGGAACATTTAGTATTATAGGTAACTGCATTTGTATGGGCAAATATAAACAAGTTCTTTGGATGGCTATACTGCACGACCTTGGGAGACAGAACGCTTTCATATTTTTCTATACAAATGAAGTAACCTTTATATTATATGCTCATTTTCCTTTTTTACCCAAGGCTTAAATATATAAACAAAAATACACTACAAGAAACAAAGCAACTGAATGGATTCCAAACTAAATACACAAACATAGCTGCATCATTATATAACATTATTAATGTGCATGTAATTCCACCCAGACAGATTTGAAGTTGGTCGTGCGCTAGACTTATGTTTCGAAAGAAAATGGTGTTTGGTCTACTTAAAATTGAAAATTGAAATAATATTTTAACAAATGTGCTCGGCAACAACTTTTCCATTTGATCGGGAATGAATACATTTTGGGTTTTCTTGTCGATTCAACACAATTTCGTGATTATGGTCTGGATTTATCAACATAAAGTAACTTGCATCAGCAATGTCAGCAATGTCTGCCAATTTAATCGTATTGAAGTGTGTTGAAATTGGCATGCGTTGTTTCTATTTTGTCATTGAATGATTCTGATCATAATGTGGGAAAAATATAAGTTCTTTCAACTGTAATTATCAAAAATTTGCTGTGGAATTGAATTTATTTCATTTTGAGGGCAGTAAGTAGGATATAACTGCACTTAGAATATACTCGAAAATACAGTACAATTTCAAAATGTATAATCAACCTTGAGAACCCATGACATGGCTCATGTAATTCAGTTTTGTAATTCAGTTTTGCAGAACTACGAAAGTACATTTTGAGGAAATTCAGGATGTAAAATTGTAAGTATATGTTTGCCATTTTTATTATTAGCTAAAGAAGACAGTTTATGTATTATAACTTGCATGTTATTGTAAGGACCCTGTTGGCATCTGTAGTTAGCCTAAATCTGAAACATTGTATCAAAAAAGTTAACATGGAATGTGCCAAAGCTGCTGATGTGTAGTAGTCCATGAAACATTTGCTTTAGTTCATTTAGAAAAAAAATGATTGTTTACAATAGAAAGTAGTTCCTTTATTCGAGTGCATTCAGTATTACTCAGAATGAGGGTGCAATATTGTGAAATACTGAATGATTCTGACAAGGTCAAGTTATTGGAGAAAAAAAAGCAAACAAGCAAATAATAATATATGTTACATAAACATCATTAAAAATTTGAAAATGACATTTCAATGGTTTTCAACAAATTATTAAATGTTATCATGTTTAGCAAACTTGTGTAAGAAATAAAATTATTCATCCGAGTATTATCTGAAATGATTATACTTTCTTTTCTATTATATGCACATACATATCTCATCACACTACAACAATGTATTAATTTTATGCTTTTTGTAGTAGAAATAAAACAATACTGTGGATTAACTAACAAGTATCATTTTTTTTTTACTCCACAGTAAAAAGACCTCACTAAAAATGATCAAACTTCCCCAGTTTTTTGGGGGGATAGGTGCTATCACCCTATCAGTAAAATTTCCAGACTTAATTTAGAAACATCAACATTGTTCATCTTGTTCCTAAATTATATTGTATAATCTTTATACATATATAATTCAATTATATTTTAGAGAAAAACTTAAAATCAATGGGGCAAAATGTATTTAAATCAAAAGGTATTGTTCTACAATTAGTATGCACTTTTGAGAAAGAAGCCAATACAAGGTGAAGTTATTTGCATTAGTAACATGTTTAGTGAAGAGAATGTTGGCATATGCCACTTTCATGTAATGTGACCAATATTTCTTCATATGTGTCACTTTGAAAATTATGCACTCTCTAAAGTAGACAGCTGATAAAATGGCTACTCGCATGTGCTTGAAAAATGAGTCTAAATTAGGTCAAAGTATACCAAATGTAGAAGCTATTACAATAAGAAAAATGAATTTTGCAGACTAGACAATACCAGCTGCTGAAAGTTCAACAAATGAATCATAAAATATATTGTAAGTTTATAAAAGGGTTATAATCTCTTTCTTCCCCCAATTTACATGTACTTTTCAAGTTCTTGAAGTGAAAATGATCAAGTGGAGCAGACAGTATTTTGATAGGTGCACATAATACCAGCTGCTGAAAGTTCAACAAATGAATCATAAAATATATTGTAAGTTTATAAAAGGGTTATAATCTCTTTCTTTCCCCAATTTACATGTACTTTTCAAGTCCTTGAAGTGAAAATGATCAAGTAGAGCAGACAGTATTTTGATAGGTGCACATAAGAAAGGCCAATACTGTATAATCCAAATTATACCCATCAATTATGCACCAAAGTAAAGGGAATAGGAAATTATGTTATTTTAATAATACCTAAGATATACAAGGTCTATTTTAAATAATTAGGATAACCAGTGACAAAAACTTTGGAAATTCTTTTTCTTTAAAAATCAAACCCTATCTTTTAAAAATGCATTTCAATTTGCACCTTTTTGAGTCAACAAATAAAAGACTTAATTCCATTATGTTGGATTAGATATTTAATATCTGTAGCCAAGGTTACACAAGAATACAAACAGTGGTGAAATTTCCAAATACATTACATTAAGCAGATCCATGAAAATGTAACTTTATTCTAACCATGTAACATACACAGTCATTAAGAATAACATAAAATATCAAAGAAAATATTATATTTATTTTGCACAACTGCCTGTGATATCTCTTAGTGTATGGAAAAGGTCTGACCATCAACAGTCTCTCTCCATGAGAACAATTTTCATATCAAAAATACATTTTTTTGTGCTAAACCTTTCCTATGGTGATATTGAGAACCAAAAGAACAAATGTTACAAGTTTTTTGAGAATTAGTTACATTTGACTATATGGAATAACATGAGATTCAGTTAGTATCATGTGCATATTCCAAACAATTTGCAACTAATTACCATAAGGTAAAAGTGAATTTATATATAGCTTGCCTTCAAAATGATTCACAGTGATGACCTCTGATGACCCCCCCCCCAACAATCTCACTAAATTTAGTCAAATTTCACACATTTATTAAAATCTCAGCTTGGTAGTCAGAAAGTACCACAGTATGTGCGCAAAAAAGGTCTGAACTAGTTATAATTCAGCAACCTTCATTTATATATATATATATATATATATATATATATATATATATATATATATATATATATATATATATATATACACACACACACAAATTTAAAACATACATAATGAAAATAAAAAAATATAAAATTTATAAAAATTGAAAATAATAATAGAAAAAAGGTATTATATAGATTCCTACAAGCTAGAAAGTGTGGAATGAGATGTTTCTAGGCTACCCGAAGAAGATTCCTGCAACACCTTTTTAGTTAAAACACAATGTGGCATTGGCTGTTGGCAGAACAATAAATGCCATAGTCAAGGAAGGCATTTTAATATATCCAGTCTGTCTTTGTGGTTTTAGGTCTGGTAAATGTTCTTCATCTGGCATAACTAGAGTTACTCCGTTTAAACTAACATCTCTGAAAAGATTCAAAACATAAACATTTATGTCATTCAATAAATATTTATATTACAGTTATACACTTTTACTTAAACATTTACCCAAACATGAAAAGAAAGTTTGAGCTCTAGAACAAAGCCAGAGCTTGGTCATTCACCCATGTTCCAGCCTGAATATAATACTAATTTGAGCAAAGAACAAAGTTTGAGGTTTTATTCTTCCAAGAGATCAAGCTTAGCATAACAAGCATTATTTTTTACACTTAATAAAGCTTCACCTGAAAACACAGTTTAAAATCTCAAAGAACACTATTCATTCTGATAGTGAAGTACAGAATCATCACAAAACTGCACTCATCAAACTGTCCAGAGCTGACCAGATGATGTAAAAATTAAAAGTAATGTTGACTAATGAACAGGCAGATTACATGATGAACACTTCTATATAAGGCACACTATTATGATGAACACTTCTATATAAGGCACACTACATGATATACACTTCTATATAAGGCACACTACATGATATACACTTCTATATAAGGCACACTACACAATGAACACTTCTATATAAGGCACACATGATGAACACCTATATGAGGCACACTACATGATATACACTTCTATATAAGGCACACTACACAATGAACACTTCTATATAAGGCACACTACATGAGTATCACTTCTACATAAGGCACACTACATGATGGACAATTCTATATAAGACACACTACATGATGGACACTTCAATATAAGGCACACTACATGATATACACTTCTATTAAAGGTATGCTTGTTCTTAATAAACAGCATTTGTAAAACTAATTTCTTAATTCTACCAGCATATTAATTATAGCTCTCTATAAAGGAAACTATTGTCATCACATATCATGAATAAAATGCATACCATATTCTCCGGGGTATAAGTCGCTACTTTTTTTTTTCTTAAAAATGATGTGTGCGACTTATATGAAGAAGCGACTTTATGATAAATAAATTATTTTAACGACTGTGACTGATGCGCAGTGATGCTGTGCTTTAGCAAAATGCATCTGCCAGTATACAGGCAAACCAATTGCTGGAAACTTACATACGGTACACGAAAGTATTAGACTATAAGATTATTTTATTAAATAATCAAATAATATTTAGTTATATATGTGTTAAAATTTGTTGTTATTAATAAATAAAAAAAATACTGAAATAACGATTGCCATTGTATTTCTTTTATTATTCAACATGTATATCTTAGAATCTTTCTGTCTCTAAATTCAGTCGTCGTAAATTTCAGCACATTTTCCCACCCAAGCTGCAAGTCAAAGTCCTTTGAACTTGCCACCCAGCTATTGAGTCATGTTCTTTAGATGTACTCAAATAAATACAGCATGCAGAACTGGGATTATTTTGTTATTTTAAACAACAAATTATATCCCTGTAAAGCATTTCTGAGACCTCTGGTAGCACTTCATAATTTACTTCAATAGTAGTTTATAAAAATACACAATCATTTTTTCGGTTGGTTTCGCAATGGCTTGTTATAAAAAAACAATTGTGGTGGGTTTTGAAAAAGCCAAAATCATTCAGAAAATTGGTGAAGAAGATGACAGTGAAATTGAAGACAGATACGAAAATGATAACACCAGTGGTGAAATTCCTAAACACATTTATCAAATATTCAACAGTGATATGGAAGGCGAAGATTTTGATGGTTTTTCTCAGGCAGATTAGCGACAATGTAAAGAAATAACAGTGGTGCTATTATTTACTTGATAAATATTATTTATAAATCTTATTTGCTTTTTTTCTATTTCTATTGTAATACTGACTTTTATATAACTATTAAACAATTGTATAATATTTCTTAGACAAAGTTTGAAATACCAAGTCACATGCAATGGCCGGCGGTATCAAAGACGTGATTACAGTAAGTGCGGAGGAGCGAATTATATGCAGGAGCGACTTATCTGTTGAATTTTCCAAAATTTTCTGGATTTCCTCCTCCCGTGACTTATACGCAGAAGCGACCTATAGGGCAGAAAATACGGTATGTCTCTCTACAAACTTTACATGAAAGACGACATTCTGTGAAAACCCCAAGATATGGCCAACCATTCTGAAGCAGAAGCAAAACAAGGCCTTCAAGCAGGCCGCTATGAAGGCCATTAATAGATGTCTAAGCAGCAAAATTTTCATATAGGACCAACAAGAACATGGAATGAATGTGTATGTCAAGTTTCATGGCAATCCTCCAAGTAGTTTAGGAGAAGTAGCAATAACAAACTCATGGTAACAGACAGATGAATGATGGTCAACAGACCATTGCATAAAAAAATCAAACTCAGTGTGAATCCCATAATAATGCGACCTAGGATAAATGACAGAAAGTAAATAAAAGACAAGCTTCTAAAGAGCTAATTTTGCTTGAATGTGTTCAAACCAACTTCCAGTGGGTTTTGCTGCATAGTTTATTCAAGTGTCAAGAGATGCTATAAAATGGATCAACGTCAATAATTCTCTCAAAAATTGAATACAAGAGACAAAAACACTATATATCACATTTATATCTAGAACACAGTGTTCATACTGAATACCATTTTGATATATTTAATTGGTTGCTAAGCTATACTGATTGCAAGAAACAGCTATAGTGAAAATCCGAATATCTCTGTGCTTTTCTCAACTTGTTGCTCAAAGGAATAGAATTAATGAAGCAGGAAACTAGAATTTCCACTCTTGTTATGGCACCTTATATCACTGAGATGCTGAGCTAAGCCAACACCACTATACTGTGCTTTGTCTCCAGTGGACACATATTGGGGGTGGGGGTAAAAATCTTGATGATGTAACAGCTGTTGCTATTGCATAGCTTATCGTCTGGCATTAAGATCACCCTCATAGATATAATAAGAATTCATCCTCCCAAAAAAGTATTTTCCAAAAATCTGTGGAAGTCCAACTTGCATCACTAATCAATGTGTAGCCATCCTGATTTATTCCAAGAATGTAAAATATTAATGCAAGATCGGGACAAATCGGACAATAACAAGGAGCAAAGTATTATATCATTAAAATCTATTTTACCTCCCACCTGAGCTACATTTAAGTAGCAGTAATATGTCACCTGTTATTATTGCATAACTGAATTGCCAAATTTGGTGAAATGCTTTATGCCATCTTAAACTGATAAAAAAAACCCAAGGAAATATTAACACTTATGGTACTAATGTCTACTACTAAAAGGTGGTATCCAGTTGGGCCACTTTTTGTGCCATGATGGTGGGCCCTACAGAAAATATGCTTTCATTTTGTTGCACCAAAAAGAATGGAGGAAGGAGCATAGTGTGGAATCACCAAATATGATTTTCATCACACGCTACAAAGACAAATGAGTTTGATAGGCCCATGAGACAGCAATGGATGGAACTCCATGGGATTTTAATCTTTATGAATCAAATGTCCATCTTGGTAAGTGCCTGATTGTGATTTCAATCCACCTCGAAATAGCAGAGGCCAAACTGTCAACAGAGTCTCTCAGAGGAAGGAAAAGATGTTTCCCACCCTTTCTTCTCCATTTATAGAGAGCTAAATAAAAACAGTAATCCCTAACTATGGAGTGAAGCCATTAATGGAAGCTAGTTTTCTGCTTAAAAACCTGACTGACAATGGAATAAACCACTGTATAACTGCCACTAAATCTCAGACAGCCTAGTTCTATGGATATGACATGAAGCTTCAAAATGTGAACATCTAGAAAAGATTCATGAAAGCGGCATCACTCTGATTCAACATGGTTTATAGTTAAAAATCACATGATGCACAAGAGATTCCATCTTGGCATTAGAGAATGGGACTGGTTTTTGCAGCTCAAAATGCCTGATGAGGCTGGGAATATTTAAACCATTATCTTTTGAAACTTTTAGTGTGATCAATTGGGGTGCACTATTATCCTCCATAGAAGAAACCAAGCATGGTCTTTTTTTGAAAAGGAAGAAATGAAACTCATTTTGCTCACACAAGGATCGTGTAAGATTAATACTACACTACACTAATCGCAATTGCAGGCAATTATAGCTACTTGGACATTGAGCATCTCCTAGCCTGAATGATGCACATGTCAATTTTGATATGTCCTGGTGGATAGTTCACATGAGCCAAGCAAGAAAGAAGAGAATTTGTCTGCCATTCTGTACAAGATAGCCCCTGTGCTATGATAGAAGGTCCCTCCTCTGGAGCAATGTTCTGGGCTGGTCTACCAGCAGGTCGGGAATATAATTGAATTACAATGAGCTGAGCAGTGGAGATCCTTACTGAAGGATCATTTTAAAGAGTGGGAAAGCACAAACAGATTATCCCACTTCTGGTTAAAAGCATCCAGGAAATTCCAGGAAAAGAATGGTGGAGACTGGTTGCTGAACACCCTCTTGGGGGTTCTTGCCAGAAGAAGTTTCCATAACTGAGGCAGGTATCCTGCATAGAAGATCAACCCATCGTTTTTTATGCTTAAGAGACAATCTGGAACCTATTGGAATTGATAGCTCCACAAACTTCTTTTCTTGCCTCTACTGAAACCCATTCCAGGACCCTACAGCATAGCTGACAACCATCCAGACTTACAATTAGTGAAAATAGGGATAAAACCAAGTAAATTCTGACATGAATTCGTGAAGCAATCTTCAAGTAATATTTGTCAGAAATATTTAGTATGGGATCCAGCTGATAAAGGTAGATTGTGTTCAACAAGAAAACTCACAATGTTTCAGAGTTGATAGCTTACAGGTCTTCTGTTGATGGCTTAATATATTCCAGAGCTGAAATCTGCTGGAATTATTAATTTTCCCAACCTCTATGTGCTTTTTGCTACCAATGTGCTTTCTTACATCATCTCTGCCACCATGCCCAATGCTAAAATTTGTGGTACACTGAGTGCAAAAAGCATGATGTGAATGCACCACCAATTCCAAACTAAACTTCACTTTTTATGCAATACATTTCTTTTGCCTTGGTGGTGAAGACATTTTTAACATTGATGCTAAACGTTACTTCAAATAAGTGTTGGCAGTGCAGAGTAAAATTCCAGTTAGGCCCCAGCTTCTCTCAAAAGCATTTGTAAAACTACTCTTATACATAGAGATTAAAATATGCTAAATGCTTGCTACCGGGTCAACTGTATAAATCTAAAATAGTTCTACTAATATCGCACCCAGCAATTCCAGACCATTTCAGCAACTGCCAATATCAGGGCTAGCACTTAAAGAGAAATCAGTTATTTTAGTAAAGATTTATAATAACTGAGAATTGGGGAATTTGTGATTTTGTCCATGCAACATGAATCAGAGAATCACTGAAAAAGTCGTGAAATTCATGCCAAAATTGGGAAGGTTGGCAGCTGTGCCACAGCTGTGGGGGAAATCTCATCTAGGGCTAATTTTTTTTAACTGGAACTGTATGGCTTTACAAACAACTCCTGAGGTCAGTTAGGGTAACCCTGCTTCTTGCCTGGTTTTGATAGGCCATAAACAAATCTGAGGGACTAGATTTGCTGGTCCAAAGATCCTATAAAGTCATTAAGGGGATGAGATTACCAATGACAGTCTACCCCTTCTATGCTCCAGTAAGAATTTGGAAGGGTCTAAAGTAACATCCCTCAGGAGGTGGAGATGCTCCACTGATAATGCCAATTACATGGGCAAGGTATACTGAAATGTCTTGGTCATTATCTGAAGCAAGTCCTCTTCTTCACAGATTAAAGATTGTCATGTGATGCTAGAGCTAGAGTCAAGTGTCTTAGCCTTAAACTCAATGACCCCCAATGTTTTCAATGAAAGGTAGGCCAAGGTCCCCATGGAAATACACACGTGATACTCTGGCATTGAAATGTAGGAGGCTTATGGAACTAAGCTGGAATGTGAACTTTATAGCCCAACAAAAGACATATCTCAACATCAGGGTAGAGCACTGACCATCCCTCATTTCGCCTAGCAAAATCCTGGCCCTTACTAAATACTGACAGCAGTAATGCTATACCTGCATAGAAAACTCATCATAATATGACTTAAAAAAAAAAAAACAATACTGAGGTTTCAATCACACTAACATCAACAATACTTAATTCTGAGAAATGGGGACAAAAAAATATAAAAACAACTAGCAAAATAAAATGAAATAATAAAAACAAATACTATTTTTTTTACTGACTCTAAAAAAAAGGGATGTGCATACCACTAAATAGGGGCCCAAAGTGGTCTCAAGCACTGTCCGTTATGGATCATTGCCATCTCACCTCTGTCTGGGTTCGAGTCTAACAGTCAGCGAATGTGGATATGTGAGAAAGCTTGCTAGCAGATTATCGTAGGTCAGTGGTTCTTTCCGCTGATTTCCCAGTTTCTTCCACCACCATTAATACTGGCCGCCATGTATAGATTATGGTGTGCAAAAAATGGCAATAAGCCCCAGAACAACATACCACTAAACACACAAAATAAATATGAATATTGGTCAACTCTACATAAAACAACAGTATAAGTCAAATTCCTGATGTGTACTCTAGAGAATTAATATCAAGGGCATCACAAACGAATCCAGCAAGACTAAGGTAACTCAAGATACCCACCTTAAGTCCTGAAAAAAGTAACTAAGTAATTAACTCTCAATAAAAAGTTACCCTAATGCTAATGCCTCTGTGGATGTGACAGGAGGGATGGGAACCTAAAAGGTAAAGTTATGAAAAAAAAAACCTAAAAAACTCTCCAAACTTAGAGAGCATTTGCTAAGTTTCTGGACAATGTAACAAAAGCCATGGGATTTTACACATACAAGAATTATCACACATAGTGCATTTAACACCAAAAAAAGTAAAATCTTTGAATAAAACCACTGATGCACAAAAACATAACTACATGCACATATCCTGTCCATACTGTCTGCCAAGTTTCCAAGTAATTCATCACAAGGGGTGGAACTAGTTGTGCACACAAGAATAATTTCATATAAAAGAAACACTCAACACAAAAAGGAAAATAACTCTGCAAAAGCACATCAGAGCAGCAGGCAAAACTACATGCACATGTACTTGACATGTCATTAATGTCTACAAGGTTTCTACACAATCCATGGAAAGATACAGAAGTTTTGCGCAGAAAAATGATTACATATGTAATGGGAATAATCCATAGCTGAACTGGTGCTATAATTGGGGACCTCTGTAATTCTATACAGGTGTTCTAACATATGAGCTATGCAAACAAATGCAATCAGACCTACTCATTAAATTTTCTCTGTGACTTTAGAGGCACATCCCTGGGTCTCAATGTCCAACTTCCACTAACTGCATCCTTCTTGGATGGAAGTGCTGATTTGGAAACCTGCTCACAGTACCAAATGTAATGGAAAAATGCACAGCCAGATTGGGACTCAAGCTCAGGATGTATCAAACTCTATATGTGTGCTCTACCATTTTCAGCATCTGAGCCAATGTGCCCAGTCCTACCTGTTTTTGTATATTGAACACAAAAAAGGGAATGAAACTGAAGAAAAACCCCAATTCTGAGCAGGTGAACAAAAGAACACACTCGTTTTTGTCATGTCAATAACATCTGCCAAGTGTTAATACTGTACATGGATGGAATGCAGCCAAAGCAGCTGCTCTCTCAAGAAGTTTTAGATAAAAATACTTATGGGATGATTAGAAAATCCTCTGGCTATGTGCCTGTGTCACATAATAATTAGGGGCATCAAATACTTTCATTAACAGAAGACTTTGTGTACCTGGAAAAGACTGCTCCTGCTGGCACTGATTCCAGCAAGTATACATCAAACTCATCTTGGCCTGCCTGTGGAAGATACAGCTCTATTGCTTGTGTGTTGAGATTCATTATATATACAGTCATAGCACCTGGCTTGTACTGAGGAGACCTGCAGAGATACAAATAGAAAGACTATTACCAGGTTAAAGAAGTTTTTACCATCAGTGTTATATTTAAATTACTGCTTAGCATTATTTATTCTTTAATTACATGTAACTGAAGTGCCGATTCTTATGGATAATCTTTTAAAAATTAAAGAATGGCCACGAATTCTAAAAACTTTGTAACCTCCAAAAAGAAAGGCATAATGAAGACTAATATGTTCAAAGGTAATGACCAGCAAACTGTTTTACAAGTAACTATTTCTATAACAAAAGAAATAATGAAACAAAGAAGACTCCCCATCATTCTACTTTAGATTCAAGCACCAGATTCACAGGATTATAAATATCACCAAATTTTTTAAATTTTATTAAAAAAACTCTTTTCTGACTGCTCAAAATTGTTAAAGAATATTTGTATCTGCCCGAAGTCTACCCACAAACATGTATGTGAGAGCAAAAGTCTTCTTTTCAGCATTACTTCAATACCTGGCTCAAAAAAAGTCTTCCTCTGATAATTTAACTACTAATTTAGAACTGATATATGTGTACATGAAAAATATTGAAATAAAATAAAAATTTTAACAATGAAAAACATAAAGAAATGTCATTATTTATCATAAATATAACAGCTCACACTGTCACAATTATCTAGCAACAATTAATATCATATAATATTCTACCAGTATTTACTTATATACAACACCTGCCCAACAGCAAACAGAATAGGCTTAAAATTATTAGCACATAATGCCAGCCTATTAAAATCTAAGGTCTCTGTATGCCCTAGAGCAGATGATTTCTGAAATACAAGACCTTATTCTCCTACCTATCTCTTCTATTAGTTCTGGTTACAAACTGGGTAGCCTACATTGTACAAAGACTTATTTATGACAACTCAATAGTGACTGTGCTTTCATAAGACTGGACTTGCATTTTAGGTAAGAAATATTTCATTATTTTATTTTATATGCAATCAAATGGCATATGGTCTCTTGACTGATAAAGTTCAAAATTGCTTTTTTCCAATACCATTTATAATTTTCTGTTGGAATATCTGCAACTTGAAACCATGTTTGGATCTAACAAAAGCACAATATTGCTAAAACTAATTGTGATGTTAATTCTCTGCTATTCCAGAAAATGTTGACATGCTTTTTTTAAGATGATTAATCTTAAATCCATGCAGGGGTATTGGATGAGTATATATTTCAAAGGGAATGTATACTACAGGATAGACAGTTTTTGTACATGGCATAAGCATAATTGTTGCTAATAAAAGCGGCAAAAGCAAATTTGTAATTAAATTTTTTCTCTGAGAATACTAACCCAATCATATTAAGTTTGGAATATTAGCCTGCTACCTTACGAATACAGCCCTACTAATACAGGAAAATCGTCTTCTTACATTTTAATCGACAAAGGGCAATCACTCTTGCCCATTACCTCCCCATGGCACTGCCAGTAGTTGCTGGTGGGGTGAATGGGGGGGCTTTTAAAGTAATGTGATTGCACAAGTATTTACTTAAAAATTTACTTTCTCCTTCGAGTAAATTCCCCAATATGATTATATTAGAGAATAATAGAAGGGGATGCTGAGCATTACACCTCTACCACGGGTATCTTTCTAGGGAACAATAGCTAGATTCTCCATGTAAAAGATAACTGTTCTCCTAATTATGTAAGCAAAACAGCCTGGGGTCACTTGATCTGTGACCCTAACATATGGTTAAGAAGTTGAATACTGAAACCTTCATATCTAAAAAATTTCACATCCAAATCCAGAGAGCCTAACAGGCTGTGTTGATTGATCTAGTTGAGTCTGGTGGCCACTGTGCTGCCACTGGACCTACCAGATTCAAGGCTTGCCTATGCAACATTAAATCTCTGAGATAAAGGCTCAAGAAAGTTGAATCTGTATGTGAGCCAACAGCATGTATTATATCTCAGATTGAAATGTTGCATTGGAACATGAGACTCAGAGATGGCTTGAAGCTTCTAAGCAAAAATCTTCATGAGGTAACTCATCTGGTGATACATAAGAGTAAACCAAACATACAAAACACTTTAACCACAAAGCAGGGGCCTGAGGGGTGATATCCTGTGTTCTGGCTCATACAGGAAGGAAGAGGCCTTAATGTGTGCCATGACTTGTCTCTGTGTGTTTCAAGTAGAGTTTTTGAGCATGAAATTGATCTTACATGGCTGCTGTTCTTGATCTGTCTATTGAAGGGAGGGAGCAAGTGATGACCAATTATTACTGACAGATGGTAACTAATTTTAGGTTACAAAGCATGGTTGTGACAAGAGAACCACCAAACCCTCCAATCTGAACTGAGGAGAATTCAGGTTGACATAATGGGCATGTAGCTCAAATACCCGGTATGCAGAAGCTAAAGCTATCAGAAAACATGAACTGGATGATAGTGACTTTAGTGAAGTGTAGGCTAAAGGTTCAAATGGATTTTTAATGTCCAATACACGTAAATTTTGTCCTTTCCTTCTTTTATTCACAAGAATCTGAAAATTCCTTTTTTTATTCTTCTTTGCTGATTATTAACTCATTTCTAGAGGCTTTTTTTCCCTCTTATCTTAAACATGCATCAATCTCAGGACGCCAGTTGTAAAAAATTCCATAATCAACAGTATGATAATCTAGATGCTTCGCATGAACAAATAGGTGCAGTTTAAAGCATCTGGGATTATGCTGTAAAGTTAGTCTGGTTCCCTAATTTAACTAATTCTAATAAGAAACCTGGCTCCAAATAAATCTCAGATGAACCAATTATCCATATTTTTCAGCAATTATCATTTTTACAAAGTTTTTGCTTGTATGCCACAAATTTTCCTAAGACTTTCAGAAAAAAAATTAAGGGTTGGCAGGTCTTAGCTCCCATGTGTTGCTGACAGCAGTGAATGTCAGCAACAGGTGGACACCCCACCCATGTGCACTAGTGTAAGTACCTACTGTTATTTCCATTTGTGGCTTCTCCAGTGGGATTCCCAGGATCAGCCATCCTGGGCAGCACCACCAATGCAGGAATGATCGAATCTTGGGCATGATCATTACTGATCAAAGGGACGTGAAAAAGGATGCCATTGTGCTCTTAATGGCGATAATGAGCCTCAAATTGCTGTTTGCTTTCAAAAAAGAAGAAACAGCCTTGAATATAACCCTAGTGATCGTGGTTTTTGCACAAGCTCTACTGCCTTTTGAAGATGGTCTGTATCTCCTGTTCTAGAAAGGCATCCTTCTCCTGATCTGATGATGATGCAACCATTAGAGAGGGAGAAAGGACTCATGAATTAAACCTGCAGCCCCTCTGAATGACCTCGATTTTCACCCCTACTCAATTGTTCTAAAGGAATAGAGATATCTAGTGAGCTCAAACTTTGGTTTCTTACCACCACTGAACGAATGCATCCAAGGGATCAATATTGGTGAACATGTGACTGAGAAGATCCCCTTGTCCTAAGACCTCTTAACAACCCTTCACAATGATGCGGGCTAAGTGGTTACAAATCATGTGTCTTGAGCTGTTTGGTGGAGGGGCAGCTCCTGAGCTGTCTGCCTGCAAACTTCCTCTATTCTTTTTCCAAAGCAAATGTGACCCAAACTGGGTCTATGGAAAGGGAGGGCATACAAGGTTTGATATTAATTTTTTATTATTTAGAATGGTATAAGAGGTGATTCTTACTGAAATTAAATAAAGATCGGTGGAGTTTATCCTTGTTTCTGAGATGTGGTCGTTCATAGCAGTGTCAAAATGCATATTTTGCCAAGAAATCATGGTCACTGGTCGCATTCAGCAGTTGGTCGTCCATAACGGAGCATTTATATAATAAAATCAATTCATGCATTACAATAGTTGTCAGAAATGATAGTTGTCAGAAAGGTGGTCACTTATAGCAGTTTTTATTGTATAAATGACAAACACAACTTTTATGGCTTTATTTTTATCTTTTAACATAACAGTACAGTGTACAATGTAGTTCTGTGAAGAAAAAAAAAGCACAATGGCTGACATGTATGCAGTTTGCTACATGGTCAATTAAGGACATATATGAAATTGGCACAAACACTATGAAATATTCACTCCTGCAAGCACCAATTCACTCAACAAATACAAACAGGTTAGTGACCTCTAATATCAACCAAGGCTAAGTCATTATTGTTTACATTGCATGAGATTAACATTAACTAAGCTTACCATTTCAAGTGGAAACAAATAAAATAGTCTTGGCACTGAATAATAGAAGTTTAGTTTGAAAATTTAAAAATATAAAAAAAAAAATCTATTAATTATCATGGATTATGTTGTAATTGTCTACCCAGCAGGCACCCGTGTAAACATCCATGTTCACTATCTCCATTAGTAAATTAAGATAAGTGTGAAAAGAACAAGCTCACATTAAAATAAAACTTGTATTACTCCATATTTTTTAAGGTATATAATCAATTTATTTTCCACTGTGAACTTGTAGAATGTACTATCCACCCATAAAACACTTCTTAATCTTTTACAGAGTAAGCCAAACAGGGTGACTATTAATTAACATAATCATAATCTCATTAAAATATTAGGTAAGAATTCTATACAATAAAACTATAAACATATGAAAATATCCATTGATAATAAACCTTTTAAACTAAAATCTAACTTGAACAAAACTGATAGGAAAGTTATTAAATGCAATACTCCCATAACTGATTCTAGAGCCATTAAGGAGATATGATCATTAATTGCCCAAGAAAAGTTACATATATGCTACAGGCACAATGCCAAAAGGTAAGTATTAGGAACATTGTCTATTAAATAAAAGATAACACAGATCTTGATCTGCCAACATCTGTTATTTTGGGTGTAGGTCTATGATGTTCACAGCTGAAGACTAAATGATGTTGATTTGTTAATTTGTTTAATAAATTTCACATCCAATGAACACTCATCTAAGGTCCTCTATTCATCTATTCATTCTCAAGTACTGATAATTTACCTGACATGGTTTATGCAATGAGCATATACTCTCACTTTCCCTGTGGAGTCATCTGTAGTTGCACTGAGAACCTTACCACCCACCAGATTTTTGTATAACAGCGTCAGCCAGTAGTCCTGCAAAATAGGAACTTGAGGTAGTCAAAACACTGTAAAACTGTACAAGAATAATTGTAATTATCAAGTGGTGTATAAACCGCAAGAGAACTTTGAACAATTAATATATTATTAGAATTTTATACTTAATAAACTACTTCCTTGTCTTAGCAAACACAGACTTGCCACTTAAAACATGAGGAAAGGTGTAGATCCTATTTTTTTCATGGAAAATACCAAAATAATAGGTCCACATTTGCTGAACATTGTAATAAAAACTTGTAATTGATACCTTGATATTCTGCTGATTTTACTATCAAAAGCAGCAGTAAATGCTCAGAAATTTGAAATCACCATTATAAAATTCTCAACTTTTAAAAAGGAGTATGTTTTGTTAAAAAAATTTTTTTAAAAATTTCAATGCACTGTAAAAATCAATATGCAATGAAATGTCAATGAAAATATTGGTAATGCATGCTGTCTGTAACACTTCAAGAAATAATTATCAATTAAATAAGTCTTGCCAAGTGAAATTCATGATACGGTTGCATCTTTTAATTTGTTTTCAGTATAATCTTTCTAAATATAAGAGATATTCTTGTATTCAAATGTGAAAAGTGTTAATCGACCATCATGTTGTGCCTGTGAGTGTTGCCAAGTGAATCTTGTTAGTATCAATCATGTTTGATGTTACTTTTAGTTGCATTGTTATAATTAATTAAAAGTAGATGGGTTTTGTTCTATCACATTAATTAAATTTGTATCAAATCAATTTATGAACAATAAAAAATGCTGAAATGTGCATGGCAGACTTAATACATGCATTGTAAGAAAAAAATAAGATACATGATACAATAATTCTCTCATTCACTTTCTCACAAGCCCTTATTCATTATTACTAACATTCTATAACACCAAAATCATAACTAAAACAACATCAATTCTTAACTAAAAATATTTTTTTTTAAAACTCTGGCTTGCTCTATTAAAAAAAGACCTAGAATGTGAAAATGAAGCAATTCATGTAGCATCCACTATTCCTGTCTTATGAACTTGTAAAACCAGCACATCTATATAAAAACTGAAAAGTATCTATTATAAATCTCCAGTAGTACTAATTCTTTTCAATGCAAGAACCAGTAAGAAAACTGTTAAACTTACAGGATTGGGTTTTAAATCCTCATGGTTTATCAGACTAAAATGAAATCCATAAAAACACTGTCTCAAAACCACATCCAGACCATATTTAGCTGACAGACCTAACTTGTCCAACCATCTGAAATTTAAAACATTTCACTATAAACCATAAGATCCATGCTTCATTATATTTTTTACAAATTTTGTTGATGCAACAGGAAACGCATTCAAGACATTAAATTTTCATAAATACAGATTAACATCTATACTGAAAACCATATCAAGGATGAAACATTCAATCATTATGTAATAAAATCTGATATTGCAATTAATTTTAAACCTAATCCAATGATCAATTTAGTATGACACTATATTAAGAATATTTACTGAAGGTCATGGTACCCACTTTGTAAATTGATTCAACAGTGGGGATGGAAAATGATTTTATTAAAATAAAATCAACCTCAATTTTGTAATATTCAGGGTGGAACTAGATTCAAATACAGCTTGTCAATATGTAAACATGGTATACTGGGATGATTATTGTTCCAGGTGTTATTATGGAATCTAGTATTTGTGCCATCAGAATTCAATACCAAAGTACATCGGACAAGTTTGTATGCCATGTGACCACAGGACCTGAAAATTTCACTTCTGAGTCTGGTCCAGCACAAGTAAGACCCTACAATGCCCAGTTCCATATAAGCAGAGGAATGGTCCAGGACAAAAAAGGCCCTACACTGCCCAGTTCCATATAAGCAAAGGAATGGTCCAACAGCTAAGTCTGACATGCAAAGTTTAACTACATTGCACATATTTAAATAACAAATTTAATGAAAACTAAAAATGCAAACAATTACTTTATGCTTATGCAATCATAAATTTTGTTACTAATCCTAATCTTCTACTTCTTTTGCTGGATCATCTTTGAATATCAGTGTTGTAGTTAACTAAAACTAAAACTTATCAAAAAATATGAAACTGCCAAATAAAATAGAACACATTTGCCATTCATAGCTCATTCATTGAAACAGATGAAAAAACCAATAAAGACGGTCAGAAGCTCTATAAGTAACTATTCACTTGACAGATAGCCTGAATTCCCTCTGACCTCTGCCACACAATATTTGATATTTGAAAGTCAGGAAAAAACTCTGACAGATTGCAGCCTCAATTGTATGTATCAAATGATGTGTTTTCTTAGAAGAAAGCAGTCAGTACTGATCTTATCAGGCCAAAAAAATCAACTTGTTCTGGTCCCTCTCATATAGTAATTAACTGATTACGCACTCAATCTTGCAAATATTCAGGGAATCAGGATCTTGATGATTGAGAGGGATATGTCTATTTACTATGTAAATAATCTTTCTTGTCAACATACTCAACTCATGGCCAAACCTTTTTCCAATGATCCTACAAAATCAGAACATGTTTATTTTTGTCATAATTTCTGGCCGTTCTGGGCCTGGGTTTCTGATGCTCTGCAGTGCAACACATCTTGTAGCAGACAATTTCTATGTGGTTGATTCATGCCTTCTGCCAGTAAATCCATACTTAAACAAACCCTTGGCATTCAGAATATATGGTAATCTGATACAATTTATGCTTAGTTTTAGCTGTGGTGTTTGATAAGCTTTGACTGGTAGTTAGCATACTGCGCACTTACTTTGCAGATTTCCAGTGACATTTTACAATACCAGCCTCTCACTACAGTTCAACCTTTCTGGTGTTTTAAGGATTAAAAGGAATGGTTTCTTCAATTAGGAACAATAAGAAGTGTTAAAGGTATGACAGGCTTATTATGTTAACGCTTGACTGGTTAGTGGTTAAACAAACTCAGTCCTGGACCTCGGAACTGCATAATTTTCAGGCCCTGAACCACAATGTCCAATAAATACAAACCCTGTAATTTCTTTTTATATTCCTAAATTTCTTAAATAATAAACAGTATTATTTTCTTCAAAAGAATAATAAGAACATGTTTTTATTCTGAATATTGCAACCCTTTTTAATAACTTAATCACACACTTTCAACCATGGCTTTTTATATACTGTTGTGTCAAAATAAATTTTCTATTACATCACCTTACTTTTCAACAAACTTGCTGGATCCTGCAAGTTCTTAACAGCACCCAATAAGTTTTATCAAGAAAATATTGCATCAAATCACACAATGTGTTGGATATTATGGGTATATAATAATTATCTGTACATACAGAAATCCAGCTAAGTATCTATCTGTCCAGCCTGCCTGTCCACCTGTCCAATCTGTGCTGGTTTCTGCAAGCCACACTTCTGCCTCAGATGCCAGTACATTTGCAGTTGACTTAAATTCAGCAATACGTTCAATTAAACTGTCCATCATATCAGGGCTAATAAATTCTTTAAAATTGGGTGTTCCAAAGTAATAGCTGAAATTGAGAAGCAAATCTTTTTAATTTTACTGTTAGATAAAACTTATGTGCACACTGTTTTTTGGATAGAGTGTATGGATATGACATGTGCCATGCATCAGATTGCTTTTCATGAGCCATTTTAAATAAACACTTTCTTTTCCATTACTGCATCTAAATAAATCAGAAAAATTCTATATCTGGTGTGTAATGAATGACAGTCTTAAAACTCAAACTCTTAAGACAAGGGAAAAAAGAAGTTATTTTTTCATCCTAATCCAACCCATTTACATAAAGCACCAGAAAATGTGACACATTCAAAAGAAGAATTTCAGTTACTCCATAGTTAAACAGCAGTGCCTTACCTAATGTGTATGAATAAAAATACAATTTAGAATCTGTACAAATTTTCTAAATGACCAGTAAAATATTACAAATATGCTTTATTCCTCAGAAAAAACAAACAATATGCTAAATGACTTATTCAAGAGAGCTATCTCTCTTATGATATACACAGATCAATCCTAAGAGATATTCCGGGACATTAGCACCCACTATGTTACATCTTCTGAACATTATTGGAACCAGCTCTCTATGAAAAAGAAGTGTTACATAAATCTATATTTGTGATTAATTTTTGTCCATGATTGAGGGTTGTGGAGTTGATGTCTTGTCAACCAGACTTTTGTAATACTTCTAAGTAAATAAGATGCTCACTTGAGTTCAAGACATGACCTCGATGAGGTAGAGGGTTTCTCTGTAGCAAATCTATTACATCACAGATCAAGTGAATTTTGTAATAAATAAGGGATCTGGAAAACAACTATTCATTCTTATTAATGATTAGTCTGTGGAATCACTTATAGTTGTGTCCTGATACAATTTGAGAGAAAATAATTATTTAAATTTTTCAATGGCATACAAAATGCTCTTAGACTTTTTGGACTAAAATATTTGGACTAAAATACTAATGTGGGATTACTGGGGACTCATTCAAAGATATTTTGGATTATATCATTGTGTTACATCTGAATATTCAAGACTAACAGACTTCATTCAGAACATTTTATACTTTTGTTTGGACTGGTGACAGAACTCTTAGGATTGTCTGCTTTGAATTTTCACCTTGTATTTTGGTGAAATAAATCATTTGCTGAATTTTACTGAAATTGTTATCTTCACTTACTTTCTGTTACACAGTTTAAATCCAATGAGGCACAAAAACAGGAACCATACATACTCATGTTTAAGTCGAGTCCAACTGCAAACAACATACATTGCTTTGCTGTTGCATATTGCAATGGCAGATCAGATCAATGGCCTGTGTTATCTGTTCTACTGATTACCCCTAATAGACTGTACAGATCCAGATCTTTCAGCATAAAATGTTTGCATTTGCATTTCAAAAATTTATGTTCCCATGTATACATCAAAAACAGTCCAGAAACTCAAATCTTATAAACAATTTAGAAACACTGCTATAATGGCATGAGAATTTAATCAAACCACATTATGCAGAGCTTTTTTGAGCCAAAATATTTGAACTTGTACTCAAATTTCAAAAATTTTCTTCCAGTTTAATAACCACTCTAGGTGAGGTCAAATCAACACAAATTTCAGCATTATTCTTTTTTTAAAAAAGCAATACATATATAAAATTACACAGTCTAAGCTCTATTTTTTAAGTAATATTTGTTTATTTAGTCAGTTTGGTAAATATGTAGCCAAGTCCTGCAACCATACCCCTTACAGTGGGTGTAATCTGTAATCCATTTTTTAAACAGGACTGAGTGGTTATAGGACCTGTCAAATTCCATAGGTAAACAGTCTGTATCATAGTTTTCTTTAAACTATTTTCAGTTTCTACTTAATGTCAGTTTATGATATGATTTGTCATATGAATAATAAAATTTATGTTCTGATTTAAAAAAAAACAAAATTGACATGCAAGAAATACACTATTTGATTTAAGGATGCAACTCCCTACAAAATCATAAAGCAGGCAACTACACTAACATATGTGCCAACCCCCAACCCCCTTCTCGAGAGATATAAGCATAATTATTGCTATTATAAGTGGAAAAAAAAACATGATTTGGGCCTAAAAAGTGTAACCTATATACTACATACCAGAATTACAGCACATATGAAAAAGTCACATCTTATGACTTACCTGGTTTTGCAGAAGGTCAAAATTCATCACAGAGGGCACACACAATCTGTTATCGTTTTAGAACCAGAATACAAACACAAAATATTCTGAAAAATTATTATATTCAGCACTCACTTCAACTAGTCTATATGTGTAACTTTTGCTGATTGATCGTAAACTGGAATTCCGTAATGATCATGGTCAGGTGCTAAGAGTGACATATTACATTACCCTCATAATCTTTAAAAGTTTGTAAAAAGGGGTATTGATTTGTCCTTTTTTCTGATCTGACATATTTAGAAGTTTGAAATGATCATAAAATTTCCATTATATAACATCCAAAACTCACACCATAACATTTCACCTTAACATTTAGGTGCCATTTTCTTAAAAAACAGACTGGTTTGTTATGTAATCAATAAAATGAATCTGTTAAGCAAATCACTTTTGAAATAACCAGTCTGTTTTCTTTGAAAAGGGTCATATACAGTTGTTATAAATAGCAAATAAGGAAAATACCCTTTTGCTATTCTTACGCAGCAGTCACATCTTTTTTAGATTATTCTCATATTTATAAGTGGAATTAAAGAGATAATAATAAAATGACAGCAGTAATTTTTATTGCTTTACTTTTATTTATTTCATCTAGTAAAAAAGTGTATTCTATATGCAGTCTTGCAGAAAATGTAATTTGGTGAAGAAAGTGTAATGATTATGCCGAAGCATAATTGTTGGCATGTATGCAATATGACTTAAGTAGCTGAATATAAAAGCTGAACAATCCTTTCAAAACAATAACTTTTCAGCAGGTCACAGTAGTATTAAAGAATCTGCATGTAAACAAACCACCCCATTTAAGCAGGCATGAGTGGTATTTTGCTGTAGGTCAATATAGTGTTCAAATCATTCAGGCACAAAGATAAATCATGTAGTTTTATCTACATTTCAAGACATGCAAAAATTCACTCAACTACTGACATGTTATTTGTGATGTTGAACTAAATAAGCTACAAGTGTGATAACGGGTTTTTGTCAAAATAGTATATAACCAAAAAGTTCAAAAGCTGTAAAACAAAACTGAAATTTTGCAGTTTGTGAGTGTGTAAGAGATTTGGATTATTAACGTAGCTTTAAAAAATTTTCAGTCATATTGCTAAGATGTCTACAGTGTGGCAGTTTGTAGTGATGTTTAGTAATGGGGCATAATGCTGCAAACATGTAGCATGTCCTACCCAGTCACATTATCCCGATACCAGGCCGACCAGTCAAAAAATCTATAAATCTAATGAGACTATGTTGTTTGTTCTACTGGGTATCCTTAACATACACCCAGACCTGACAGGACATCATGTAAGAGATCTGGGTCTAATAAGATTATACCTTAACAAGTATAGGCCCCAAGGTTTCTGTCAACAAAATCTGACTCAACATAAAAAAAAATGCTAAAAAGAGTGTTTCATTTATTAACTGCTTTAATTGCTTGAAAATCTAATTAGGTTATTCTATTTATGATCACAAGAGCTGTATCCAATTAGGCCATTACCTCAAGACCATAATAATATGTATTTAGCTAGATCTTCTATTTATTACCATAACAAAGTTTATCTAGTTAGGTCATCTATTTGTGACCATAGTAAAGTTTTTTTAACCATAATAAAGGGTATCTACTTCGGTCATCTATTTGCTACCATATAACCATAATAGTTTTGACCATTTCCTAAAATTATCTTGGGACAAAACCTGTAGGATATAGATGTCTAGATAGATAGCAACAGTGTGCATCGGTAAATCATAATTAGACCTTTTAGAGTTTAATTAATAGTTAACACCAAAAAGGACAGATAAAGGACTGACGAACACAGAGGATGACATAAAAAAAATAAAAAAAGGACAGATAAAGGACTGACGAACACAGAGGATGACATAAAAAAAATAACAGATCTTACTTTCTATAACAAAGTATCCTGCAGGCAAGAAATTGAGTAATAATGTCTAACTTTATCTGTGCAAACACCCAGCACATTCCAGATTCTGAGATGTGATTGAACTTTTGACAGTACAAATATATGGGTAACCAAAATACACTTCTTTAAAGCAGACATTTAAAAACTTTTGTGTCATGGTAAGCAAACAGCAGCTATATAAACATGAAATACACAAATAATCCAGAAAACTGTGACATACTGATGAAATGAAGCTGTAGTTACAACCTTTGCAGCTCCTGCCTCAAAAAATCTGAAAGAAAAAAGGGAGGCTTTTCTTAAAAGTAGGCATATAACATATCAGTCAACAGAAATCATTTTGAATATAAACCATTATAGTAAACCTTGATGTTAAGAAAAAGGGTATAGAAATCATCAAATACAACTAAGTGCTTTCATTTTAAACATTTATGCACAAAACAGTTATGAAATTGTAAATAAAAGCCATGTTTTGATGAAATAAAAAAAAAATCTAGCTAATTAAAAGTGAAAACATACCCTCCCATGTCTACTCCAACATAAATGTTGCAAGCATAATGCATCCATAATTTCATGTAAAATGCTAATTATATGGAATCTACTTCTCCAACTCCAAATGTTTTCAAAGTGTTCCCAGATATACAATTTACTCTGAATAAGTTATAGTCTTCTTGAGAAATAAATCTAAAAAAAAAATCTATGTCTTCCATTTGTTATAATCAAAGATTATCTGCCCAAATTATAGTCACTGACAAAAGTTTCAACATATTTTCCTTCCAGTGTGTACAAATTGCAATGTTTGTGCTTATTTGTTATTTGATAAAATCTTAGGCTATTTTCAAAACAGCAACATGAACGAATCTAATAATGAACTACCAAATAATGTTTTTCTAAGTTATATCTGACTTTCTGCATGATTATGTGCATGATGATTAAAACATATACATATCAGTATTTTTAAAGTTCAGTTTAACATGATCTGTTCTGTCTCATATTGGTGCATTGTATACTGAATAAAATTTATGCTTTACTTAATAAATTATACCATAAAAAATGCTAAATTTTTTAATAAAATTATTTTTCTTCTGAGCATATTTTTGTAAATTTATCACATGGACAGATGGCATAGAGAATCCTGAAACTGAACAGTAACTTTTCTGAGTAGCTGAGCAAAATTTTAATAATTAGTTTTAACAACATTTAAATTATAATTAAGCAAAAATTTTCATCATCTCAGCATTTAATGTCAATTAAATCATCCACTAAATTTTTAATTCAGCAAAACAAAGATAAATAAGCTGATAATAATAATAATAACAATAATAATAATAATAATAATAATAATAATAATAATAATAATAATAATAATAATAATAATAATAATAATAATAATAGACGCATAATAAAGTTGTAAAAAAAGTATTTGCTTGCTATGATGGTTATTAAGGAGCCAATGAAAATGCATTAGCCTTTTTCCATAACAAAGTTAAGTCTGCTAAGAAATTCTGAGCATTTGGAATGCTTTATGTATGTTCAGTACTGTGGCATCTACATGCAATGTAAAATGCACATTTAAGTGAACAATCTGAAAATTTATGGATACCTGCTCTTCTGGACACTGTGAGAAAAAGAATGAATTTTCCACAGCAACCAATTTTATCCAGAAACAGAAACTTGTCATCATGTACAGACCTTTCATCATAATTGGTTGATTAATACAAATACTATGGTTTTCCTCTTATATGTGGCTACAGCTCTCCCTCACTATAACGTTGTCCATGGGAGCCATAGAGTATACAGCCTTATAGTGAAGCACATTATATAATACTTCCTGATTATAATGCTGCAATGGGAGCCATGAAGCATACTAGTATTGAAACGTACCTCTGTGATGTGTATCAATATGATTCACAATATGCAGCTAGATACAATATACAAATGAACTTGATGGTTTTTCCATCTTTGAAATGTAGGTGGCATGTATGCTGACATTCTGGTCATATTTCCAGTATGCAGACTACAGAGAGAAATATAGTTATCATATATGTATTTATATGCAATTCTGATAACAACAATACTTTCAAATAGACTACTTGTTGGTTGAAGTGGGTTTTATCCAACATTTTAATCCATTTAACTCCCTTTGTTTTGTACAACATGAATGATCTGAAAACATCTTATAACCAATTTTGTATCTGTTACACTTGCAAGATATTATGATGTTATCTTCAAAACAAAGAAAAGAAAAGAAAAGAAAAGAAAATCTCATCTGTGCAAAGAAAATCTCATCTAGAAAAATCTGCATATGGGAATAAGGTTGAATACCAACAAATCTATCATATTTTACTTCCTGCAGATGCAAAAGACTCCTAGAGCCATAAGTACTTGTATTTGTTAGTGAAGAAGGAAAACTACTGACTACACAGTCTTTTTCCAAAGTTTTCGTCTAACTTAAACAAGGTGATGAAACTTAAGCAGTTTGAATTCTGCATCATCATTAATTATATGCCAATTTCATTTTTTCCATCAGCACTTTGATTCACTGATTAAGTATCTATGCATAAAAAAGAGAAATTCCAAATTTGTTCCCCAAGTACAATTTAAAGAGAGATGATGATAGAATTTTATCTTAAGGAAGACCCCTTCCTTTATCAAAGAAAAAAGGAGTGGGTGGAAGAAACAGTCATAGGTCAATATTTATCCAAACTTCAATATCTATCTCTCTTTCTTCCTTCTCCACTTTCTTAGAGCTCTATTGAGATCAACATCTTTGACAGATGTCACTTCTGTTTGTATAAGCATTAATCTGTTAATTATTTATGAGCATACTCTGCTCCTTTTCTTGGTATCAATTTTGTTCTGTGCTGCTTTCTTGCACAATTTTCCAGAGCTCACAGATATATCTTTGGATTCATCTGCTCCAAAATAGGATTCTTTTTACTAACATAAACTTCCTTGGTTAAATCAGCAGTTTACTGACTACTATGCCTAATTTCTTACCTTTTCCATAATGCTGTATAAGGGTATTTAGTCTGTTACGTGACAAGGGCTCATACTCAGTAACAAAGAAAAGAGTGAAAGCCAAAAAGCTTTGTGTATTTACAAAACAATTTACTTCCCTAGACAACAATGCAAAAATTGGTAAATATGACTTACAGTCTGTGAATATAATCCAAAATTTGATCCTAAGAATGAAAACGCAAGTCCTATCACTTAATAGTCATATAAGAATCCAGGTTCAAGTCCAGACAACGTACAAATATGGCAAATATGGAAGGCATTGACATCAGATGTAATCCAATGTTTTAATAGCAACAAGTCCTCACTTAAATCACAGTCTTTGTTTCTAGAATAAACTATCTCTCAAAATTTTTTTAAATAAAAAATTCTACTTTTCCAGGGTAATAAATTACAAAATCCAAAAATCAGATGAAGAATAAACAGTTCTGGCAACAAAAAATAATACACCTTGTTCCTTCAAGGTGTTACAATGACTGTCTAAAAAATATATGAAAGGTGTATTTAAAACCCCAGATTTCATTTTAAGTCTCGTGAGATTGGTTATGTGGTTTCTTACTACACTATTCAGATCATGTAAGCCAGTAGAAACCCACTTAAAAACCAATCATAAAAAAGGTTATTTATACATAATGATCACGCAAGGAAAGTATACTCCTGATACTGACCAATCATTTAAACTTCCTGTTGACACTGTTACCAGGGCATGATGGACTAAATGATAATTCTCAAGCAATACAACTTCGTCTTGAATAAACAAACTTTGTTATAAAAATATATCTCATTACTGAAAAATAATCCAGACTCCAAGAAAAATAATAATTGCAATTAAATACTATGAAACAAAAATGAAATAAAAAGAATTTTAAACCTTACACATAAGCAAGTCCATCAATGCTTGTGCAGACTGAGGTAATAAAATAAATAATTTTACATCCTAATTTCATTCTTTTAACGATTATTTTATTCAATTTATTGTAACTCTGATAATGTATATGTGTATATTGTTTCATAGCATATGATCTGCAGGGCAAAATTGATTAATAGAAAACAATGAAAATTGCATTATACTTTTAAGTTGTCTGTATTTTAATTCGACTCAATATTCTGCCCTTTGTACATTTAATTTCAAAATACCACTGATAGGGTCATGCCATCTATATTTTGTACATTTGACTCTTTTTAACACCATTTTTGGCTCAAAAACACTCACTAGTATCTCCATTAACACTTTCCCACCTCCAATAAATCTGATCTAACTAATAGCTTTAAACAATATTGTTGGCATCACTATGATTTGCCAAATCAAATCATAACGAACCATGTTGGGACTCAGACATACTGGGTTTTCTAGGTAGCCTGTACTTTAAACATGCATTTATAAAACTTTCTTCATGAATAGTTTAAACTACACCATAATGCTTATTTCTGGACACAATGTGCTAATCAAATTTAGTTTCACAACTATTAATGTTATGCTTGAACAGCCCAGATGTGAAAAAGCTGCTATCTGAAAAACAAAGTAACTTTGTAGGCATAGAGTCATCAACACTAAGTAGCTTTGGAGTTGTAAAGCAAAATGACTTGTGGACTTTGAAACAACATAACTTTGCCAATGTTAAAGATATCTGCCTGGATTAGGTGTCAAAATCAAGGTTAAAAATCAAATTTTATGACTAATTCAATAAAATGTGCATATCTATTACAACTGTTAAGATGCAGGTAGAAACAGGTAACACAACAGGTCACCAGGTCAAAATTATTCAAATCCTCCGATAATTCTTTTCTGAAGTTTCTTCAAACACTGCCATTTTGGATACAAATTTCAGCATTTGGAAAACATGTCAAAAGTTCCTATTTTGTTTGATATTTCTAGTTGTATACAAGCTAAACTCACGAGATCATTCAAATATAACATCTACATTACAAGATGGAAGTTATTAGACGTTCCCCGAAAATTAATTAGTCGGGTTTTATAACGTTGAAGAAGAACAATGCCCCAGACCGAAAAGTCGGTCCATAGTGTTTACGGACTTACTTCCCCATGATCACATTTACGGTCTGCAGTGATGAAAGGGTTAAATAAAAAATGTATACTTCACTAAACACATTTTTATATGTGACACTTTTGCAGAATTTGTGGGACTTTCAAGCATGTGAGTTTGTACAAATTTTGCACCATTCATGCAATCACACACCTGGATAGCATCTCTACTTAAGCAACATATCTAATGACTTTGCTATCTTGCTCTGCCAGTACTTCCTGTTAATCACACAGAAAATAAGCTACACTAAATTTTGATTGGTGATTATTGTTTAACCTGGACTGGAACGATCAATAATCACAATGAGAATTCAATGCAACATATTTCACAATGCAACACACCAGTAGCATAGCTTTCAGATCAGCCAAATTTGTCAAGATACAATTCAAAGTAGACATAGAGCGTGAAAGTAGTTATTATATGATGAGTATAATACTTCATAATACATATGGAACACGTATGAAATGTATAGTATATGCTGAACATTCTTCTGAAACCAGGAAATATGAATTAATTCACTGTACCTTTTGAAATAGCTGATTCCTCCAGCAACAGAGGGTCCCATGATGATGCAGTTTTTAAACTGGGGGTAATTAGCAAGAATCTGCACCAGGTGACGAAAATCTGCTGCCATTTGCTCAGGTGACACTTTGATTTCTCCATAAAGGTCTGGTTCTACAACAGATGATTTTCCCAAAATTTTGTCAACACAGCATTTTAATTTTAATAAAATACAAAACTAATAGTGTAATATTTTCATGTTGAATTTTATTTCAAACACTATAAAATGAATATCAAGTCTAAATTTGTATCTAACTTATATTGTGTGTTCTGTTTTTAATGAGATCTCCAGTTTTATTGCTCTTCACTGGATTTCAAGATGCAGCAAAGTTAAAAATAATGGACCCTGCTGGCTCTTTGATGAAAATGTATTATGCATATCAAAGAATGCCCATGAAAATAACTTTATGTTCATGACTTAGCCATGTACTGGTACTGTTAATACTGTACATATCTTTGCTTTAGATTTTAAAAAAAAAATCTTTGCTTTAGATTTTAAAAAATATGTCAAAAATAAACAAAACTACAGTGTGACCCCATTATAGCATGTTACAACATGAAGATATAACATGATGGTGACATTGCTACAGAAACTGTATCTACATTTGTCTCATATTAAACAAGTATTTTTCTTCTTAAAAGTACACAAAATAACATAAAAAGTTTATCATCATTTTAGGTAAGAAAACATTTATGAATTCTAATAAAAAATTATTGTGGTGGGGCCCTGAAATTGTACATATATGTATTTTCTTTTACAAGAAAAAATATTTTTTAAAAATACAAAAAAATAATGTGTAAAGTTTATTAAAGTTTATTATCATCTTGGTGAAGAGATAACATTTGAATTCTAATATAAGACAATTGTTGCAATGGTTCTGAAATTTTATATACATCTATTTTGCCCATAAATAAAAAAATATTCTCAAAAGTATGAAAAATAATGTGTAAAAAGTTTATTCAGAGATCATGCTGGGTTTAAATGTCACAAATTGTGATTATTTTTTTAACTTGTTGGTTATACCATCCAGTGATTTTTGTGCAACAACATTATTGGCTGTTTAAACTTTATACAATATTGGGTTTTGGAGTAGAGAAATTCAAAGGCACCATGAATGGAAGTTGCAAACATGGGTATAAAATGCACTGGAATCTATTGTTACATAAACAAATCCTTTGCTCATGTCACAAACCATCTTAAGAGTGCATTGTTATATTATAATTCACTTATCCTGATATCTGGTCAGAATACTGTATTCTGTGATACACACACATAGTCAAACTACCTGATTAGCTGCAATTAACCAAACTCTGAAGGCAGGAAGAGGAACAGCTTTTGATGAAGCTTCAAAGAAAACTGATTACCTTTGAAGCAGCAATCAATCTGTATAAATGCTAAGCAAATGATTAAAAAATTCAGTTTCAAACAATGTTCTATGATTATTTGATATTGCCACCACAATAACAAATAGTCATTTGTTTGGCCCTCCAAATTTGTCCTTCAGCAAACTAAGACAATAACATATGCACCTTTATCAAAGCAAGCTGACGACAATCTTCAATAGAAACAAAACAACTTTCATCAAAGGAAGTCAGCATCAAACTTAAATAAAAGCAATGTAATCTGATAAATAGTTGCATTTTCCAAAGTGACTAGAATATGTTTATTGGGCCATGAAAGTTTACTCTTTGCAGGAACAAAGTTCATGCTTTCAATCATTACCAACTGCATAATAAAAAGACTAATTAAATTAACAATCCTTTGAATGGGATTTACCATCCTGTGGCATGCCGAAAGTGGAGGCAGCCTGATAAACGCCATGGATCACCCAATCACTTTTTGGGATTATGTCAGAGTCTGCACCCTCATCCCACAAGCGGGGCAATATTTGATTTAGGATTGTCAAGCTTTGTTGGTGGAGTTAAAGAACTATCTCCAAAGGGACCCTGAAAATTTTCTTCCTATTATATCATCAACAATTTCAATGATACAGTCTTATTTATTAGAGAAAGCATGTTGTTGGGATCATCTCTCATTCCTACTGCATTAATATCTGGCACTCTCTTCTGAATCTTACTGGGATGTGGAAGGTGCATTTTGGCACCTACATGAAACTTGAGAGATTCCTAAGTGAGACACACGCTATGCACTTAATGCTGAGAAGAAATAGATAATTTGCATATTTTGTGACCCTTGCTCTATTTTTTAAGACATGAGACCAAAGTGTGAAACTCTTTAAAAACTTCTGAAAGCCCAGAGAACCAATAACCTGGAAATGTAACTGGTCTTGTCCATAACTGCTGCTACACTTCATCATAAAATATATGTGGTCAATGACTCAATGGTAAATGCAAGTACACATAAATATCAGCTTTTCAGTTAGTTATATTCTGAAACAATGAAAATAAAGAAAAACATAAAATAAGATATAAATACCACATAGTAAAATTATTAAATTCTGCTGAACATGGCTATGATGCTTATTGTGAATGCTGATCCAGATCTAAATATGACTCCTGTTGCCATTGATGACCAGTCTCAATAATACAATAATGATCAGGATCTGTATCCATTGATTTGTCATCAATAACAATATCAGGACCAGACCAATGCTCCAAAGATAAGGCTCTGTTATTCAAACTACAAATGCCCATGAAATCAGATTTGCAGAAAAGATGAGTTCCTGCAGTGAATTACTGAAACTGGATCAAATGCATCCACATCTGCAGATTGCAGCTTAACAGCTAACAATCACTCATGCCATTAACATACATCCTCTTGACAGACCTGCCAACCCTAACAAGACTTAGTAAGGCAGAAATTTTGCCATAAATTAGACAAGTTTTCGGTAAGGTGTAACAAAATATCATGTACTGCTATTGTCAAGCTAGAAAATGTGCATTTAAAATTCTTGAAGTGTGATCCAAAACTGAGACAGCAACAGTAAAACACTGTTCAGCTAAAGAGCTTGTAGAGTACACTAAGACCTTAATTAACTTCAGTAGTTTTACAAAACTTCTGTTCCAAACCCATGGAGCTCAATGGCTTCTTGCTATCTCTCAACTTAATTAATCCTTAAAAAAATTTTAATATGTACAATGAGAGTACTCAAATCCACACATAATGTAATTATTGTCATTTTTTAGCAAGAATCCGGCTATTCTTTTTTATTCTTCTGTATGGACTATTACAACTTTCTAGCATGTTTATTGTCCCTTTTGCCCTCAAAATGTAATGCTTGTTGGATACCATGTTTTGAAAAATAGCAACAGCTTGATCTTGCAAATGTGTAGCATTGTAAAATACATACAGTTCAAAGTATCTGAGGTACTCCAGTAAATTTAGTCTGATTTCCTGGCCAATTCATCTGAATCTAATATGAAACCCAGATTTGTATCAAAGATAAGCCAGCTTCTGAATTTTACCATCAACAATCAATTTCAGTAATTTGTGCTTTTATTCCTAAAGATTATATCTGACGAGTCATTTCTGTAAGATTTCCACCAAAATCATGAACTGGCAGGTTTGTATCAGCTTTTACCAGATCGGCAATCTGGCAGCAATTTTTTTTATGTTGTATTAGATTATGTATTCTTTTTCCACAAAGCACACTTTTTAAAAGGGAGTGATGAAAAGTAATTGGTACAGAGCAGGCACATTTCATAAACATTGTCAGGTCTGAATCTCTTGCATTAATGAATTGTGTTGGTAAACAGTATCATACATGCCAACAGTATCATACATGCCAACAGTATCATACATGCCAACAGTATCATACATGCCAACAGTATCATACATGCCAACAGTATCATACATGCCAACAGTATCATACATGCCAACCCCTGGCGAGGAAAGAGTGTAATCAAAGCAGACAAAAAGAGTAATCTGAGCAGAAAAAGAGTAACCCATATATAACATAATAAAATTCAATGCACATATGTAATAAATGATTTATTTTCCCCTCTGGTTTTCAACATCAATTACTGCTTCAAATTTTCATATTTTGAGCTTTAAAAAGCAGCAAACAACCTGATTTGTACAATGATAGAGACATTTTCAAAATATAGAATGCAACTGAAAACCCCAGACAAACATTATCAAACAATCAGAATATGTTTCATCCAGTGGAATCTGCTGCTGAATCTGGTAATGTCAGAAGAGCAATCTGATCTTGCCCATTTTCGTTGTCAAAGTCTCTTACACCGACTGGGTACAACTTTTTGTCATCGTAATCACTGTTCCTGTCTGTTGCAATACATGTAATAAAGGGTCCAATTTTAATGGCTTCTGCAGTTTTAAGTGATGTTCCTTCTGCTAAACACTTAACAATATTAGACGATTTTGTTCTTGCACATGCATATTTTCTGCAATTTTGACATCAGGAAGCATCCGTTTGAACAAAGAACCAAAGTTGTATTCTACCACTATGGTTAGTCAGTGTTCTATTAAGAACTCAGTAAATAATGCCCCTGCATTTATAAAATTCATTTTCACAATTTAGTTCTGCTGTAAAAAAGAAGTTACCTTAGTAGCAAAATTAACTATTTCAAGGCATCTTTGTTTTACACTATGACCAATATTAAAATCCTTTCCACTGCCTGCAATGGGTGTGAAGCTACCCTAATTTTCATTCAGGCATAATTAGACATTGTAACACAGTTTTCATGTGAAAACCCAAATGAAGATATGCCTCTCTCTCTTTAGAAGAAGAGACAATAACAAGATTTTCAAAATAGCAGTCATCATGGTGACCATATTGCATGTCAGATTTATCCTTTCTTGTTGTACTTAATGCTTACAACTATTGGAAGGGGTTATCTTCCTTGAGTTTCTTTGTAATTAGAGATGCTGCCAAACCTACCTCCAGAGGTTCTGTAACTATATCAATATAGTAAGAAAATATTAAAATATCTTAGAAAAAGTAATGGGAAATAAATATTACACACACAAACAAATCTGCATATGATTTTTTTCTCTCTCAGAATTTCTGACATTTTGTCATGACAACAATATAGTTTCACATGCCTGAGGTTAGCTTAACTGCTTGGAGAAGTGTAAAGTTTGCTCTGAGAGCTGAATCCCCTATCACAATCAGGTTTTATAAAGGCAGAGCCATAGCAAAACTGGCCAGCCTGATATATGCACACACACCCAACACAATTTTCTACAAGTCAAGCATGTTGTTCCTTGAATTTTTTTGTCAATGTATCAGACTTTCTGCAATGCATAAACCACAGTGAATGACATCATGCCAGTTATTTTTCTATCACTGCTTTCGGAGCTATGTTCAGTTAGCAGCACACCATCAGATATTTCATCCTCACTATGTTTATCATTTACAGATTATCATTATGTCTCAATGCCTTTCCAAAAGAATCTGATATCTTTTGTTTCAATACTGTTTGGCATATCCCTAATGACTGATCATTGGATCTATTTAGTATACTCCTTCATGAATCAATTCAATCAGAATACCTTCATAGTTTCTGCATTAATTCCAACATATCTCCATCATAATGGTGCTTGTATTCAAATAATGTTCTCCATAGATAACGGATTAAATTAGATCGTAGAGAAAAGGCATAAAGGACAATCTGATCAATTACAGATTGAGTATGAGAAACTGAGAGAACTACAAGTAATTTGCACAATCTTTTCCCCACTGAGTTTTATAAGTTGTAACTCTAGATCATTTGTGCATGATATCAATATCCTGCAGCCTGGCATCATATATATATATATATATATATATATATATATATATATATATATATATATATATATATATATATATATATATATATACATATACATACATACACACACACACACACACACACACACACACACACACATTTTTCATTGTGGACCAACAAGACACAAGTTTTTGGGTGAAAAGTAGCATTCCCGAGATTTTCAAGATGGTAACTGTTGACGTCATATTGAATAGATCAGCACCATTTTTATTTGGGAACAACTAGATATGATAAGAAACTTCAAGTGAAAACCAGAAGTTGATATGACTTATGTTTCAAAGACAGAATAACAAGATTTTTGATATGTATGTCTTGGTGGCCATATTGGATGTCAGATCTGCACCATTTCACTTAGGACCAAGTAGACTTCATACAAAATGTTTAAGAAAAACCTCATATTGATATAACTTTCCATTTTGGAGAAGTAGCAATAACAAGATTTTGAATGTAACGATTGTAGCAATCATATTTGATGTCCAATTGGCTCCAATTTTATTTAAGACTAACAAGACATCATGATCAGAAGGAGAAACAAAAGATTTTCAAGATGGCTGCCATGGCGATAATACTTTTCTTTAAATTTAGAACCAACTAGACATTATAAGTCATTTAGTGAAAACTCTGTGTCAATATATCAATCTGTCCTGCAGTAGAAATAACAATGTTTTCAAGATGGCTGCTGTAGGGACCACACTGGATGTCAAAGCAACATCATTTTCATTTAGGACCAACTAGACCATGCAATGAATGTGATGACCTAAGTAGGTTAGGAGGAGTAGCAATAAAAAATGCTATCAGACACATGGATGACGGACAACTGGCCATCCCATGAGCACTTTTGACCAGTATAGCTAACAATGAACTAACAATAGTTTTGCATCCTCCAGTTTGTACAACTCAAGCTTAATACAGCAAGTGACCATAGTGTGCATTTAGTAAACAGTTTATTTTCAGATTTTACCATTTCCAAGCTCCCATCCTCTAATTTTGTAATTCTTTTTGGTGACATAATTAAACAACTTCAGGGCATTGGAAGGATTCCAGCTTCCATCTTTCTGTCGCAACAGGGCATTTAAATTATATATCATGTCCCATCCAACTGTTGAAGTGAAACTGTACAGCTGATCAAACATTTGAGCTGAAATGGAAATCAAAAAAATTTTTATAAATTAAACTTCCTGTATGCTGCAGTCTCATAAAACTGCATATAGTGATCATCTACAGAGACCAAACATTTTTCAGTCTCCTGAATACAGCAACAACCTGATCAATGTAACCAAGGTCCAATACTTTTAATTGGACAATCATGTACTGCACATAGCCAGTGTTCTCCCCAGCTTTGAAAGCTTCTGATGCACTTTTCACAAACAAAACTATTCAGTTATAAAAACATTCTGTGGCCCCACTCTAGGCTATGATCCCTCATTCTTACTGTTTCTGGGTAAAGATGTTTGGATAAACGAGGATTAGCCCTCACTTATTGTAGCTCATTTGGCCCAACAGCTTGTGCATGCCTAAAACTTCTAATGCTGGTTCTTGTCACCGATGTCATGTAACCAGCAAGAGATGAAGGAATCAGTTTAAGTGTGTTAGGTAATGTTCACCATCAGCTCAAAAGATGTACATTTGTTAAATCATTATGAATTGTCATGTATACAAAGCTATTAATTAACCAACATAAAGAAAGCCCCAATATTGAGATCAGCTGTGGGGTTTGCAGACTTTGTGATATTTCTCTTCAAGTAAAACAAGGACCCAAAGAAACATGGATTGGAAGATTTCCTGTCCTTGAGTGAAAATTATTGGACTGAATGGCAAGACCTCTGTACTATTTACTGATTTACTTATAATGGGTGTGGCAGGGGTGGAGATTGGAAGTAGGATAGAATTCCATACATCTGAAAACTACATTGCAATTTTTTGTAATTTTCAAATATGTTACTTTTGTTGCTATTACTATTCTTGTGGGTTTTTTAAGAACAAAATTATAGCAAAGAAAACTTAGATGAATGAAAACTTCATCTCATAGATTAGTTGCTCTATTTTTATATATCGTAAGAGATTCTCATCAAAATTAAAACATTCACTTTCACAAACTAGCCTCAGCTTCAAGTGGATGCTTCCCAAGGAATTTCTTTCTATCAAAAGTAAGAACAGAAGTAACTCTTCAAATTTTACCAGTTTAAAAATATTATTCAAAGAAAATTATGCTGAACTGAAAAATTTCTAGTTACTTTTACTAGTTTACAAGTAACATATTAGTATCCTCACAATCTACAAGTTGTTCATAAGCCTATTAATTTGGAACATGTCTTTTTTGTCTTTTTACATCTGATAATAAATATAGACTGCAAAAGAACCTTTCCAACAATAAAGAGGAAAATGTTTTCCGAGATATGATTTTCACTATCTTAATTACATTTAAAGACTAAATAAATTCAGTCTGCACATACTCTGTAAACTGGAGAAATAATAAACACCCCTTAAAATATATTTATTTTCTGTTATATATATTTTCTCCTTTTTTTCTCACCATTATGAACACAAGTTTTAGAGAGAAAAAACTTTGACACTGTTGCCTGATTACTCTGTTACTTTTTGAAAGTCCTCAGGAGAAAACCAGCAGTGGACTGTATTTGT
This sequence comes from Potamilus streckersoni, assembly GCA_016746295.1. Lineage (NCBI taxonomy): Eukaryota > Metazoa > Mollusca > Bivalvia > Unionida > Unionidae > Potamilus > Potamilus streckersoni. The sequence goes on along the minus strand of JAEAOA010000332.1, from coordinate 1,891,288 downwards.
TAGGGATTGAATTAATCTAATCACAAATGCTTTAATTTAAAAGAATCTCTTCTTCACTCCTTTCCTTCTTTTTGCCTGTCAATAATTTTACCTATGTTTTATCACTTCCTCTGATTCCACTTACCTAAGCAACTGTTATACAGTGTTGACAGTATATAAATACAAACTCAATTATCTGAACTCCCAATTATCCAGACCATTCTCATGACCCCTTACAAGTTTTGAAAATCAAAATCAAACAATACCTGTTAAATTAAATGTATCATAATTAGATTTTCCATATGGCCTCTGAGAAAAGTTCTGTATTTTGTTGAAATGATTTTCCATAGATTTAGATGACATTGTATCTCCATCTTGAAAGACCATAAAATCTGCTGTCGTGCCACCAATCCTAAAATAACTTGGGGATAGAGCTCTGCCAAGTGTTTGTACACTGCGCGAACTAAAAAAGAAACAAAAGTAGATCACGCAACTTAAACAATGTACTGGTGGTAGATATACAGTTAAAAATACATACCTATAATTTGATAAAGACAAAAAGTAGGGTTTTTAATATTTTGTCTTGCTCACATTGACTCTAAGAGGAAAATGAGAGGCAAAATGTATACAACTTTATTAATGAATATATCAGAATGCAATAACATACACAATCTTGTTTATCAAATGAAGTCTAGACCATTATAATTCATCAGATTTACCTGTCTGTCATGTGAATAAATATTACCTTAAAATCATGTAACATGGATTTATATTTTTAATGTGTGTATATATGTATTACAGAACATACAAGTAGATTAGAAAGATTACTGACCTTAATAAGTCTTTGAATAACAATAGCATTCCTTTACAATTGTGTAGAATACACATCCAGTTAAGTGTTGTTATTACATAGCATTTCTACCATTACATAGAGGATGCAAACAATTATAGACCACTATCAATTCTTCCATCACAATTACTAGAAAAGGATGTATATAGTTCTTTTATGAATCAGAATCTACTTCATGAAAATCAATCTAGCTTTCAAAAAGATCCTTCTTGAGAAACTGCACTTATCTCTATGAATGACAAGTGGCTAAAAACCTAAGACTATGTTAAGTCAATTGGTACTGTAATGATTGATTTTCAAAAGGCTTTTCAACCTAGTAGATCATGACATACTTGAATAGTCAAAAATCTATGGTAATGAAGATACCTTCAAGTAGAACAAGTCTTGCTTGAGCAGTATGTCTCAACACATATCATTAAATGGACACCTATCTGAAACTAAAATGATAAGTTGTGGAGAGCCACAAATTTCTACCTTGGGGGCCCTTGTTATTTGTTCTGTGGATAAATTACCCATACTTAAAAATGGGAAAAGAAATCTCATCAACTAACATGTATGCAGATATTATTTTGTTTGAGACTGCTTCGGTGGTCGAAGTGTTAATAGTGTCCACCCCGGAAGTTGGAGATCACATATACAAACCACAGCCGAGTCATACCAAAGACTTACAAAAATGGTATTAGTAGCTGTTTCACTTAGAACTCAACGTTAAGAGGTTAATGTTAGAACTGGTCAACCTGGTTTCAGTATAATGTAAATGGGTGGGACATGATGCTACATGAATGCAGCTTGATGCCTCAGTTCTAGATATGACAACAAACTGCAATACTGCAACAATATGACTAAAATTGTTAAAGCTACATTAAAAATGAAAAATACACAAACACTATTTTGTTTAATGTTCAAAGCAAGCAAGATGAACTTCAAAAAAAAAATTCAAAATGCTCTCAACAGACTTCAAATATGGTGCCAGAGAAATGGTATCATCCCCAACATGGACAAAACATGCAAAAAGAAGACTGCAAACTGATATGCTTCATGTTCTCTATGATAATGCTGATCTGAAAATGATGTGTTTAGCTAGAATGTTTGGAGACAATAAATTACAATGGACTCATCATACAAATTATATTTCAAAGAAAACTAACTCTTAAAATCATGGCCTTCATTCGAGTACATTAGTTACTTTTTACAAATGTTACCTTCAACTGCATCTTGACAACTGTAATATAAATGAGAGAATACAACTACTACAAATATGAGAAAAATTTCCAGACTTCTGGATGTGATGTGATTGTGATTTTTAATATAGCCTTAACAATTTTTTAGTCATATCACTACCATGTCTGCAGTGTCACTACCATGTCTGCAGTGTGGCAGTTTATGGTGTTGTCTAGCACTGGGGCATCATGCCGCAGACATGTAGCATCATCCCCCATCCAGTCACATTATCCTGACACCTGGCCAACCAGTCCTAACACTAACCTCTTAATGCTGTGCATCAAGTGAGGCAGCTGTTAGTACCATTTTTGTAAGTCTTTGGTATGACTCGACCAGGAATTGAATCCACAACCTCCTGCATCTGAGGCGGACACTCTAACCACTAGGTCACCGGCACAGTTTCAGACTTCTGAAAAGTTCATGTAAAATAATTCTGGATTAGCAAACAGAAAATTTTGAAAATGTTATGCTATTATTTAAAGTATTACCAATATATAAAAAAATATTTTCAAGAAAGCCCAAAATAATGTACAAGGTATTAATAAAATCTGCACACTCTGACCTAAATGCCATTTTCCAAATCTAAGATCATAACAAGGGCATAATTTTAAAGTTTGAATGCCAAAATAGGAGCTTTTCAAAAATAGCTTTGAATATTTCAGGTACACTTGTTCAAAATAACATTCCACAAGATATTAAATTGGCTCCAAGCATCCCTTCCTTCCACAATAGGTGTATTTGATGGATAAAATCATAAAAAAATTAAAACATGGTTTACTTATTAAAGTACATGTTACACTACTCACCACCTGTGATTCATTTTCATTCTGCAGCAATGTAGCATTTATGTGACTATATGTTTATCAACTGTGTATTTACTTGTGTGTGTGTGTGTGTGTGTGTGTGTGTGTGTGCGCATATAAAAATATTATTAGCTTGTATTTTATATGCACATAATAGAAGGCCTCAAGGTAGATTACTTTTTAATTTTAACTAATTGAGTCACCCTCTGAAAATTGTCTTTATTATTATTATTATTATTATTATTATTATTATTATTATTATTATTATTATTATTATTTTGGGGGGTTCCGAGTGGCCTAAAGACCTCTCCATTATGGATCACCGGCATCTCACCTCTATCTGCGTGGGTTTGAGTCTAAGATTCTGCAAATGTGGATATGTGAGAAAGCTTGCCAGTAGCTTTTGTGGGTCTGTGGTTCTTTCCACAGATTTCCCGGTTTCTTCCTCCACCATTAATACTGGCTGCCATGTATAGCCTATCGCATGCTGAAAAGTGTTGTTATGCCCCAGAACAACAACAATTATTATTATCATCATCATCTCTACAAAAAAAAAGACTTCAGCTCTTCATTTCGCAAGATGGAACATCAGGACCATGTATTCTGGACTCACTGATGACCTGTAGCAGATCAATGACACATGGAAGATTGCCGTCATTGACAGGGAACTCTCCCAACTGAATGTTGACATTATCTGCCTTCAAGAGACCTGAATGGCTAACAGCAGCACCATTAGGGACACCAACTACACCTTCTTTTGGCAAGGAAAGTCCTCAAATGAACCTAGACAACAAGGTGTTGGCTTTGCTGTAAAGAACATGCTTGTCGCCTTCATCATCATTCACTAAGAGGATTCTGCCCTCCAGCCATCAACATCTGGCCCAGTCAACATCTTCAGCATGTATGCCCCAAGCCTCTGCTCCACCCTAGAGGATAAAGACCTGTTCTAAGCAGCTCTGGATCATGCAATATCCAGTATCCCCAACAATGAAGGCCTCTACCTACTAGGAGACTTCAATGCTAGAGTGGGAGCTGACTATGAGGCCTGGTCCACCTGTCTTGGCTCTCGTGGAAGGGACAAGATCAATGAGAACAGTCAGTGACTGCTGGAGATGTGCTGCTCTCATAACCTATGTGTGACCAACACCTACTTCAAATGTAAGGAAATCCATCAGGTGTCATGGAGACACCCAAGTTCTCGCCAATGGCACCATCTAGATCTCGTTATCACTAGGCATGCAGAACTGGCAAGTTTCCTCTCACCCACAGCTACCACAGCATAAACTGCGACCTGGATCACTCCGTCATGTCCAGCAAGAAGCTGCACCGTACCAAGAAGGGTTGCCCATGCATCAACATCTGCTGTGCAAGCAACCCATAGAAGACACAGCAGTTCATCAGCAAGCTGCAGGAAGCTCTCGCCAAAGAGACACCTGATGACACCATCAACTCCGGAATTAGTCCCACCTTTGGGATGCTGTGTACAATTCAACCATTACTATCTACAGGAAGGAGTGCAAGTCCAAGACAGGCCAACTAACCAGTTGAAACTGCTGCAGTGCTGGGTTGAGCACTATCTTGAGCTGTATGCAACCCAAAACATTGTCATTGACACTGCCCTGAACGTTATCATAGACTTGCCAATCATGGAGGAATTAGACACACCATCCACACTGAAAGAGCTCAGAAAAGCCATTGACTGCCTCGCATGTTTGAAAGCCCCTGGAAGCGACACATCCTACCTCAAGTCCTCAAGAGGGGGAAACCAGCACTACTCCAGCCCTTGCACGAACTCCTCTGCCTCTGCTGGGAATAGAGACACATCCATATATTTCAACCCCTAGTGAGGAAAAAAGTAGAATCCAAGTAAACAAAAAGAGTCATTTGAACAGAAAAAGAGTAATCCAAATATAACCTAAAATTCAATGTGCATATGTTCAAAATGATTTATTTACCCCTTTAGTCTTTTAACATCAGTAGCTGCTTCAAGTTTTCATATGTAGCTTTTTTAGCATTACAAAGCAACAGACTCTCATACTGCATTTCAAAACACTTTGAACCAACTGAGATTATGAATATTTAACACAGTAGAGCACTAAGTGCTGGGTTACTGAGCCTGGATCTACATTTGATTTTATTTTTGTTAATGATACTGAACAATCTCTCACAGTCAGCATTAGAATGATAAAGAACCAATATTCCTTTCATAACATAACAGAAGAGAAAATTTATTTATTCCAGTTTTTGGATCTCTAGCTGTGAAATAAGGTGCCATTGCAGACAGCTTGTTGCACAGGAAGTATAGCGTCAGGTAGAATGCCATCTTGATACTTCAGAAGTTCTCCTTCTGATTTATCAACAGCCTTTCCTACAGTAAAGTGCATCAAATGATATGGACAACCTGATATGTACATTGATGGAGACATTTTTCAAAATATAGAATGCAACTCCTTTATGAATTCCAATCATCACTGATGCTTTATCAGCTGAAAACCCCATACAGTTCTGCCAACTTGTGTTTATTCAAAGCATTTTCAAGCAAATAAAAACTTTTCTCCTGAAGAATCTACTGTTAATTCTGGTTATGAAAGAACACTCTGACTTCACCCTTTTATTTGTAAGTCTCCTAAACTGACTGAGAAAAATGTTTTGTCATCATGATCACTACTCTTGTCTGTGGCAATACCAAACAGCCCAATTTTCATGGAATCTGCAATTTTAAGTGATTTAGTATCTCATTCTAAATACCTAACAATATTAGATGATTTTTTTTTTGTACATGCATATTTTTGGCAATTTTGGAATCAGAAAACATCCATTTGAACAAAGACCAACATAATCTTCTACCACTAGGGACAGTACATGTTTTATTAAGAACTCAGTAAATAACACCTTTGCATTTATAAAATATGTGTCCACAAATGAGTTCTGCTTTTAAGAAAAAAGTTACCTTAGTACTGGAGTTAGTAAAACCAGCTAATTGTTTGTGTAATGGGGCCAGACTGGGGCTTGAACTCTAAATATCCCTTACTCTAGCTGGGTTACAACTGAGCTATCCAAACCAACATGCCCAGTCCTACTCATTACACTCTCTCCCTGCACTTTTGAGACATGTCTCTGTGTTTCAAGGTCCAACTTAACTGCACCCTACCTAGCCAATTGGAGGTGCATATGTGGAATCTTGTCAATGATGCCAATTGTTGCAGGGGAAATTGCATGGCTGGACTGGGTCTCGAACTGGAAGCTAACTAACTCTGGACAATTTACTCCATATGAGCCATCCAAACCAGCGTGCCCAATCCTGCTAACTACACATGCAGCTGGCTGTCCAGCATACAAATGTTTCCTCCTTTATTATATTTTCTCACAAGTGAAAACTGACTATAAAATTATGTTTTAAAATTTATGGACATTCTTCAACTCGAGATTACCACACACACACACACACACACACACACACACACACACACACACACACACACACACACACACACACACTGCATACCTGGCTTTGAAGTTTTCCCATTGATTTTCCTTGGAATTTGTGGACATTCTACAAATAGAGATCACACACGCACGCACGCACATACAACGCATACCTGGAGTTGAAGTTTTCCCAGTGATTTTTCAACAGTAGGGTGTCAAATGCAGTCCCAAGGAACATCTGATCGTCCAGCTTTTGGAGTACCTTGTCGGCGTCAATTTTAATAGTTACATAAGACACGGTGCATCTAAAACATGCTACTACAAACAGAATATGGATAAAACCCATTGTGTATGACTGTTTCAGCTTTTTCCGCCGTTAAAAATGAAGCATGCAAACCTCTCTTCCTGCCACATATACGCTGTCAAAGTCTCGTGACTAGTTAAGCTTATCATGTGACGTTAGATATTTACGACTCGGCAGAATACTTATATCAAGCTGATGCCGATCTATGAGAACCCTCAAAAATAAATACAAATTTACAGGTGCACTCAAATATACTGTTTACCTTTATTTACATAATGCATTGTATTGCTTTTGCAGCCGACACATCAACCGTGAAGCCTTCTATAAAACAATCAAATTTGTAGCAGAAGCTTGAAACCGATGATAGTTTTCATTAAATATGAAAAACTTTTCGATAGTGTAAAAAAAGAAGAAAAATGTAACATTCATTGTAGGCTGAAAATATGACTGAAAAATTGTTAATGCTACGTTAAAAATCTTATCACACTTGAATTCAAACGATATTTAGAGAAAAAGTATGTGTAACTCAATCGTGTCCATTATTTATTTTGAAATTTTATTTATGTTTCGCGCATTTATACAATTCTATTTTTACATTAAAATTCATTTAGACGTAATATAACTCAAATGTTATAATGTAGTGGCACAATATAAACCAATAACATGGTAAACCTGTAAACATATTTTGACCTAGATCCGTAAAACTTAATAGCTAACCACTACATCATTTACCTACCCCTCACAGTTTAAAAAGTTCTGCATGCGCCCCTGATCAGTAAGTCTTCTTGTCGCTATGATGTATTTTTTTTTCTTTCCACTTTCCTTTTATTTGACTTTTCTTTATTACTAATACAATCAGACTTACATACGGCCACAAATTTCAAGCATGTTATTTTGAACTTGCTTTTTCTTATATGGCAAACAAAATACATCCCTTCTTTTCTTGCAATGTTCATTACAATAGTCCATGCAGTATGGGAATAAAAGTGATGACGAACTACTCTCTCTCTCTCTCTCTCTCTCTCTCTCTCTCTCTCTCTCTCTCTCTCTCTCTCTCTCTCTCTCTCTCTCTCTCTCTCTCTCTCTCTCTCACACACACACACACACACACACACAAAAGTTCCCACGTTAGCATCAATGGACAATATATTACATACCCCACCCCACCTCGGGCAACATTGGCGTCAAAATTTATAGCGTCAATGGAAAAATTCATTCAAAGACCACCCCACCACCCGGACCACTATAGCATCAAAGGAAAGTTGGGTTTTGTATAGGGACAATAGGAATGGAACAGATAGGGTGACGTCACAGTACTGACAATAATGTTGCAAGTGGCTGACCTGAATACGCACAGCTATAAAGGTAGATACAAATATAACAGAGACATTGGCATAAAAACATGGTTACATACATACATACATACATGCATACATACATACATACATACATACATACATACATACATACATACATACATACATACATACATACATACATACATACATACATACATACATACATACATACATACATACATACATACATACATACATACATATATATATATATATATATATATATATATATATATATATATATATATATATATATATATATATATATATATATATATATACACACACACAAACATACACTGCACAACCATCGATTAATGAACATCAATCTGTCATACTTGAAACATACAATGGATTCAAATTTGTTTAGGCAAGAAAGAATAATTCTTCGAGGCAATGAAATGGCCCTGAAATAACCTTTGAAATTCTTCTAATTTCTGTCATTCCTTCTCCAACAACTCCTCATTTTCTCAATGACATTTTTCTTCTTCATCATCATTTTCTTTTTCTCACCCTTTCATCTATTTTAGCCTCAACTTGTGAGAATACCTTTGAAAAATCCCACTATCTATAAATGGCTTCAATTTATGATGTTCGGGGGGGGTGTTTGTCGTTTTTCTTTATAAAAAAAAAAATATATTTATAGCTACAACAGTGTGAAAAAAAACAAGTCAACATTTATAGTCAAAACTTTCCAGCTTCAACGACGTCACTTTACTGAACACTAGGGAAATAATGGCAACAGCCTTGCAAGTGGCTGAACTGAATACCCGCTAGTGTGGAAAGGTAGATGACATGAATTTGATAGGAATAAAGGGAATTTTTTTAGGGACAAAGGCCAGCACACGCAAACACACAAACGTATGCGCACACGTACAAAAACAAATACAAACAAACAAACGTACGAACACGCATAAAACAAATACACTAGACACACCATCAAAACTTATTAATCTACTATCCACACAGAAAATAAAGAAAAAAAAACACAATTATATACCATCCAACATATATATATATATATATATATATATATATATATATATATATATATATATATATATATATATATATATATATACTATCCACAAAGAAGGGCTGAGAAGAAAAAAAATCATATCTACTATCCACACAGAAGGAAACAAGAAAAAACCCACCCATATATACGATCCACACAGGTACATGCGCACAGCTGTTACGGAATTGCATAGATCTATTTCATTATAAAATATACATGTACTCGGGTTTCGTTTCTTCTGACTACCATACCCGAGGATGATTGATGTATATTCTACGTTACTTAGAAACAGTGAGTTCGGTGCTTTCGAAGGAAAACCCGAATACATGAATTGCACAGACGATGTAAAGCTATATAGCTGTGTATAAATCCCTCACAGTAAGATCAAATCGACACATTACGGAACGTCTTTTCAGTGGGCGATATACTTAGAGACCTGCATACCTCCAGCTGTAGAGATATGTAAGTTATTTGTTTATTTCTTACCAGGCATTGTAAGTTGTAGCAATCGTATTACCACATTTATTTTCGCATTTCTGTAGCTTCGACCTGCGTGGCATAATGCTAATATTTTCTGTGACTTAGCAAGAACTTTCCATGTTGCATTTTGTTAAGAAACGTTTCGTACTATTGGAATCGTATGATTCACCGGTTCACTTCTGAACCTGTTTATTGTTTTGTAGTGCAGGACTGATAATGTATTGTTTATAACTTACCGTATATAACGTTACTTCGTGTTACCGTATGTACCCATGTCATGCATAGTACACGGTATTGATTATATTTTCAACTGTTTGGAGCTGTTTCTAGTGGTTCGAGTATTTCGAGGATGATCGAGTGATCCATGCTAATAATTATTAGTCAAGTTGCAGTTTATCAGGCATTGCAGACCAAAGTGGTGGGCGCTAATTGATTGTTTAATTAGAAATGAGTGGTGGTCGATGACTACCTATAATCTATGCCTGATTGGCCAGTCAGTGGAACTGGTAGCAAAGAGTGACGTCTAGGGAGTGTATATGTTATTCCACACATGCAATCTTTTGAACACGGGATAATTTCGGGGTCTTGTTTTACCCAGTATTCGGGCAATAACAAGATATCTTGTGATATATGTCTTATTATCATTTTACTGTTTGAGTAAAATATGAGTTAACTATTCTGAGTAAATACTTCATTTGTTATGCATTTGTGAAAAACTCATTCTTTTCATTTTGTGATATACCGGAAACCATTCTTTCTTTTTATCTTTGTACCGTATAAGATCATATTTTTGTATTTGTGGCATAAGTAGGTTTGTGCCAATTGTTTAATTTATACTTGTTAATTTATCCAGTACTTGAATCCATACAAGCACGTATCAGTCATATTTCGTTTCTTTTTTAAAATTATACATCATTAAATATTGTATTTTTATTTCTCTAAACAGTGGGGGTTTTTTTTTGTTAATCCGAAATCCAAACTCGGTGATCTTGTTACAACAGTAACACACACATACAAGCACACAAACGTACGCGCGCACATACAAACGCAAATATACTATCACACCAATCAACGTATTTGTACGCATAAAACACACAAATACACACAATAAGATTTTTTATTGATTCCAAATTATCGTACCAGTCTAGTGGTGAACTTTGGGTTATTGAAAGCAACCTTGCATTCTGGTGAGGATTCAGATTTTAAAATTACCACCTACCAACCTCACAAAATTTTATGTTTAGTCATACAACAAATTGTGAGTCGGCCTTTGGAAATAGTCTATTAAATCGTGTACCAGAAGAGAGAATGGATTCCCAACCGCTTGACTTTACCGCACGGACACGCTTGTATACAAAATGGCTCCAAGACGATAGCCACTAAGAAGTAGAATGACTTTAACACAGAAAGAATCGATTGAGAGACTCACTGAGAACTCCAAGTTCAAACCTTACCATTCTCCTATCTTCTTGCCTGACTATTGTAAGTGTGCGCGTCGATTGGAAACGTTTTAAAAATAGCCCACGAATAATGAAGGATTAACTATTGGGAATGTTTAAGCTAAACCAGGATTTGTCTCCTTGGGACCTGAGACTGGATTGGGATACGAAGAACACTGTTTTAGTTGTGGTCTGAAGTTGCGTATGGATCAACGTATCTATAAAGATCCCACTATTCTAGAACGTACTCGATGGTATCCGCACTGTCCTTACCTTACTATGGCCTTTCCACCCATGACACTACAGTTCAGGTATGAGGGTACCTTAGAGAAGGTTGAACCGTTGTCCAGGAAGAAAAAAAAAGGAAGAATTTCAAAGCTCGTTATCGTACACCTTTTCACTTTACTAGTTTTCTTGGTGGATGTCATCGTGAAACCATGCGTTTACCACCTAAAGGATGTGATCCAAAACTGAGCAAACTCATACGGATTTCACCGTACCCTCATCGAAATGAACCTGTGAAAGACGAATATTAGTTCCCTGTACGATTGCCTGAATACTGCGACTTTGAAAATCGATTCCAAACCTTTCGAGGAAAATGGCCAAAATATCTGGGAGGACCTACCCTCGAAGAATTAGCCAGAGTCGGATTTATCTACTGTGGCAAAGGGGATAAAGTCAAGTGCTTCAGTTGCGGTGTGCCACTTCACATGTGGGAGCAGAAAGATTCCGTTTACCCTGAACATATACGATTGTATCCTCACTGTCACTACCAAACTTTAGTTGGACCTAGTCATTGATTTGGCGTGCCATGTCATTTAAGAAACCAACTTAACTAGCAGTCAAACGTTGTACAACACCAAGACAAGTATTTAAACCCCATTAAAAATAATATTCAAAGGTTAACAGCGAATTTCAAGAGAAGATCTACAAGGAAATTTGGCAGTAACTTGCCAGAGCAAGCTTTCAATTGATGATTGAGGAACTTTTGTGTTGAGAAATTCATAAAAGAAAAGTGACAAGTAACACATGTGTCAGATTTCTCTGGATCAAGTGTTCGTACTTCCGAATATTCTGCTTTAAACCATGTACATCAGAAAATTTTATTACCATTCTTGACCGTTGCCTTGAATGGCTATAGTCAGAAATTACTCGCTATCAACGCCACTGTCGCTCTAAGAGAGTTTTTTTTTTTACTGACATGATCATGGATAATTTCCACTAGAACATTCGTGGTTTGCCTGTGGAGTTGAGAGAAGACATTTGCCGAGAGTTGATCAAAATATAAGTGAACTGTAAAGAACAATTGAATCCGTTACGTCGCTAATGTTTACACCACTGGTACCTAAATGCTATAAGAGGAATGACTCTGATGAAAGTGTTCCAATGGTCGGACACTCATCAACTTCTCGTGGGCGAGAAGGGTTGGTTTGTTACTGACATATTTTTACTACAAGGTAGACTTTACTGCAACGAATTCCAGAAGACGAGTTAGAGAGTTATCAAAATCTTGTACACAATTTAAACCTAGCTCAAGAGGAAACTTCTGAACCGAGTGTGATGTGCAAGTTAGTGACTAAACAAATTAGAATCGCCATTGCAGTACTATCATCTCTGAGCAGAAAGTACACTTATTGCCTCCGACAAAAGTGACATAAACACATGCTACCATGCCACGACTTTTATCATTCGTGATACAACATATTCCGTGGAAGAAAATTAATGGCAGTATTCAAACGGTGGAGGATGATACGAAAAACTATGTCCATTGAATTGGGGTCGACTTGTGGTGTGTCTTGGTGACTTGCTTTCAGGGATTTCGTTTACCAGCCGATTCCTTGTAGACTCTTTAAAGCAGTACATACTACCCAAAAAGCACGAAAGTGGTCCCATTAAATGTACATGAGAGACTCATTCTGTTAAAAACCTTGCGCTTTCATCTCGATACTTCTCGACCTCTGCAAGATTCGTCATCTTGTAGGCACTGAAGATGTGTACGACGATGTATGCGTAGCTTGTGACTTACACCCTCACTGGAAAGATGTAGGTGACTGGAAAAGACTGGACAAACGAAGTGGACAAACGAAGTGGCACACTATGCCCAATATTTGTAATTCTGACTGCCAACGTTCAGTGAAAAAAGTTACTTTTAACCCCGTGTTAGTGACAGTACCAGAAGAAGAACCCTTACAGAGGAAAACCACTCTCTTTAGGACAGGACCGTCATCGACATCCCCGGAAGGCCATGTTTGACTGTTCCAAGGAGTGTAGCGACTCTAAGCACATTACACATTCCCTAGGATACTACATCTTGCTCACCAAAATTGTTGTGTAGAATCTTTGTTTCTTTGATCATTGTGATGTGTTTTTTTATTCATGTACTTAATTATTTGACTCGTATGTATTTCTGTCTTTCGTGTTGTTCACAATTAAAGATGGCAATAAATGTGTCCTGAAAAAAGAAGTATAAAATTTCTTGTCTTGTCTATATTCGTGTCAAAAGTGACATTCCCTTCACTATTATGGCTATCTCTGCTGTCTCTGCTCCCTCTTCCTCCATTTTCAAAGTTATCAACGAATACTTAGATCGAGTCAGTTGAGTGGCCTTGTATCTTTGGCATCCCTTGAACATGTCAATTGCCGGACTCAGTGGTTCAGGCAAAACCGAATTTGTCAAACGTTTGATTGAACATAAACATCATTTGACTGATCTTCCACTTCAATAAATTGTGTGGTATTACAAAAAGTGCCAATCAACGTACAGCCTCCTGCGAGAAAGTCAAGGCGATTCCATCGTGTTTGTGGAAGGCATTCCTGGCGAAGACGACGGGATCGTGTCTGACCCCAATCAAACCCATCTAGTCATCTTCGACGACACGTGAGGAAAAAACGAAGAAGAGATTAAACCGTGATTTACGTGCAAAGGGCATCGCCGTAATGCCAGCGTCATTTACATTTCCCAAAATTTGTTTCAGCAAAGTAAAGCCTATATCATCATCATTCTCAATACTCATTACGTAGTCTTGCTTAAAGGCCAGAGAGATAAAACGCAAATGTAAGTCTTTTCCAAACAGTTAGGGATGCCTAGGCTGACTCATGCATACGACGATGCCACTCAAGCCCCACACGCTTATTTACTCGTTTAAAACCAACTATCCCCAATTATTTGCGATTTCGTACCCATCTGTTTCACCACTGGTGCCAAGACGGACGACCTGTTGTGCACACGTCTCCGTCGTTGACTTAACAACAACAACTATAACAAAAATCTATTAAAACCTCGGTCACTTGGGACTGTCTCACATAGCGTCAACTTGACTTTCCTTCAATCTCATCTTATCTTCAATTTGATTCATGCCTTGCACGGCATCAGTCGCGAAATGAACATCCACAAATACGTGCACTTGTCTTAGAAGCCAGTCTCTTGATGTCTTACGATATTTTACGGTGATAGCATGTAAATTACTGCAAGGTATCATTTACAGTCCACATCAAACCAGCTGTTTTAAGAGAAACAAAGCAGCCTTGACGCAACTGGCCGATCACATTGACACTCAAACCAAAGAGCAAATCATTTTGAAACCTGGAGGTAGCGGTTCTCTAGGATGTGTCATCATTCGTTCCCTCTTAAAATGAGTTCATAATGCTCCAAAAGTTCTCTCCATGAAAAAAGCCACTTCCCGACGTACACAGAAGAAAAAGATCAACGGTGTCAAGACCAGGTCATAGCCTCATAAAAAGAAAAACAAAAGCCCACAGAAAACAGCTTCAACCCGCAAGAGAGGTACTGCAGCTAGGACACAAACTTGTATTTGCAAATCACGACCTGCGGCATCGGTGACCCCGTCTCCAATAGCCTCAGGTTCTATGATTTCTCTGTTCTTGCTGATCCCAGCCAAACCCAATTTGACACACATTCTTCCTAATTTGATGAAACATTGGAAATCTGCGTCTCCAAAAACTTCTCCAGTGGTGACACACTCCTCCTCTTTAGCGGCAGTGACTGAAGCTCACAGAGTACCTGCACCCAAAATCAAAGTCCAAGAGAGATCGGGCGTGTTACAGAGTTTACTGGATTTATCCAAGCACGAACTGTTCCGATTTAGTCCGTTGCGAACTCCTCAACATCGAGTGATGCTTGTCATTAAGTTGATAAGGCGTAAAGACAATCAGTGGCGACGTATTCCAGTATTAAAAATAAACCTGAAGGAAACTATGCTAATAAGTGTTGTTATGCTCTCGAATGCTTAAAGATGTCCCCTCAAAGAAGTGCATACTGTCACCATCGCCGTTCTTATGTCTAGATAGGAAAAGGAAAAAGAAAAAGACAGTACTGACAGCTCAAAGAAATTGTAGGGATAACGACATTATTTACCAACTAATACGTTCAAATTTATTATCAAGACGTAATGAGTTTTAAAGATCAGCATGTTAACATATGTTGTTTTGTTGTTGTTGTTGTTGTTGTTGTTGTTGTTGTTGTTGTAATGCTTGATCTGAAATATATGGTGGCTTTATATTATCTTTATCATCTATCCGGAACATGTTTACTGAAATATTATTCTGATGTTTGATCTTTGGAATTTGATTTGCGTCAATCAATCTGATTAAAGTTTAGCTTGTGAACATGGGAGATATATTTGTTAACTCGATCTGCAACATCATCAGCAAGAAATAACGCGGAAAATATCGCCCATTCAAAGTATCTGTCACGGTTTTTTGTTTACATTTATGTAATATTTTGTTTCTATTTTCGTTGGTAGATAGACTAACGAACTTCCACGTAATAAATTATAGCTTTTAAATCAATATTTTATCTTTTTCACTCAGCATGGTGATTAGTGTGGGGCAGAAGAAATTATGCAACAGGAGTATTTTAAGAATATAAATATGTAACAGGTAACATATAAATCTTATCAAACTGGTTCCATTAATTTACTCCATTCCTAGAATTTCTCTTACAGTATTTTCATCTCCATTACTGTCCATCAGTACCCATTACTACCCATTACTGTGCATTTCTGTGTTTAGGGGGACCGATAGCCGGGGATAATGTCGTGTTGTGTGCATACTGGCGAAGGCTCTCCGCTAATATGTGAACATTTGCTTAAATCAAACACTAACGTTTGACGAGCAGGGTATGATAGTCAACTCATAGGGTACAAGAAGCGTCGTTCTATACCCCTAAGCTCGCGATCCCACGATTCAACCCAATAATGATATTATGACACGACTTCTTGTGAGCTCTTTAAACACTTTTTTAAAATTGATTTGTTGATATTTCAGAGCTGATAATGGTTACGAGAATCGCTCATTAAATTTCTATTGTAAGTTATCCGTTTCATCCGACATTACTCGGCACCATATTTAAAAGGTGGAATCTAAACATATTCCTGAAAAGTACGCTTGTGATAAGCAGTTTGTATACTACTGCCGTCTCTTTGTATATTAGTCGTTACCATTTCCGCTTTCAGTTCATCAAGAACAGCTGTACTCTAAACAGTTGCGCAAATCACAGCATAAAAATAATGGTTGTGTGTAAATTTTTCTTGAATGGAACTTGTCGATATGGAAACAAATGTTGGAATGAGCATCCAACTGGTGGAAATGCAGGTATTCTCTCATAATCTTGTCGTGTTTTATACCGTTAAGATGATTTCATGTCAGACATTTCGTCACGCTTTATTGATAAAACTGCAGACTCCAGTGACTACTTGTACGTGAATTTATGCAATAAAAAAATAATATTTTATAAATTTTTAGAAAGTATCAAACAGTATTATAGTATACAACATATTTTTATTGTATGTGATAATATGCCTTCAAAATTTCACCATCAAGACTCACCCCATCACCTTGTACATTTGATCCAGAATCAATAATATACACTCATTCTTCACACAGGTGCTCGACGCGAGTTTGATGTTAAGAAAAAAAAAAAAAACAACAAAACAAACAATAATCTGAAGGAAAAAGTCATACAGAGTGACAAAAATACTGCAGATTACCCCTATGACCCGTTCTGACATTGGACCCTCTCTATATAGTATCACAGGAGTCTGCAGTTTTATCAATAAAGCAAGATGAAATTTCTGACATGAAATCAACTTAACAGTATCATAAATTAGCACAAGAAATGCAAGCATGACCACAACCCTCAACTCGATTCAAATTCAGAATCGCACGAAGACTAAAAAACTACACATATCCATTCAGAAAACAGTAGTGCGAGGGTACGTTACTGTGTTTTGAATAGATATATGTAGGTTTTCAGTCTTCATGCGATTCAAAATGAATAAACGAAGCATGAGAAAATTCTCTTTAGAACAATATTGCATCTTCTAACAAGTTTTTAACTTTGTAAGAAGTTGTCCCCACAACTTCTTTTTTGTCTGGTTACAAACTAGTCCTACACAGATGTATCATATGTTGATTATGTTAAAGTAGGTTCATGAGGGTGATATGTTTCTTGAATGAAACAAAATGTGGCTTACAGTTCCAATAGGCATAACCTATTTGTATGTGTTTCTTTAAAGAATAATATGTCACCTTAACCCAATTTCTGTATTCCCTGCTTTCATTTTTTTCTAGCCAACTGAAATGTAGGCCAATAAAACTTTAAAACGGGTCCATTTCTTTTGTGAGAATTTTAATTGATTAGAGAAAAGACAAGGAACAAACAAGGAATCTGAGTTTGTATTAGTGTTATAAGGAAAAAATATGCTTACATCAAGTACATGAGAGACTATGATAAAACATCACAACAAGTTTTATAGTTTATCTTGACATAAATAATCTTTATGGCTATGCAATGTCTGAGCGGATGCCATATGGTGGTTTCAGATGAATGGTTTTTCAAAGAAACTGTCAATATATCAAAGAAATGTGAGCATTCTGAAGTTTGTTATTTTGTTGAGGTTGATCTTAGTTATCATGAGACACATAATGACTGTCTGTTTTATCCTGAGTCAATGTTGATCAACTGCAGTTTGTTATCACCATGTGTGATGTTGTAAAAAAGACAGTATTTCCTTGTATGCCCACTGCAATGTTAAATGAAAAAACAAAATATCTGTGCTATACACATAAATCTATACATTTCAAAGAAAGGAATTTGTGTAATACTTTCAAAACCCTACATTGGTATATCAATTGATTGCATATCATAGTTTTAAAATTGATAAAGAGCATCAAGTAAGATAAGGATTTCTTTTTTTTTTCACTTCAGGCAGATGATTAGAAATTGGGTTTTTTCAAGGCATGAAGATAAAAATCAATCCTACCACAATCAATAGGATGTAAAATCTATCCCATCACAATCAACATGATGGGAACCATTTTGTTTTCATCCATAAAATTGTTTGCAGTAATATTTTGTTTAGTCATGATTTTGTATATTTTATCCTCTTTGAACAGGTTATATGCTAACAACCCAGCGCCAATTGTATGGTCATGGAGGAGGTGGGGGAGGAGGAGGCTACAGAGGAGGAGGAGGTGGTGGTGGTGGTGGAAGAAAACAGATCTCATTCAGGGATTCATTTGGACAGAATCAGAACCCCTACAAATGGATAGCTCCAGATGCTTCTCAGAAAGGTCAAGGGTCATCCTCTGCTGCCCAGGGGACACTCTCATCAGCTGAAATTGTGTATGTAGTAATTTATAGAGGAGTTTAGATTCGTTTTTTATGTTTTTGTGACCTCCATTCAAACTAATGCATGGCATACTTTGACCAAAATGATCTATGAATGAAATTTTCACAACATATGAAGCATGTTCTATAGTACAGCCAGCCACTGAATTTAAAGAATTTAAATATGTCATAAACCAAAATGACTTAGTAAAACTATAATGTAAACTAATATATAATACAGATATATGTAACAATACATAAGTACAACATCACTGCATCTCATCCATTCTTTATTAGGCAACAGTTTGGAGTGGGTTATACAGGACCTTGGAAAGACTAGCTTTGTTCATACAATTATATTATTTATATAATCTTGGTCAAGTTTTTATATGTGGGATGCATTAGTACTAGAATTTCATTGCAAAAGTTAGTCATTGTGACCCATCTTTCAGAAATTTTTAAAATTGTGTTTTTGACTTTATTCAAATTTTTGTGTTCACTTATTGCTTAAGCTCTCTTCTTTATTGGAATCATCAAACTAGATGATTATATGCATCACTGTTTGTGCTACATCCATACAACAAAAGAAAGTTAAGGTGATATACATTTCTCATTTTACTGACTTTTGTTATGTTTTTATTTTTAGCTCTAATTTGAATAAAATCAGATCTCCAATGTCATACATGAAGATCTGGCAGTGACTGGTTAGGGGCCATGTTCTGGTGAACTATGTTATTACCAAAATTGCTAATTTTATCAGCCAATCAGATGAAGTTTTATATTTTCATATTTGGGAGGCTGAACATTATGGTTGAAGAGCATCAATGTGTGCTGAACCATTTGATTCATTTTAAGATTTCTGAAAGATGCGTTTGTATTGGCTAATTCAAAGGTCAACAGAACATAACCCTGTCAGATCTTCATGGAGGATAGTGGAGATCTAATCTTAATAAGATCTCATGACCACATGGGATTGTTGCATGATGTTTATATATTGTCTCATCTAGAATCATGAAACTTAGCAAAGCATGTTTTTTGATGAGCTTTAGTGCTTCATTGCAGATTTAGGTCATTACATCTCATAGTTTATGTGGATCAATTATTGTGTTAAATATTCATTTCTCTGGCAGAGTTCATATAGTCATTAAGAGTAACTGAAAGTCATTGAGAAATAAACATCTCATTTCAATGCCTTGCAAGTGATTAATTTTTCACCTTGGTCATTGAGAGTCCTTGAATTTGAGATATTTTACTTAAAAAATAAAATTTGATGGAAAATTTGGAATTCAAGTTATTTAGTTTATGTTGTATTACAGTTTGATGCTTGCCATATCATGATTATCAGAATCCACATAAATTAATCAGACATGGGATTCATAGAGGACCTTGAAAAGCTGTGATTTTCATGAAACCAAAAGAAATTAATAAATAGTATTTGTTAAACAGAATTTAATATAAAGAAATTGGGAAAAAACAACAAACATACAATATATCACTAAGTTTGTGCCAGAACATGAATTTTTTCACAACTGGCTACTGTGCAGTTGTACATTTTGAACTTCGATTGTACTAAGCCCGGATGTAGCAGAGGTATGTCTGTCAACACAGAGATTCCTGTTTTAAATATAGTATATAGTCTTAATTTTGAAATTAGTTCAATCTGGTTCTTCTTGGGATTGAGTGAATTAGCACAGACGATAATTAGAGTGAATATGATAAATCTAAAAATGTAGAATACAGCAGATAGAAATATTAATATATCTAATATGAAATAGTTTAAAATATCCATACACTGTTTTTTAATAACCGATAATATAGAAAACATAGCTTTTCATTTTTTGTTTATGGGGATGAATGAAGAAGAAATGAACAGAAAAAGACACTGAGACAATGACAGCTGCTGCAGATGACTGCATTGAAAGCAAAGATCCATAGGAAAATTTCCTTTATCACAACATTAAAATAATTTGAGGAAAAGTGAAAAGGACAAAATCGCTGAATTTGGAGCTCTTAAAAAACTGCTTGATGACAAAGCTACAAGAACTGAAAAATTCACTCTAAAATATTTTGGACTTTGTAAATAGTGTAGTGTAGACAAAGTAAAATAAACTTTGTTCAGTGACTACATTATTCTAATGCCTTGATGTAGGATGTTTAATATTAATGGGAAAGATATTAATGATCATAGTAATAAATATTATAAAATATAAAATATTATAATATTTTATAAATATGTACACTTTGTTATGAATATGTACACTTCATTATAAATATGTAACTTCATTATATGTACACTTCCTTATGAATATGTTCACTTCATTATGAATATGTACACTTCATTATAAATATGTAACTTCATTATGATATGTACACTTCCTTATGAATATGTTTGCTTCATTATGAGTATGTACACTTCATTATAAATATGTAATTCATTATGATATGTACACTTCCTTATAAATAAGTTCACTTCATTATGATATGTACACTTCCTTATGAATATGTTTGCTTCATTATGAGTATGTACACTTCCTTACAAATATGGCTTAGTATTTCTTATACTTATCATAATTTAGATCTTAATATTATTTATAGTTTCCAATACACTGAAACCAATCAGGAGACAATTCTGATTTTTATTTTACCTACAGGAATGATAAGACATTTATTGTGTTTCCAGTGGTCATGGCAACAATATCAGCATTGTTAAATGTCTGTGTTCAAGTTTTCATGACATTTTTTTGTGCAAATCAGATGTAATGGTGATCCATCATTAAAAGGAGACAGATAAGATACATGTGTTCATGTAATATTTGTTAGTTACTAAGGCTTGTTTGATACAAAATTCTTATCCACAGTCAAATATTTTTCTCTCATTTTAGAAGCAGATTAGCCAGTGAGATGGAAGTATGGGAAAATTCCAAAATGTGGCCTTTCTCCAGTATGGCGTATGAAAAGGAAACACCTTGTATACCAGGTACAAAAGAAATATGTTCCCCTTCATTTGTTGGTAATTGTTTTTTGTTGTTATTTATTGATAGTATCGAAATCAGTTATGGGAAGAACAGCATATGTTTATGCAAATGTTGGGAAAAGCAAGATATGAATTTAATATTCATTCAAGGTTGACAACCAAATACATGACAGCGAAAACCCCTCTGAGGAGTGCAGATCTCAAAAGAAACAGCCCATCTACATATTTTATATAAATAAATTTAATAAAAACATAATATTTTTAATACATTCATATTATTAAAAACAAATCTGTCTTCAGGATACATACACTTCAAAACTGTCAGCATATTGCTTTCGCCAAGAACAAGATCACTGTCATAAACAAGCATGAATATGATCCATGTTACAATCTGTTAAAAATATATGTTGATGGATGTTGTACACTTCAGATTGAATAATGTCTTTATGGTGTTTGCAGTATGTGCTATGAATTAAATGTGCTTCAATGTCAGACTCCATCAACTTGGAGTTTTGAAATTTAGTTTTGATGGGTTTTGCTTGCTTCACTGTTAAATGATTGCCATTTCAATCACAGGAAATGGGTTAGGATATTTTGCCTTCAAAAATGAAAGACTCTGTAAACTATTCTGGAAACTGCCTATTGTATAAGGTGTGACCCATTCTTTCTTTGCAAGTTGTATATGATGTGACCCTTTCTTATTCAGATTTGTCACACAGGAAGTGCACATGCATCCTGGTAAAAGGGCTTACAAATTTTTTTTCTTCCAAATGTTTTTTTTTTTTTGAAGACATACTATTCCAATTGTTGGTGATATCTAAGAGAGAAAACTTGTATGTATTTAAGTTTTGTTGCTTACTAAAGTAGTCTCCCATTTAAAATCCCATTTGTATATTGCTACTTTGCTGTCCCATTTAAAGGTTCAACTAGGCCAGAATTTTAAGAAGTTGCTTTGTCCATGGCCCAGGAGAGAGTTTTGTCTCACAGGGAGAGAATTTTTTTATATGCCAATCCATGATTAATGGGTTTTCTGAGAGAAATAACTTTGATCATTCACTTCATGATTTGGCATGTTGCTTTTATAGAGGAAACAATTGGGATGAGGATGTTCATTTGCTGTTGTTTGCTGTAAGAATCAGTTCAAGAATCATTAGGTTTTGAACTGTTTAAACAAGTTTTTGAACATACTGTCCAGAGACCATTGAAGTTATTAAAAGAAATACTTATATTTCAAGATTCCAAGATTAATCTTCATGAATATGTCTCTGATTTCGGTTGTAAGTTGTCAAAGCCTTATGAAGTAGCAATAACAAATCTTCACTCTATTAAGTCAAAAATAAAATTAAGGTAGGACAGATGAATTCTCTCAAGCAGGAATGTTTGAAGAAAGAAATTTGGTTTTTGCAGGAGGATGATTCCATTGAATAAAGTGAAAGTAACAGGAGTTCACATTGTATTCTTGTGCCAGATAATGCATTATGTGCATGTACTGTCTATAGAAAAGTCAACAGTGTCATGGATTAATTTTAGATACATTTTCCTCTCAAATTATATAGGAACACAACAGTAAATAATTCTACCAACTGAACTTAAAAGAGAAATGAGAGAACTTATCTCAACCTTGCATGAAATTCTAAGACAATAAAATGTTCTGGATGTAGTTCAAAAGTTAGATTTCAAAACATTCTAAATTGTGTAAACAAGGATAAACATTGAAATTAAATCAGTTAACAACTTTAACAAAAAAAAAAAGCATGCCAGGTACACCATAACTACTCTACCATCAAATCTGTCAAGTATACAAAATAAATTAAGTATAAATAACAGGTGTCATTTTGAACAAATCCATATACCAAGTAGGCAGAACTTCCTATCAGACTCACTGTTCCAACAGAATGAGTTGATTCACACCATAATGAGGTAGGTGTGTACCCATTTTTTAGTTTATGGGGAGTGGGTTCACAATGAAATAAAATTCAAAATTGCCTATCTTTGTGTCACAAATTGCAGATATGTAAACCAGAGCTTGCCAAATAGAAAGTTGAACTTGCCCTTATGCAAAAACATGTTTATGTATATAAACAGATATATGGACAGTTAGAAAAGGATTTGGAAATATATTTTTAAGTAATCAAGAGAAAGAGAGAGAAAGATGTTTAGGTAAAAGAACTTGAACTGAAAATTCAAACAACCAGTAACAATACTCTAACAGGGATAATCATTAATCTGCAATGATTGAATTTTCTTGAATATTTCATAGCATATACTGTTTATGTTTCTTTAAAACAGGTTCATTAGAACTAGAACTTCATCAAATTTCCATTTTTGCCTAGATAAGATTGCTGACTCAATCAGCTACATTAGCAATAATGAAAACTATTATGTTTGTAATGAGTTATTTTTACTCACAACTGAAGAATTTGTGAAAACTTAATTTGTCCATTTACATAAGATCTGTAACTAGTCACTTTGATGTGATGTGATTATGATTTTTAACATAGCTTTAACAATTTATCAGTCATATCACTACAATGTCTGCAGTGTGGCAGTTTATAGTGATGTGAAATTGGCAACATATATCGAAATATTTGGCATACTGACTTTTACCCACTTAATTCATTTGCTATGCAGTAGGTATGTGTCTCTTGTAATTGTGGTTGCCACATTTTTGGTACATTTTAACACACCTGGAATGAATTCCTCCAGGTGGTTGTTGTTAGATATGAGTGCCTTTTATTTCCAAACACACCTGTTAAAGAACTCTCAGGAGTTTTATTATTATCAATTAACACCTGTGGTACTCCCCTTAAAATCATTAACACGCATCAAATAAATCTTTGACAAGCCAGTTGTTTAGAGTCAACAAGCTCACAAACAACCTGTTGCTTGGTTAGGAACTGAAAGTCAGTAATTCCTCAGATACATGCAAATATTATAATTATAATGTAACTAATTAGTTAAAATGTGAATATTTATTCCTTATTTGTTCATTTTTCTGCAAATAGTAAATATTCATATTATTACATATGCACAATAAAATGTTTGAATAAACTTGACATTGACCGAAAGATAGAAATGATATATGATGGATGAAAGAAAATGGCCAGTTGTGTAATGTGGTACATATAAACACTAAATTAAGGCGCGTTTGTATTTTCTATAGTGATATTGCAGAGGAGAAAACTTGCTGACCATAAAGCAAAACGAATTTAATGTAACCCATTCCTCTCTCTGTCTCTGTACATCTGTCTGTCAAATCGTAATGGGTAATTATTTTCAAAGAAGATCAACAATTGATTTTAGTGGCAAATGCTGTTAGCACAGTATATACTACTGGAAAATAAATATAATGACAATCAGTTTGTTGTTACAGGGTTTACAGATCTTTCACCAGAGGAACTGAGATTGGAAGCATACGAAGCTCAGGCTACAGGGAACACACAGGCCTATGTAAGCACAGTACATTATGTTTGGAAGACCATTCCCATTTCACAGTCACCCTGTAAACCAGTTAAAGGGTTTTTTTTTCTAAAACATTCCTCTATATAGTATGATCCTACATATAACATGGGTTTGGTCATGGATCATAGAACATGGGTATGGTCATGG
Organism: Potamilus streckersoni; assembly: GCA_016746295.1. Classification (NCBI taxonomy): domain Eukaryota; kingdom Metazoa; phylum Mollusca; class Bivalvia; order Unionida; family Unionidae; genus Potamilus; species Potamilus streckersoni. The sequence goes on along the minus strand of JAEAOA010000332.1, from coordinate 1,866,197 downwards.
ATCTTTTAATATCAGTATTGCCAAGAATAATTTAATATTGGTATGGTCATGGATCATTTCATATGGGTATTGCCAGGAATAATTTAATATTGGTATACTCATGAATTTTTTTATATGGGTATGGTCATGACTTTTTTAATATGGGTATGGTCATGGATCATAAAAGATGTGTATGGTCATGGTTCATAGAACATTGGTATGGTCATGGATCATAAAACATTTGTATGGTCATAGATCATAAAACATGGGTATGGTCATGGATAATAAAACATGGATATGGTCATGGTTCATAGAACATGGGTATGGTCATGGATCATAAAACATTGGTATGGTCATAGATCATAAAACATGGATATTTTCATGGTTCATAGAACATGGGTATGGTCATGGATCATAAAACATTGGTATGGTCAGGGATCAGACAACATGTGTATGGTCTTGGTTCATAGAACATGGATATGGTCATGGATCATAAAACATTGGTATGGTCATGGATCATAAAACATTGGTATGGTCATGGATCATAAAACATGGATATGATCATGGATCATACAACATGGGTATGGTCATGGTTCATAGAACATGGATATGGTCATGGTTCATGAAACATAGATATGGTCATGGATCATACAACATGGGTATGCTCATAGTTCATAGAACATGGATATGGTCATGGATCATAAAACATGGGTATGGTCATTGATTATATAACACCTGTACTGTCAAGGATCCCATTTAGAACATGATTGTAGTTGTAATATAGAACATACCTTAATATCAGTCACTGTGCAATTTATTTTCCACAGCACTGTTGTACACATACCTTTTTTTCTTTCTGTGAGGAATTTAAAGATGAAGCTGCAACAAACGTCATGAAAATAGAATTGATGTTACAAATGGAAACCACTGTATTATATGAATTCTATATTGAAATCTTGAAGGAAATTTCTGAATATTCTTTTCAGTTTACCAGGACAACAAAACAAAAAACATATTTTCCCCACAGTTTTTATTTTCATGATATTGACTATAATATATTTTATTCTCATATTTATATGTTCAAAATAAAAGTATCTTATTTAATTTTGAAGATTTAAGGTAATTGTAGCATAAATGTGGTAACCTTGCAGTTTTGAATGAACCAAGGATTTTTATCTTCCAATTGTTGGTATTATTGTAGATCATTGAAATCTAATTTTAAATAAGGCTTTGATAAAATTTTCAACTCTGCATGGGGTCAAACCCAAGACATGCACTATTCAAAGCTGTTTGTTTTTGACCAACACTCTTGACTACTAGCCCCTTTGATGTGCACTAGCAAGACATTTTCTACTTTGTTTGGGAGTAGTTACTACACTAGTGTATTCAGTTATACTTGTTGATCATAATTGCTTCTTTACAGTTATCACCAGTATAAGCTAAAAAAATTCCAGCACGTTAATGTGCTAAATAACTTAAGTTGTTTGTATGACTCTGTTTGATATGAAGATAATTTAATACATTGAAATTTCTATTTCACAGATACAGAAATTTGCTAGAATTTAATACATTGAAATTTCTATTTCACAGATACAGAAATTTGCTAGAATTTAATACATTGAAATTTCTATTTCACAGATACAGAAATTTGCGAGTCTTGTGAATGAATTCATGATCAAGAGGAATGAACTGAAAAATCCTACACCAACATGCAGGCAATCATTGGTAATGTATAATGGACTAATCCTTCATTCAAAATATTTTTTATTGAAGAATGTGCACTGTTGAGCAAACATTTGATGAGTTAATTAACAGCTGCTTATGATTGGTTATGCAGTCCTACATTATTACACAAAGATTCATTAGAATCCATTATTCAAAGTGGGTGTTAGTGATTGATTAGAATTATTCAATCAAAGAAGTCTGAATTCTTTTCTGATGCCCAAGACAATAATAATTGTTTGTATCTTTTGAGTTTATTCAAGATGTTCAGAATTTTTAAAATGAACTGAAATTTTATCACATTTACAAAGGCAGAGAGGTTTATTTCCTTGCATCTTTTGCTGCAAAAAGAGGTTGTAACTTGTGTGAAATCCAGCATTGACATTTCCATTTAAAATTGTTACTGAAAATTTCAACTTCTACAATGCAAACAAGTGCTGAGTTGCATATCAAGAAATCGAGATAACACATATTACTTTTGCATAGTAATAACTTGGGTCAGAACAAGTTATGATATCAGTTTTAAACAAGTCAGTGAGTAAAAGTCCATCCTTAATGATAAACCACATTTTCACAAAATTTAGCAAAAGTTTACCAAAAATATCTTTAGTTTGCTTGCACCATTTTGACGATTTGTTAGGAAGCCAGTCTGGTCCTGTCATTGGAGAATTAGTGTAATAAGATATTTGTTATAAACTAAATAGCAGTACTTATTATTAAAACAAGGGATGGTGTCTTTCAATAAAACATGTTTTGATTGAAAGAAACAGAAGAAAGATATGCATTAACACTACTGGTTTTCTGACATTTTCAGATATCTTTCATAGAAGACTGCAAAAGACAAGAATCTGAAAGGTAATTTAAGAACAAGATTTCTTACGTGAATAAAATGTCTCCAGTAATTTGCAATCAGGGATAAGCATATTGTTTTTTGATCCTTTAAATTTTGCCCCAAAAGTTTATATGTAACTCATGACTGGAGTGCACAATTATTTTTGCTTCAATCATTTTTATTCATCAGCCATAAGAGAGTATAATATGTTATGAGGTCCATTTATCTAGGGGTTTTTCTGCACAATAATTTTAGCTGTCCACATTCTACATTTACTGAACTTTGTGGATGGCCTGCAGATGGTGTAAGGAAGAACCCAGTAGGCTTTGGGTTCTCATGTTCTGAGGTCAAGGGCACTGACCAAAACAACAAAAATATTTTCTGCACAGGAACTCCAATTCTTCATCAGCTATGAATTTGTGAATAGCATGTACTTTGGGTAAGGAAAATCCCTGTCAGTTTCAAAGTCATAAGGTCAGTGGTTAAGGCCACTGAACGATAGAAAAAAAAACTGGTTTCTGCACAGTAGCTTGGACTTTTTCCCGTCTACAGTTACTAGACTTTGAGGATGGCTTGCACATCAAGTAAGGAATAACCCTTTTGAATTGAGAATCAAAATGTCAAAGGTCAGGGTTACTGATCACTGGCTGAAAGAAAAAGACTTCCACACAATAACATTATTCCTACATTGTCCAAACTTTGGATTGTTGGATTGTATATAGGATAAGGAAGAAGCCAATAAATTTTGGGGTTAAAAAGGTAGAGGCCAAGATCACTGAATGAAAGAAGACAAATATTTTCTGTGCAAAAATTAGGACTATAAAACATGAGGTGAGTATACAATGTGCAGTTCATGGTACTCTTATTCTTACCTGTTTGTAAGGTACAGTGATAAGTGACAAAGTTTTTTAGTTCATGCATAAATTATCAAAAAAATTGAATACATGTCTCATAGTACTACACACACACCCAAAAGATCCCTGTAACTAACATTTCAAATTTTACCATCATAAGGTAATTTTTAGCATTTAGCTGATGACCAATTCCTAATTTTGTTTTTTTGAATGTTGCATATTGTCCTAAATAGCGTCATGGACCTTGGTGAGAGTGTGTAATTTTGTTAGCACTACTTCCTCATTTCAGCATTGCATATTGTCCTTAAAATAAGTTCTTCTTTATTAGCTCATATATGTATATATGTATGTATGTATGTATGTATGTATGTATGTATGTATGTATGTATGTATGTATGTATGTATGTATGTATGTATGTATGTATGTTTGTATGTATGTATGTATGTATGTGGTTGAACATACATACATACAACACAGTACTGGCTATATTGTGCTGATTAAAAGTTAAAAACTTTTAATTTTAAATAGATCAAATGTTAAAAGATAAAGATTACCAAAATATTTTTGTTAGAAAGGGGGCGAAATTTCATTGTCAAAATCACTTCAGTCTGAATGCATTTTCTGCATGGTAATTAATGTTTATGGAGACTTCTGAAAGATACATGGAGATGAGCTGTGTAATCATTGATTACAATCTGGTTCAGTATACTTGGAGCATGTAAAAACAATTTTGCTTCTCATGTCTTGCAGTCAAATTTTGTAAAGTGGTTTGCAAAAAGCCACATTGCATAGTTTCTGTTCAAATTTGAATTTCAATTAAAAATCTTGAAAAATATCTAAATATATTATACTAATACCATCAATAACACTTACCTCTTAATACCAAGTGCCTAGTGAGGCAGCTGTTAATACCATTTTTATAAGTCTTTGGTGTGACTTAACATCCTTTGTATGAATTGACTTCCAAAGTACCATATTTCTTCAATGGTCTGCCTGGATTAGGGTGGTCTTCCAAGACCCAAATGACAAGATATCTTTGGAGGAAAATGTGGTAGACCAAACAGGCAATGTCAGATTGTTAGGTACATGAAAGGTATATTAAAAAATAGGTATGTGGACTGAAAACCATATAAAATTAAGATTGATTGGTATTACAGAGAATGAAAAATGTGATGTTGTAACAGATATCAACTGATATGTGGTAATTATATCTAAACAAAACTCTTAATTGGAGAAGAAAATTAAAACAGAAGTGAAACTAAAGATGGAAATGAGTTTTTGTCAGCAACACATACACACATACATTCAAACTTTTACTCTTTTGGCACAATTATGTCACTTTTTAACCTAATTATGTCTTACATTTGCCTGTATATGGATTATGCATTTTTGGCACATTAAAAAATGAATTAAAAAATAAAGCAACAAGTTTTGCTTGTCATTTTTAACATCATATCTTTAGTCCCAGTCATCATCTACATTTGAGAATATTCTAAAAACAGAAGACTGCTTCATAAGAAAAGATTAAGAGCACATCTTTATCCTAGATATACATGTGCTTTCCTTGTTTTCTATTTATAGCAACTGTATCTGAAACATTTCCAAGAAACACAATGGTTTCTTCAATTTCAAATGTTGCCTGACAAATATATTATATTGATAATGTAGTTAGGTAATGGATCGGTCTGCACTTTTAAAGAAAATGGCAACAAATGTCAAGCAAACCATGTGTTAATGGTATTACTTTTGGATGTTATGTTAAAAATGTTAGAGCAGGTGGATCTTTTCAAATTTCAAAACATGTCAGATGAGAAAATGAACCAATGAACACCATTTTACAATATATAAGAGTGATGCATTACAGCACTCTTTATTCAAGAGCACATTGTCACATGTATTGCACAATTTGTGAACTTCATGATCATTCAGTGAAGTCATTGTTGTTGTAGGGCTTAACGCCATTTTTCAGCATATGATTAATGGTGGAGGAAGAAACCGGGATATATCCGGAAAGAACCACTGACCCATGAGAAGCTACTGGCAAGCTTTCTCACGTATCCACATTCACCGAATCCTAGACTCGAACCCACGCAGACAGGTGAGATGGCAGTGATCTGTAGTGGAGAGCACTTTATACCACTCGACCACTTCAGTGAAGTCAGACATATAGATTAATTAAAGTTGGTGTTGAATATAAATAATTTGTCTGTATGTTTTGTTGTTTGTATTTTGGTTCTGTTCAACATGGATATTGCCCATTTGGGACAAGAATTTTTACCAGGGGCAGAATCAGGTTAGTAGCACAAAAAATGCAAATTTGAGGGTTTTTTTCATACAATGTACTGTAATTATATCATGTAATGTATAGATTTTTATGCTCATATTACACTTTTATGCCACTTTTATCAGCAATAATAATACTTACATCACTGTCGGGGTTGGAATGTATGGACACACACTTCCATCTCAACTGCCAGCCCTTATAGTTCGTTTTGATTTTATAAAGTGGGGATAGGCTTATCTTAATAAATGATCTTTGGTCAAAAATTTGGCAATTCATTTATCAATTAAATTTATCTTTTTTAGCTCTGGAAATGGTCAAGTATCTCTTTTTAGCAGTAAGTACCTTTATATTTTTATTTTTAAGCTTGCTATGTCATAGACCAGCTTATGGTATAGTTCACACATATCAGTTTATGGAAAATCTATTACATGGTGGACCTTATTCCTTTCATGCTGTTTTCATCTGGACATAGTTGTCATTGTGGATTGTCCACATGCTCATAATGGATGGATTAATTGCCCCAGTGTGTAAGTCACAGTAGTATAATTATGTAATTGTGGGCATCCATTACATCATGTGGAACTTAACCCTTTTCTCAGCTACAATGCATACTGCAGAATGTTCCTGTTGTACACAAAGCTGTTTAATATATAAAGACTTGCCCACTAAAATGTGTATAGCAAGAGATGAACAATACATTTCTGAGCAAAGAGGGCTGAGACTAGGTGCTGCACAAAATATACAAAGTTTAATTACAGTAAATTTAATAAGAGACAGAAAAATTATGGTGTTAAAAAAATAAATTACAAAGAAGTATTAGAGGGTTTCATTCTGTTATTAAAATTTTTAAAAAGTGAGAAATGCAGTGATTTATTTTGTCACTCTTCCAGTCATTGTTTTCTTAACATCTACCCTCTCAGTGAAATAGACTCAGTGCTATTCAGAAAGTATCTTCTGCTAGTCCAGCCTATTTTTTGTTTATTTTCGTTGTTGCTTTATGGTTTAACGCCATTTTTCAGTACAAAATAAGCTATACATGGCAGCCAGTATAAATGGTGGAGGAAGAACTGGGGAAAACCTTGGAAAGAACCACTGACTCACAAGAAGCTATTGGCAAACTTTCTCACATACCCACATTGGCCGAAGCCGACTCGAACCCACAGCCTGTATAGTACTTGTGACCCAAATATGCATGTCCATGTGACACATTTTGTCATGAACTAGACATGTGTTTACTTTTATGTAGACATTTTTTTCATGGATGCTAGGAAGCATGTAATGCTGCATTCCATAACCAACAGCTTAACATATACACTTAGGATTGGTCATCTGACTTGTATTATTACTACAATGATGGGTGAAATTGATGAAGAAGTGTAATCACTTTAATATTTTTGGTTGGAGATAAATTTGTAGATATTATTGTTGTTAATGCAAAAGCAATTTATTTGATACTGTACCTTCTTTCAATCCATATTACAGATACTGCAAACTGTTCCCAAATGTCATGTGAATATTGTTTATCACTTTAATTACTAATTTGCTACAATTTGACCCAATTATCCTTTTTCAATAGTTGACCTGAATACAGATAAAACATTTTGTCATCAAAGAATGTGGATCTCAATACATATTTCACAGGGTTTAGAATTTAAGCCAACAGTGTGAAATTACTGTAATTATGCCAAATTATGCCCATAATCACCCAGATGGACTTAATCTTTGGGAACCAAAACTAAGCTTAAAGTGACTTCAATAAAATTTGGACTAGCACAGTTAATGGTAATAATAATTAAAGGTTAACTGCCAGATAATATACATGTACACAGCACAGAAAAAAGGGTGATGAAGTCAGAACAGAAAAAATTCATTGAAATCACTTTGTTAATGAAATAGATGATTTTAAAAAATTCTTGTAGTTTCTCATCAGCAGTGTTTTTTTTCACATTTTAATAGTAAAATTACATAAAAATGTTTTCATAGTATAGCTCTTTTTTTAAATTTAATTTTAGTATGTAATCCCATATTATTCTTATTTGAATAAACATTGGAAAGAATTAGGATATGCATGTTGTAATGTTCCAATGTTCTTGTTCAGATATGTCTGATTTGAATATTTGCATTTTCAAGTTTAAATAATTTCTACAAAATGGATCTTGGAAATACCATGGAAATAAAAGGAAACTATGACAAATTGATAGCCAGTACACAAAGTACTTTTCTGAAACATCCTTTATTAGTAAAAAAAAAAATCATCAAGGTCACTGCGTGACATAGATCAATATGTAAATTTATGCTGCTAAGAGGTACATAATTACATTTTAGTTAGGCAACTTTTCTGATGTATGGTCCATTATGGACAGGGGTGGGAAGATATAAACCTCATTTGTTTTTCTGTTACATCTATTTATGTATCACTAGCTTGGCCACTAATAAATACCACAAGAAATAATACAACTCTATAATTTGTACTGGTAAATGTATGAAATTTACAACCGCCATGGTCATGTTTACAGTTTGAAGGTTTCTCCCATCAGTTTGTTTAGTGTATTGACTCATGGAGCAAATACAGTAGAATCAGTGAGGGTGCCATAAAACCCACTGCTGCTGCAATTAAATCTGTAACAGACTTCCCCTGGATGGAATGAATTTCCAGACTGGGTGGAAGTCCACCAGACTGAGTGGACCTCCACATGTCCACTGGATTGAATGGGCAATCCATAAAACGTGATGCATGTACTACTGTATGGCTTACTGTCCAATTTCCATATGTCTATTAGTACAAATTTATTATAACTCCTACTCCCCCTGAAGTACTTGGAACTTTACACACATGTTTATTCCATGGATTAGTTGGTCCTAATAAAAAATGATGATGTTCAGACATCCAATAAAAATGCCACATTGGCTATCATTAAAATGTTATTGCTACTTCTTCTGCATACAAGGTCATGTCAGTATTGCAATTTCACTGAAAGACTTCTTATAATGTCTAGTTGGTCCTGATGAAAATGGTGCCAATCTGATGTCAAATGTGTCCCCATGGCAGCCATCTTGCAAACATTGTTATTGCTTCTACTTACCAGAAAGTTGTATCAATCACTGGAAGACTTCTTATGGTGTTGAGTTGATTTTAAATTAAATGATACCAACCTAAAAGCCCGTATGACTGTGGCCATCTTGAAAATATTGCTACTTCTAGATGGAAAGTCATATCAACATTGACTTTGTATCATGTCTAGTTGGTATTAAATATCTGTAAATTTCATTATAATTTTGGCAAAAAATGATATTCATTATTTGCTCTATAGTAAGATGAAGTAGTTAACTATATCAAACCAGTACTAAAAAGAATCCAGTAGTTTGTGAAAAAATATAAAGGCACAAATTTATTTTCTAATGAATTTTCAGATAATGTTTGCCCCAGGCAAATAATCATGCCAAATTTTAACTCTTTCTCAAGACTCTGTAGGTTTACAATGAACTGTCTACCTAATCAGAATTATTTGCAGCAGTTGACTATGATTTTTATATTTATGATATTGTCTTATTTAAGTTTTTAAAACTTTATTCTTTTTTAGGTTCATTGTCTACCTCATCATCACCTTTTGGTGTTGGAAGTGGGAACACAGGTGACACACAAGTATTATTCGGGAAACCAACCCCTTACTCTTTTTCTTCTCTTGGACTGTTTGGCAAGCCAGCAAGTACATTTGGTCAACTGTCTAGTACATTTGGTGAGCAGCAAAACTCCTTTGGACAGCAGAGTAATTTTGGACAAAGTTCTATTGGACAATCTACCTTTGGACAAACATCAGTTCAAGCTTATAGTACTTCAAGTCCCTTCTCAACCCCTACTACATTAAGTACATCAGGTTTATTTGGAAAAGGACCTAGTACTGGTGCAACATCATTTTCCTCTCAAGAGCCCAAAACAGGATTGTTTGGAAGTGGGAACACAGGATTTGGGTCCCCATTCGGAAGTCAGCAGACACAAAATTCAACTGTTTTTGGTGGTTCTCTGTTTGGCTCTCCATTCTTAAGTCAGGGGCAAGCTTCTGGCAATACATCTGGATTTGAGATCCAGGGGGCACAGGGAGGGGTCCAGGAATCTTCTCTGTATACTCCTATGGATCAATTGACAGAGGATGAAAAGGAACAATATGTATCCCCAACATTTAGCTTAGGAAGAATCCCAACCAGACCACCACCTAGAGAACTGTGCTTCTGATTTTTGTTTTAAATCTACTTTTTCACAAGTTGCAAAATGAAATCAGAACATAAAGTGACCTATTTTTAAATGCAAAAAGAAGAGTCAACTTGTTGGTTTCTTGTTTGCATCTCAATAAAAACATCTGGAACACTTGTTTATTCATATTCTGCAAATTATTTGTAGAAGCTCTCAATGACATTTGCAGATCACTGACATCTCACCTTTGTTAATGTGGGTTTGAGTTTTAGCTGGGTAATTTTAGACATGTGAGAAAGTTTGTCGGTAGTTTCCTATGGGTCGTTGGTCCTTCCTGGGTTCATGCCCTACCAAATATACTGGCTGCCATATACAGTCTATTTTGTGCTGAACATTGGTTTTAAAATCCCACACAACCAACAAACTATCATTATTGATACACTTTGGTATTTTTCTTTAATTTCTTTTTGTTTTAATTTTTTTGTAATTTATGGCCATCATACACTTACATATAAGATTGTATTGTATTCAGTACTAATGCCTATAGTGCCAGCAGTGTTGTCTGCAAGATTGCCTTTAGCTAAGAATACAGCAGCACTGACAAGTGTCATACTTAATTTGAGATTTTAGAGGAGATATTGTTTTTGTTGTCACAGAAAATGGTCTTAAAAGAATTTCACAAAGAATCATAGAGAAAATATTTTGTGGATAAGATGATACAGTTTTCAATTACTTCACCAACAATGGGCAGGTTTGATCAATCATTTAAATTTAAAATAATGTATATTATTTGTGAAACTTAAACATGCATTACCAAATGAATAAAAGATACAAAAGTACTGTATTTCTTTTCCATGAAGATAAATACTAAAAAACAAAAACAATCTGACATCAACATGATATGGAGATAGAGCATCCACATTGTTCCTCAAAATGTTTTCAAGGTTGCAAAATTTGTTCCACTGCTATTCAGTACAAAATTAGTGTCTTGAGGAATGCTGTTCTTTAGCTACACATTAACACAGATTTTTAGATTTTGAAATCTTAATAAGGTCTTAAAACTGTGTGATTAATTGCAATATCAACATTATTCTTGGCTTGATGAAGAAGAAGGAAAGTAATTCAGTATCCTTTAATGTTGGTGTCAGTTTCAATATATTTAAGAGTCCTAACCAAAAGAGAAGACTCACCTATATTTAATGAATCCTGAAGTTATGAAGCTTGGATGCACCCCAGTAAGTACAATAGGATTACCTCAAAATCAGGTCACTATGACATATATTTCATGCTTCACTGGCTCCTTCCTTTGAGATTGCCCCATAAATCATATTAATCTGATCATTCTCTAGCATCATCAAGACACTGTGTCATCAGTGATTACCTCTGGTTGTACTTTTAAACTTGAATGCAAAAACAACAAAAAATGAAGGACATTATTTTGAGAAACAATTAGAGATGTTTGTGTCCCAATGATTGTTCAGTTTGGTGTTTAGTGAAATGCTGAGAATCACATATTTTTAATATAAAACTTTAGATAACAGATAACAAATTTGATAACTGAAATTGTCCTTGAAAAAATTGAACTGCTTCCAAAATATGACAATATCAGAATCAAAGTTAAAACTTAAGGCAAAATAAAATGTGGAACATTTTTCTTCAGATTGTGTTAATTGCTGTATTTTTGGGTCATAGAACAGCTTATGGGATGGTCTGTTGTCCATCACCTTTCCATCCATTAGCATAAGTTAGTTATTTTGATATCAATTTTCATCTTAAACACTTGGAGGATTGCCTTGAAACTTTACATAGTCCTCCCATGGTCTAGTTGGTTATAAATGGATAATGGTGATGCTTGGACATCCAACATTAATCTTGTCATTACAGCTCTACTTGTATGGATTGTCATGTCAACATGGGGTTTTCACTGAAACACTTCTTGTGATGTCTTGTATTCTTAAATGAAATTGTACCAATCTGACTTCCAATATAGCTGCCTTAACAGATGGTTTTATGAAATAAGATTTTCACTAAAAGACTTTTTATGATGTTACATGGTTAAATAGTGCCATCCGACATTCACTATGGCCACCATGGTAGCCATCTTGAAAATAATTTTATCATTACTTCTGAATGGATGGTCATGTCAACACTGGCTTTTCACTTAAAGACTTCTTATGTTGGTACCAATCTGACATCCAGTGTGGCTGCGAGGGCAAGTATCTTGAAAATCTTGTCCTTAATAGATGGTCATATCAGCATGAGGTTTTGATGATGTCTATCTGGTCCTAAACAAAAATGATATCAATCTGACATCCAATATGGTGACAATGGCAGCCATCTTAAAAATCTTGTTATTACTTGAACAGAAAGTCATATTGTCTTGCAGTTTTCATCACAAGACTGCTTATGATGTCTAGTTAGTCGTAATGGAAATGATGACAGTCTGATGTCTAGAATGATCACCAAAGCAGCCATCTTGAAAATCTTGTTATTGCTACTCTTAAATGTAAAGTCTTATCTTGAAAATATTGTTATTGCTCCTCTTAAATGTAAAGTCATATCTGGAAAATATTGTTATCTACTTTTCTCATAATGGATGGATAAATCAACTTCTGGTTTTCTAATTTCTCTGGTTTTCAGTACTTGACATCTTATAGTTCATCCAAAATGACAGTGGTGCCAGTCATACATCCAATATGGCTACCATGATGACTGTCTTAAAATCTGCCACTTCTCTTCCAGAATGGATGATCATTATGACAGATTTTCCTCTAAATGAAAATTGTGCAAGACGTACATCCAGTATGGCTGTCATGATAACTGTCTTAAAATTCTTCTTGTCACTGCTCCACCTGAATAGATCATCACTATCACACACACACACACACACACACACACACACACACACATATATATATATATATATATATATATATATATATATATATATATATATATATATATATATATATAATAGACAAGGCAAACAAAAGAGAAAACCATTGTGTCAGCAAAACTTTACATGAATGTTTCTACAGGAATTAAAGAATTAAACCTTTGAATTTATTTTGTTTCACCTAGTTTATTTCAACTTGTGGATGCAGGAAAATATTTTTTATTGATCTCAAAATCAATGAGACATAAGGACATGTTATTTTTTAAAAATTTTATGTAAGTGTAAATTATATCCAGGATATTTCATTGTTATATATATAAAATTAAATTTTGATCAGTCCTTAATTCAAAAATGTATCTCCATCACAAATATTATTCATGGCAAGTACATTTATATTGTGTATTTAAATATATAGCACAAAATCCATCAAATTTGTACTACTCGAATGAAGTTATGGCACATCATTTCATTTCTTCTAGGCAGCATTATATAATGCAAAGGACTGACTTAAATAAAATCAAACACAATAGTAGACCTAATACCTAGAGAGATGTTTTATCAAAATTATCTTTAAAAGAGACTAAAAAATGTACAATCATTGATTCCCAATATTTGCAGTTTTGCTTAAGTTTTATATTACTAATTTTATGATGTTATCAATTGGCATTGATTTAATAACATTAAAATACAATTAAACCTATCCTTGGAGCCTACTTATGTGAACTCCATGGTTTCTTAGAGATTAGCACATTATGTAACAAAATTAGCTCTCAAGTTAAGAATTTTGTCTGAAATAACAAGTTATCTTTCAAATCAAAAGTTAGATTTTATTGTATTGTGATTTACATGTGTCTTAATATGTGAGTTAAACAGCTTGATAATTTTTTCGATAAACGGAAAGAATTTAAAAGGCCTAGGAAAATTAACCATCTTACAGATTCAAGGGACATAATTTTACTTTACCATTGATTTCTTAATATTAGATTTATTTAGAATAAGAATTGAAATATCCTATATAGAATAAAACTCTAAAATTTTAATAAGATTTTTAGAAAAAAAAGCAATCAAAACACTGATATTTGGGGTGGGAGAAATGAACTTTTCTGCATATGTCATGAACAATTATAATTTCATTTTTCTGTGAAAAATATTGAAAACATTCATTTTCAGTTTTATTTTCTTGCATCAAAAAATGCACTTGAACCTGCTTTTATTAATACAAAAGGTCATAAAGCCAGCAGATCCTATGATCTGGCCAATGCGCATTGTGCAGATTCCAAATCAATTAAAGTGCATAGAGCTTCTAAAAATTAGGCACACTAATAAGTCCACATTATTATTATTATTATTATTATTATTATTATTATTATTATTATTATTATTATTATTATTATTTTTATTATTATTATAAAACAGTTGATATTTTAATAGTTTCAATTTTGTCTCAAAAACCACTAAGGTGGCACTCTACAATTTTATATTTTGTGTACAGTTATATTTGCAAAGAAAAAGAATTTACCAAGTTTTCCTCAGTAGCTATATTAGCTAGTTAGAAAAGATACCTTGTTTATCTTGGGTATTTTTAAAAGAACTTTTAGTTCCATTTACGTTAGTGAATGATTGATGGGTGTAATATGGGCTATAGAGTATATATCTTGACCATAGTTCAGATGTGCACATATAAAAAAATCTGCTTGCTCAGCTTGTTTATATTCACTTCCTGGACTTAAGAGGTAAATTTGAAAAGTAAAGAGCTGCTAACCATTTTTTGATGACTTTTTATATACATTATTTTGTATTCATTGCACTTTCTCAAGTTGTATTGTTTAGTGTGGCAAATTTATTTTCCTGATTTCAATAACTGCTAAAAATAGAGTACTTTAGACTTTTTCAGGCTGATTTTTCAAGCACATGGAAGCAATCATTTTGGTTGTACAATTTTCACAACATTTTAGCCACAGTGCATCAAATTAACATAGAAGTATGCCAACATTCTCCATTGTGCATGCTGCAGATGCAAATAACTTCACCTTTATCTAACCTGTCAATCTCTCAGAATTTCTTATCGGTAGAGCTCCCCCTAAACCAATTTCAACTAAATCTTGGCATTGTGGTCTTTTGTGTGTACAGATGATGTCAGTTTACCATTAAATATGCCACACATTAAAAATCTAAAACCGTTTATAGAATTTGACAGAAAACTAGAGGCATAAGGGATTTTTGTATCATTACAAAAAATGCTATTTCTAAATCAAATGTTCCCATCCTAACTATAATGGGAAAAAACTTGAAACTACGTTTCAAAATGAAATTGGCAGAATTTAACCAAAGTTGATATTCTGGCATGAAGACCTTAGAATTTTGTACAAATGATTTTATTTCACTATCAAAAATAGCTATAATGACTAAGCATCCATTCAGCAATTTCTCAAAACCACAAAACAGACTTTGAAAGGAAACATGCTGGTTTAAAGTACCTTCAGATTTATTCAGATTAATCCAGCTTCTCATGTGGCCATCATTAATAAAGATATTTATAATAACTAATTGTAACTACTTTTCAGAATCTTGGCAGAATTAGACCAAACGTGATGAAGCATTATGTCATGATAAACTACAGATAATATTCATCATCAAATATGTCTGCTGTTACTAGGTGGAGAAAAATACATATAATTTATATTTGTAAAGGACAGTCATGAATGAAATCAAACAAAATAGCAGTCCTAATACATGTTTTTTGTAGGAGAAATGTTTTATCAGTTGTCTTTCAGGGACACAAAAAATGGAAAAATATTAATAAAAAAAATCTGTTGAACAGAATTTGATCAGACAAGCTGAAAGCAAATGATGTCTATATAACATCAAATTTTGATGCTCTTATGAAAAATAGCAAATTATTCTGATATTCCATCTAATGTAATACCAAATATAGAGACACCTTTAAATAGTTATTTTGATAACATGCAGTCAACAACACTGGAAGAAATTTCTACAGTAATTTTTTCCTGAACCTAGATTTCTTGGTCAGCTTCGCTTGCATTTGGGTTTCAGGCAGATGTCAACTTGGAGAGTGATATCTGGTCTCTTGGGCTTCTTGTTTGTCAATTGAATGTCTCTCCAGTGATGAATGTTATTGAAGTTAAGATTATACTTTACCATTTGCAGAATGGCATATATTCTAATCAGTGGCCTCTACCTTTACCATTTTGATCTGGCATTCATAAAGAGTTTAACTCTGATATGAAAACTCTGATTTAAGAAAAAGAACACATCTGAAGAACGTAAGATTAGTTTTGAATATTTTTAATAATTTATCTTGGTGACATTGATATTTGATCTTGTGACCTTCAAATCTCTAAAGAACTTGTCTATCCATTGGCAAACTAGTATCGGACATGAAGAAAATCAACTAGTGGAAGTAAGAGATATTTTCCTTTCACAAAAAGATAAGCTGTGAGGAAGATGGACTGAAAAGCTGGTAGATGAACAAGTCTCCCATTTTTGTAATGATCTTTTTTAATGAGACAGTAATTTTGTTACCAATCAGATAAGACAACAGAAGCTATAGTTACTGGTATCTTCCTAATCTTGTTTGGAATTTTCCCCAAAAGTAGTTCACTATTCAGCCTTTTTCTCCTTGATCCATTATCTCCATGTAACCTTAGGAATTTCATTGCAGTATTTTACAAAATATATATGGAAACAATTTAGAGAATTTACTTATATAACTTATAACAATTGAATATGGTGATCATAATCTTTGACCTTTAACTTTCTATGCCCTTGAGATACTTCATAAGCCATCATATCTAATTCATTCATAACAACTGTATTATTGTCTCAGATCACTGTAGGTGGTGCATTTTTCCTGATTTTGAGTGTAAGGAATTCTCCATCAGAACTTTACAAAATCCAGTGTAGTTTGCCATGAAATACATCTCTTATAAAATTAAGCTAAACAAAATTGGAATGAACAGGAAGTTTTGATAGTTATGCAGACATAGTGAAATTTCTGTTAAGGAAGTCAAGCATTTTACTAACATTAATCTGATAAGTTTCATAAAACATGCAATTTTTAAACTATATGTTAAGGAGTAAATGCCTAATTGGCTTGACTTCCATGCACTACAAAACAAATGTTTCTAAGTTGTAAATATTTTATGTTACAAAAATCTGTTAAAGAAGAAAGGATTTAAAATAGTTCATGATCTCTTAAAATATGGTTTTGTACAAGCTAAAAATGGTAAAGGCAATTTAGAGGATGATAATATGGTTTTAATGTATTTGACAAATGAAACAAATGAATGGAAGGGGATGTTCAGAAGATGATTTAAAAGCAAACAAATCTTCCTGTGAGTCTGATTCTGTTGTACACAAATGATTATGCAGCAGATACCAGTATACTTGATTTTTCTCTCTTGCTAACAGGCAGCAGAGCACACTAATATTTTATTCAATCAATCGATCGATGATCATTTTCTTCTCCCATGTACTTTACCTGTTGAAGCAAATTAGCCAAGTGATGAACTTAATAACAATATTGTTTACCTTTACATTTCCTTGACTACACTGGCTTGGGAAAAGACCTAATAATATAATGAATTTAGTAAGGGATCTAGTGAGTCTGTGTAACCTTAGCTGATTCCATTTTTAAAAACATTGAAGACTATTTTCTTTTCAATTGGATATCAAAGCCAAAGTAGGTCAGGTGACCCAGGCTAGAACCTGACTATGCAACATGCTTTTCTTGTCCCCTATCACTTTATTTTTAAACAAAATTTCTTTCCAAATCAAGCAAATTATAACCATCTGTTCATATTCTCCTTTTGCATTCAAGCAAAACTTGAAATTTGACTAATAGTTCATAACCCAGATCTTACTGAAACATAATTGGCTGGTAGAGTCTGTAAAGTATTGTGGCTACCTAGTCACATTAAGTGTAATGAAAGGGAAACAAAACCAGTTTAAACCCTGTTTTCACTCATTTTAAAATGGAAGATTCCATATACTAAACACATTTGGTATGTTTCTTTACTTGGCAAAATGTTGTGATTGACAACTCCACAAACAAACTTCATTGCATCAAGCCCATCACTGGAGATTGGAATACATCATATAGAACAAAAAGCACAGATGATATGGTATTGTGCCAATTGCATATAGGACACCTCTGATAAATTTATGGCTTCTGAAGGGTAAACCACAATCAGAATGCATCATCTATTGTCCTTGACAGTGGAACACATTCTAGTAGAGTATATTGACTTCCATCCTGTGTGACAAAAGTTTTGTTTATTGTTTGGTTTTTTTGCATTTATATATTTACTTGGTTAAATTTCTTTATGATGATGCACGACTATAGAAAATGATGTTCTTGTTGAAGGAATTCAGTTCTTATATCAATTTTGACAAGATACATATTAATTTTAAGGATTTTATGGGGTTTTATCTTGTAGTTTACCATATATACATTTTACAAAATTTTAAGATCTTTTTCTTTTATGTTTATCCATGTTGAGCTGTTTGAGAGCCAGATATTAACAAAATTTTCAGACTTGAAGATTCCCTACTGACATAAAATATATCAGGATGTTATCAGATTTAGCAACCTGTGTGAAATGAAAACTCAACAAAAAACATTGAACCCACTACTGGAGAGGGGTGTCCTTGACAGAGAGGTGAGTTGCAATTGTGCTGATCAAACGCATATACCTGACTCATGCATAGCTCCTGAAGGGTGAACTTCAACCAGAATGCATACCCTGCAAGTATCACTGACAGTTGAACACATTCTTGTTAAGTGTTTCAATTTCCATCATTTGAGACAGAAATATTTGATGTAAACAAATTTTAGAGATTATAAGGGGAAAAAAATTACAATTTTGCAGTGGAATGTGGTTTAAACAACAATGTTTAGTGTTTAGTCATGTTTATAGGATGCAAAATGTGTTATTATGAATTAATTTACATAATTTTAACATGTTTGCATCTTATATCTTGTCATGCTTAATGTCATGTTCATTTGGATGGGTTTCATAACCAAAATATTTGTGCAATTCAAATTTAAATTTGTTAAATATTTTACCTTTAGTTGGAACTACATAGCCACTTTTGTGCTGAGTTGTCATATAGGACTCGCTGTACCTATGATATAGAAAAGTGGGAACCAATCTCCAAATGGGTGAAGATCAAATAGAATATATATGGTTGAAAAATAGAGTATATAAATGTGTTTGACTGTCCAGGATTGGTTGAAAATGAAAGTAAAAGTTTAAGAAAAATAATCTCTTGAGAGATTATCATAGTTGTAACTGAACCCACCCCCTCAAACAAGGTTTTTTTTTATTGACAGAATTTTAGCCCTTTACAGATTTGTATTTAAAAGACTACTTACTGAGATTAGCACCTGACTCTTTGGTGCAATATAATTCATACACGTGTAGATCCAGACAATTCTGCAGATCATACGGTTTTGTTTACAAAGAAACTCTCATCCAGGATTTATCTATTCTGATAATTAAAACTTTGATCATGAACACTCAAACATTTTAAGGTGGGGCCCCAAGTGGCCGAGTGGTCTAAAGCGCTGTCCGTTACGGATCACTGCCATCTCACCTCTATCTTCGTGGGTTCAAGTCTAAGATTCAGCGAATGTGGATATGTGAGAGAGCTTGCCAGTAGCTTCTCGTGGGTCGGTGGTTCTTTCCGGTGATTTCCCGGTTTCTTCCTCCACCATTAATACTGGCTGCCATGTATAGCCTTTCCTGTGCTGAAAAATGGCGTTAAACCCCACAACAACAACAACAAACATTTTAAGTAATTTAATTTTCATATCATGGTGCTTACATACTTTTACTATGAGATCTGATTTACATGTATTACCAAAGTCCTTTAGGACTTATGGTACTAATACAGTTTCCATAGTAAACCTATGCAGACACCATGATATTAAATATTCAATAACTTAATTTTTTTTTAGATTAACATATTATTTGCATTGATTGTCACACCTGGAAAGTTCAGTAGTGAGAAACAAATGTAGAGACTATACAGTAAAATTAATTGTGTTCTATGATCATATATATTTATAACTGGATGGTACTGTCAGTTCTTTGATTCGTATGAAGCCGACCTTGACCATTTGATAAACAGTTGTCGATTTAGAAGGTACTGCAGTTATTAGGCCATAGTCTCCATGATTTTATACATGACGAAATTACTTTTACCGCAAGTTCGAACGATATTGCAACACATTGAGATTGTAACTTTACCCGGATATTTTTGTTCGAAGACACCTCTGGAATTTCAGCCAATCAAAAGAAAACGTTTCTTCACTTCTTCAACCAGATTAAACATGGAGGCCTTTACGAAAGATAACGTTGTGCCAGATGTCATTGATCAAGTGCCGCCAAAACTATTAAAAGTGTGTGACAGCTACTTTTGTCAAGCAATTTCGCTACTTAATACACCACAACACTCATTTGGATATATACAATATATAAAATGTTGTTACTAATCATGTATTGCAATGTTCAAATGTAGCCTGGAACGCTGTATTATGGGATACTTAAAACACAGGAGTCTGCAGTTTTATCAATAAAGCACGACGAAATTTCTGAAGCACGACGAAATTTCTGACTACATGAAATCACCTTAACGGTACCGTTAAGGTGATTTCATGTAGACAGAAATTTCGTCGTGCTTTATTGATAAAACTGCAGACTCCTGTGCTTAAAATTAAACGTTCTTACATATTAAAACTTTTGCTATTGCTGCTTATTTATGATTTGTTAAATTTTAGTGAATCTCTCTCTCTCTCTCTCTCTCTCTCTCTCTCTCTCTCTCTCTCTCTCTCTCTCTCTCTCTCTCTCTCTCTCTCTCTCTCAAACTCCTTGTCAGAAGAAGCGAGTAAATAAAACAGCAAAAGTTGGCCGACTCAGCACATGATAGGCTATACATGGCGGCCAGTTATAATGGTGGAGAAAGAAACCGGGAAATTCGGAAAGAACCACCAACCCTCGAGAAGCTACTAGCAAACTTTCCTACATATCTACATTTGCCAAATCTTATACACTAACCCACGCAGACAGAGATGATATGGCAGTGAACCAGATTAATGTAAACTGGGGAAACTCGACAATGCAGGTGTAAAACTTTGCAAAAAAAAAAAGTAATGTTTATTTTTCATTGTAAACTCTTTAAAAATGTTGACAGTTTTAGAGTAAATTGTGTGCTGTAAGATATTGAGTTCTTACTATACACAACCATTAGATGGCACATGTTCAAACATAATTGGAAAATCCCATTTGCCCAAAATATAGAGCTGGTGATAATACAGCCTTGCAATATATATATATATATATATATATATATATATATATATATATATATATATATATATATAAGACCTAAATGTATTCAGATCAGTCTGCTGAAAGTCACAAGACTGGCCCAAAACACTGCAACCAGGATACATGTATACAATAAAAATAAAATAAAAAAAAACAAATGTGATTATTTTTGATTTTTGTTGACAAAGCTAATGAAATCCCAGCATTGTTTAATTACTGAGTAAGCTGGATAGGATTTCATGGTTTTTGCTAGCAATGGAATATCAACAAATTGTATATTAACACCATTTCATTACTATTTGAACTAAATTTGATAAATTGATATCAAAACGTTAAAAATGAATACATATTTTATATAATATTGCCTGTTTACTCCAAGACCAACCTGTGCAATGAAAATTATTATATGCAATGGAGATACCATGAGTTATTAACTTTTATTTAGTGATCTTTATCTCAAAATATTGATAAATATATTTTATTGGTTATTTTTATTTTTGAGATTTGATTTTTGACATTTTCCAGTCATATCACTACGATATTTGTGATAGTTCACAGTCATGTCTAGCACTGGGGTTATCATGCACCAGACATGTAGCAACAAGCCCCACCCAATCACATTCTGACACCAGGCTGACCAGTCCTAACACTAACCTCTTAATACTAAGCAAACTGCAAGGCAACTGTTCAATTTTTATAAGTCTTTGGTATGACTTGGCCTATGTTCAGACCAGCAACCTCCTACATCCCAGGTGGATGCACTTACCACTTAAGCCACTGGAACAGTCTTATTATTATGTTATTAACTTTGCTGAAAAAATGAGTTTTATATGATAGTGACAGGCCTAATGTGCAATAGAAATCTACATGCTTTATCAAATGAAGTATTCTAAAAAATCTTTATCGCTGAAGTATATGAAAGAATATGTTTTTAAGTTAAGATTTTAATTATTTTAATTATATGTTGTTTTTTGTGGAAAAAATTCTGCAAATGGAAATGATAAGTCATAAAATAATATAATTACCAAATTTGTTGACAGTATAAAGCAATGGCATAATGAAAACAAAGTACTGGTACATTGTGTATTTTAGTCATACTGGAGTTTTATCCAATTGTCAGTAATCACCAAGGGAAAGAAATCTTTTGGTTTTAATACAAACCAGGCAATAAGTACGAGAAATTTAAAGAAGTAACTCTATTTAAAAAAATGTAAAACAAAAATACAATGTTCATGTCTAACAAATGTATGATTACTTAATGAAACTTAACATTTCACATGGTCTGAACCAGACTGCATCCTTTTTATCAGGCTTGTGTTACTAATGATACATGTAAGATCTCGTTAAAGTTATTTTTAGTTTTTGTAAAAATTGTTTGCAGTGATAAAATGTTAATATTAGGATTTCTTTTTCACCTTTGCATAACACCAACTTTCAAGTTTCTATAATGTATCATTGGCAAGGCTGATCAAATCCCATAGCCTGACTTAAAAAAAACTAAAAAACTATTCATTTTCAAAGTGAACAAGTAAACATTTCCAAGTAGCTAGTAGGGGCCCCGAGTGGCCGAGTGGTCTAAAGCGCTGTCCGTTACGGATCACTGCCATCTCACCTCTGTCTGCGTGTGTTCGAGTCTAGGATTCGGCTAATGTAGATATGTGAGAAAGCTTGCCAGTAGCTTCTTGTGGGTCGGTGGTTCTTTCCGGTGATTTCCCGGTTTCTTCCTCCACCATTAATACTGGCCGCCATGAATAGCCTATCGTGTGCTGAAAAATGGCGTTAAGCCCAACAACAAACAAACAAACAAACCAAGTAGCTAGTCAAGGACCAGTGCTCTTTTCCTATTTTAAAATGGAGGTAAGTCCAAATTTTTATGCTTTAATCACTTTACCTTTATCTACCTATTCATGCCCTCTGGTTATACTGGATGCATGATTCTACCCCTCACCATGTGTTCCGTTGCATGAGTATCAGACACCAGTTGTTATTGATAACTGTCACATGTGCCCATTTTCTTTTACTGTTGACAGCAATTTTTGTGCTAAGTGACCAAATTATAAGCAAATCAAGCATCAAGTAGGACAAAGCCAATGTGATTAATTAGCAGTTTTTGAAGTGGCTTTGTTGTATTTCCAGATCAGGAATGTCTCTTATTTCAATCTAGCACTTCAGTGTAATTAAACTAACAAAAAAATTATCGACATTAGTGTTGGCTTCCTTTATGAACTGTTTAAATGACATTAAGTAGTGATTATATCTTTTTTAATTGATTATGCAATTGATAAAATATTGTATTTGAAGCAAAACATTTTCTGTACATGCTGGCAAGTGTCATAAATATTCTGTGCTGCACAGACCTTGTGAAATACAGAAAGGTCATGAGACTCGACTGGTATGATCTTGAATGTGTCAGTTGTATTGACATATACAATGGTTAAATTTTCACCATGTGCCAGTTTGGGATATTGTTTGCAGTCATTGCCAAACATCTTTCTTTTCAAGTCCATAAATTCAAGTCAAGGATAACAATCAACCCAATATAGCTGAAAATTTCACTGCTTCTTGATAGTATTATAATTGATGTTTATTTGCTGCCACAGATTCTGTTTTTATGGTTCTTTGGAGAAATAATTATCTCGCACACAATGTTAGTTGTAGTTTACCCCTTCATTTTCACATTTATTTTCCTTTTCTGAATCTTCTGTTACAATCCTTGTGAATGTTATTTACCCATTTCATTTTATCCACAAAGATGTCAGCTTGCTTGATAATTACTTTTAAAATGATCATAACAGACATCTTTTTTTGTTTGATTAAATACAGACAACTATTTTCTGTTATATATTTTAAGACCTCGAGTCATTATATGATGAGGTTCATTCAAAAGCATTGAGCATAAAACAATGATTCAAAATTTGAGATGGCAAATATATTTATTTTTCATAAACTCCAGAAAGTTTTGATAGCTTAAGTATAATAATATTTAGTTTCATGAACTGAGATCAATAAATGGAAAGTAAAATATTTGATGGATGCCAGGTGTTCACCTTTTAAAGGTTAGCTCAGAAAATTACAGCTAAATTATGACATTTCACATGCTTACATGAATCTTCCAGTTAAATTTATTCTTAGTAATACAAGTTACTGCTTTAATGGAATTTTCTTTTATTTCATCACTTTTTTGTCAGCTTTTTTAAAAACTTCCCTCCTCTCCTGAGAGGGCGGCTATGAAATATGACTACAGGCATTTTCCTCATGAGATGGTAGCTTTGAAGAATGACTTTATGCATTTTCCTAATGAGAGGGTAGCTTTAAAGAATGACTACAGGCATTTTCTTCAGTTTTGAAGAATGGCTAGTGGCACTATACTCATGAGAAGGCAGCTTTGTTAAATTGTTGGAGAGAAGACTTGCAGGTTCTTCTCAAACAAACTTGAAGTTATTTTGAAATAAGAAGACCATCCTGCTATTCATCAGCAGTAATCAAAACAAGGATGATGGCAGTCAAGCAGTCACTGGATCCACCTGTTAAAATTCTTTGAACAGTCTTAGTGAACACTTAAAGTTTTCTCTGTCAGTTGTGCAAATGGGTAGAAATCATGTTTGTTGTATGCCCATCCAAGTGTGAGCAAGATTTAGTTCAGTGAACTTGATTATGACTTCATTAAGAAATTCTTTATGCCAACAGACTTTACAAATTCTAATGAACATTGGAGAAAATGGACACAAGGCTCAATTCTGGGTCCATTACTGTTTATTTTATTTATTAATGACCTACCACTTGTACTAAAGGACTCAGTATCATCTACAGATCTCTATGCAGATGACACAACATTGTCAGACATCCAAAACACAAAACAAGAACTCAAAATTTCTTTACAGAATGCCTTAAACAAACTAGAAAACTGGTGCACATGCAATTGCATGGTGGTTAATACTGGTAAAACTAAAATATTACTTATCTCAACACGGAAAAAAAGAACAAAACTTGATAGCGATGAACTATGTCTGACATGGATGGATAAAAGGTTGCAAATGGTCTGTCGCGATAGTCTACTTGGTGTTTTGGTAGATAATAACCTATCATGGACTGAACATATCAAACATATCAGTAAAAAAGTCAATTCAAGTTTATGGCTTCTCAGTAGGATAAGACACTTTCTCCCGGAAAAGCACAGAAAACTATTTTATAACAGTTACATACAACCCTATTTAGACTACTGTAATACAGTATGGGGTAATTCAAATGATAAAAACTTAGCAAAGCTGGCACATCTCCAAAAGAGAACTTTGAGTTAATATCAATCCAGAAAGAAAGCAAGGAAAATTTAGCTGGTAAGTTAAAAATACTACCTATTAAAGACCGAATCTGTTTAAGAAAAGCCAAATTAATGTACAGGATATCCAATAATAGTGCTCCTGAATATTTACAATCACTATTCAAGTATAGGCTACCTGGAAATACTCCCCACCTGCGATCAATGTCTACCAAACATTACAAAATTCCCAAACCAAATAAGGAATTATTTTAAAAAAGTTTCCAATACTCTGGAACTGCTCTGGAATAGTATTCCAGTTGAGATTAGAAATGCCCACTCTATTTCCTCTTTCCAAACCCAGTATATACAATGGCTTCAGAGATGCAGCAAAAATAAATAAATTCCTTTGAATGAGGGCATCAAGGTAGATTAGTTCTTAGCTAATTGAGTTACCCTCTTTAAGTAAAGTCATAATAATAATAATAATAATAATAATAAAAATAATAATAATAATAATAATAATAATAATAATATTGCTGGTTATGGTGGTAGACGTGTACAGGGACATGTTTTCAAATGTAGCAACTAAAATGTGTACCTGAAGTAGCCAAATGTACAATAGCAGTCAATGTCTGTTATGGACAAATGGATGAAGAAAAAAAGTTTGATTAGCCCTGATTTGTGTTTATTTGGTATGCACAAATATGCCCCAAGTTTGTATCATACATACAGTGTATGTTTTTGGAAATTGCATCATATATATACAGTGTATGTTTTTGGACTTCTTGTATTTGACAAAAATATGAGAAAGTTGATAAGAAACTTTATTTTAAATACATTTACCTAGATGAATCCAATGCATAAAATGACTTGTACACAGAAATAAAGACATTGATAATAAACAGCCATTTTGAGGGCTACTTGTTCTTTACTGGGAACAGTACCTCAGAATTGTCTATACATTGATATAATGTTGAGTCTGTGAAGTTCAGATTTTGTGTATTGTTGCACAGATAAACAAAACTTATGTTCTGTTTGTCTTAAATCTATCTTATCATCAAACAGTTTTGTCTGTTTTAATCTTTTTTTTTTAAACCATGGTGTACAGTACTAATGTTTTGTAAAGAAGAAAAAAGTTGTTCAGCTCGTATATAATTGTTTCTTTGCCAACTGAATTTATTTATCATTTTATTTAATTAAAATGTTTTTCTGTTTGTTATTCAATTTTGTTTAAATTTTCAAATATCTGCCTCATGCTTTTCTCCAAGAAGCCATCAATAAAACAGTAGGAAAGAAAACAGCAAAATATGTATTGAGTAGTATATATTTTTATGTTATTGTAAAAAAAAAATTGCAAGATTAAAAAATATTTTATACACATCAGTAGCACATGGGAGCATGTTAGTACACATGAGTATGTTAAAATATACACACTGAACTGTATAATCCATCATATAATCCATCAGTGACCGGAGAAGAAGAGCTTGTGTTATCAATAGTTTTTCATTTGTTTTGCAATGATAAAAACGAGTGCTGTATTTTAAAATGGTTGTTGAATTAAAAATTAAACAAATAAATTAGAAGTTCCAGTGGCCTAGTGGTTAGAGCATCTGCCTCAGATGCAGGAGGTTCAAGGTTTAAACCAAGGCAGAGTAAAGAATAAAAATGGTATTTAAAGCTGCCTTGCTAGGCACTCAACATTAAGTGGTTTGTGTTAGGACTGGTTGGTCTGGTGTGAGAATAATGTAACTTGGTGGGGCATGCTACATAACTGTGGCATGATGCCCCAGTGCTAGACATCGCTATAAACTGCCAAAATGCAGACAATGTAGCGATATGACTGAAAAATTGTTAAAACTATGTTCAAAAATCCAAATTACACACATACACCAAATAAAGGCTCATAACCCTTTTTTTTATTAAAAATGCAATAAAAAGTTATATTGGTCTGGAAGTAGTAAATGAGTAAATGTTGGTATCACAACCATGATAAAAGGTCTGAGTTAACTGCACAGCTGGATACATTTTGATAATATTACTCTTTCCATTAAAGAAATAGAAATGATTAAATGGCCAGCTGATCTCAACATAAGAACTATGTATGTAAATTTACAAGTTGAAAATCAACCTTTTAGAAACTTAAGCATTTGCATATACTTTTTAAAAAGCCAGGTATGTATATTCCATTGGTTTCATTTATTATATAAAGTTTTGCATTGTCCAAATCGGCTTTACTCATTCCTCCTAAAATTTCCATTTTTAGAAATGTTGCAACAGTGATGGAGATAATTGGTGATTGAAAATAATGTTTTAGAGTTGTTGTTTTTTTAAGTTTATAGTAATCGTGTAGAAAATAATTAAATGTGGATATTTTGATTGATAATTTGTTTACTTTAATATGAACCCTGTTTTATATTATGTTCTTTATTAAATTGTCATGCCACTTTTCTCAACAACAGTAGCTGTTTGAGTGATTAAATTGTGATATTGTATGTAGCTTGTGAGTGTTTGAATTTCAGGTCATTATTAACAAACAGGTTTTGAAGATGTAAGTTGTACAGTGTAAATGAATCAAACTACAAAATTTACATTTTGCATTGTTCGCATCTTTTGCAAAAAATTAAATGCTGTGAGACATTTCCTGCAGCAGTCCAAGGTTAGCACAGTTGACAGCTGACTAGTTGTTAAGGTTGATGTCACTGCTCACAAAGTAAATTAACAAATATTAGTAACCAAGTAGTTGGATTTGAATATTTAGGCATTCATTTCAGCTGTTAATGTTTACTTTTCTAGTTCAAAATATACTGCACAGAATCAGGAATAAGTAATGATGATTCAGTCTCTGGCTCTTTGCCATAACTGATGCAAACCTTCTAACAAGTCTGAAATAAATGTATTTTTATTTTTATTTATTAATTTTTTTATTTATTTATTTTGAAAATAGAGGTGAAGGGTTATGATTGCTTGTGTCTGATTGGTTAACTGAGATGTGTCATTTTCTCTTTTGATATGGCAGTAAACAGAGCATGGAACAAGCACTTGTTTGATCATTTACCTGCTTTAGTTATTTTTTATAGAAGCCTCGACTCTCACCTGTATAGGACAAATGTGTTTGATTAAAAACCCTATCTTTAAGGCTACATTTTCTCAGAGAAAATGTTTTTGACAAGTTTTGTAAAACACTGTCAGGAAATAATTTTTGCATTTGAAACTATGAAATATTTTCCAAACAGGTTAAATTTAAAATTTATTTATCATGACAGTTGCATTATGGTAGTATCGAGGTAAAGCCCGGCATGGTGTTAACCC
Source organism: Potamilus streckersoni (assembly GCA_016746295.1). NCBI lineage: Eukaryota > Metazoa > Mollusca > Bivalvia > Unionida > Unionidae > Potamilus > Potamilus streckersoni. Next base: position 1,837,519 of record JAEAOA010000332.1, on the reverse strand, counting down.
CAACCCAGGTCAAGGATCGTCCTAAAGTGGAATATGAGGCTGAAGCTGGGGCATACTACACTCTGATTATGAATGGTAATTCTCTTCTGTGTTTATATACCATAGTCATTACTATAAATAACTTAATTTTAATGAGACTATTTCCTGAAAATTTATTTTTCATGAAGTACAATATAGAGTATTGTTAATCAATTATTTGCAAAAAAAAAACTTTAGTTGCCAGTATAGTATATTAACAGTATTTATGAATATTCATTGATACTAAAATATTATTTTTTACAGTATTGAAACATTCATGAAACAAGTCAGACTTGATAACTGCTGTTATATAATAAAAGTCTATTGATTTTGGAGACAAAAAGTGAAAACTCTAGTCATTTGACTTAAAGAAGAAAACTGGATACTGTGCAATAACAGTTTTACATTGCAGACCTGGACCAAACTTTTGAATAGTTTGTACATGGGGTAAGGAAAAAATATTGACTTTGGCTTCAGCATCAAGGCCACTGCTAGAAGCAAAATGGGTTCTGCACAGAAATTGTAATTATTGACCATGTACATTTGCCAAGTTCTGTACATAACTTGGGTAAGAAAGAAGCCTACTGACTTTTGGAGTCACTCACTGGTCAAGGTCACTATTTCGGAAAGAAGAACAATGTTTTCTTGTATAATAAAATAAGTTCTAGACCACAGTACCAAAAGATTGTTGAGTACTTGTTTGTAAAGTATCGAAGAAGCCTATTGACTTTTGGGGTCATGAGATCAAAAGTCAGGGTCATTGTGGCTGGAAGTAAAATGGGTTTTGTGGAATGACATTTTTTGTAGAATAAATTCCAGCACCAAACTTTGTAAATGGTCTGCACTTAGGGTAATGAAGAATTAAAAAAAAACATAGATTGATGAGTCTGTTAAAAAAATGATCGTTTCACTCTGTAACTTGAGATAAGACAACATGCTGGTACCTTGACCAAAGGTTTGGGACTTTGAAATCCACTTATCAATAATCTGCAAGTAATCATACAATATTGGTGTCTACATTGGAACTATGGAACACCAAGTGAGCATATAATATGCTGTTCACTATATTCATTTGTACGTGGAGGGTCAAGTCTTTCCAATTTTCTGACCCAAGTTTGAGACTTGATATACTGTGAAGGAATAGACATAATGATCATAATAAATTTGCTAGAGTAGTTGATTATTCATAAGTGCTGTTAAAGGCCTACACTGTACTTCCGCTAGAGAGAAATAGAGGGGTTCTCCTACATCCCCAAAGTATTTTCCCTCAGTTCCTTTGTCCCTCTCTCTGCTCTTCAGGTTTCCACTCCAAATCACCAAAACACTTATTTAAAACTATTTTTTTTCTATATCACTTGTTTTCTACTTAATTTTTGATGATCATGGATATGTTTTTTGTTTGTTTCTTTTTCAAAAAAAGATAAAATTCTACCATTATTAGTATCAGATCCTTTTCTCACAATGTGTATTGTTCATCCTTCAACATTCTTTTAGTTAAAGTGCCACTTTCTTAGTTAATTCCTAGATAGAACACTGGACCTATATATCTGTACCATGGGTGTATGATGTAACTGGAACTTCATATTAAAATCAGTGTGTGTGTACCATGGGTGTATGATGTAACTGGAACTTCATATTAAAATCAGTGTGTGTACCATGACAGCATGATATAACTGAACCTTCATTTTAAAAAAAAACTATGGTGGCATGATGTAACTTATTATTTTCAAAAAATGCAGACTGGTAGAATCTTGTACAGCAACAAAAGAAAAGTAAAATCATTCATGGCAAGAAAAATTTTCTTTCAATTTTGAAATGTCAGTAATTAGAACAGAAAGATGGAAGTAGTTAAAAGTGGAGGTATGGGTGAGTGAACTTTTACTTGGAAGTCATCAGAAAATCAATTAAGGAATTTTCATATGCCTTTCTCTTGTAGATCCTGATGCGCCATCTCGAAAGAACCCTGTGAGGGGAGAATGGCACCATTGGCTAATAACTAATATTCCTGGTGCAGATGTCGCCAAGGGTGAAGAAAACACTCAGTATGTGGGCTCTGGACCACCAAAAGGCACAGGTAGCCAGACTTGAGACTCGTTTCAGTTAAGATATACAAAAATTGTCATTATATAACATGATGTTTGCCAAATTTACATAACACAGATTTTATTGTTGAAAATAGTGCTCTCAAATTAACTCATTATGACTACTGATTTTAAAACTAATTTTGTCAAGTTGACAAAAAGTGGAAATTAGCAGTCACTATAAAACTGGCAGCTTTGTCCTCATCAACAGTGTTAGGTTTTGGTTAAAGGTTTCGATTTATATATATTTTGCAAACACTTAAAATATTCTCATCATATTTAGCATAAATCTTGATGAACGGTATATTTTATGATATGCTCACTTGATCCTTTTGCACAATGGGTAATGCTACAGTGGTAGAATAATTGCATTAAGCTTTTTATTTCAAAAATGTAATTTGCTTATATTTCCTAAACTCTTTGATTCTCATAATTTGGAATGAATCTTGATTAAACTAAGATAATTCGGTGTCTTGTTCACTCACTTAGTGTTAAACAAATTTTTCATTAGAGTTTTCTTCATTTGCTTATATTTTCTAAATCCCATAATTGTTTCTCTTCTTACTTTGTATTAATCATGATGAAGGTAAGACAATATAACTCAACCTTTGACTTTGGAATCAAGTTGACAGTACCCATATGAAATCTTTAGGCAGCAGATTCTGCCTGGAGTTTAGGTGGATTCAGGGTGGATTCCGCCTAAAAACACCAAATTTAAGACAGACTTTAGGCAGACATAAAATACAGCTAAGGTGACGGACTAAATCCGTCTAATAGTTAAGCGTACCATTTCTTATATTCTTCCTAAAGGATAACTTTTAGGCAAAAAAATTCTGCTTGTCAAGTTCATTTTCCTACTTTAAGGTGGATTTTAGACTTAGACTGATTTTGGCAAAAATATTAGGCGTAACTTTGAACTTTATCAAAAGAACTGCATTAGCATAGAATCTTTGGACTTAGAAAATTTAGTTCAAGGTGGGTTTTGGACTTAATCTGATGTTTACTCTAAAAAAAAATTTTTTTTACTTTCTATTAAAATATGTTTTACAACAATTATACCCTAGTGAGAAGGTGACTGAAGTTTTAGCAAAATCAGAGTGAAGAGTTTTTGACATTCACTCAAATGTCCTTTTTTCAATAAAATTATTATATTTTAGATTTTATGAAAATTTCTGAAAATCAGTGAAATTTTGTTATTGAAATTTCACTGACTGCCAACATTTCCAAAAATATCAAAAAGAATTTGTGATTGAAATATCATTGACACTTTGCCTAAAATTCAGAAAATAGTGATATTTGATAATTGTAATATCACTGACATTTCAATAAAAAATATCACTAAGATATAAAAAAAATTATTTTTTGTTTCTTAAACAATTTGAATGGTTTTCAGCAACATTTATATTTCCTGTTTTTGATAATTGTCATTTTATTGTTCATATTAAGTATTTGTTCCATATATTATGTAACAGATGATCGCTATAAAGAGCTTTTTGATTGGTTAAAAGTTTGTACTTTCCCAATGAATCGTCGTGTAACGTAAACTGATGGGAATGAGCCTGCTTCCTAAACATGGCGATTCGAATTTTCGAGTGGTATACGAGTTGAATAACCATTTGAATTTGAAAAATGTGCGGCAGTGAGAATAGTTTGAATGCAAAGTTGATGGATCGTAACTGGTCAATCTGTTTGAAAACTGAACGCCAGGGACTAGCATTTTGCTTTTGTGCCATAAAGAGCTTAACAGTCACAGCTAGCATGCTAAATATGACAAGGAATTGAACCAGGATGATCATTTCGAGGTTTTATAACTCCAAGCAGAATTTAAGGAGGGACAGTGTAATTAGATCACTGATGGGAATTGTTTATATTCTTGCGATTCAAATTTTCGAGTGGGATACGAGTTGAATAACCATTTGAATATGTGCGGCAACGAGAATAGCTTGAACACAGTTGATGGTCAATCTGTATGAAAACTGAATGCCAGGACTGGCATTTTGCTTTTTGTGCCATAAAGAGCTTAACAGTAGCAGCTAGCAAGCTAAATATGATAAGGAATCGAACCAGGATGGTCATTTCGAGGTGTTATAATTCGAAACAGAATTTAAGGAGAAACAACATCTAGATCACGGGAAAGAATTGTTTATATTGTTGCCAGATACCCATGCCAAAAAAAGTCATATCTTGGATTAGTTTTCACAAATAGAATCATTCTTCAAATTATTTATATTGTCGAAATATTCTAATTATGTTAGAATTATTTGTAAAATAAGAGTAATTATATAATGATAAATGTTTGTCACCACTGCTTATGGAAAAAAATGACTAAATCAAGAGACCACAGTGACATAAGGCAGGCTCCTTGCATTTCTTTTCTTAACCCTTTCATCTCTGTGGACCGCAAAACCGGTCAGGGGGAAGTAAGTGTGTAAACACTATGGACTGACTTTTTGGTCTGGGGCAGTGTTCTTCTTTAATGTTATAGTACCCAACTAAATAACTTTCGGGATACCTCTAATAACTTCCATCTGGTAATGTAGATGTTATATTTGGATGAGCTTGTGAGTTTAGCTTGTATACAACTAGAAATATCGAACAAAGTAGGAACTTTTAACGCGTTTTTTTCAATGTTGAAATTTGTATCCAAAATGGCGGCGTTTGAAAAAATTTCTGAGGAGTTAATGCAGGATTTAAATAATTTCGACCTGGTAAATTTGGATGAAAATGAGAGAAGATGTATGGAGAAATAATGGAATTTACTTGTTGGTGACAATGATAACGATGAAGTGGACTTTGAAGGTTTTGAACCAGAGGAATTGTACACTCCATGTGGTGTTTTCTTGGACGAAGCCCAAAAACCAAAGAGATTTGTTTCAGTTTTCTGACAGAGTTGGGCACACCCAACTGTTAGATGGCTCCAGGAAAGCTTCGAAATATTTTCAAATATTCTATTCAGATGAAGTTTGTGGAAAAATTGTCCATTTAACGAACTTCAATGCAACGATCAAACATGGCAGAGGCGATATAGGTGTGTGGACAGATCTTACCTTGGAGATCATTTTGGTTCATTTTATAGAATCTTATATATCATGGAAACCATGAAAGAAAGACTTGTGTTGTTACTGTGATTATTCACTAGTACAACTAGGGTCAATTGAACAAGTTTGAGAACTTTCTAAGTTTTCTAAGAGGTAATAAAATAATTGTATTTTACCTGTTGTGTTACCTGTTTGTACCTGCATTTTAACAGTTGTAATAGATATGCACATTTTATTGAATTAGTCATAAAATTTGATTTTTAAAGTTGATTTTGACACCTAATCCAGCCAAATAGATATCTTTAACATTGGCAAAGTTATGTTGTTTCAAGTCCACAAGTCATTTTGCTTTACAACTCCAAAGTTACTTAGTGTTTAGGACTCTATGCCTACAAAGTTACTTAGTGATGAAAGGGTTAATCAGTGTCATTTTGCATCATTTTCACAGATGAATTTTCAATGCAAGATACAATTTTATATATGTTTATGTTTTTACATATGCCTGTCCATATGTCCCAGGCTTGATAGTTTGATTTTTTAAAATCATTTCCGTTAATCATTTAATTATTTAGTGTCTATCCTGATTCATCACATCATGTTGTATATACTATATATAATATATTGTGTATAACATGCATCAAGGTAGATAATTCTGTAACTAAGTGAGTTACCTTCTTAAAATAAAGTCTTTATCATCATTATTATTATTATTATTATTATTATTATTATTATTATTATTATTATTATTATTATTATTATTATTATTAACTCCCATATCTTATGGATGTCATATAATTAAGAGATCTGTATAATTTTGTTTTATGTACTCTGAAATATCACATTGATTAATAAGTCCTGTTTAATTCATATCCAGTACCACTCTGATGGCCTATTGGTTAGAGCATCCACCTTGGATGCGGGAGGTTGTGGTTCGATTCCCAGCTGAGTCATACCAAAGACTTACCAAAATGGTACTAACAGCTGCCTCGCTTAGTGCAAAGCAATAAGAGGTTAGTGTTAGGATTGGTTGGCCTGTGTCAGGATAATGTAATAATGGGTGGTACAGCATGCGGCATGATGCCCAAGTGCTAGTCATCACTATAAACTGCCACACTACAGACATCCTAGCAATATGGTCAAAATATTGTTAAAGCTATGTTATAAATCCAATTCACATACAATTCATATTCATTACTTTTTTAAAACCTTTGGAAATGTCTAAAAATTCCTGGAACTTCAGTAAAATACAATATAATGATTAAAACCTCACCAGTTATAGTAAACTCAGAAAACAAAATGTTAGAGATCTCAGCAAAACTTAAGTGAAAAGTTGGATAAAATGTTTTGAAACCTCACCAGAATCTCAGTGAAAGTTTTGGCTAGAGCTCTGAAATGTCACAAATATTTCAGTGAAATTTTAATGAGGTATTGCAAAATGTAAACGAAAGTTTTGGTCAAAATATTTATGAAATCTCGCCAAACTTGAGGTGAAATAAAAAAGACAAATGATATGATCCATTGGTTAAAATTATTGGGAATATTAACATTGATTCCCAATAATGTCTTAGAATCATTATGCAGTTTAAGAGTCATCTGAAGCAGATTTTTTTTTTTTATTGGATATTTATGTAGATATTTTAGGCAGCCTGTTTTTAGACAGAAACCTTAGGCAGATTTTTATTTTTACGATGGGGTTGTTTTTCAGGAAGAATTTTATTTCAGGTGCTAATTATTTAGCTCTGCAGATACATATGATTGTGTGTAAACTTGTTGAGATAAATATTAATTATGTCAGTTTCACTTCTACAGAATTGTTTACAGTTGGTAACATTGCAAATTTCTGGTTTATCATTCAGCTGTCCCAAGTATTTACATTTAGAAGTCAGGTCCAGTTCATAATTGTTCTATCCTTTTTAATTATTTTTCCAGTTAAAAGATGTACATGTATTCTCTTCTTGGCCAAAATGAAAACAAAAATGGAATAAGTAAAATGTTGAAATCTGCTTTTTGTGCTGTAAATTACCCACTAGTGTGTGATCCAATGCATTTAATAATTATCTTAAAATGAACAGATTAAATTCTGTTCATTCTGGTCTTAATTTCACATTAGTAGATGAAATCTTTTTCCATGCTGAAGGCATTTGCATGCAGCTCTAGGTGGAGATTATTTCTAAGCAAAATTTTTTGGAAGGTGGACCAACATTTTGACATTTTCATTACTGGATGGGTTCCTGCGGGTATTTCCATCTAATTAGAAGAAAAGATTCCACCTGGTAACAATAATTTGAATATTTCAAGCTATATTCCATCATGAATCTGCCTAAAAGGGGAATCTAGGATAAATAAGCGAAATAAACAAATTCCACATAGTAGTAGTAGGCGGAATAAACAGATTCCTTCTAGAGTAATTTGCATATTTCGAGCTATATTCCACCCTGAATCCGCCCTGAATCCGCCTTAAAAGTGATAAGCGGAATGTAGAAAATTTGTTAAGGGTTTTTCATCAGGATTTTCTTTATATTTTGGATGAAAGAGTTTTTAGCAAAATCAATTCAATCTTTGACATGCTCTCTCATTGTATTGATCTTGGGGTGAAGGTCACACATTTAGACAAGTGATTTTATCCCAGACTTGACATGAAGATCTTTTATATGTATTTTTTAGTTTAACAAACTTGTGGAAGTTGTTCACTATAGAAAACAAGCTTTTGTGCATTTCTTTTTTTTTTTAAATGTTGCTTGTTACCAGCACAATTCAAGAATCATTCAGTATAATCTAAAGCTACCAACTCCATTTTGAATAATTGGAGCCATCCATGATGGCCTAGTGGTAAGCATGCCCAGCATGCAACTAAGATTTTGCAGATCAAGATCCTACCAAACACTCTTCCTGGGAAGTCAACCAGAGTGTATCCCTGCACACGGCACTATACTCCTATATTATCAGCACTAAATAACCAGTTGGTGTTGCTGTACCTTAAAACACCAAACCAAACTATTTTAAATAGAGTTATGGCCCTTGAAGTTAATTTCATATTGGTTTGTAAATTGCATGACTAATACATAGGTGCCTTTCATGGGTTTAGTATTGTCTGTACTGCATTTTGGATGGAGTTATGTCTCTTATCAAGCATATTTTTGTTTCCAGATGGAAACATTGTTAGTTGCAGTCAACATAGCTCAAAAACCATTCAGTGTACTCTAAAGGTATTTGGTATCAACAATTCCTCAGACCTTGTTGTGCCTTTCATGTGTTTTGTCTCAACAGTGCCATTATTACATAGTTATGTCGCTTGTCAGTTGTCTTGATTTATTTAATATTTGTAATCAGCATAGATGAACTAGTACTGAAACAAATAACTACTAATAAATTCTTTTGACCTGTAACCTGTAGTAATCCTATTTTTGGATATTGTTTATGATGTCATCCTGAAATGTTTACCTTAATAAACATCCATTTGGGTTGAATATAAACTAAGAAGTTCACATTTTGAACAAAATATGTTAACAGTTCTGACCCCTCTGGCTTGTGTATATAGACTCATAGGTTGCTGAATTACTAAGCTGCATAACCCCACCATGATAAAAACAGTAAATAACGTCTGAAACTAAGACTTAAAAGATATTTATTTGCTCAATACAGACTTATTCATTCCCATCAGGACCACTGTTGATGTATAAGTAATGACAGGTAATAAAAACTAAGACTGCATGAAAAAAATTATTTTGAGGAATATTTTCAAAATTATTTTCCAAAATTGATGACATATTAGCTTGTTTAAGCCTGGCCCCACTTTTACAAAACATCTCTACTTGACTCAACGTTTTCATTCTGCATAGAATTTTACAGCCAGTAAATTTCTGGAAATTTGTTATGAAAACTAGGTTCTATGCAATATTTATAGTTTGGTTTGATTTGGTTTGTTGCTATATGGCACATCAAAACAAGTTGGTTATTTATAGATGATGCACCATGATAGCTAATCCAGGCTGGTCCAGTCAAACCAGCATGTTAACTACTGAGCTAAATTTCAAAAGATGGATGATAAAAATTGAGTCACATATATACTCAAGGTTGAACTTATTTGTAAAGCTGGGCAGGATTTGGTGTCATTTTCTGAATTTGCTCTTCTTAAAATTTAGAAGGTGTAATAAACATTACAGTCTTTTTTTGTAGAAATGGTTATTGATACTGTACTAATTAAAAATGTTCAAAACTTGAGAAGCACAAGAAAATTAGAGACATATATTCATGTTTAAATGATACAACAAATATTAGAACACCAATTTACAATTGTTATATTTGTCCCAGTATTCTTATTTAAATATATACATCTTCACTGGTTATGTTCCTTGTCCATCAATTTGTTATCTTTGCTTTGAATGACAAGTCCTTGAAGGATTTGAATTTTAAGCACTCCACATCATCATTTACAGAGATCATGGCTTCTGAATGTCCTTTTCCTAATTTTGGATTCCTAACACGAGTTCCTCTGTGTAAGGTACTAGAAGAAAATTATTACAGTACTGACCATGGCCCTTAGTGGTGTGCTTATCACTAATAGCTCCAATGCTGATGGTCTTCCCTAATCCTTATAGAAGCTTCTGTGCATTGCTAGCAATACTTTGTTATTGAGTACAAGTTTCCAGCTAAGTGGCACATAACAGTAATTTCTGCATACTTTTGGACAGTTTTCAAACACCATCATTTTTTTCGGGGCATTTAAATATTATTTTTGCCTCAAAAAATGATTTAGTTACAATCAGTATGATTTTAAACAACAATTGAACATAAACTCAAATGACCTTTTTTTACCAACATGACATAACTAAAATAAATACATTAAATCAACACAGTTTGCAAGACATACCAACAGAACATATTACATAAATTAAAAGGGACAAAGTACATAGCACATAAAATATAAACAAGCAAAGTATTTTACAAAGGCAGTAATTTAAAGTGAATTTAATACTTAGGTACAAAAAAGTCAGCAGATTAGGATCTGAAGAATACTAAAATGAATGATAAAAGGTCTAGATAACTAAAATTGTAAGTTAAATTTTAAATTAAATTAAATTTAACATAATGTCCCCAAAACTAAATCTTATATCTTGTATGTGTTAGTTGGAAAGTGATTGATTGCGTGAATATTTGTACATTATGTCTTGGAGGGCCTTAATTGCATTATGTGGTAGAGGGCCTTATGGTAGAGTAGTACTTTTATGTAACTGATTCATTTACCCTCATTAAATAAAGTCTTTATTATCATGTTATTATTATTGTTACATAGATGCTATTATACCATTCATACATCTTAACACTGATATATGGCTGTGCAAAACATGCTTGATGTGCTTGATTTTTTAAAATTAAAACTAAAATATTTCCATATACATGAAGCTAATGTCAAATAAATAATTGAGTGAAATTTATATGGACATTCTCTTTAAGTCTCTCTTTGTCAGAAAGACAAAGATGTTTTGCAAAATAGATCTGTTTTGTTCTTTTGTATATATTCATTTTTAGTGTTCAAAATATCAGTCATTGAATTTGTTTGATTATTTCAGGTCTCCACCGCTATGTCTTTCTGCTTTTCAAACAGCCAAAGGGGAAGATGACATTTGCTGGTCTTTCTAAACTGAGTAACCGCAGTGGTGATGGCAGAGCAAATCATAAAGTGAAGGACTTCGCCAAAAAGCATGGGTTAGATGGAAATTTGGTGTCTGGCAATTTCTACCAGGCTGAATATGATGACTATGTACCTAAATTGTATGAGCAATTGTCAGGAAAATAAATGACTGAAAATAACTTACCAAAATAGCGCATGAATTTTGTTCAGGGGAGTGTGCTTAATTTGGCTGTAGTCTAATTTCTTTAATTAGTGTAAATCTTGTACTGATGTCTTTACTATTTGCACATAAATAATAGAGAAATACATGAAGCAAAAGAATTAGCCTATTTGACAATGTGTTGCATTGCTGCAACAGTTTGCTTATAGGAAAGAGTCAGGAGAGGAAAGATAAAGCAAATGACAAAATTGACAAAAAGTTACAAAGTGAATGAAAAGATAGAATGAAATCCATTTTCAAACCATCAGGTTAGTGATATATAGAAAATGACATTGGTTCACTTTAAAAATTTTTGTCTTGTTTTGTGGTTTGTAATGATTGTATCCTTTTGGTTTGTGTACAAAATTTGAATAGTCTGCAATTCTTTGAGTCCTTTGTATCATATCTTCTTTTACCATTGTATAACAGAAAATTTACAAAAATTTTTGTCAGTAAAAAAAATGTTTCCAGAAGGATCTGTTTTAAAATTTTGATTGTTAGCTATCATGTTGTATGCCGGAATGTTAATACTGTATGTTGATATTCCTGTAACTTTGACAAGTATTATTTCCCCATAACATAAAAATTGGCATATTTTAGAAAACTGTACAAAAAATTTAAGGTACAAAATATACTTAAATTGTTTGGGATTGATGAAGTTGGAAAAAATAAATGTTATCATGTTAAGTTATATGTGTATTATTTGTATTACATTTTTCTGATACATTAGGATATGAATAAAATTTAGCTAACAGTTCTGTTCTTAGTTTTTTTAATAATGATCTTTTTCTTAAACATCTCTCTCACACTCTTTCACACAGAAATGTAGATATTTCTAAAATGTATTTTATGTCTGTCCATTTTTTACTGATATGAATATATGTCTACTAATTCTATTCACATTCTAACCCTTCATTTGTTTCTTTATTTGTGTACAGTTTACATCTATCTTGTCTGATAATTTGAATCACGGGCATATAATTTGAATGTGTCTACAAAAAAAACAATTTACAAATAAAAATAAAATATTGGTAAATAAAAATAGAGTGATTTCACACGTTTGACATTAACAAAATTTATAACAAAAAACTATCATAGCACATGAAATTTGTATGGAATCAATAGAATATGGGATGAATTGGGAATGAGAGAAAAAGTGAACTGCTTAAGAAGATGACAGCATTTTATGTTTTTATAACTATTATTTCAATTTAGCATTACATTTTGATTTGTTGTGGGCTTAAAACCATTTTTGCAACACATGATAGGCTATATGTGGTAGCCAGTATGAAGTGGAGGAAAAACTCCAGGAGGAACCACCAACCCTCTGGAAGCTATTGGCAAGCCTTCTCACATAGTCTGAGTTCAAGACTTGAACTCGTGTAGATAGAAGTTAGATGGAAGTTATAAATAAAGGCAAGGGCTTTAAACTACTCAGCCAGTTGGGTCCCCTTTATTTGCTTTCCAGAATGGTATTCAAACAGTTTAATCAATCGAGGTCAAATGATCTCACTATTATTGTTTGCAGTTAAATTTATTAAGGGCATACTAAAAAAATATTAAACAGTGATAATATGAGGTTTGGTTATAATGGCATGAATCAATTCAGTGTTAGTAATTAAAATAAAATTGAATAATATTCTAGCAATTCTTTGGAACAAAATTAACATCATTCTTGAAAAACAAAAATTTTTATAGTAAAATGTTTCATTTTTTGACAGATAACACCAAAATTATTGTTAGTTTAATTTTTTTATTTTAATTAAAACTAAGTCCATAAAATAAGCAGAATTTAGATATTTGTAAATTTAATTATTTAACGGAAGCACAGTTTCATATTTTAGTATTTAGTACTACTGTTATACAGTACAATATACAGTATGAAAATATTTTACTGCATGGTTAACATTTTCATGATTTGGTGTTAGTAACTTGTATAAAGTAAAGGATACATTATGAATTGAGAGAGGCAAATAACATGGTGTTTTAAACAAAGATGATATATTTTTCATCTTTCTGAAGAGGTAATACCAGTACATTTGTTATGTTGTCATTTCATTGCTGTAATTATTGAGTTCCAAAAGATCTGCAGAATATAGCATATGATACACATTGAATTATACCATAAATTTCATTGGACATTTTCTTATTATATAAGGCAGATAAATTCTTCATAAATCATACAGAAGTATTATCAGTACATACTAATATATATATATATATATATATATATATATATATATATATATATATATATATATATATATATATATATATATATAAGAAATATTTTACTGTATGTGCACCCATTTTCATGATTTTTGTATATATATATATATATATATATATATATATATATATAAGAAAGATTTTTATGCATGTGCACCCATTTTCATGATTTTTGTTCACTGTTAGTAATTGTATTATTTTTGCAATCAAGTAAACTTTCAAATTTGCACAAAAGGTGAGAGTGGCTTTGAAAATATTTCACTATTTGGCAAAGCAAGATTAATGGTTTTCCATTATTTTGTTTGATTTGTACACAGAAAAAGCATTTCTTATGTAAAATTGCTGTTTTTTGTTTCCTTAGATCCAGCTTTGAACTGCTCTGTTTGTGATTTGTCAAAATCCTTCATGCAGGAAAAATTTGGTGACATATTTTGCATGCCCATTTTTGCGAATGCAATCATTAATTCTTGGTAATGGAAATGAATCGGTTTTGGTGACGGTGTTCACTCTCCTAAAATCAGTACACATATGGAAAGTATTATCTGACTTAGGGACAAGGATACACGGCAAATTCCAGTTACTTTTACATGGTTTAATAAAGTCATTCTTCAACAAATTCCGAATTTCCTCTTTCAAACATTTCTGCTTGAAGGGTTCATCCTGTATGGATGCTCTTTCACAGGTGTAGAATCCACAATTTCCACATCATAGTAGATTTTTGTTGTTTTCGGTTGGAACGTCTGGAAACAAGTGCTCTTATTCACGTAGCAGTTGCTTTAATTCAGTCTTTTCTTGTGGCTGTAAATGCGAAAATTTCTGGTCCACATTGTCCAATATATCTGAATTCTGAATGCTGGTTACGCCAAAGTCATTACAGTCAGATGCACACCACCATTTACAACCTCGCTGTTAGGTTGAAATATATTGATTCACCGATTACCAGGGCTGTCTCTATCAACATTCTACTTGAACATGTTTATATGGCAGCAGGGCCTGATCAGATCAAGTGTGGGGGTGGGGGTTTTCCAAAATTTTAAAACGACTCTGACTTTCTTGGAAAGGGCAACAAAGCAAAAATCTATGTGTCTATTTACTCAAAGTGTGTATATTATTCAATAAGTATGTGTACGAATAAAACGATGGTCACATTTTAAGCGACATTTGACTATACGTTTGCGTGTTTACGTTTTGTTTTTTTTTAGCCCACCTACTCCCTCCCGATCTGGCTCTGGATAAAGTTATTACTTTTCTGCCTTCCGGGTGTTTTGATAATGTAATTTAACTTAATTTTTACTTCCTGTTTAAAGTATTATGCGTTGCGTGAGGGGGATTTTGAGGTATCAGCAAGAGAACCGGAACTTATCACCAGGCTGAAGTTTTTTTCCTTGGCAGTATTGTCATACGTTGATTTTATTTTAAATGGGTTGAGTGAATGTTGTGTCTTGCTATTTCATAAACCTTTGACAGCTTATATTTAGAATCGAATACATAATAAAATTAATCTCTGAATCCTCTGTTGAAAGAAGTTTCTTATTTTAACAACTTCAATGGTCCACGGACAGTATGTCCAAAACTACATCAAAGGGACTAAATCCTAAAGACTATTGAGCTAATTCCATAACAGCAAACAACAGTAAAATGAACATCTTCATCTTAATCTTTTCTAGTATTAAAACAATATGACCGAATCATATTTGTCAAAGTTGAAATAATCTTTCTAACAGCCCCTTTGGCCCAGGCTTTCAGAGTGATAGGCAGAATACTTATATTGCTGGATGCCCTAGTTCATGCATAACTTGCTGCAAAAATCCAGCTATAAAATTGGATCCTTGTTCAGACTGGACAGATTTGGATAGTCCAAATTGAGTTTAAAAACTTTATCAAAACTTTTACTATGGTTTTAATTTTAATGTTCCTCAGAGGAATTACCTCTGGGATTCTTAAGGACGCACACATCATGGTAAACAAGTATTGCTTGTCTAACTTCGTCTTAGGCAAGGGAACAACATAATCTATGATTAATCTGCTAAATGGTTCGTCAAATGTAGGAATAGGTTTGCAGATGAGCCTTATGTATCTTCTAACTGGATTTTGCTGCTATTTGACAAGTGTGACAATATGTATCTGGAAACATCACTTCCAATTTTAGGCCAATAAAAATTATTCAAGATCTTTTTTTTAAATAAATCTTATTGAATCCAAATTGACCAGTCAATTGATTTTTATTTGCTAGACTAAGAATTTTCTGTCTATACATCTTAGGAACAACAATTTTACAGCTTTATATCCACTTGACACCAGCGAGTAGTTCAGGTGGTCTTCATTTCCTTATAGGAACCCAGTTTCTTAAATAAAAAAGGTACCTCTGCGGCTTCAGTTTCACTAATAATCTTAAACGGGATCTCAAGATGTTTTTCCTGTTAGACAACAAGTGATTGTCTTTGTTCAACTGATTCAAAATAAAGAGAATGAGTAGAAAAAGAGGAATCACTGTGATCAATACCTTTTGTTTGATCAACACAAGAAAAAACTGACATCTTCAAAGACTGACCAATACATATGTCAGCTAAATGAATAATGTAATCATCAGCTTCATTCTCAAGAACTCCTTTCGACATGTTTCAATTAACTGCACAAACAGGGTATAAATCGGGCATTTCATTTGCAATAGTATCAGCATTTACCACAACCTTATCTATAGTAAAGATTTGCCTAGCAATAAATGCACACCCTCAATGGGCAAAGAAAACACCGCTGCAACCGGCACAGGTCCTGAGACTAAGTCTGATGACAAATTTACATAATGGTGAGGAACATTAACAAAGCCGCACTATGCTCTCTGAACAAGAATACTTTCACTAACAGAAGTATTTAATCTTGAGAGGGTTAGATAAACGCAAAATATCTGATAATAAAAGACCCCGAGAAGGTCATATGACCCTTAATATTTTATTTCGGTTATGATTGGCAGTTACATTCCTTAACAACATCAAAATTAACTTTTTCATGTACTGACAGTGAAGTGTAGACTATACGAGCATTGCCAATAAGTACACTGTGTAATAACAAAGTCAAGTGCTCTCTTGGCCATTTCAAAATCTCAGTAATTTTGTCAAACTTACGAAATATTTATCGAGTTATTTTATTCAAAAGGGGCTACTATACTAACCTGATATTTTTGGTAGCATCAAAACCTGAACTTTCGTGAGGGGACTGCTTTTGCAATGCCGGTTCAAATTCTTTTAATTTAAATTGCATTTCTCTGTCGTCTTTTTCACTTCACATCACTCTTTCTTCTGTTTGCATATACAATTTCATTTGCATCTCTGTTGCTTCTTTTTGCATTACAATTTCATTTGCTTCTCTCTTTATTCTTTCTGCATTTGCATTTCGTTTTCCTCTGTGCAATTTCATTTTCATTTTGCTCTCTTCGCCTTCTTATTTTTTTTTTCCTCTTTCTGATTTTAGATTTCCATCATTCCTTTTTAATATTGAAGATTTCTTAGTTCTTTCCATAAGGTTTTTAATTTCAATTCTATTACTCTCATTTCAGTCACATATAGATTTACTAATTAACTCAAGACACTTCATCATCCTTTACTTTTTCTATCGAATACTGGAATAATATAAGTTTAGTTTCTTATTTCGACAAATATGCTTGCACTTCCGAAATCGAAAATTGTTTGAAAGCAGAAGTAACTTGACCTTAATAAAGCATATAAACTAAACATTGCAAGTATTTAATCTTGAGAGGGTTTTTTGTTTTCTCCTGAAAAGAAGAACCTTTGTAGAAATCGGAATAAGTCAGCAGACAGCGACAGCTTCTGTTTAGTTTGAACACAAATAGGTTGATGGGCCACTGGGCAACTGCCAGGATAGAAATTAAAAAGTGATGAATGAAATGTATCATTGAGGCAAATCGTTGTAATTATCAGTAGAGGGTACAACCCATAGGAGTCTGAAGTTTATCAATAAAATACAGCAAAACTTTGTGACAGAATAAAATATCCTTGTCTATATGTTTAATATCAATAAGGTTATTTCGTATTTGTCACAAATTTTCTCGTATTTTATTATTAAAACGTCAGACCACTGTGGGAAAAACAAACGGACGGGCAAGTATAGTTTGTCATAAGTGTATGTGTTATAAATTTCAGACTGGAGAAGAAGAGTAAATAATAATAATAATAATAATAATAATAATAATAATAATAATAATAATAATAATAATAATAATAACAAATGTATCGCTGATGGTTTAACTTGCCTAAGAGTCATAAGAGGTATTGATTTTAATTTTAACATGGTAGCGCAGCTGCAGACAGTAACTTCCTGATGAAAATATACGATATATACTATTTAACAAACTCGTTCCGGTATGCGAATACAGTAACATACAGTCGTTAAGGAAGAAACCATTCGACATGGTGCAGATTACACTGGTTAGCGAAAGAAATTGTAGGAACATATTTGCATTTCACCGTCAGGCAGGGTCCCTACTGCTTACAATCGCACTTAGTGTATTTTGTATGCAGGCCGTTACGGCTGTCAAACCTGTCAGCCTTGAGAATTTTAAGAATGATGGAGTTGTTCCAGAAGTTATTAATGAAGTGCCACCGAAATTGTTACAGGTAGATGCTATTTCTTTGAACTTTCTTTTGTACACATTTTTTATTTTTTTTATTTTTAACATTGTCAGTATTATTCCAGCTATAGTAAACGCTAAGTCGGACATTGAAAGAGTTTTGTCTACAATCGGGATTTATATAGATGGACTCGAATGCAAGAGAAGTATATAAACGGCATTTAATGCACGAATGGACAATTTTGACCAAAGTGCGGAGCGGGTAAGTGATTTTTAAAGCCACCCTTTATGATATAAATTAACGAATAAAACTAAGTCACGTTCCGGATAAAGGATATTTTGCACACCCCTCGATCTACGTCAAGCCCCGTTTCATTCAACGTGATAGGCTACCACAAACACCTGAACATTTCTCTCATTCAAACTTGGTTCACGCTGCTTACATTTGAATTGTCACTGATTTAATTTCAATCAAATATTAAATTTTTTAGCTGGGTCTAATGTTTTTAATCCTGGGGTAATTTATACCAATTATCAATGCGACATTTCGTTAACAAACCCTGCTAATGTTTTTCATCTTTTTTTTTAAGCGTTGTCAAATGTTGTAAAGCGCTTTGGGCTTCTAAAGATTAGGCGCTATATTAAGTCCTCGTTATTATTATTATTATTATTATTATTATTATTATTATTATTATTATTATTATTAATGTGCTGAGCATATTATGTCAAACCTGTAACAAATGCCATCTCATGAATATAACATTAGAAGTTGTTGTCTAAAGTAAATATCGACATTAAACATGCAATTAAAAGATAACTCTTTTCATTATATTGCAAGCTGTTTTAAACAAATTTTAGCATTTTTTTTCAAGCATTGAAATGATCATAATTTTTTGAAAACTAATGTTTAAAATTAAAATAAATTTCTTCTATTAGAAATTAATGTTTAATATTAGCAATTTGAGTCATTTTATGATATTAAAATATGTCTTGCTTTCAGAAAATTAAATAATTTTGAAAATTTTTTAATAACTTAAGTACTTTTTAATATTCAGTAAGTTAATGATTTTCTGATATTAGAAAACAAGTAAAATTTTTTAACATACTTTTACTTCAGAAGCAAATGATTTCTTTTTACAGGTACAATATGGTAGTATTGATGTCCTGCCTGGGATGATTTTGACCCCTGCTTGGGTCAAGGATCCTCCCACTGTGGAGTACCAAGGAGAAGATGGAGCCTATTACACATTGATTATGCTTGGTATTACTTTTTGTAATTTTTTTTAACTCACCTAGTTGGAGGCAATGTGGGTCTTTGGTACATTCCTATGTTTCATTATGGATCATTTTACCATATATATAACATCAGATTTAAAACTGGAGCTAATTTTATTCTGACTTGACGAAGATGTTCTTAAGAAATGTTCTTTTGTTGTTCTGGGTTTCCTTGCCATCATATGGCCTGTATTTCAGCCTGTTACAAAATGTAATTTTTACATCTCCAAAACTACAGAATTAACTCTGACCAAACTTTGTAGGAATGTTGTTTTTAGTGTCCCTTGGCATCTTTGTGGCACATATATTAGCCAGGTTAAATTTGTATTTGCACATCTTTAAAAATGCTATGGTGCCAATTTTTATTAAATTTGGAAGAAATCTTCCTCAAGATCTGTTATGCTAAATTTGTGGGTTTTGTGTCTTATCTGGAGATATTGTGGCTTGTATAGCAGCCAGATGGAAAATTTCCTAGGACATATTCCTGTGATTGCCCTAGCAACTGTATTGTATTGCTTGCATGGCAACCATGTTTTTTTGTTAGGCTTCCAAAAGTACCAAAATAGTTTCCATCATACTTTGTGGAATATTTCTTTGGACATATCCTAAGTTGTGTTGTTTGCAGCCTTCATTGCAGTTTGAGTGACTTCCATGGCAACCTGGTGTTAAATAGATTTATGATATCTGAAACAAACTAACTAATGGCTAGTCAGTTATGATCAAATTTGGTAGGAAACTTTGTAGTGGTAGTTTCTCTAGCAGGCCACGTTACATCAATGACAACAGAGGAAAATGCATTTTTAAAAATTAAAACAATTTTGATCAAACTTTCCAGGAATGTTCTTTTGGACAATTACTCTATTGAAGTTACTTTCTTGTCCATCATCTTGCTTCTCCAGCAACCAGGTGGAAAATGTAATTTTCCACGATGCCATTAATCCTATTTGTATTAAAACTTGCTGGGAATGATTCTTTGAATGTACTGCTAAGTTTATGTTTTAATGGTTTCCCTGCAACATGCAGGAAAATGTATTTCTTTCATATCTACCAAAACCAATAAAGTCAGCTTTTATCAAACTTAGTAGGAAAGTGTTTTTGGAGGCTTCCAGGTGGAAAATGTATTTTTAACATCACCTTTTTAACTGCTGGGTCAATTTTGTGGGAATTCCATATAATAAATTCTACGAAAGTCTAACCTGTTAATAGTTTACCAAGCTGCTAGTATGGAAAATGTATTTTTAATGTATCTTCTAACACCACAAGTCAGCAATGAGCAAATATGTTAGGAATGTTAACAAAATTGGCCTCATTGAAAGTCTTTCCACTTCTGTAGCAAGCTGGTTGAAAATGTTATTTTTACATCTATCCTAATACTTTTGTTCAAATTTTATGAAAAATTATTTTTCTTCTAAGTTGGGGCTTGTTGAGGCCTATATTAGCCATTTTGATTTTAATGGCAATGAAACTTACCTGGTCAGTTGGTGCAATATTGTCTTCTGGACTCGCATGAGCATGACTTTGGTCTCAGCCTCTTTGGGCCATTAGTTCTTCTCTTTACCCTCTTAAATACTGCACAAGAGTCACGACGTTCTCTGATTAAGGGTCCATCTAATCTTGTGCTCAGAGCCAAGTAGGAACTGCCTTAGTGTTGGGTCAGGGTTACCATAAATCAAACTCAGGTAGTCCTGTGAACTAATATTTGTTCTATATTTGTTTTAAAAATAACTACAAAAATCATTTGCAAATAGCAATATTATGCTTCCTTACATGGGGAAAGGGAAGTCTAAAGTTAACAGTACAATACCTCTAATTACTATCTTTCTCTGGGCTACCTGGTTTTTCTCCAAGTTACCTAATGGACTGTCATCTGTTTTAAAAATTTGCTCAACCTTGGCTATTGTGGGTTTTTTAAATTTTTTTTCATCATTCTTTTAACTTCATTTACAGTTCTGGTAATACCTGGATGAAATATCATTCTCTTCTTCACATCTATGAATTAGTATCTGTCTTCACAAATAAGTTAATTAGGATACATAAAACGATCAATTTGCCAGAGTAACAGAGGTCAAAGTTACTAAATGTTGATATCTCATGATTCAGTTTGTATGCACCCACATTGATAGCAGAAGGAGGTATATTGTTTTGTTGCAGTCTGCCCATACTTCTTTATGTATATCTATTTTTTTTATAACTCCTGGTACATGATTTTATCTTATTTTAGTAAATTTTATTCATGACTGTAAATTTTAGTGATTATCTGTAGCTGGATTTGGCATATGCACATAGGGTCTTTTGTAAGATGTTAAAGAACATGAAATTGCATAGGATTTATAATTAGATGTTTACATATATTTTGCCAGTTACTAATAATACAATTATTAGAAAATATGTTTTTGAGATTTTGCCTTTTCCCTTTGGACTGATTGGTATCTTAGAAGAATTAAGTTAATTCCTGATGGATGAGTTAGGTCACAGGAATAGGTATGTTTGAATTGTTAGATTGAGTAGTAAGAGCCATCATGTAGGGTTTATTGCAAAATATAGATAAAATTGTCTCTTGAGGGTGTATATAATTGAGAGAACTGAGTGATCAGATTCATTCCTATTTTAAAGTTATTTTTATTTCTTGTGTTCCTGTTGTAACATTATGTCTGCAGACATTTTATATTGTACTTCCATATTAGTTAAGAGGCATAACATTTGTTATGATTGGTAAGTGGAAATAGAAGGTGTTCATTGGACTATAATATTATTTTAGAGCTATATGTATTATGAATTATTCATAGGAATTCTGAACAATGCCATTTTGATAATGTCACAATTCTTTGCAGGTGATAAAAGCTAGCAAAAATCACACGAGTTAGGCAGACAGAACATGGTAGGCATATTTGTATTCATCAATTCATAAGGAATTATTTTAAAAAAGTTTCCAATACTCTGGAACTTTGCTCTGGAATAATATTCCAGTTGAGATTAGAAATGCCCACTCTATTTCCTCTTTCCTAACCCAGTATATACAATGGCTTCAGAGATGCAGCAAAAATAATTAAATTCCTATGAATGAGGGCCTCAAGGTAGATTAGTTCTTAACTAATTGAGTTACCCTCTTTAAATAAAGTCATAATAATGACCTGATTCTTTGTTTCTTTTGGCTATTTCAGCAGTTTTTCAATTTGTTTATGCATTTTTAAATTTTTAGCACTTGGACATTTTTAACACAAGGTTCTAATCATGATTGAGGAAATACACTTGAGGTTGTAAAATTAAATTTGATAGACTTATCTGTATTCATATTTGGATTTTCACACAGTTGCAAGTCATGAAGCAATTATTCACTTCATTAGTTTTAAAGTTTTTTATTGATACTTTTTCTTTTCTAAAACCTTGCTAGCACAATTTTGTTAAATCTACATAAATAGATAAATGAAAAGTAACATGCTTCATTGTATTTTACATGAAGTTGATCTTGATTGGATTGCGATGCCATTATGAGATGATTTTAAAAAAAATTATTTTTTGGATCAGCAGTAGAGGAATATGTTTTTTACAAAATAAGATCTAGCTATTTAAAGGCCAGATATTATCAGAGCACTCCATATTTTTCATCTGTTCATTCATATTTTTGTCTTTTTGGCATCAGACTTTGGAAAGGGCACAGAATTCTGTGTTTTGTGAGACACTTATTATCCCAATTCCCCATTTTGACAACACAGATTCGAGCTCCTTTGAGTATAAAGACTCTCACAGGTTGGGCATGTGCATTTATCTTTTTTATTCCTTGTGAGTATTTAACTGGTTCCATGTTGGAAATTGCAATAGTTACAAAGTTATGATCCAAACACTGCATTCATTTCGAAGTTTTGACCCAGGAGCTACATTCATGCAGGTAGCTACAGACCCATGGGCTGCATTCATGTGGGTAGCTATGGACCCTGGCCAGTGTTGGTTGCATGTAAAATACATTTTTGTGTATGGTTAGTGTATGTTTGGTTATAGGGTTGTGATGTTTGGTTATAGGGTTGTGATGTTTGGTTATAGGGTTGTGATGTTTGGTTATAGGGTTGTGAAGTTGTGATTGCCATATTTTTCAAATTACAAAACAGGGGCTAGTTCCATGTGGGTAAGGATGGACCCCATGTAAACATTGGTTGCATGAATAGATTTGTTTTAATTTATGCCCATTAAGGATATACATGGTCAAAAAAGATGGAGATCTCAGTAAGGTTTATATGTTAGGACAGAATTTAACATAAATTTCATTGTAGCAAGAAGGACTAGTTGATTAGAAATTAACTAGTTCTGTTGAATCTTTACTAGTCCTTCCCATAAAGCAATGTCAGACACATATTGAGAATTACTTGCCCTTGGACTATTCAAATTATGAAAACTACAAGTCAGACTGGTAATTTACTAGCCATGAATAAGCAGACTACTGTGGCTAGGGAAAGACTCCAGGCAAGGACTTTAGCAGTTCTGGCTTGCTTTCATTATCTGTCTCCTCAAGCTGCAGATTAACTATGAGAACAAAATTGTCACTCAATGAAAAGAAATGGTTAATATTCTGTTGCATATCAGACTCAAATTTGCTATTCAGGAAACAATCATCAGTAAGTAGGAATCACAAACAAAACACATCCCCTATCTTTGTTTTCACTTGTTGTCTACTGAGATTGAATAACTTGCCATCAGTCCAGTATTTGATGTAGATCACAGTGTCATATCACAGAAGGCATCAATAAGCATGGCAGAGAACATCTTATTGAAGACGGTTGGTGCCAACACACAGACTTGCTTGATACCAATGGTAACTGGAAGTCATTTAAATGACTCTGTGTAATCCACAGCATGCATCATGGAATTGCCAAACTATCAAAATGAATACCCTGGAGAACCAAATTTTGCCATGTTGTTCAAAAGGACCCCAAAATTGACTGTCAGTAGCTTTTGTCAGGTTAAAAAATGTTGTGTACAAGTTGCAGTTTTGTTCCTGGCAATTCTTCTGAACTTGATTAGCTGCAAACACCAAGTTTATCATCCCTTGCCCTTTCATGAACTTGCATTCACTCTCCGGCAGGAGACTTTTATCAGTGTGATGCACAAGGTGATTTATCAGAAATCTGGTAGGACTTTTCTTGCTATTAACAGCATGGAGATGCCCTGATGGTTGTTGTTGGATTGTCTGTTGCCTTACGGCGCATACAAGTGGACAATGGATGCATCCGTGAACTCCTGGGGTATTATAAGTTCCATGAGACCACTTTGACTGGAAGAGTTCAGTCAGTTTCTATGTATGTCTGAGCCTCTGACTTTGTACTCCCGGGGTATTATAAGTTCCTTGAGACCACTTTGACTGGAAGAGTTCAGTCAGTTTCTATGTATGTCTGAGCCTCTGACTTTGTACTCCTGGGGTATTATAAGTTCCTTGAGACCACTTTGACTGGAAGAGTTCAGTCAGTTTCTATGTATGTCTGAGCCTCTGACTTTGTACTCCCGGGGTATTATAAGTTCCATGAGACCACTTTGACTGGAAGAGTTCAGTCAGTTTCTATGTATGTCTGAGCCTCTGACTTTGCAGACTTCTGATGGTATAACATCTGCTCTGCCATTTGACAATAAGTCTGTTACTTTCAGTTTTAGTTGTCATTGGAGGATTAGCAAGTGATATGTTGATTTCCAACTGAAGCAGTGAGTCAGTTACATCCTTGGCTTTAGATGACTGTTGAGCAAGAATGTTGTTTAAGTTTTCTGCCCATCTGTGCCCCATCATTTAGTAATGGCAAATATTGCCTAGATCACATGTTTCAGAGACATGAACAACAGCACAATCAGAGTCATAACATTTCCAGTGATTGATCAGTATTTCCCTTTCATTTCATTTAAAAGGCTTTTTGATATGCAAGCTTAGAAAGCCTTGGATTTTTCTAAAATAATATTGATTATGAAAATAACTTTATATTTTAAGAATTTTACAATTCATCTTTTATTTTACATTGGGGTGTATTTCTTCAAATATTAATGCCCTTATCTTTTGTCTTATAGGAATGTTTTCCAAAAGATTTCTAGAATTTCCTTTCAATCAGCAGTATATGACAATGATTGTTCTGATCTGCTGTTAAACAATATTCACACAAACACACACAGACACACAAACACACACACACACATGTATTACCATCTGCGAGGCACATTCAAGGTGTCAGTAATATAAGAATCCAAAGAAGTTTCAATTCAGTTTTCTTTTTATTCATTAAGTCCCATACCCTTCCAGGAATTACTATTGATTTTCATGCTCAAAATGTAGTGTCAAATATTCTTTTGTAGACCCAGATGCACCCAGTCGTATGAATCCAGTGTCTAGAGAATGGCAACATTGGTTGGTCACAAATATTCCAGGCAGTGATATAAAACAGGGACAAGAAAACACAGAATATGTGGGTGCTGGTCCACCTAAAGGCACAGGTATGTAGACTACTGCTTGTTTTATGACACAGTTAGGCTGTCATACATGTGTAGTGTTATGGGATATAAAAATGTAATACACTCAAGGTTCCTGCAGTGAGAAATATTTGTATATTTTTGCAAATTATTTTAGTGTAATAACAAACATTATTTTTGAATGACACATGTATCACACCACAAAGTGAGGCAATACACCACTCCCTCGATAACTCGCGCCCTGATAACTTGCGAACCCACTTATAATGAAGGGTCAGGCATGGATTCCATTTTTGAACTAGAAAATACCCAAATATTGATCCCTATTTGTTAAACTTGAAGACACTCGTGATCAATATTAGTAATGGAAACTTTGATATATTGCTCATTTTATACTTGAAAATGGTAGATAGGACCATAAAATTTTAATCAACATTATGAAATATCAAATTTAAGAATAAATCATACAGGTTTTTACATTTTCTTTCCAAATGGTAGTACACTGCAATTAACGATATGAAAGGAAATTCAATCAGTGAAAATGTCACGCCAAGTGGAGGCAGTAGTTCCTTTTTAGTATAATCACCATAATTGCAATGTGTCCTCTTGTAATTGAATGTAAAATATATCAATCTACCATAGCAACTATGTCTACAAGCATTTCTTTGAGAACCTAATTAGGTGCTGACCATGTTTTGATAACTGACTTGCGGAAGTGCTTGTTATATTGTTGCAACGAATTAAAAACTGGTCTCCTTTGTATTATCATGTTAATTATGTCTTTTGAATCAAAAAAAGGAGCTGGAATAAAAGTAAAGTTAAGAGGCATGAAATTTCTACAAACTTAAAATCTAGAGGCCCTGGTCATATGTCAGGTGAACTCACTTCATTTGATCAATCACTGTTATAAATATTATTGTGTATGTAACATAGACTACCCTAAATTAACCAACTCATTGGTAACAGTGATCAAAGATAGCAAGGCAACCTAGCGAAATAAATACTTTGTAAAATAAAGAGTTTGGTTTCAACGATACAGACCATTGTGGTCAAGTGAGTTTCACAGAATTCTTGAACTGGCACTTAAAGATATCCTCAAGGATGATAAGAAGTTTCATTATTGCATCTAATGAAAAAAAGGAATCTTGTTTGGTGGTGTATCCGTAGTTAGTTTAGTTTCCCAATTCTTGAGACTCCAAATTTGGCAGGATACTATTAAACACCAGTCTGGGAACCAGACTCATCAAGAACACAAAAAGCAGTGATGAAATACAAATGTTTTTACATACACATGATGGTTGTTGAAACCAGTTGGAATGATCTTTCACATGTTGGACATTTTGATAGCAAATGTTATTTAAACAGAATATTGAACAGCATCATTAGAAAAAGCATGTTACTAAAAGTTATTATTGACATGATTATAAAATGAGAATTCAGTTATTTAACAGCCCAGTTACCTATCCCTGACTGCCCTCTGCTATTTTCTCTATGTCTAAGCAAGTTTTTTCAGTTTTTGGATGTACCATGGTAACTCGCACCCTCACTTATAATGCGGTCTATATTTGTGGAACCTGTTGTGCACAAGTTATTGAGGGAGAGGTGTACTGTGATACTGCAGTCAGTCCTTCATAAGTCATGTTATTGATTCTCTCCTAAATTGTAGAATACCTTGTTAAAGTATACCTTTAATTTAGTTATTGTGAATCAGTAAAAGAGAGAAATGATAGTTAAATAATATCTTACTATATTGGCAAACAATTACACACAAGACATTTACAATTCTTTAATTCCCATTCTAATCCTATAACATATTACTTTTCCATTTAGGTAAATGATTTTAGTCTAATATATTTATCAATGAAAGCTGTTTCTCTTACATTTGTGTATGTGTGTGAGTGTGTGTTTGTGTGTCTGTGAGAGAGACAGACAGACACAGATGCAGACCATGATGCTAAAGTTTGATTAACGTTTAGCTGCTGAATACCATACATTTGGATGACAGTGTGATGTTTAAATGGAAAAAAGAATTACATTACCACCTACAAATCCTATTGATAATGCATGCTACTTGATTATTGGTCCATGGCAGTGCAAGCACTTGCTGGCTATTTGTGAGTCAGTATTAAAATGATAATGATTGTGATACACTTCACACCAGGCAGCTCTTGGGACGAATAGGCTTGAGTCGGTATTAAAGTGGTGATACACTTCACATTAGGCAGCTCGTGGGACTAGTATGTTTGAGTCGGTTATAAAAAGGTGATACACTTCACACCAGGCAGCTCTTGGGACTAGTACACTTGATTCAGTATTAAAATGGTGATACACTTCACACCAGGCAGCTCTTGGGACAAGTACACTTGATTCGGTATTAAAATGGTGATACACTGCATGCCAGGCAGCTCTTGGGACTAGTACACTTGATTCGGTATTAAAATGGTGATACACTGCACGCCAGGCAGCTCTTGTGACTAGTACACTTGATTCGGTATTAAAATGGTGATACACTGCACACAAGGCAGCTCTTGGACTATTACTCTTGAGTTGGTATTAAAGTGGTGATACACTTCACACCAGGCAGCTCTTGGGACGAATAGGTTTGATTCGGTATTAAAGTGGTGATACACTTCACACCAGGCAGCTCTTGAGACGAATAGGCTTGATTCGGTATTAAAATGGTGATACACTTCACACCAGGCAGCTCTTGGGACTATTACGCTTAAGTTGGTATTAAAGTGGTGATACACTTCACACCATAATTAATATCTACCACCAGGAATGACAGTCTGTGACATAATTAGTGATGCTCCCTCACAACAGTACAGATGCAGAAAGATTAAGTGATCAGTGCCATCCAGTTTCGTATGAGTGCTGAGGTGAACACTAATGATATTGGCACCTGCAAATCCTCTAAGGATCAGCAAAGTCTCCATTGTCCAACAAATAGTGTAATCCAGGAGTAATTGATGAATAGGTCATAAATGATTTAAAGTGGATGCTCACTACTAATTTTGTTTGATAATGGATTTTAAAGACAAGAACTGTGTGCATTTGATCAGAGTCGATTTTAGAAAATTGGATGTACTTCACTGTTCATGCAGTTGGAGGCAGAAATAGCAAGTGTCATGATATTAAGCCCATTTATTTACCTTTTAAATTAATTTTTTTTCTCATGAAATCATTCTGAGAGTATGTCACATTTATTTAAAGAAAATTCCATCCTAACATCAGTTCAGTGGTCAGGATAGTAGTTTTTGATCTAGCCTGGGTCACAAGGGCTGTTTTAGTTTTTATCACAATGTAATGGAAAACCAAACCATGATCTGGGGAAAAATAAAATGAAATGAAAATGAGGCATCTCAAAGTTTGGCGGGTTGGGTGGCACTGCACACATGAAAGTGTTCACAAATGTTAAATAAAATTAATTTGAAAAGAAAGCATGAACTTTCACACCTTTAATAAAAAGCAAATTCAAACTTTTGTCTGGAAGAATGTTGCAAATATATTTCTGTTGTGTATAATGTTTAATGATATCTTTTGAAGCTTACAATAGAAGTCTTGGCATGAATGATTGCTCTGACCTGTATTTGCTCAGAAAATCCTGCAGGGAAATTTAAACACCAGTACTATCCAGTCTCAAGACAGTGTGTGTGTGAT
The DNA here is from genome assembly GCA_016746295.1 of Potamilus streckersoni. Taxonomy (NCBI): domain Eukaryota; kingdom Metazoa; phylum Mollusca; class Bivalvia; order Unionida; family Unionidae; genus Potamilus; species Potamilus streckersoni. The sequence continues at coordinate 1,808,367 of JAEAOA010000332.1, read as the reverse complement.
TGATATGGAGTTTTCATATAGCTTTAACAAATTTTTAGTCATATAGCTTTAACAAATTTTTAGTCATATCGCTATGAAGTCGGCAGCATGGCAGTTTATAGTGATGTCTAGCACTGGAGAATAATGCTGCAGACATGTAGCATGATGTTCCACCCAGTCACATTATTCTGACACCAGGCCAAACAGTCCTAACACTAACCTCTTAATGCTGAGCGCCTAGCTAAGCAGCTGTTAGTACCATTTTTATAAGTCATTGGTATGACTTGGCCAGGGTTCAAACCCATGACCTTCCACATCTGAGGTGGATGCTCTAACCACTAAGCCACCAGAGCAGAACTACAAGGCTTGCAGTGCTAATACTAAATTGTCCTGAATACCAGTTTGAAAAGTGTATTAATTAATTGACAGAGACGAAGTTGCTTGTTTGAACTTAATAAATGTCCCATTTAATCTGAATAACTGGTGTTATAAAAATCTGAACTTTTAAAATAATTTTCTAATGTCACATTCATTGTTTTTGAAAAATGCAAAAAACACACAAGAAGAGAACTTGAAAAGATGATTTGCATCATTCAGAGTGTCTCTATTTGCCATATTTGTGTTCATCTGGCAGCAGTTCTTCTTACACACGTTGACCTTGATATGCAATTCCAGTTCTGATCAAAGAAATATATTCTCCAAGACTATAAGCAAAGTTGAGGAAGAAACATGTCTTCCAGTAGTTGTTTATCCAAAATGTATTGATAAGTACAAACAATATAGAAAATAATGATTTGATATGACAAATCATGAAAACCAGTGCTTTCCAGGTATACTGCAAATCAACAAAAAATGCGTCTCGAGATGGCAAGAAATATAATACTGATGAGAAGACTAACAGGTAGCACTTGTTTTTTTATTCATTTAGCCAAACTCTGCATTGCTGAAAAATACTCAAAGTTCTTTTTTTGTCACAGATCTACAAAGATGTACAAAATTATTAAGGCACACGGTCAGCAATTGTGCTTAGATTTTTAATATTTTGCAGGACTCCATCGCTATGTCTTCTTGTTGTATAAACAACCACAAGGGAAGATGAAGTTCAAAGGCCTACCCAAACTGACTAATCATAGTGGCATGGGCAGAGCAGGCTATAATGTGCAAAGATTCATTGCAACATATGGACTAGAAGGAAATTTGGTGGCAGGAAATTTCTTCAAGGCAAAATATGATGATTATGTGCCCACTTTGTACAAGCAGTTGACTGGATAATTCCTGGAATAATCCAATTCACCTTTTAACTCTGATGAAATTGCATGTGTATTTCTCTAATTATAGGAAGGGTTATTTCAAAATAGGATGAAATAGTAAACATTCAGAAACAAAAGTTAAAAGTTCATAGTAATATGTACATGTTATGATATGTATCTACAAATCAGCATATGAAAAGACAATAAAAATTTAAATTTTTGAAAAAGACACTTTTTTGTTAATACAAATTGGTATAACTATTTAATCAAATGCCACTAAAAAGCAAGGTATTTATATTTAACTTGACCCCTTAAAAATGTAGTTCAAAAATTGATGTTACTCACCCATAACATCAGTGACAGCTCTAGTTTGAATATATGACCACTGTGGTGCAAGTACATTTGTACATTTGCTCTCCTACTGTACAATTTATAGGGGTTATTTAAAAATAGTTTGCAATGTTTGTGTTGGTGAAGCTTTTCAAATTAAATAAACTTAAACAGGTCTAGTGGCATTTAATTCAATACAGTATCTTTACCCATTTGTAATTATGTTAATGTACTCTAGTTGCTGTTATCATTTACGACTTAAAGTGATGGCCTAAACCATAATGATTCCTCCATGTGTGTACATCAAAAACTAATTAGGAACTTGGACCCAAATTGAAGAATTAAAACAGCAATTACAAGATATCAAATCAGCACAGGAAAGGATTAAAGAGCATGTAACCTCATATGAAACAGTAATCTAGACAGACTCCCAAATTGCGGATGTTTAGACTCCAACAATCCCAATACCAGCCAAAAGAAAATGTAAAATGACCATACAAGTAACAATTGATATCCAAAATAATCCTGCATTGCAAATAACAGTACCCCCTCTCAGTTATGTGTCACACCTGCAACAGCAATTAAAGTATACCCATGACCCTCAGTTCAGATAAGTCTGTTGCCTGCATCAACAACTACATTTCCCAGTGCTCAGACAAATGTGTCAGCATTAGCTCAATTAGCTCACAGAACTGAGACACCAATTTCTGCACCCCTTCCTGAGAGAGATGTATCTGAAATATGAACCAGAATCCATCACAGGAAATTACAATCCAAAAAAAATAATAAGACTGTTACAACTGGCTCCTCAATGTTGAATAGTATAATACCAAGCCTCTTCTTAAAACAGAAGTATAAACTCTTAGAAATGTAAAATCAGCAGCATAACAGACAAAATAATCGATACAGACCTAACCAAATACAATCAAATTATTATTTTAGGGTGAAATTATGCCAGTGATGGAAAATCACTAATTCAAATCAGAACAAGTAGAAAGTTTACTGTACGCTGCTAGGTGTTGCAGCCAAGATACATGTAAAATAATATCAGGATTACCTCCTTGTGTGGACATCAGGATGAAAGATATATATGATCTGATAATTGACCTATGTGAAGAAGTCAACATATAACACATTCCACATTTTTATTCAGAACCAGGATGTCACCCTAAACTTCCACCACAGAGACAAAATTCATTTAGGTAAAAAATAAAGCTTGTAACTGCTGAGAAATAATAACATGTGATTCTCTTTTTTACTTTGGAGAAACTCAGCATGTGATACAGGTGTGCCATCATGGAAAACAGATTCAGTGCTTCAGATGCCATAAATTTGGACACAAACAAAGACTGTCAATCAATGTATTATAAATATTAGGAGGCTGGCAAAGTGGAGAAAGCCAATGCTTCATTTATAACAAATCGAAATGTACCTAGTGAGACTCTTGACTCTAACTATTCAATGGATACTGTTGTAAATGCAAATGTTAATGGATTTTCAGGGTCTGTATGTGACTTTGAAAACACTAATATATATCAACATTTAAGTATGGAAATAGGATGTAAGAATTGTAAAAGTAGTATGGATATAGTCCTAATGAGTGCTTCATTATATGATGACATACATGTAATTAATATGAAGCTAACTACAAAAGGTTTTAACATAGGTCACTTAAATCAACATAGTATAGTGGGGGAAAATAGACCAGATTAAGTTAATGTTGTCATCCAAGGAAAAAAACATACTGTGTAAGGACTTACTGGAACTAGTTAACTCTCAAGGCTATAAACAAACCATAATATTGGGACAGAGAGAGACAGCATGGGAGGTACATTAGGAAAGATATATATGAAAAAAGGCAACCCAACTTGGAGTCACAAGAAATTGAGAATATTTGGCTGGAAATTTTTCAAAATAATGCAAAATCATTCCTAGATGATTTTATTTACCTTCCTCCAAAACAATTTGAAAGGATAACTTATTGAAACAAATGGAAAATGTTCTGTTCTTGCACAGAAGATAGAAATATATATATACATGGTGATGTAAATAAGAACTTAGGACGTACTCCAGACTCAGATAAGGAACAACTGGATAAAATTTATTGAATCATTAGATCTAGCCTATTTGGTAACAGAAAAAACCAAGCACTCTTTTTGATCACATTTATACCAACCTACAAGACAATGTGGCTTGTGTTAATGTACAGAATGTTGGTCTTAGTGACCACTATCCTACTTTTTAATAAGAAAGCTAAAATGCGGGAAAAATAGGAAAAATACACACATAACAATCACTTACAGATTGTTCAGAACTTTTAATGAAGAACACTTACTAGATGACCTATATAAAGTTCTTTTTTCAAATACCATAACAATCAATTTAAGTATTGCTACCTCATTTGTCCCAAAAAATATTGATAATGGCAAAAGTAGTGCCCATTCACAAATTGGTTAAAAATGATAAAAAATAGCAAAGCTATCACATCTTCAAAAAAGAGCACTTGGGCCAAAATCCATCCAGAAAGAATGCAAGGAAAATTTAGCTGGTAAGTTAAAAATAAAAACTTATTAAAGACTGAATCTATGTGAGAAAAGTCAAATTGATGTACAGTATATCCAATAGTACTTACTGCTCCTGAATATTTACATTCACTATTCTAGTATAGACTACCTGGTAATACTTCACATCTGTGATCCATGTCTACCAAACAGTATAAAATTCCCAAACCAAGTTTGAAAATATTTTTAAAAAAAGGTTAAACTTTGCTTTGAATAATATTCCATTTTAAATTAGAAATGCCCATTCCATTTCCTTTTTCCAAACCCCATATATTTCGTGGCTTCAGAGATGCAGTTGAAATGAGAATGAATATAACTGAATTTGTATTCATAAATGCTTCTGGGCATCATTAAATATACTACTCATCTATTTTGTAACTGACTGAATATTGCATGTATATTGACTATGTGGGTTCAATATGTATGAGTGAGTATCCATCTGGTGAAAAGGCAAAAAGTAAATATTTTGTGTCTATACATGTATTTGTTACTACGTATAGGTATTCATGTGCATGTATATGTTTCCATTTGTATATAAGTTTCTTTGTATGAGAGCCTCAGGGCAGATTTGTTCTGCAGCTAATTGTTTTATACTGTTTATATGAAATTATTATTATTATTATTATTATTATTATTATTATTATTATTATTATTATTATTATTATTATTATTATTATTATTATTATTATCCATTGCTATATAATCAGAAATCCATGACTATGTATATAAAGTTGAAACTTTTCCCACCATGCACCACACAGATACTTTATATGCAATTCGAAATTATGCTCATTTGGCTCACACATCTTGCAAACTAGCAAAAGAAATGTGTCATATGGAATGCTGTTTGATAGGTTAAGGATTACAGTGCTGTTGTAAAGGGCAATAGAGGGTTGCACACTTCTCCCAGCAGATTCCTGATCTTACTCATTGTTGTAAAAGGTAATAGACAGAGGAGCACACATCTCATAGCAGATTCCAGATCTTACTCATTGTTGTAAAAGATAATAGACAGAGGAGCACACTTCTCATAGCAGATTCCAGATCTTACTCATTGTTGTAAAAGATAATAGACAGAGGAGCACACATCTCATAGCAGATTCCTGATCTTACTCATTGTTGTAAAAGGTAATAGACAGAGGAGCACACTTCTCATAGCAGATTGGGTGCATGATCCTTGGATTATGAGTCACATGGATGACCAGCTAAACTATCATGGCTCCAATAGTACAGAAAACAGAAAAACATTTATTTAAAATAAAACCAAAGGATGCATATTTAGTACAAGTTTTCAAGAAAAATTTTAATTACACAGTTTTTTTTAATTAATTTAATTTCTTTGGTGATAAAAAGGATATATGATTCTGTTTCAGATGCATGTATTAAATATTTAATATTAGCTTGTGTCCTGCTTTCCCAATTATGATGAAGGATTGCCAGTAAAATACCAATATATCAATGTGAATATATAGTGAATTCAAACAATAATGTTTTTGGATTACTGTATATTATTGTGATACATCAAATGATCTAACGCATCACTGCAATCCAGGCTCCTGGCACATTAGCATTTTCAAGACTACAGGCACATGAACACATGCAGTATTGGAACTTATCTGGAACACCACAGAAATTAAGTGTAACTTTATACCTTTGGACTTGTGATAAAACTTGTAGGACTGTTTGAGATTTAATTCACAATACTTTAGGACTATTTGGGATTTAGTTCACAATATTGTAAGTTCTTTTTAAATTTTCACTTTGTGTTTTTTGAAAATAAATTGTTGAAGTTTACAAATCTTACTGGTTTTCATTTTTTTCTGTTACTAAGTTTAAGACCATAGGGTCATAACACATTTCAGGCAAAAGCATGATAGCCCCTTTGTATATGGAATTAGATGAAATGGTTGCAATGTAAAAAGAATTGGATAATAAAGAAAACGTGATGAATTTCTTATAGTAACATGCAATTTTTTTATTTGCTGCTTTTATGAGGTAAACATCATGACTGGGAATGGTAAAATGATCATAGCACTGAAAGTACTGCAAGGTTTTGCAGGTTCCATGTAAAAGAACATGTTTGAATTTTTTGTTTCACTGGGTCTGTTTTCAGGGTTATATTTTATCTTCAGAATCATTCTGAGGAATTATTTTCTCAACTCTTCTTTTGGGCACGTATATTTTCAAACCCAAATAATGATAACATACACATAGACTACCTCATACAATATATAAATAATTACATACCCTTACAAAATCAAGGAGCATAAAAACAATATTAGCTTATAGACATATAATGGTAACATACATCCAGTCATTACTACTTGCATGCATAATGCTGTTTTTAAAATTTACAAATATTTAGCCCAGCTCATAAAAATTTGGGTAAGAAAATTGAAGATCTACAGAGCATAAAAAATCTTTAATATTTTAATAATTACCATCTGAAACTGTTTTGTGTTTGCTTTTATCAAGTTAGATTTATGAAAACAAATCTGTGAATTTAATAATATTGACATATCTAACATTGTACCTGTCACAAGGGAGAAATTACATTTTAAAAGGCCTCCATTTTAATAGTGGAAATAGAACATTGAAATGAGTAATATGTTGCTTGGAATGATATCTGCACATTGCTGGAAGAGAAAGTTTGGGTTTGTAAAACAGTATGAAAATGTTCACCCATTCTTAATGTTGCAAACAATTTAGCTATATACTTGAGTATATAATAATCCACAAACATCTTCACATCAAAATTTCTGGTATTGTTGTAAAATTTCATCAAAACTTATTTCATCTTTAAGATGATATGATCTGGTTATATAAAATGTAACCAGTGTGAACCTGTGTTTCTGTCCATCTTGCACTTTATATTGTATATAATTCCTTCAAAGTAGATGAACATTATGGTATTAAAAGTACACTTATGTTTTCATAAAATTAGGTACAAATTGAGGTAAGAATATATACTTTATGAGACAGACATTAAGTTGCTTTCATTACTTTTCCCTACTAAAAATGAATGTTGCATTACACGGGTGTTATGCGGTAAACAGTAAGTTATTCTGCAGAAATTGTTCAAGTTGCTCTGGCGTCTATAAGATGTTGGAGTGAAAAGAGGGGCAGATGAAACCTCAGATCATTAGCTGGTTTATGACTAAAATTCAACTTAAGCTAAAAAAAAGCTTTAGTTGAACTACGCAAAAAGATAGTCAAGTGGAATGTCAATCTCTTAAAGAGCAGAGTAGTTGAAGAAACATTTAAGCCAAAATTTGGCAATCTGAGATGCAGAATGAGGAGGACTGCTGAATAGAAGAAACCCTTGGTTACCCTAAAACTGAACACAAACCATGGACTAGTTTGACGACTCTGCAAAACTACACTAGCAGAATAAAATAAAAGAAGTACTGGATAGCAGTCAGAGAGCAGAAAAAGCAACAGCAAAAACATGATATATGCAGGTACATAGTGAAATCAAGGAACAGCATCAGGAAAAATAAAAAGCAATTAAGGACGAATTAGCATCACATGCAGAAACAGCAGCTGAGCAAGGAAATATGATAGCTTTGCATGAGTTCATGAGGAAAATGGCAGGAAGAGAAAAGATAGATGACAACAATCGAGGACGGACAAGGGAAACTCTGTACAACACAGGACGAGCAGGGGAAAATATGGGTAGGGCTTTTGAAGAGCTTCTTAACTGACCAACAACAATTTCACCAGCTAAGGATATATTGCTAGTTTCCTGTGAAAGGCAGACATGAAAAGAAAAAAAAAACACCATCAAAATGCTGAACAAAGGTAAAGCGGCATGTGCAAAAGTACTATTGGTGGCCATCAGCATATCTTCAGAAATGCTGTACCAACTGGCAGAAATGATGTACCAGCTGGCAGAAATGATGTGCCAACTGTGCTGTACCAACTGGCAGAAATGAAGTACCAACTGGCAGAAATGATGTACCAACTGGCAGGCAGACATGCTAACATGCCAAAGAACAATGACCTGTCACTTCAAGCCAGGTCTGATAACCAACAGGGTAATACTCGAAAGATTAAGATCATGTGTAGAGGTAAAGCTTAGTAACAAGAAAGCAGGCTTTAGACAACAAAAGTATGTGTATGCTAGATACAGACACTGAAAATTATCGTAGCACAAGCTACTATTCTTCTGCATATGTAAATTCTAGTGTTGTTTATATGAAGCCATCTTTTAATTGAACACTTTGTACTATGCGGACCACTATCTAAATTACCCGTTATTAGTGTTTTAATTGACGATCAGTTCAAAAAATATAAACATTTTAGACGAAATTAGCGAAACGAATTCCGAGATTCGATTGATGTTATTCACTGATGCCTCGAGCGACATTGCCATTTTCGTCCCCATATTGACTATGTTCATCCAATTTCGCATTCGTATCCATGGTGTTCATTTTTGTTGGGTTGTTTCCCTATGGTTTGTGTTGAGTCTTTTGTGGGGTTATTTTTTTATTTTTTTTTTAATATAACTATTGGTTCCAGCTGATATTTGACATGTGTAATATTTTAAAATAAATCCATCCAAGGTCGGTTTAAATAGTACTAGATTCTAGCAGTATTGTCCAAGTTTGGATTTTGGTATACTTCTGTGATGTAAATAAATTTTCTGTAAGATTTTAAGCCAGCCAATTTATGATGAAACAGGATTTACCCTCGTCATCGTCTGGATCAAATGAGGGATATTCACATTGAAAATCTTCATCAGTGATTATTTATTTCTCTATAAATTAATCAAAACCTTAAAATTAAAATTAGTTATCATCTAAAACAAAAGTCCATTTTTACATTTTCTACATTAATGCAAGAACTGCTAAAATATCCAATTTAATATCAGATACAGTCATCTATGCAGCAACTTCTTTGTTCAACGTTCAATAATTGCAGAATGAATTAAACAAAGATTAGATGGTTTCTAATGGTATTATATTCTTCTCAGGAATTAAATTTACCTTAATGGTTATTAACTGCATCTGTCATCACCGTTGAATGTTATTCACGTGATGGATACAGAAAAATCGAAGCCGAATGAAGTCAGTAATTTATTTTGGTACAAGTTTACTTTCATTTTTAACACTACGCCGAGTTGTCTAAAGGAAAAACAAAATGACTTGTATAGTACATTTGAATATCGGTGAAGTAGCTTCAGAATTTTGTTGACAGAACGTAACCAACAGATTTTTGATAAATTGAAGACCAAGCCAACTTGCCAATGAAAATACTGACAGATCTATAAGATCTAGCCTTAAAAATATTGATAAATTTAACAATTTGAAATTAGACCCATTTTACTCTGATGAACATTCGAAAGTACGTGAATCATTAGGGAGGAAAGTTTGTATCCTTTGAAAAAAAAAATTAAGTTCAGAATAATACTTGATATCGCTACCCCAAATGGTAAATATTCCTCTGCTGAAATTTAGGATTTCAAACCATGCTTTACCAGTTGAAAACAGGGCTCTGGGAAAAATGTAAGACGACAGGATATGTAGTCAATGTCAAAGAGCATAAGTGGGAGATGAATTTCACTGCTTGTCTTTCGCTATTGTCAATGGGATAGGATCATTTGTAAGACTCGTAATTTTATATTAAATCATATTTGGTAAGCTTCGGGAACTATTCTCCGTATAAGATAAATAAAATATCAAACCTTATAAATTTATACAAATTTGATCAAAGCATTATGAATTAACACGACTCGTGTAAAAAAAAAAAAGCCTTTCCTTTTTAGAAGGATACTATGGGTTATTTTATTCTTTTTAAAATATTTATTACTTGTAACTGTTTATATATTTTATGCTTTTGAATGACAAAACATATAGATAAAATACGATTTTCACAAGAGGTTCTCTCTGCCCTCTCATTCTCAAAAAAACTAACAAAACAAAGGTATATATATATATATATATATATATATATATATATATATATATATATATATCTATATATATATATATATATATATATATGTATATGTATGTATGTATATATATATATATATATATATATATATATATATATATATATATATATATATATATAAAAGTTCTATGTCAAGTCCAAAAGTTGGAGTGATCAGAACGAATTCCACTGGTGTTCCTCATTAACTCCAATCTTGAATGTATAGATGTGCCAATAGTCTGAAATCTGATGTACTAACAGACTTGATGTATCATTATGATCTAATCCAGATTATACTTCAATGTATTTATATCATCTCAAAACAGTGATTATTCCAAAAAGGAACAAGGAGCACTTTGTAATTCCAATGATTAATTTAAATCGTCTTAAATTAAAACTCGACAAAACTTAAAAGATTGATTGCACTAGACAGATTTTAAAATAGGAAGAATTTCTAATAACTCTAAATATAAACTGTCAGCTGACCTATGATACAATGAAACTTTTCATCGAATTTGTAAACAATGTCTGGTTAATTTATTTAGATTTTAGCAAACTTCATGGCAATTATTAGGCGAACCACATACCTACTTAACTAGCTATCTACATTCATGCAATACTTTAATGGTTTTATCAAAAAAATAGTATTTATTTGAAATATATAAATCATTCTCATGCATTTGAAAAAAAAAATACTTAAAATAGTATAAGGTGCAAATGAATTTGATAACCAGGCTTGTATTAAGAGAAATCAGTAGAAGACTGTCCAATATAAAACTAATTGTGACCCGTGCAGGGCTTGATATTAAAGCCAAACCGTTATCGGCAGATTGCAAGTTGACAAGTCTTCTTGTGTAAGATATAACTAATAAAACAGGTGCAGACATTATATTTCATGATCAATTTACATGTATCTGTTTGTTTGTTAACAGAGCATCTGTCCCAAATCCTGCACTTAACGCAGACACAAAGAATGACAATTAGAACTAGCCTGGTACCCTTGATTAATGAACTAATTTGAATACTAACGGTGAAAATGAATTAGAGAATCGGGTTAGTATCAAAACTTGGTCAGTAAGAAAAACAATATCTCATTAGTAGGTCGTTATACAGCGAGGAACATTTTGGACAGAAAGAAAAACAATCGTTTCGTTTTATGGCCTAAAGAGAATATGTGGGTCTGATTTTAGATTTTTAACGTAGCTATAACAATTTTAGTCATATCGTTACGATGTCTGCAGCTTGGATTTCTAGCACTGGGGAATCATACCGCAAATATTTTAGCATCATGTCCTAACCACATGCATTATCCTGACACCAGATCGACCAGTCCTAAAAACAATCCACCTAATTCTGAGCGCCAAGCAGGGTGGTTGTATGCTGCCATTTTTATAAGTCTTGGTATGACTTGGCCGGGATTGAAATCCTCAGTAGTAATAGAAAATGAGATTCCTATTTCTGGGATCCCTACACCTCCAAAATCCTTTATGTTAACATTTTCTTCACCAGTCTTTTCTAAATAAAAAAATAATTACTTTTACATGATAATTATTTTTGTAGCATATTTCTGACAAAATATGTTTTGTTGAAGTAGGGTATTCCTGAGATAGGAACAATTCATTTTCTATTACTACTATTACAACCATGTTGAATTGAAATTATTTAAAATAAAAAATCTCTATGATTATGATTCTTTGACAACAACAACAACAACAACAATAATAATAATAATAATAATAATAATAATAATAATAATAATAATAATAATAATAATAATAATAATAATAATAATAATAATAATAATAATAATGCCTTTCTTATGGCAGTCATGAGACACCCTAAGTTTTTGTTTTTGTTTCTGTTAAGACCTTTCTTATGGCCCACAGCCTCCCCCCCCGAGTATTCTTTCGGCGACGATTCTTTCTGAATGTCTTGCGTGGGGTATACCCTTCAGTGAGGTTGAGAGTTTACATTATCGCTGCTGTTTATTTAAAGGGCTTTCATGTACACCCCCTCCCCCTTATCAAAACCCCGAGAAGAATCCAAAACTCCACTCACCACGTTGTTAGACGTGATAAGGAGGTGCACATGGGGCTTCAATCCCAACTATTAGTAGAAAAATTAGCATCCTTCCGCCATCTTCGACGATATACCTGTCACGGATATCGAACCCCAGGTCTGAGTATAATAATCCAACGTTATAACAATGTCCGATTCTTACAATTATATATTTCAAAAATTAATATAAAATTAACTAATGCTGTAAAAACTGCGTGTAAATCTAAAATAAATATCACGTACGTTCCAAAAAGTATTATTACTGAATAGACTCTAGTGTGTAAATAAAATTAAATCTCACGCATGTTTCATAAATTTATTATTGAACTGACTGTAGGGTGGATCTAAAATAAGTTAATATTAGCTTATGTTATAAATGGATGTTCTTAAAGGATTTATAGGTTACTGCATTTGTATGGGAAAATATAAACGAGTTTTTTTCGGATGGCTATACTGCACGACCTTGGGAGTACAGTATATCCATCCGAAAAAACGAGTTCATATTTTTCCATTTCAATGCAGTAACCTTTTTATTATATGTTCATTTTTGTTTCATTAACAAAGACTTAATAATAAAATTCACAACCAAATATATTTAATAATAAAATTAATTTTTTATTATTGAAATAAAAAGTTCACAATTGTAGATTTCTTTAATACACAGTACATGCGCATATAGCTCCGCCCACCGACTTTTTAACTTCACAGCATACCGCGCGCTCACGTGAATCAAGCGCGAGGAGTACAATATGAAGGTGTTCAATATCGGGGAATATCGAACAATTCTAACAATGTAAAATTAACAGAGAACAAAATGAGCAATCCCTAATATTGAGCAGACTCATTCTGATAATGTACATTAGGTCAAACAGTAACACAACATTTGAGCATATAAAAGTATCATACTGGCCCGCAAGAACAACCACAGAACAAAAACAACTGAATATCGATTATTTCATCACTGTAAACAAGGTAATACGTTTGCCCAAAGGCAGAAAGTAGTGTGCAGTTTCGTTTGTCTCAACCCATAAGTTAGGACACGTTATCATCACTGATAATAAAACGACCGTCTAAACAACTAAACCGATGTGTTGGCACAATATGTCAATTGAAAAATACATGTACGTAAACTATCGTAGATCTTTTGTGGTAACTTTAAAAATGTCAAATGTTTTAAATGATAAATAAGTAACATTAATTTTAATACGAGGCAAGGATCTGATATATATTTTGTTCTCTTTTCCATTTAAGAATACAAAGAAATATGTTAACTGTACTTACTGGTAATAACCAGGATTAACTACAGAGATGGTCATTATGACTGACAGAAGTTACGTGCTATCATAATGATTGACTGAAGTCACGTGCAATATGTAAGAGTTAACGAACCTGGATGATAACTTTAGCAAAGTAGAAATTATAATTTATTCAAGTAGAAATGAAAACCCAGTGCTTTACTAAAAGCAGTAGAAGCATTTGCTTTACTAAAAGCAATATAAATATTTCCGTATACATTGTGTTACTTTCCACTTCAAGTTTGTATCTTTTTTTGGTCATAATTGGCTACTGGCATTTAGTGTCATGACTGGGTCAAATATCACGTGTCAATAAACTTCTGAATTTCTAAATAAAACACTACGTATGTGTATCAAGCGCTGAATAGCACATCGGCATTAGAAAAATATTATTCATAAAGTTCATTTAAAAAAAATGTAACATCCATAATTATTTCAATTTGTACTAGTGAAAGCTACATATGTTCTTATGTATCGCAAGACTAAAAAGGTGTCACCATTTTTTTTTTGTAAAGCAGCAATGATATTCATTCATTCATGGTGAAAAACATTTTTTCTAAGAAAAGTCTTTAAAGAAACAAAAACTAGCAAAGACCTGTATGCTAGTCTCAGATAGTGCTGAATATACAAAATCATGCATACATGAGAGACACAAAGTATTAAGCGAACATTTCTGTATCATTTATTGTTCTTTCTGACACAGTGCAACGTTGTTTGCTGATACAGAAAGTAGTTTTGATCGCGATGTTTTGAAAAACCATTATAACTACAATCAGATGAATGTCATTGGTTACTACAAATGTCGACAGTTGGAAAGTATTAAAAGTCCAAAATGTCACTGTGAGGAATAGATTTTAGTGTTTACTAGAACTGTCAATAGGTTGAAAAGCATTACAAGACCACATTCAAACTGTCCGAGAAGAATATCTTGTACACATTGTTTGTTTACAGGCAAATAGATTTTTTATAGTACATGGATTCTCATACTTGTGATAATATAATTGTTCAAACTTTTAGATGTCTCCTTAAAATGTAAAACAATATGCAAGTGGCTTTACGTGCACTTACGAGTTTGCATGTAAGGAGTATGGTACGGAAGTATAGTGAAAAGTGTAATTGTTACTCAAATAAATATCTTTTCAAACCCAAATTTGAAAGCTTTTGGCGCAAATGTAAACGTTGCAGATGATAGAATAGATCATAATTACCTTGGATATTTTATGTCGACTTTTTTCTGGTCATCGTTTGTAACTGGATAATTTTTTTGCCAGCATATGTATTATGACGTCAAAGACAGGTGACAAAAGGAGCAAATATGCAATATGAGTGGATGCCGGAGCTCGGGGGTGATCGCTGTAAAAATGGTCTCGTTAACTGACTGGTGTGATTATCTGCTGCATCAAGACTAATATTCTCACGGCAAGTGCTGAAGTGACCATTCGATATGGCGCATATAGCACACGTTTCTCACGCCGTTAGCGAAAGAAAATTGGCAAAGAGTCTTGAATTTTGTCGTCACAGAGTGTTGCTTATTACAATTGCTTCTATTGTATTTTCACTGCCGGGAGCTTCAGCTTTACAGACATTCGGCCTAATCAATTTCAAGAAGGATGGAGTTGTGCCAGACGTCATTGATGCAGTGCCACCGAAACTTTTAAGGGTGAGTGATAAAGTTTAACTCATATTTTTGTAGAAACAACTATTTCTGAAAAAATAAGTTGCCATGATTAACATTCTTCCTATTTCATTAACTGCTTAACATACTGGGAATTACCTTAAATTGTCTCGTATCCTCACATTTGTGCACATATTTGCTTACATAAACACACACACACACACACACACACAAAAGACACACACACGCACACACACAAGACACACACAGAAACACACTATTACAAACGTATTTTTATTGCATGGTAATTTTTACTTTACCAAAAGCAAATGAGAGGGAAAAACTCTTTAATACTTTTTTTTTACAAAATTAAATCATGTATTAAAATTTGACAATAAGATCCATTTTTTTAAACTCGAAAGTTCTTTTATTCATTTTGGCAACATAATTGTCACTTGATAAAATTGGGGAATTTATAACAGGTGTTTGTTTAATTTGGATTTATAATATAACTTTGACAATTTTTTTCAATCATATTGCTACTATGTTTGCAGTTTGGCAGTTTATAGAGATGTCTAGTACTGGGGCATCATGCCGTAGACATGTAGCATGATGACCCACCCAGTCACATTATCAAGACACCAGGCCGACCAGTCCTAACACTAACCTCCTGATACTGAGTGAATAGCGAGGCAGCTGTTAGTACCATTTCATAAGTCTTTGATATGACTCGACCGGGGTTCGAACAAGCTGTACAACAATTAACCTATCCCCAAAGTAGTGATAACTACGCTTTCAAATTAGCATACCACATCGTGCAAAATAAGAAATATTTCATTTAAAAACTGCTCCAGTATGGACTAGTATGGACGCTAAGTATATATTGAAAAGATCATACAACTGACTGTAAAATAATGAAGGTAGGTCCGTTTGAATTTGTACGTGTGGTGCAATCCTTTAGATAGCGGACATTAAACCCGTAGTCCATAATGCTGACAATTATGCTGTGAAAACGTAATGCGTAATACTTTTTTAGAGATGGTATTGAGTATCAGCGTGTCTGACTTTGGAATTCACTGATAGGTAAAAGATTGTACATACATTAACTGTCTCATTCTGGACAGGTCTATTCATCACTAAATCCAAGCACACAATTTATCTTCTGTACTCTGGATAGCTGTTATATCAATAATATACAAAATTATCTGCACATCAATCGACATGGCTTGTATGCTTGAATTTGACAACCATGATTCAACTGTCACTTGTAACCAGCGTCACTAGTGGAAACAACGTATTTTAGCAATGTTACAAGAATGCCAGTAGTTGAAACAGGGTACCTTAGCAATGCTACAAGAATGCTACTGCATGCATCATTTTAGTATAATGAGCTCCTACATTTTTTACGTTCTATGCATCATTCAAATTGTTTGTCCTATTAATAAGAGCTAGCTGACATTTTTGGACTGAATAGTATTAAAACAAGCAAACCATCTTTTCTGTTACAAGTCTTGGATTCTGTAGGTGTATGCTTCTACTTTGAATGCATAGGAGTAAGCCTAGGAACAACAAAGTATACCATTGAAAATCATAATTATCTGAGACTGGCTATGTACACTGTGTTTGCAGAAGGGTTAACCACTATTATAAATATTACATTTAAAATCAAAACAAGTCTATCAAAAGGTGCTTTTATAATTTAGCACGAATCCCTTGCCAAAAGTGACATCGTAAAAGTGAAAAGAACACTATGTCCTCCTGCAAACATTAATGTTGTTTTGAGGAAATAAAAAATATGCTTTAAAGTCCATAAAGACTAGAAAGCGTTTTACTTAACATATGAAAATGACTAAATAAAATTATACCTTAAATTACGGAGGCACGAAAAGTAGGGCACATATTCACCTTAGTAAATCCAGCATGACGTCATAGCACACTCCTGATCAATGCCAATTGGGCCGCTGATACTCAATACCATCTCTAACAAAATATTATGCATTACGTCTTCACCGAATAATTGTCAGCACTGTGGACATTCGGCTTTCTAATATTTTTAATTCAGTCTCTTGAATAATATTAGAAGATGCGTCTCATTTTGAAATATTTGGCACAATTTAATGCAATAAAAACCTGACGCATTTTTAATATAAAAACGACTTTCCAAAATTAGAATAGAAGCTATTTTTATATCATATCCTTTTTATTTAAAATCATATGATTTTTTTATGCAGGTACGTTATGGCACAATTGATGTCCAGCCTGGCATCATTTTGTCCACAGCCTTGGTTAGGAATCCTCCCTGTGTGACCTTCAACACCGAACCGGGAGCGTATTATACCCTAATCATGCATGGTATTTGCTGTTATATTTTTAGTTCGTTGGTCTTTGTTTCTTTCTTTTTAATTCAGCCGACCAAGGAAGGCAATGCGATCTTATGGTACAGTTCAATCTGTAATGCATGTATTTTCCACATATATGGCATCGACTTCAAAGTATTTTAAGCAAACTTTACACGGATGTTCCTTAGGATCTATTCTATGTAAATATGACTTCAGTGTCCATAGTCTGGCATCCATAGCAACCAGATATAAATTAATGAACCAATTTTTACCAAATTTGTAGGTCTCTTCCTTTTCTTATTTTCTACCAACGTTATGGGTTGTTTTTTTATAGTTTCCAACTATGTGGCTTCCATCTCAACCAAGTGGAAAGTATATTTTGGACATCTCCACAACTACGGGGGCAAAACTGATTATTTGTTTGAATGTTGGCTAAGACATAAACCCAATTTTGCGGAAAATTACCTTAAGACATATTTTCCTATTTTTTTTCTTTTCTAGCACCCTTTTATTTTATATCAACCACACTGAAAATATATTCTTGACATCCCAATAACTGCAGAACCAAATTGATTAAATTTGTTGGAATGTTTATTTGGATACAATCAACTCTTTAACTTGTATAACATCCACGTTAAACAACATAGTTTTGTTCTCTCCAAACCTTCTAAAACAATTTTGATTACTTTGTGCGAATGTTTCCTTGTAAATGTTCTAACAACATTACATTGTATGTGGCATTCCTAGCACTTTGTGTAGCTTCCGTGGCAACAAGGTGGACGATTAAATTTTGATATCTTGACATAAAAACATACAAACCAATTACTCTCAGATATGTTTGGAATATTTTTCTATGATACATACATTTTTTTCTCATTGCCACCATAGCAAACAAGTAGCTTCGACAGTAACAAAGTGGAAATTATAGTTTTGATATTTCAGAGAAAAAATACTTAATTTGTCTTGACCAAACATTGCAGGAATATTTATTTGAACATGTTCTAATAAAGTTGTATCTTAGACAGTTTTCCCAGCAATCATATAGCTTTCGCAGCAAATTCGCAGGTTGTTTTTCTCAGTAACCACTAAACAGAATTTAATATCGCCTTGCAAATTGTGCTTTCAGTTTAAGATAAATGATTCTGATTTACCAGCAAAAAAGGCAAAACTGCGAAAAAGATAACCAAATGTTTAAATAAGTCTTTACTCGACGTTTGCTTGCTCGATTTTGCCAAATAGTGGCAGTGAGCATCGTAGCTTAAAGGACTTTCAACTTGTTATAAATGATTATAATCCGTAATCAAATATTGCTACTGTAATTTCAAATACAAGATAATTCAGAGACTTCAAAATGTACTAAACGTAAACAATTAAAGAACCTTGCCAAATTTGACAGAAGCAATTTCGGTACAAAGGGCTTTCAGGTTTTATATAATAACAAAAATTTGAAAATTCTTCATCAAATATGGCAACCGTTACAAAAATTTAAACATTTTATATCTATATACCAAAATCCACTCAAAAGAATTTGACCAACTTTGATAGAAAGTATTATCGCATAAATGGATTGCAGATTTGTAAAAAATATCTCCATCACGTAAATTATCAGTATTGTTATTTTTTAATCACATTTACGAATTCTTTTTACGAAATGTACAACAAAAGTTTACTAAATTTGACCTAAAACTGACAAGCTTGAATGGTTGGTGACAATCTGTCATCATAAATGGCTGTTGTAAAAAGAATGAACGCAACTTTATCTTTATAACGACCAGCTACATAAAATTTGACTAACTTTGGCAGAAAGCGTTCCAATCAATCAAAAGTGTTATAATATTGAACCAGCGATGCTCATACGCCGTTTAGTGTAGATGAATATATAAGAAAAAAGTTAAACCTTGAAATAATTGCTTTCATGACATACATAGCGCTGGAAAAACATCTACAAAAGGATCCTACTGAACCCGATTATTTGGTCATCGGCTCTTTTCGTCTGGCTAAGAAGCATATGTCATCAGGTAAGCAATATCAAGTCCTTTTGGGTCTCTTGTTATATTATAATGGATAACTGATATCAGAATTTCAAATCATTTCAAGCGAGAGATTTACAAAGTTTTGTTCCTTCGGGTTAATTAGAAAGACGTCATGTATGTTGATGATGAAAGGGCTGTGACATGAACATTATTAAAATCTTTTCTGTAGAAATTTAGAATAAAATCAAAGTGCTCTGACTTTGTCCAAACATGATGTCATACATAAACGTGTCACTCTCACTTTACCGTCTTTGAGATACGGTCTCTGTCAGATGTGTTTTTATCTAAAAAAAAATTATCAACCCCAGTATCCTGCAAAATTGTGATTGATTTTTATACTTTTTTGTAGACCCAGATGCACCAAGTCGTGAAAATTCGGTGTTTGGAGAATTTCAACATTGGCTGGTCACGAATATTCCATGGGGAGATGTAACAAAGGGTATTGAAGCCACTAGGTATATGTCTTCAGAACCACCACAAAACACAGGTATGTGCACCGTTCAGAGTTGTACATTACAATTAGGCAATTTTTATGAGTGTTTCTGTAATATAAAAGCGAATCAAGTATGATTATGCCGTGTGTAATATCACATGCCTAATGCAGGGGGGCAACACTCTTATTATATATATATATATATATATATATATATATATATATATATATATATATATATATATATATATATATATATATATATATATATATATATATATATAGAGAGAGAGAGAGAGAGAGAGAGAGAGAGAGAGAGAGAGAGAGAGAGAGAGAGAGAGAGAGAGAACATTTCTTGCTTGTCCAATCTCATTTACATGACTCGTAAAATCTGCAGATTCAAAATTCTTTAGGATCAAGCACTGTTCTACAAAACATTAAAGCTGTGATTTTTGTCTTCATTTATAAATGAATATGTGAAAGTCTGTATGCGTCTGATATGCATATTTTCGATAAAACTATAAAAGAACACGCTTCATCAGTGATGCATGGAATGAATCAGCACTGCGTGCATATGAGAGAGATAAAATCGTTTTTGCTTTATGCACACAGGAAGTATTTGAGCTAGACTATGTATATTTGGCAAGAAGAGTATAGATACCAATTTTCTCAGACAGGCCACAACGGCGACATTTTAGAGGTGACTTGAGCACCATTTTCATTTACAACCAACAGCACATTGCCGTATAATTTAAAACCGCAAGCCGATACAACCAACAGTTCATGAGAAGAAGCCATACGAAGCTTTTCAACATATCTATTAAGCCAGCCATTACTGAAGCTGCTCACCTGGCTGTATGGACAACTAAGCTTATGATATGGAGGTACTTGGTTTGTCCATTATTCGTCGTGCGTCCTCTGTGATCCGTCAACAATTATTATTTATTCTCCAAAACACTGAACAAAACTTTTCATATAAATAATATCCATTCCTGCCCAAACACATAACATAGACCAGATCTTCCGCAATTCATTAAAGAAAATAAAACTGCGCCTACTATATTTCAGGGCTCCACCGCTATATCTTCTTGCTGTATAAACAGCCATATGGAAAGATGATATTTAGAGGCCTTCCGAAAGTGACTGATGGAGAGGGTCGGATGAACCATAGTGTACGAAGATTTACAAAACTGTATGGACTGGACAGACATTTGGTGGCTGGCACTTTCTTTAGGGCAAAATATGATGATAAGATGGCCACTTCAGAACAAGTAGTTGGCTGGATGAATCCGAGTAAAACCAACTGGATATCTCCAAGAAAAACCTGGTGAAAAAAAAATGAGCTCAGACGAATCTCACTTTCTAAACGGTTAAAAAAGCATAGACAGTTTTCTCACTTGGTTAAACGAAAGCTTGCATTTAAAAGTCAACTGTCTTTGTGTAGTATATATGTTACCAGGAACCACTCCTGTGGTCTAGTGGTTGGAGTGTCCACTTCGGTGGGTTCGAACCCCGGCCGAGTCAGCTGCTTCGTTTGGCGCTTAGCATTAAGAGGTTAGTGTTAGAACTGGTTGGACTGGTGTCAAGATAATGTGACTGGGTGGGACATCATGTCACATGTCTGCGGAATGATGCCCCATTGCTAAACATCACTATAAACTGTCATACTGCAGACATCGTAGCGATAGGACTGAAAAATTGTTAATGCTACGTTAAAAATCTAAATCACACACACACACACACACACACACACACACACACACACACACACACACACACACACACACACAACTTTTCCAGGAGTCCACTCGCTATGTGAAAATGTCACCATGAGGCAAGATTTACTTAACTGGATAGTTATAGCTGAAAATTTACACAAATTTGCAGTAACCATTGGGATTCTACAGAATTATCAAGCGTACCATAGAAATCAGATATAATTGATAATACATTTAAAATATTTCCCAGCTTGCACCACGTATTTGAGTTATTTTAACACTAAATACTCGCACATATCATACGCTTAGTAGAGGGACTATTATGACATTGTTGATAGATCGAGGAGTAACGTGCTGTTGCAAGAAAAATTAGGAGTGACACACTTCACCATTAACGGGCTGCTGCTATTACTCGTTTCGATTTTGTAAGTCTGATATTCGCTCATAATCAAACGATTTTCTTCCTTCAAATACCGCACATGATCACTTTATGTTAGGCGTACATTCATTACCTTGCAAATGCTTCCAACAGAAACAAACAATAAGTCACCACATCGTCTGGCTTGTTTTATAAACAAAAGTGCCAAAACGATCGCCAGCTTAATACAACAGAAATTATATAAGCATTGTCTACCCTATGATACCAACTCTCGCGCCAAATCCCGTTAATCGAAGCAACTACTTAAGCTCTTGCCTGGTCAGTAAAATCGAGGCCTCATCAATGCGAATAATTAATACACCTTGTGATTATATACGTTTTCACAACCCAGGTAAGTAAAATGATTCTGTTTTTATGTCTATGTTTACTCTTTATCGTTGTAATAGAGAAATATGTTTTATTTAACTTTAATTTAAAAAAGCTAGTCAGGGTCAGAAGGAGGGGGGCGTTAAGAGGTTCTGGACTCCCCCATCGCTAAAGAAAAAAAAATGTACACAGACACAAATATACAGTCACTTGTCACTTCAAAATTAAATATTATCATCATAAAATACATTGCAACATTACAGTTCATTTAATAAGAAACAAAACGAAGCTCAAGAAATTGGAATCATTTATATAAACCAGTCCGAATGGTCAACTGATATTCCACATTAAATAAGAGCATGATGAAGCTGTATAACTTAAATCACCATGTGAAGCTTAATAACACACATAAAAAACCCATCTGAACAAATAAGAGAAAAAAATTGCGAAAATAAATCCAGTATCATACATATATATGTTTTAAGTGATATGACGGGAACCAACGTAAAAAAAAAACAAAGTACGTTGAATGTAAACAGTTTGACAAAGTCTGACTGGGACAAAAAAAAAATAGTATTTACAGTCAAATTGAAAATCATTTACCGAAAAACCAGACGTGCACAAGGTGGCGCTGCTATGCATGCGACATGTTGTTTATCCCCAAAACAAATAATCCACAGGGTCAATACACCTTCTGGTTGAAAATCATTTTTGCAGACGACACTCGGACAGCTATGATCTGATGGGTGTAAACTTCAATAAAAAGATATATCCATATAAGCTAAGTAGGCTATTTCTTTTCGTAAGTTATAAATAATGATAACAATTTTATGTCAGCACAAAGTGGTCCACGTTGTAGAATATATGCCAAAGTAAGTTAGCATTTTATTGCACTTCTTCAGCTTCCAAGGGCTTTAAGAAAATTAGATCCATCATCAAGGAGATTAAATCTTAATATTATTAAATCAATAGTAATCATCAAGTATATTTATCGGCCATATTACATATACTTGACTAATAAACTGATCTCCTCTGTTTTTTAGCTGATGGCGTTGTAGCGACATTACATACACCGCCAGAAAATGTATTTCAGAGTGAACCACAAGGCCGTGTCGCAAACACACACACACACACACACACACACACACACACACACACACACACTGGTCACAATTTTAATGGTTATCACACCTCTTTTCCAACGCATATCTCTGTATCTGGAGTTCGTGATGTTTAACGATGATAAAATTTTCATCCACGCACGACGCTCGTCGCCATTTCGTTAGCTTTGTAATTATTAATCACATGATGAGCTCTCCAGTTGTCCATTATTACGCTGTTATAGTTTGTCTAATTAAATGTATATTTCAGTTAACCTGCAAAACGGCCTTGTGGTTCACGCGGAAATAACTTTTCTGGCGGTGTAAGTAATGTCGTTGCAAGGCCGTCAGTTTAAACGACAGTTGTGTGCCACGATGTTTTTATCCGAGTAAACTGCATCGCTGTTTTGGGCTCGAAGAAGCGCTTCCATTTCCAAATTCCGCTGAAGTAATTTTAACAGAGACTTTTCGTCGGCATCGCAGTAATCCACACGGCCATCGTTCTCTACGAGAAATAATATTAAACCAATGGCTCTAAAGAAGCAGTTTTATACCTGACAAAAATCGCGCCAGTATCATTTTTTTTTTATCAAGGTGGCGGTGGGTCCGTTTTCGAATACCAGGTTCAACAGTAAATCCTGAGAAGCCCGGGGAAGAAACCGTTAAATCCCATAACACCTGTGGGTAATAATAATCGGGCAGAGTCCACACGCGTCTCACAAGAGGGCACTTATAGTGGAGCAGTAAAATTGTATTGTCCATCACGATGTAGCCATCAGGAGAATAGTGAAAACAACGTTGTCGATGCAGATGCCGTTGTAAACGATTTTACCACCCAGCAGAAGCTCCGTGTACGGTGGTAACGTAGGTTCGAACAGAGATCCTCATAAGCACGCTAATATCATAGAGACGATTTTACTGCCAGTAGAGGATAATTTTGTAGACACAGTTGTATCGACATCGCCAAAAGGACAACAACTCATCACCATGTCCAGCCCAGACCCGCCAGTGGTAATCTTCATTAAATTATACCGCCTGTGGAGACTTTTGCTTAACACGGAACCGTGCAATAAAACAACGAGCTTCTGATGCAGATCCATTATTTTATTGCTGCTTCTCTAACATAAACAAAGTCCGGCGACAAAGTCTTTACCACAAACGTGTTTCTGCACAACCAGGAAAAATTGACGAAGCTATAGCTACGGTAATACGAAACAACGTACTTGTGTCTGTAGAACTCACTCCGGCAAAGGCAATAGGCGTGACGCGCAGGAAGATCATGCTAATGAGAGAGCAACAGGAGGAGCTGTCGGAAAACGGAATCATTAACTTCACGTACGACTCAGACCTCATCAGAAAACACTGCGTGCTTTGCATGGGAACAGAATACTTGAAGCGACTGTAAAAATTATCGCAGTACTAATGGCATAATTATGGATAGTGCCGGCGACAGAGAAAATACCAAGGACCTCATACATGCTGTCGTCAAAAATCGTAATGATCTCGAGAACCCTAGCGTTAACACGTACCACCTCAACATTTACCTCACTGTAGAATTAAAGCTCACAAAGATAGTAGGTAAAGGGTCCGACCTTGTTTTACTCACTGCTTAGCAACAAACGATTTGGACGATAATGGAACGTTGCATATCGTCTGCGACAGACATCATCACGAGACACATCATATTCCGCATGATTTGAGAAGAGATTATAAAACTCATCCACGTGTCATCATTGCAGTAGCAGGTCGGGAAGGGAAGGGAAGGGCTAAATATTTCTGCCACCTGGAGCCGCTAGTAGTCGAAGGGTCTGACCAGATACTATCTTAAATGATCCTGTGCCCCGGACCTCCCTTACGGACAATTTTTCTTTAATTGAAAGGAACCTATTTTCATAAGTGTGCTGGGAACTGCTGATAGTCGTACTACTCATAGATAACGAAGCTCTTTGCTACGCGACGAGTCAAGTCTATCCTGCCACTGGTGATGCCTTAATCGTTGTGTACTTAACAGCTGAAAAATGTTACTTCGGTCAGTGGGATTACAGAAAAAAAAATCCTTTGGCTACTATAGATGTGAATTAATTAATTAAAAAAAACTATTTAAGAACGTTGGTAATTTAATGCTCAGCAGAAACAGCATTACTATCATTGTCTTGGATGCCGGACATTGCTTCGCTAACTTCCATGGGAATCGTGGTAACGGGCTGACGAGGGTTGCAACGCTTTCAGTCCGTTGAAAAGGATGTCGTATCGGCACATAATGACAACAATGATGAGTCGCTGAATAACGTCGCATCGAAAACTTTACAGTTGGCCTGGCGTCTTTGTTTGATCTTCAGATACGTATTTTGGACCCAGTCTAAGCTAGCTAATAAAAAAATCATCAGAGACACAGCATGACGTAGGTAAGGAACATGAACCATTGGTGTCATCAGTCGATCCAGTCATTCACGAACAAGACAGAGTTTTGGTACAGCTTGCATAACTAGTGTATGACACCGACAAGGAATACAAACCACAGCCCTTCCGTGGGTTAAAGTGCATGCGGTTTCAGATTGGGGTGAAGCTAAAAAGCAAAGCAGACATAGAGCACTGGAACAGCCTATAGCACCCTAAGCTACCCCACAACCAGCTTTCGCAGTCGGAACAACTGCCGAATTTACTATCCTCTGGATGTCTCGGTCGTAATTGCTACTACAATAACAGCTTGAATTTGTTGGCGAAACCTTCTCGTCAATAACCTGTATGTCGAGTATGGAGATCACTCGGACAAAGACAGTCAAATTCGAAAAAAAGACGTTTTCTGCAGTATCACAATAATCAACCAGTGAAGTGTATAGTCACTGCACTAGCTAACATATGCATACTATTCATTTTGCACAGTCCTGGCTGTATCAAAAGTAATGTTGGTGGCGCTCAAAGCCAAATCAAAGGTGCAAGATGACCCTTTTCAGCGGCTAAATGCATAGACAACTCAATTTTAGGACGCCCTTGTCGTAACATAGGCGCACAAAGGTTATTTCGTTGGTCTCTGACATTGCTGAAATCAAAGTCTGTTGCACCACAGCTGCAGCAAAGGCATACAATGGTCTCGTTGTTTTTTCTAGCAGCAACTTCCATAAGCAAATCAAAGTTGCTGAAATCAAACTTGGGGACGCTTAATTCATTGCGAAGTCGCACAATAGCCTCATGGTTATTTCGGTAGCAACCCAAATAACATTTAACAATTACCGTGTTGACCTTATGTTTAAAATTAAACAAATAGCATTTGAAAGAAACGCAATGTCTGTAATATTTGTAATATATATTCTATAACATATAAATGACTAAGCTAATAAAATTTTGAATTGCTAAATCAAAATCATAGCCCATCCATTCGTGGCAAATGCCATTAATAGCCCCATGGCCTTATTTACTTATTTTTATTTATGTGATTTGTCGCTTCTTATAGTGATCAAAATCATAATTCTATTGTACTTCTTCATAAGCTGCTTATTTGATGCCATGATGTATGCCTAAAACGTTGTTTATGTGTGGTATATCTAGAATTCTTTATCTAAGTCTCACAAAAATGACCTCTTGGGATACATTAAACCTTGCGCGATCTGCAGGAACGGGGCACTCTAAGCTCCCGCTGGCCCCATTGGCATAGACCACAGGAGTTTCGTTGATCCAGAAGACTCATTCAACGTTCTGGTACTCAGCCCTCTTGGATGAGCATTGCATGTGACCAGCAGTTCGACATACTGATTGGCTCTCTGTAAGCCAAAATACAAACTTCAAATCTGTACGCGTTATATTTGGTGTGTCATTAGAAACTAAGCCGATAAATCAGATCCTCTCCCGTGATGGTATTGGTTACGGATTAGCGGCTGATATCACCTATTCATTAAAACATGCAAAAGTCTGCAGACACTTTTGGCTGCACACATCGGTATACATGTTTATACACTTACCAGTATTTCTCGCGTCTGTGGAGCTGCCGTCGGCTGAAGGGTTCTTTTGGTGGCATGTACATTATATTTCCGAAGCAAATCCTATGTTTGGTGATTTTAAATCCACGTGGAATAGCACAGCCCTCTGTCATTTAGCCATTTTTGAATTTTGTGCTCGATATGGCTGTTACCAATTACTGGTATATGCCTAAAGTGTGCGCAGATTTGCGAGCAGCAACATTGCGCATTTTAATAAACAGGTGACATCATACCAACATATCGTCCAGCAGTATCAACACAGATTGGTGTGTGTGTGTGTGTGTGTGTGTGTGTGTGTGTGTGTGTGTGTGTGTGTGTGTGTAATTTATCAGACTAATGAGAAAAATGCTAAAGTTTGTCCTAAAGGCAAGTCACACCCAGTTAGAGTTAAAATACTAATTTACTACTACTACTACTACTACTACTACTACTACTACTACTACTACTACTACTACTACTAAGTTAAACAAAAACGAGGTACGCATGCACAAATTGGTACGTTGGCTATTGTTTAGGTAATATCCTGTCAAGATATTTTAAAATCACAGAAGAAATGCAAAGAGATAACTTAAAACGTATGAAGTTCATTCCAAATAGATTTTTTTTTATGAAAAAAAAAAACAAAAACGTAAGTGACACTAAATTAGTTTGCTAGAGTTGGAACAAAAAAAGGTAATGCAGGTTAGTTGTATGATGATACATTCATTAGGACATTCAAACTTCTTTCAGACTTCGTTCAAGAAAAGTATGGCACCGAATCACACGACTATTCTCTCAACTGTGCATTCTTTCTTGGACAAAATTTTTACCTTGAAAAGGTTTAAAACACCCATCAACCTGCAAATCACAAGAATGACTAGATACAGTCAGTACCATATATTGGGTCAAAATTTATTTATTGCACGAATGATGAGCCAACATTTACATTGTGCCATTTTACTATATACGATGGGTATTTAAAAGTTCTGAGTATTAGTGAGATGTAAAAAAAAGTTAATTATTACACCAGACCGACCAGTCCTAATACTAAATCTTAATACTGAGCGCAAGTCAGCTGTTGGTACCATTATTTATAAATCTTTGTATGACTCAGCCGAGGTTTGAACCCACAACCTCCGAGGCGAACGTTCTAACTACAAGGCTACCGGAGAAGTAAAGTTTTATATAGATCTGTCATTAGTGATATTCTGAGGTACTTCTTTTCTTATCACATGAAACATAATTTTATTATATTTTTATATCTAAAATAGCATCCTGTATATTTTGTTTCTCATAAAAAATAAAGTAGGAATTTTATGTGATAAATAAGAAGTTGTACTTTAATAATACATTTCTTTTTAGCCTTTGTTAGGCTCTTAATATTTGACTTATTTAACCAATTTATTATTTATAAATTTATTCGTTAATAGTAAGATTTACAACCGTTTCCTTGATATTATGTCTTCTGTCTAAGAATATTTGAACTTATAGAGACATAAGTTATGTGAATAAAACCAGTTTAGAAGTTAAAAAGAAGAAGAAAAAAAACCAGTTCATTCAAAGACCGATGATCTTTACCTATATTGCCAATTAAGCATTGGAAAACAATAATACGGTAAATCTAACATTTTATCACAAGAAAACATTTTTATCATAATACGAACATGATTTTCTCGAATTAAATTAGTTTAGTTTTTGCAAGAAAATCTGTTCCAAATTAAAGCTAATGATAAATATAAAACAAACTGTAAATGATAATAAATCAATGTAATTTTTCCTGCAAATTTGAGTTTTCTTTGTGCTGTCGATGTTGCTTTGCAATATATATATTTTTTTATTCTTGAGCATGTGTACAATAGTGTCAAAAGAGGACTTCTGAGAGATGCATAAAACTGGGTGACGTACTATAAAATCTTTACGACAAAGTGTCGTCTGGATGTAAGCTCGTTCAGCATTTTGAGGGAATATATCATTTAGATTTCTTACCTATACTTTGCTTAAAAAAAAAAAAACAAGAGTAAGAAATATTTTTTCAAAATCCAATTATTGTTTCCAAGTTAATGATAGATATTATTATGAAAGAAGCATATTTCTGAAAAGGTTAAAGTGCTTAAGTGCGGCAAAACCGTGTACTGCAGGATAATATGCTGTCTCTAATGGTCAGTCGTAGTTTGCTTGCAAAGGGGAATAACTTTATGGAAGGAAAGAAAAGGTAACATATTTTCGGGAAGGTTGTTGTGCCAACACAACAAATTTCAGCGTGGGTAGTGGATTGCCGTATTTCTTACTATTCCGTTAACTCCAACTGACTATCTGTCTGGTATGCATAGTTCAAGCAAAGACGTGGCATTTAAGACATTTACGACAGCTACTTTTCTTTGTTACGTAGCAGCTTACAGCCTACACAATTTTGACAAGGATGGGGTTGTGCCAGACATTATTGACAAAGCGCCGACAAGGCAATTAAAAGTAAGTTTTATGCCTCTTCGTGTTCTTTTCTAACTCAGCGTATTCATACATATTAACAAATCGGCTAAAAAAACCTTGATAATTTACCAACAATGCAATGTGTTGCTTCAAGTACTTTTAAATGAGGAACCGGTGTCACCACTATTTTTTTCTGTTACAGTAGATAATTTTAGTCAATTGTATGTATGTATGTATGTATGTATGTATGTATGTATGTATGTATGTATGTATGTATATATATATATATATATATATATATATATATATATATATATATATATATATATATATATGTATATATCTGACTAAAAAATCATATTTCTATTATTTTATTATTTTTGAATAAAAGATATTTTTGGGGAGGAATTCAGAGTTTTCATATATATGTAGTTCTCATTTGACAAAAGAACCTGAATATATATATATATATATATATATATCTATATATATATATATATCTATATATATCTATAGATATATATATATATATATATATATATATATATATATATATATATATATATATCACTTTATTAGATTCACATAATGTTAAAAATTTTATTTTATGTAATAATTTGTTTATAAGATCAAGATGAAAACCATGACAATTACAGATCTAGAGGTAAAGCAGGTTCAGAGCTTAGCACAAAAATCATGCAAACTATCCGTCAGGTAAGCTATTCAGAGCTGACTTTGCTTTTATAACCTTAGATAACATGTTATGCCGCTGTCGCCTGTACATTAATTAACATCATTATAGGACAGAAGTTTTCAGTGCAACAAATAAGATAGAAATTTTTTCTAAATTTTATTAAATGTATTAATTTTTCATTAAATTATATTGAAAGTAAATTTCTGCTAAAATATATTAAGAGTAATACTATTTATTTTCGTATTACAACTGTATACTATTTTAATGAAGATTGCGCCCTAACAAACAATTGCAAATCCTGCCTCCTGTATTACGCATCTGATGCCATATCAGCAAAATGTGCAGTACGGATAGACCAAGTTCTTAAAGTTCATTTTGAGTGAATAAGTTACAAGAATCTGCGTTTCTCTAACCAGTTTTTTTGAAATTTTGAAACCATTTTACGTGAAACGTTCCCATCAACCCCAACAATGGCAAACAGGAAAGCAAAAATGCAAGATTGATAAAGGGGATACCATGTCAAGCATAATGAAAATATGGTGAAATCGTCTCTGCTTGTACTCTGCAAACAAATCGGAATAAAAACAAGATACGTAACGAACTAATGCCATTGCATGGTCACTCTGCTCCGAGACTTCCACGTATTATGCGGACATGTGTGCTAATGAACTAATATGAGATGATCTGAAAGGATACATAGTGCTCAAATGATTAAATGATTTGACAGAAGGACAAAAGGAAATAATGATCATGTAAAAAAAAAAAACAACTAGAGAATTCCTTTGGAAACAAAGAAATTGCAGATGAAAGTAAACTGGAGAAAATACATCAATATAAAATTACTGACAGCGAGTTGCATGTTCCCAAAAATGACAGATGTTGACGAGAAGATGACGAGGGTCTGTGACTTAAAAAAATATAATAAAGCAGCAGAAGTTTCTGATGATGACAACGGTGATGACCTGATACCGAAAACGGAGACTATTTAGACAATTAAAAGCACCTCTAATTGTAGTCCGTTAAAAAAGCATCCCAAATATGTTGATACTGATGGACTATTTGTAAGTATGATGTCAGCTGTTTGTGAAATGTGTAATGCACAATTTTTTCCTTAACCCACCATCTCTCTACCTATCTATCTGTCTGTCTGACTATCTATCTATCTATCTATCTATCTATCTATCTATCTATCTATCTATCTATCTATCTATCTATCTATCTATCTATCTATCTATCTACCTACCTACCTACCTACCTACCTACCTACCTACCCTACCCTACCTATAACTATCTATCTATCTATCTATCTATCTATCTATCTATCTATCTATCTATCTATCTATCTATCTATCTATCTATCTATCTATATCTATCTATCTATCTACCTACCTACCCTACCTATCAATATATCTATCTGCCTATATATCTATATACCTACCTACCTACCTATCTACCTACCTACCTACTTACCTATCTATCTATCTATCTATCTATCTATCTATCTATCTATCTATCTATCTATCTATCTATCTATCTATCTATCTATCTATCTATCTATCTATCTATCTATCTATCTATCTATCTATCTATCTATCTATCTATCTATCTATCTATCTATCTATCTATCTATCTATCTATCTATCTATCTATCTATCTATCTATCTATCTATCTATCTATCTATCTATCTATCTCGTTCGTTCGTGCATGGTAAAGAAAATATAAATAAGTTAGCGGTAGGACAGGTATAAGAGTAATAACAGGTTAGGTAGAATTAAGTGTAAGAGTATCAATATACATTTATTATGTTAGAAATTTTCAATTAGTTGTTATGTAAGAGTCTGCTTGCTCTGTTGGAAAATTGAGCTTGTTAGTAGTTATTTCTAACATAACCTTCTTCTCGTGCCTAGTTACGAGAAGGAAGAAAGTTCGGAATTCTTAAGAATAATGGTCCCACCTATGTTGCATCTTGTGGGGATAAGCTCGGCTGCGAAGAGGTGGGATCACTGTAAGAAATAGACACAACACTCTCTGAAGCTTGAAGTCGCACTGTAAGAAATAGACACAACACTCTCTGAGGCTTGAAGTCGCACTTTTTTGATATATAGAACTATATTCTAAAGATACAACATATAAATTTATTTATGTTGAAACTACATACAATACATATTACAATAATAGTTTTTCCACAATCTACTACTTCATTTATTTATTCATTTTTATGCATTTTTGAATACAAGTGATTTAAATATTCAAAGAGCCTAAAATTCAATAACTGTAATAAATGTCATAATCATTTTCAAGAAATATATTTTATTCCATTTAATGTAAGATAACGACCTGGAAAAGATCTGTGAGTGTTATACTCATTATTTAAAGAATATATATTTATTCGCAATCAAATTATAACATGAAGCTGGTAATTATTTCAAACAAATACTAATGAAAATCGAAGCTGTAAAATATTTCATTACATTATGATTGTGGAAGAAGGGAACTCTCAATAATATTACATTATAAATACAATGAACATCAATTCAGTAAAATATTAAATCAGTAAAATATTTCATAGTAGAAAAAAAACCTACTAACTATTACATTATATTGATAAAATAAAAAGAACTCAACTACTATAAAATCTTTTAACTTTTAAGAGTGAGCATAAAGCATAATTTTCTTACCTGTAAGAAATAGACACAACGCTCTCTGAAGCTTGAAGTCTCACTGAGACACACCAGCCCACAGCCCTTTTTTATATCTTGAAAACTGGCAGTCATCAGTATACCACGTTTTCATTCAAGGTCAGAGAGGTATGTCTAATGAATTATGCCTTTGTTCTAAAAGTCACGCGTGTTCTTGCGTGATAGTCAAGGACAGCTTTAACCCTTTATCAAGTTTAGAAGGGAGGGGAGAGAAAGAGAGCTTTCTTTTGACTGCCAAGGACGGTCTTTGCTCTCCATTAAGCTTACAAGGAGAGAGTGTGCATGCTCAGTATTTTCCTAAGTGAACGACCTTTTAGATCATACATTGTCTATAACCTTTTAGTTGTAAGTGGTCATTCACGTTCTGAACTTTTAACCCAACTAATTTTGTTGTTCTAGACTGACTATCAGTTGCTTTGTTCCAAGTATCACAACGCAATTAATAAGGGTTTATTGATTGAATTGTGAAGCAGTAACGTTACTCATTGCTTCTATCCGTATGCTGAACTATTGAACCAGGCTTATTAATTTGATTAAAGCAGGCTTTTTCCATGACTAAGTCAAGTTGAGGGAACAAGGACAGAGTTTAATCTGAATTCATTTCAACGTTCTATTATGTTCAGGATATGAATTATTGATTCGGCCAGGCTTCTTTTACAATCCAAATCAATATTATAGTATTCTTTTTAAATTCACAGGTTTTGTCTTTCAATAACTAGAAATTTCAATATATTCTACACAAGTTAAATATTATCGTTTCTTTCTTTTAAAATTGATATCTTGATACATTTATATCCCGTCATACTTAAACCAACCCGGCTACCATGGCGGCGAAGAGTTAAATTTTCTTCAGCCGTATAGCCCTAAAAATCACTAGGTCTTGTAGCGGACGATTGTATTAGAAAATGAAGGTGGAAAGCTCGTGCTTTCGAGATATTAAATCAGGTGCTTCTGCCACAGTTACCGTTAATTTGTTCCATGTCCCTGTGGAGCGTTTGAAAACGATTGTCGCTCCGGACATCAGTCTGACTTTCTTGGTGTAATTTGTCCTGATTCGGCTCGATGCTAGGGTCTGATATTTATCCGCTGGTATCTCCATTTGGTCACCGCTCCGGTGGCCTAGTGGTTAGAACGTCCTACTCGGATGTGGAAGGTCGCAGGTTCTATCCCCGGCCGAGTCACACCAAAAACTTATTTAAAAAAATGTACTTACAGCTGCCTCGCTTGGTGCTCAGCATTAAGAGGTTAATGTTAGGACTGGTTGGCATGGCATCAGGATAATGTGACTGGATGGGACATCATGCTACATGTCTTGGTTGTTCGTTATCTTAAATAGCATGGTCAGCTGGACCTTGTTTCATCCGTACTCGGGTGATTCCCCACTGCAGATGATCCAACATGACACTGACGCTGATAGTATTACTGTATCTGTTTGTTATATATCTTGCGGCGCTCCCCTGAACCATATCTGTCTTGTACATCAGGTTTTTTTATGATGAGATTTTTATTTCCTCGTTGCTGATTCGGATGTTGCGACGCATGAAAAAGGGTGATGTTTCCTTTTATCATCATGATACCTATGTGTCGCTTTCAAGAGAGATCTTTAGAGAATTACACCCAAGATATTTTGTTGCATACTCTGTGGCTAGCTTGTGCCCCTTAAGAATGTAGTTGGACATGATGGGAGAGTTCTTCTTGTAAACTCCAATGATGGTACAGTTTTCTGGGTAGAATGATACATCTCAATTTGTTTCCCAGAGAGCCAGTCGGTTCAGGTCTTCTTGCACAATATTACTCATTGGGGCGTATAGTTTAAACACTTGCCGGTATTTTGTAGTAGCCGTATGTAGCCATGATGTTCAAAATGGCCACAGGACATAGGGTTGTGTTATTCAACGTGGATTTACAAGTCGTCAGACATATTGGATTGGATTTGGAAATAGTCTGTACCTATCATCAAACGGACATTTCAATTGTGGACGCTAGAAATACCAGAAGTATCTAAAATTTATACCGATATGTTGCTGACATCGGTTTTTCAAACAGGTCTGATTTATCGGCCCATTAATTGTAACAACGGGAGCTCTATAGAGACAGCCGCCGATACGGGGTAACGATAGCAACAAGACAGACATAACTGACACATAATTACTGCAAAGGAAAAACAGTATTTTGAGTGAATCAAGAGAGTCTGAGAGACCTCAAGTAATACAAGCATTGTATAAACTGGAGAAATCTCAAATCATTACCTTAAAGAATTTTTTTTCATGTAAATGTCAGTATATACTGAATTAGATCTATAAAACAGTTGAATGTAAATGAAAGAAAATAGAATTTAGATTTGCACAATTCTCAATGTAGTCTGGCTGACTAAGAGATCTTGGCTAAGTTTACTATATACCATGTACAAATTATTACTTTAGACTGATTTACTATCCTCTGTCACCTCGGCCAGTTTTAACCATTAGTACGTACAAATTGTAGCTGTAGCCTGGTTGACTGGTCCTTAATCCCCTTGGTCAGTTTTACTCTATAGTAATACACAAATTATATACATATCCTGGTTAACTTGTGCTGTGTTACACTGGCAAATTCTGCTTTGTGTCACGTTGACTATAACATGTACAACTTCTGACTTTAGTCTGGTTAATTTGTGACCTGACATACTGGCTAATTTATAGTCCATAGCCATCATTTCTAGCCAATTCTCATGCGTCCACTTCGTTCCACACCGCACTTGGCATCGTTAGCTAACTGAAACGGTGTTTTGGACAAGTGCTCTCTTTTTTCTATAAAATAGAGTCCCTCCCCATAGTATCGAAATAAATCAACCAGTGAAAGAGCTTGTTACGAGACCTGTTAGATATTCAATAATGCGACTCTAAGTGTCCACAGGCATCGATTCGGAAGTAAAAGTTGCTTGAAATGTTTGATTAGAAACGTGCACAAGAAATGTATCGTTGCGTACGAAAGCAGATGTAATTGGTCATGACAATATCCCAGTATATATGTGAAAAGGGATCTGACAGAATCATTTTTCAGTTGCATGCAATCAGACAGTGGAGCGGTATATATTGTTTCAGCTGCTAAATATGTCAAGGACTGATGTGGAACCAAATGGATCAACGAATCTTTTTTAGTGAAGATGGTCTATAGGGTGCTAATGACAGTATTTTTTCACCAATTTAAGGCCGCATTCATCACCTACTATAAAAATCATGAATAAACTAATTGCACAAGTGAGGTCAAAAAGGTCCATATTATTGGGATGGCTAAAACAAAGCATAAGAATAATATTCACGTGACCAGATAAGTCAATGGCAGTTCATAGGAAAGGAATTTTATGCATTCATTCCCAAATTTATACCTGCCTTTTTAACGTCCGAAGGTCATGTTTGGCACCATATGATGCTCAATGAGTAAACACAAACCCTTTTCCTAGGTGATAATTCTGCAGAACATTGTGTGATAAACAAGCTGATGCAATTGAAAATAGTTGTAATCCAAGCTGGGTTCATTTTAGCTATTATCCTTTCTCGGAACCAACATGTTTACTGCTATGGGGTGCTAATTGCTCCTCCTTGCCGAAAATTGGTATTTCACTATCTAGTTGCTGCAGCGTAATTATGGGAGGTTACATGCCTCGCATCAATTTCAAGAACTACACAAGCCCGAAACACCTAGTTCACAAATATATCCATATCTTAAATTACTAAACAATAAATGCTGAAAAGGTCACACCTTTGACAAGATTTTATAAGGGAATGTAGGAATTATAGTCTGTTCACACACCTGCCTGTCGTTTAGTTCTTGCTATATAAATGCACATAAGGATTCATAATAGAAACACGTAATTTGAAATGGCTAGGTTCCCACTTAACAATTTTCCCACTTAACAATTTTTAGTAGTTACCAAATTCTATTGTCAATCAGTATCATGTATAATCCTTCACGTTGGTTATTTATGGTGGACTTGAGTATCCATTTGGGAAACTCATAAGCATTGCCAGCGTTTGTTATCATTATAAAATGGAACATAACAATAGCTATAAATGTAATATCTGGTCAGTTCCTTTCAAAAATGGTGTGTTATCTTTTCAGCTGCTTTACGGCAGTATTGATGTCCTGTCAGGAATGGTGTTGACCCCGTCTCAGGTCAAAGATCGTCCAAAAGTGGAATATGAGGCTGAAAAAGAGGAATTCTACACACTGATTATGAATGGTACACCACATAATGTCATAAATATACCACATTACCTATTTTAAAAACGGATTTTGTTTTCATTCTGGCTAATAATTTGTTCAAGTTTTGAGACATACGATTAGAGAAATGTGCGTTATCTTTATTATTTATAAACATTGAATCTGTAATTTATCTTAAATTTTCTTTGCTGTATTACAACAGCAAGTAGGATTAGCTCTTTGAAACTTTTGATTCTGCTTATAACATCATCATCATGATCATCATCATCATGATCATGATCATCATCATCATCATCATCATCATCATCATCATCATCATCATCAGTCCAATAGCCTGGTAGACCGTTGTAGAACCACACGAGACCGAACAACCAGCTTCCTCCATTCTTCTCGATTGTTCCTCTTTCTCAGTGAGTCGCTCAGTGTCAAGTCTGTCCACTCCCAAATGTTGTCTTAACACCTCTTTCTCTGCCTGTTTCTCTTTCTTCTTCCTTGTACAGTGCCTTGCAGGATTGTCTTGGAAGTCCTGATGATCGTGAGACATGCCCATACCACTGCAGTTTACTTTTTTCACCGTAATCAGGATGTCTTCGTGAGGCCCAATGGCTTGTCTGATCCTTTGTCGTATTTTTTCATTGGTGACTCGGTTTTTGCATGAGACGCCGATGATCTTTAGGAAGCATCTCATCTTTGTGACCTGTATCCTTTTCTTTAAGTCAGCTGTTATGGTCCATGATTCACAGGCGTAGATAAATATGGATATATCATCAGTTAGTGCATCAGTCTGACCTTTGAACTGAGTGAGATGTTTTTCTCGCTCTAGATGGGCTTCAGTTTTGTTAGCACTGTTGTTGTCTCCGTAATACTAGAGAGTTCTTCAGGCTTCGATCCATCATCTGTTACAATTATCCCCCGCCCACAAAAAAAAACTTGAATCTGTGGACTATTTCTAGTTTCCAACCTTGGACCCTAATGTTAGTGCTGATGCCCTTGGTGTTGTTGGTCATCGGTTTGGTCTTCTCTGTACTGATTTCCACGCCGTTGGCTGCCGAGGTTTTGTCGAGGCTCTCTATTAAGCTAGCTAGTTCTTGCTCATTTCATGCTAGTACATCAATGTTGTCGACAAAACGTAAGTTGGTGACTGTTCTGCCTCCTTTGCTGACTGTCCCTTCATGCTTTTCTATCACGTTAGCCATGGTTCTCTCCAAAAAGATGTTGAATAATGTGGGAAAGACAGACAGCATTGTCTGATTCCGATTGTCGTTCTGAACCAGTCACCTACGCTGCCGTTGAAGTATACTACACTGGTGGCCTTGTCATAGAGGCGCTCTGTTACTGTAATGAGGTTGGCATTGATGTACAGTCTCATGGTTGCCCATCAGGCTGAATACCCTGTCAAATGCCTTCTTTAAGTCTACGAAGGCGTGGTACAGATCTTGCTGGTGTTGGAGGTACTTCTCATACACTATCCGGAGGTCGAAGATCGTCTCTGTTGTGCTGCACCCTGCTCTGAAACCTGCCTGTTCATCGGCAATGATTTTTTTAGCTTGTGGCTTTAGTCTGTTCAACAGTATCCTCAACATGACTTTGCTTGGATGGCTTACAAGACTGATTGTGCGGTGGTTTTCACACTGTTGCAGGTTGCCCTTTTTGGGGAGGGTGATGATCAGGGATTGAGTCCACGGAGATGGCCATACTCCTATTTGCCAGATCTTTTTGCAGATGTTTGTGAGGGCTATAATCATTGCTTCTCCCCCTGCTTGGACCATTTCTGCTGGAATGTTGTCCACGCCTGTTGACTTCCTTTTTCAGCGATCTCACTGCTCCTTCTACTTTTTCACGTAGGTTAGTGTGGTTATCGTTGTTAAATGCTCAATGGACTTTCAGTACCTCTGGATCTCTTGTGGCTCGGTGGTTGTAAAGTTCTGCACAGTAATATGTCCATCTTTTCAGACTGTCTTTTTCTTCTGTCAGGCAGTTTTCGACTTTGTCATGTAAGGAGGTAACTCACTGTTGTTTTGTGCTTGTTAGATCCTTGACCAGTTGGTACGCTTTTTTGTTGTTATTCCTTTTCAAGTTTCCTTCAGTGTTTTGGGGTTGTTCTTCTATCTAGTTCTCTTTTGCTTTTTTCATGCTTTTCTTGACTTCCCGGTTGACTGCCTTGTACTGCTCTGCCCATTCTGTATTGTTGTTCTTCTTCGCTCCCTCCTCTTGTCACACCGGCTCATGACCTCAGCTGTGACCCAGGTCTTCTTGATTGGGCGATGTCAAGGATCTCGCTGGCTGTTTCAATCATTGCTGTATTAAAGGCGGTGATCAACATGTCCATAATTGTATCATCAGTGTCGAGAATGTTGAACGGTGCAAATTTCCCACCAATCATTGCCTGGAAGGCTTCTGATATTTAGGGATCCTTCAGTTTCTCGACATCTATTTTTTATTCTTGTGTGGCTCGCCTTTTTGACCATCTTTAGATGTAGCTTGAAAGTCATCACCACCAGCTCATGGTCATTTCTGTCCTTTACTCATTTTGTTTCCGCATGATAACTCAAGTTCAAAACCATCTACAACTTATACATTAGTGGATTCCAAGTACTTGGGGTAAGAATTGCCATCAGTTTTGGAGTCAAAAGGTAGAAAGTCAAAGTGATTGTAACTGGAAGAAGAGAAATGGTTTGTGCACAATAACATTAGTTATACAACAGATAATTGGACAAAATTGCATACATAGCTTGCATTTTTTATCCGAACAAAATTTTTTACACTTTTATTTTATAAGGTCAAGGTGACATCAGTTGACAGTCGAAAAATTATTTCCACCATATACCTGAACCAAATTTTCTTGTTGGCATGCAATGGATGAAAGGAAATATCCTTTTCATTTTGGGATCAGATTGACAAAAGTTAAGGTCGCTGCGAATGAAAAAAAGACAAATTATTTTCCATAATAACATTAGTTCTACTTTTGGGACCTGGTCCAAAACTATGTGAATGGGTATGCATTGAGGGTGATGATGAAGCCCGTCTGTTTTGGAGTAGATGTGTGGAATCTTCAAGTCGTGACTTTTAATATCGATGATTGATTAATGCAGGTTTGACACTTTATTTTTAAGTCGAAAATTTGGACAAACTGTCGATTTAACAACTATACATAGATATATTTAACTGCCTCGCATATATGGAGTTTATGAGTGCTGACATTTGCAGATTTTACTGTTTCCAATGCAGATCCTGATGCACCAAGTCGGAAGGACCCTGTAATGGGTGAATGGCACCACTGGCTGGTGACTAACATTCCCGGGGCTGATGTATCCAAGGGTGAGGAAGTCACACAATACGTCGGTGCTGGACCACCAAAAGGCACAGGTTTGAGAAATTAGAGCATGTTTCCATACTTTACATGGGGAAACATCTACATTGTTAAATTTTCATGAATTCACAATTCTTCTTGAAGTACTGTATGGAGAACATTTTCACAAAATTTTATTTTGACTATTGCATGTTTAATATTAAATATTGTTTTCTTTTCCTATAATTATATTCACTTTATATAATTTTTGAAGTACAAATATGTATTGCTGAAAAAACAAATTATATTTTTTGCTGATACATAAGTAGAACAAATTGTAAATATTTTACAAGAAAAAGAAACCTATGCTTAAAAAAAATGAAGATTAACCAAAATGCATGATTTCTTTTTTTTTCAGATTTGAGGATTGTAAATTCCATTTATTAAATACATAAAATGTTAAGATTTCTGTTTATGTCCTATAATTCAGAATAATGA
Organism: Potamilus streckersoni; assembly: GCA_016746295.1. Lineage (NCBI taxonomy): Eukaryota > Metazoa > Mollusca > Bivalvia > Unionida > Unionidae > Potamilus > Potamilus streckersoni. The sequence continues at coordinate 1,767,210 of JAEAOA010000332.1, read as the reverse complement.
AAAATAACTAAAGTATGCAGATATTTCTCCATTTTCCCTGATACGTTTACAGTAATTACAGTATGTGGATGTTTCCCAGCTGTAATATACATTTACTGTTGTATGTGTACATTTCCACACATACAGTATCAGGTAATTCAAGTATGGGACGTTTCTCCATATCAAGTAAATAATAAAGAATATGGACAATTACTCAGATGCAGTTTGAGGTAATTCAAGTGTGGGACATTTCTCCTTATGTAGTATGTAGTAAAGAATGTGTACATTTCCTCAGATGCAGTATGAGGTAATTCAAGTATGGGACATTTCTCCATATGTAGTATAAAGTAAAGAATGTGTACATTTCCTCAGATGCAGGATGAGGTAATTCAAGTATGGGACATTTCTCCATATGTAGTATATAGTAAAGAATATGGTCAATTACTCAGATGCAGTATGAGGTAATTCAAGTATGGGACATTTCTCCATATGTAGTATATAGTAAAGAATGTGTACATTTTCTCAGATGCAGTATGAGGTAATTCAAGTATGGGACATTTCTCCATATGTAGTATATAGTAAAGAATGTGTACATTTCCTCAAATGCAGTATGAAGTAATTCAAGTATAGGACATTTCTTTATATGCAGTATATAGTAAAGAATATGGACAATTACTCAGATGCAGTATGCAGTAATTCAAGTATGGGACATTTCTCCATATGTAGTAAGTATATAGTAAAGAATGTGAACATTTACTCAGATGCAGTATGAGGTAATTCAAGTATGGGATATTTCTCCATATGTAGTATATAGTAAAGAATGTGTACACTGCCTCAGATTCAGTATGAGGTAATTCAAGTATGGGACATTTCTCCATATGTAGTATATAGTAAAGAATATGGACAATTACTCAGATGCAGTATGAGGTAATACAAGTATGGGACTTTTCTCCATATGTAGTATATAGTAAAGAATGTGTACATTTCCTCAGATGCAGTATGAGGTAATTCAAGTATGGGACATTTCTCCATATGTAGTATATAGTAAAGAATGTGTACATTTCCTCAAATGCAGTATGAGGTAATTCAAGTATAGGACATTTCTTTATATGCAGTATATAGTAAAGAATATGGACAATTACTCAGATGCAGTATGCAGTAATTCAAGTATGGGACATTTCTCCATATGTAGTAAGTATATAGTAAAGAATGTGAACATTTACTCAGATGCAGTATGAGGTAATTCAAGTATGGGATATTTCTCCATATGTAGTATATGGTAAAGAATGTGTACATTTCCTCAGATGCAGTATGAAGTAATTCAAGTATGGGACATTTCTCCATATTTAGTACATAGTAAAGATTATGTACGTTTACTCTCAGATGCATTATGAGGTAATTGATGTATGGGACATTTCTCCATATGCAGTATATAGTAAAGAATATGGTCAATTACTCAGATGCAGTATGAGGTAATTCAAGTATGTGGCATTTCTCCATATGTAGTATATAGTAAAGAATGTGTACACTGCCTCAGATGCAGTATGAGGTAATTCAAGTATGGGACATTTCAACATATGCAGTATATAGTAAAGAATATGGTCAATTACTCAGATGCAGTATGAGGTAATTCAAGTATGGGGCATTTCTCCATATGTAGTATATAGTAAAGAATGTGTACACTGCCTCAGATGCAGTATGAGGTAATTCAAGTATGGGACATTTCTACATATGTAGTATATAGTAAAGAATGTGTACATTTCCTCAGATGCAGTATGAGGTAATTCAAGTATGGGACATTTCTCCATATGTAGTATATAGTAAAAAAAATGTGTACACTTCCTCAGATGCAGTAAGAGGTAATTCAAGTATTGGACATTTCTCCATATGTAGTATATAGTAAAGAATGTGTACACTGCCTCAGATGCAGTATGAGGTAATTCAAGTATGGGACATTTCTACATATGTAGTATATAGTAAAGAATGTGTACATTTCCTCAGATGCAGTATGAGGTAATTCAAGTATGGGACATTTCTCCATATGTAGTATATAGTAAAAAAAATGTGTACACTTCCTCAGATGCAGTAAGAGGTAATTCAAGTATTGGACATTTCTCCATATGTAGTATATAGTAAAGAATGTGTACACTGCCTCAGATGCAGTATGAGGTAATTCAAGTATGGGACTTTTCTCCATATGTAGTACATAGTAAAGAATGTGTACACTGCCTCAGATGCAGTATGAGGTAATTCAAGTATGGGACATTTCTCCATATGTTGTACATAGTAAAGAATGTGAACATTTCCCAAATGCTGTATACAGTAAAATACACGATTATGATTAACTGGAATTGGTGAACATTTTGAGCATCGTAATCTATTTTCCCACGAGTTTGAAAGAATATTTGATTCCTAGACAAATTTTACTGAGGAGATTCCACTTTTAACATCATTATGTGTGAGCTAACATTCCCTGGGACAGATGTAGTTTATCATTTTTCTAATATTAGAGGAGAGAAGAGTCCAGAATTTTGCAGTATATCCACGGGCATTATTTTGGTAAAGTGTTAACATAAATCAATACTTTAATGCTTTTTTAAATAACAGGTGCCTTAATCACAGTATCATACACACTTTCGCCTTTTCTTATCGGCTGTGGTATGAATTTTGTTAGACATATTTGCAGAAAAGCAAGGCATGCCGGGAATTGATTTATTTCTGTGGGTATTGATTTCAATGGTTTGAGAAAAATGACATTTCCGCGGTGCTTAAATTGGTGCATTGGTGAATGGGTTCCTTAGTTAACAGACGTATTGCTCTTTATTGGACTGATATCATATAAAAATTGGTATCCAGTGTGAGTTTACAGTAGAAGTCATTTTTCTGCCACCATCCATATCGTGTTTGGTAAGGATGTATTTCAAAGTTTGTCTTTTGTTTATGGCTTTGACATGATGGTTAGTATTTATAATTTCAGTTCTTAATACTAAATTTATTTCTGTCAAAGTATCTTTCTATTGTTCAGTATCCATTATTAAAATACCAGTATCCACTTTTAAAATGCCAGTATCAACTTTAAAAATACCAGTATCCACTATTTTGAAACTAGTATCCACTATTATGATACCAATAAAACCTCTCCGGTGGCCTAGTGGTTAGAGCTTCCGCTTCGAATGTGAGAGGTCGCTGGTTCGAAAGCCGGCATAGTCACACCAAAGACTTATTAAAATGGTATTTACAGCTGCCTCGCTAGGTGCTTAAGAGGTTAGTGGTACGACTAATCAGCCTGGTGTAAGAATAATTTGACTAGGTGGGACATCATGCTACAAGTCTGCGGCATGATGCCCAGCGCTAGACATCAGTATAAACTGCCAGACTGAAGACATGGTAGCGATCTGACTGATAAGCTGTTAAAGCTACGTTAAAAAAAAATCCAAATCTCTCTCTCTCTCTCTCTCTCTCTCTCTCTCTCTCTCTCTCTCTCTCTCTCTCTCTCTCTCTCTCTCTCACACACACACACACACACACACAAAACCACCACCACCATCATCATCATCCACTATTTTGAATCTGATATCCACTACTATGATACCAGTATCCACTATTATGGAACCAGTTTTCAGCGGTTTGCTTCTGAACTTACAATAGGTATCCTGTAAGAAAAGCAAATGCAACAGTACTTGCAACAATTTATACTTATGGTATATACTAACAATATCATAGATATACCATATTTAAATTGTGTAACTGTATATGAATATGAACTGTTATATGTGCTTGTGAAAAATACTGATTTTATGTTTTATTTCAGGTCTACACCGTTATGTCTTCCTTTTATACAAACAGCCAAAAGGAAAGATGAACTTTAAAGAGCTTCCAAAGCTGACCAGTCAGAGTGGAGATAGAAGAGCAAATAACAAAGTGCGAGAATTTGTCAAAAAATATGAGATGGGAAAACATTTGGTGGCTGGCAATTTCTTTCAAGCTGAATATGATGATTATGTTCCCCAGTTACATTCTCAGCTGGCAGGAAAACATAAAACAGAACTATGATCTCCATTATGCCAGCGAAAGGTGGTGGTTGACCATGATCGCCACACATAATTACTGCAGTAATTTTTGTCAGCAACCAACCAATAATTTTTTTAGTGTTTCCAGCGACACCGTACAAATTTCATCCCAGATGATGATTTTCGGAATATATTTCTCACTCATTCGCTCAGGTCTCCATGCGTCCCCTCACCATCTGAAGAAATTATAAGTTTGAGATTTTACTCGTTTTCTTTCGCTAGTCTATGCGTGGGTTTTGTTTTACCAGAACTTCCAGGTCCGCTGAGATAAATTGTTTTATGTCTGGCCACGAAATAAAAAAAAACAACAGATGGTGATGCTGATACTGGTGTTTGATTGTCATTACCTTTGTATATTTCTTGTATACCAACATCTGCTGATTTAGAATAATCGAGTATACTTTGTTTTATTCTCCACGATCCTCATTCGCCGCTACCAAGTAATGGTTTGACCAAATCTAAATATTTTGTATTTATATAAAACAAACCCGTAAATCCGTAGCAATTCAGCGTGACAATGAAATTTATTTATCATCGATGATAAATTTATAGAAACGTAAGCGTAATGAGTAAATCAATTACCACTCCGGTGGCCTAGTGGCTAGGGCGTCCGCTTCGGATGCAGAAGGTCGTGGGTTCGATCTAACAGCTGCCTTTAGTGTTATGACTGGGACAATCTGCGCACGAGTATTATTATGAGAAGATAACTGATGTGATGATAGAGCTATCGATGAATCCCTGAAAGAATTTAAAAGATTACTCAGACTTCAACCAGATAAAATAAAATGTGAGGTAATGCGTGAAATATTTCCAGAAACTCCTTTAAATGATGTTTGGAATTTATAGACACCAAATGATTTAATATTTGCGAATAGAAAGATAGTTCGTGATGAATTGCCAGAGAAATTATTTCTGTTACACAAGGAAAGATTTCCAACGTTACATGTGCCGCTGTGTTAGCGCCCAGCAGATACTCGATATTCGACGACAAAATATTGAGGGAACCCCGCGTGGCCGAGTGGTCTAAAGCTCTTTCCGTTACGGATCACTACCATCTCACCTCTGTGTGGGTTCGAGTCTAAGATTCGGCGAATGCAGATATGTGAGAAAGCTTGCCAGTAGTTCTTTTCTTGAATTTTCCGATTTCTTCCTCCCCCATTAATGCTGTCCGTCATGTACTGAAAATGGCGTCAAGGCCCACAACAACAACACAATATTGAAGTTGAGATTCCAGGAAGAAATGAAAAACAAAATCTTGTATTAAATGCTATTGTTTTGGTTGATGCTGATGTTGAGAGCGCGTCGAGTATGAATAACTCACCGTGGAAATCCGTCGAAATTAGGATATGCCATAACAATCCACTCGTCACATATACTATTACTGATACTAATATCTGGATAGTCGATGACAGAATTGAGTGGTCAAATTTAGTCTATCTAGCAGTATCTAGTCAGAAGAATATCTCAACTACAGTTGTCACATAGACTCCACAGAAAATAATAATCAAACTTAGAGTATTAAAGTAAAAAGAAATTTTTTATCCAATTATAAGCAATGAGACAAAAAATCGCGATTTTGATATCGATGTTGAATTTATTAAGACGCTAAAATAACGACATATTAATCATTGTGTAATTTGTAACTGTCACATGTTGTGAAGTATTCTTGTAATAATCCAAGACAGTTCACCGCAGACAGAATTAATAGTGATCATGGTCGTACACGTGATAATGTGATGATGACCTGCTTTAAATGCACTCGATGCAGAGGTTCCAACAAAAGTAAACTCGGCGGTAATTGTGTATTCTCAGTAATTATTTGTAATTGTTCACGTACAAATCCATGCTGAGGAGCAGTTGAATCTTGTTTGTATACGGCAGGTCTACCCATAAATCTAACCACGCTGAAAATTGTATGCGCACGTTCTTTTACTCTCTTCAGGTTCACCAGGTTCATATAAATAGTTTAGTTACATTACATAATGCTGGTTCAGGGGAAGATCTGCGGCGTTGTATTGGTATATATTTTTTGTAATCGCATTAGATTTCAAAAAAGTTCCACGGTTAATTTCATTATTTAGCGCAGTTATCTCACTTGGTAACACTTGTTGAGTGTTTCTGCTTCTTTGGATCTACTTGCAACGTCAACGACAGTTAACATGTACGTGTGTGTCCACGTGTTTTAATGGTATCGTACGGTAAAAACAAGGTATCCGCTTGATGAACTTCATAGTGAAAGCGGACATCAAAATGAGCATACTTAATATTTTTAGGTGGCGGCAGGTAGATTTGCCATATTGCCTGTCATGCTAGCCACGATGCAGCTTCAGCAAGTTTGCTCTGCCCTTTCAATATTCTCTCGGGGAATAATAAATGGACTCCATTATAATAGTTATATAATTAATTACCCAGCCCCTAACATAATTTTGCCCTTCAAACCAGTTTTTACCAGAAAAGCAGCAGATTTTTCTCGAAGTGAGTTTTTACATTATTTATGGCATGAATTAATTTTATATCGGCGACATCTCGCTGTTGAAAATCTTTATTTTGATAAGCAATGTCATGAACGTAACATGCTTGATCGATTCCATTTACGGGAAAGTCACCAAGCCGAGTTTAATCTTGATTGTCGAGACGATTATCTAAACGAGTCCCTGGCCCACAGTAATTACAATACGGTGTTTTTCACTGGGATATTTTGCCCACAGTAATCCTGGTAATTTACCCAGGGCCGTAGCAGAATTAACACCGACTTTGTCCTCGTCAGAAATAAATTTATATTTTTGTGCCGCTTTTCACACGTACCTGTCAGTGCGCGTCTTTTATTTTTTTTTTTTTTTTTTTTTTGTTATTATTGTTGTTAATCCAGTGGTGGACGTGGCCGCCCTGCATCGAATACAATAAAAATTCACGTTATATAATTGATTTTTATGCGACACGAAAGCAGGAGCCAGTAAAACTTCACCCAGTGCTACCGAATTATATTAGATCCATCTGGATCAGGTAAAACAGTTATTGCTTAATCTGATAATGAATAGCTATAGTGGGATAAATTATATTTAGTAGCACCATCTGTAGATGATCGGAGATGATATGAAGTACTTAAAGATTTTAATAAAAAAGCAAAAGTGTTAAAAGAAGACAGTGACGTTATTGATTTTATTTTTGATATTGATGAAGTGCCATCTGTAGATAATCTGGATGGAAGCGTTAACAATTTAGTAGTGTACGATGATGTTATGCTGGACAATCATATCCAGCCAGGATATTTTCCAGAGGCAGGCATCAAAACACAGGCGTGATTTCTGTTACCCAGAATTATACACATTTTCCAAAAGTGATTACAGTTTATTAATATTTTAGTTGTGTTTAAGTGAGTTGACAATCATACGCTGCAAAACATATTACCTGGTGTTCAGGGAACATGGACATGATTATATTTATAAAAATTTCTTTGCACACGTGCAAGCTGCCCTATTTGGTTTTATAACAGTAAATTTACATGATCCGAGGTCAATATATCGTAACAGACATTATACAATATTTGGATAAAAACCACAGTAGCGGGGAGGGTATGACCAACGAAAGTGATCAACACCTAAAGGAAACCACGTAGCGGTGAAATACAAAAATCATCATTGGTAAAAACGCAAGCTAACCCCACAGGGTTTCCTAAGTGACAGAGGCGTTTTGGTTTAAAGTTATTGATTTCAGATTTCACCGTCGTACGAGGATTTAGTTTTCATATATAAGGTCTCAGACAAATGATTTATTCACCCTCCCTGCTGCTATTATTTTAATTGTGGCAGCCGTATCTGAATTATGCAGGACACCATTTTCATTTAGGAATAATCGGGTATCAAAATAAATCTTTTGGTCAATGCTCCATGTTGACGTAACCATCAATTCTGGAATACCTATTAAAGGTTTTCAACATCGCTGACATGGTGGCCATATTAGACATCAAATCAGCACTTTTCATCCAGGATCACAATGAGTTTCCATTTAGAAACGGCAGCAAGAATACTTTTTAAGACGACTCCATTAGTGTTCATATTGCAGATCAAAACGGAACCATTTTCGTTTAGGACCAATCAGACGTCTTCTAGTGAAAAACAAAAGTAAAAAAATAAAAATGGTACCATTTATACTACCCCTAATCCCCCAACATTTAAGTTTTTTTTTGCTTATATATAGATCAATTAATGTGCCATATCTTTCACAACATTATTATAAATGCATGATGATCATGACACAAAAAGTGCTGTCCAATCTTCCACATTCTCAGTCTGCTACAGTATACACGGTATTAGTTGTATTGAAAAATGGGTATCTCCCTAGAAATGGGTGAACATTAAATAGATTATATACAGGATTGCCTGACCAGGATTGGTTAATAATATAAGTTATTTTTTAGGAAAAATAATCTTTATAGATCTTAGAGTTGAAAATGAATAAAAATAGAGACATTGTTTTTTAGTTTCAGTCCTTTAACAGTTTGGAACACTCGTTACTATGATTAGCACCAAACTCTGGTGCGGAAATAAAATAGTTTCAAACATATGCAGGTCCACAAAATGCCACGGCTCATATCCTTTCCTCTGCATAGAAGCAGGTTTCATCTATACTGATAAATACAGGTTTGTTCATGAGCACTCAAAAATATTAAGTTATTGAATTTTTAATACCATGGTGTTGACATAGGTTTACTATGGGAACTGAATTAGTACGGTGATTACTGCAACCGTATTAAGACAGGAACACAAGACAAAGTATTAAATCTTCATGAAAAAATAACACAGCATTAATATTGAATGTTTTTATTACTTTTATGGCATCCAAAATTTGGCCTAGTCATACGATGCAACAACAAATGAACAAGCTGCAAAATAATAAATTAGGATTCAACAACGTGGAATAATAAGATGGTTGCAATTATAGATTTTCTGATTAGAATTTCTGATGTTCTTCCATATTTTTCTTCAGCTCCAAAGCATCCAAGACATTTAATTTTCATGTCTCCAATTTTATTAGAAATGGAATAATACAATTTGTCATCTTTATAGCACTGACCACATTATATATATATATATATATATATATATATATATATATATATATATATATATATATATATGTCTGTTTATCATTACATTTTTGTGTATTGATCCTCTAGAAAATTTGATCTGGTTGGGTTACTTTGAAAATGTGCAACAACAATGAAGACATTTTTTTTTGTACTACAAAACATTCTGTTAAATTCGGTCTCCTGCAATATAACCCACTATTAAAAACCACTTCATTAGACACCTTTTCTGTCCATTCATTCATCTTCACAATACAAAGTTAACATTACACTGTGAAATTGTCAGGAGCAATGGTATCTCAGTGGTTAGTGTGCTGGGCACGTTTTAGAAGTTGAAGGTTCGAATCCTATCATCTGATCTGCCTGGATTGGCTACTGTGGCATGTGCTTGTGCAAGACGCTTTACTCCAACTGCCTTGTCGCAAAATAACTCTAGATGCCGTGTTGTAAAACTCAAACCAAGCCAGTTAAAATATCTACAGATGAGGGAAAATGGTTTATACATTTAAGCAAAGCTAGCAAGCACCTTTTCCCCATGTAGACCTTTTTTTTTACTGTGACCTCATTCTGAATGTAACACTAGTTCAAGAACCTGCATACAATGAATGAATGGCACATTATAGATTAAAAGTGTTTAACAATCATCTTAAACTAAACTTCACCAGTTGAAGCCATTATTCTCTTATTATACTTACAATGACAGTTACTGATGACCACCAGAATTCCAAAATCTAAGTTTCCCCAAACACTCAATGTAAATTTTCGACATATTTTGGTTATAGAGCAAATGTTCTGAAAAAATGCTTTTTTTTTTTGCATAAAAATAACCTCCACTTTTGAAATCCAAATTCAAGAGCCTCTTTCACACCTCAAGTGCAAGCCCTGCACAAACTTTGGTCAAGATTTGATCCTGAAATTAAGTTAAGGTACAAATGGACTTTACTTCTTTCAGTAGAGGTGACCTTGACCTTTAGACTCCAAAATCAAGTCATTTTTCTTGCCAAAGTTACAAGCTGTCCACATAGTTGGGAACCACTTCAAAGATTCTACAAGCTATGGCAGGTTCATGAAAACGTTCTGCATGAAAATATATTGGTAGTTTTAAGAATCGGAGGTACTTGTGTCAAGATAAATCTGGTTCCCTAATCTACTCTTAATTCTGCAAGTCTGTATTTTAAGGGTCAATTTTGTAAGATCTGTAGTCAAATCATATGGGTTGGCATGTCAGAGAGGGTGTAGGTATCTCATGGGAGATTCTTATGCCTGCATTTTCCTACACTTTGCTTAGACATTTACTGCAAATAAACCATGAAAACAAGAATTACAAATAATACAATAAGAAAGGAATTTCTTAAAGGTCCCTTTCAATCAATGGGAAAACAGGCAAAACTAGTTATCTGTATACATATTATTTCTTAAAAAAGATGGAGTGCAAGTTGACCATCTCTGAAGTGACAATTTCAGACAATATTTGCTAATCCCTGTCAGAAATGTATGCTGATATAATCATCGATTTAGGATTAAAAATAATGCCACTTTCAAGATTGCAACCATGGCAGCCATATAAGGGTCAGTCATTTTCATTAGGACCAAGTAGACACCAAAGAACTCTTGTGATATCCCCTTAAGATTAGTAGTCAAGATGATCACATTAGCACTAGTTTAAGACCTAAAACATAAGAAGTCTTTTACTAAAAATCCTCCCAATTCTGGGGAAGTAGTGACAGCAAAACTTTCAATCTGGCCACTGTGGCACCCTTATCAAACCTCCCAATTATTTATGACCAAGATGCCATCACAAGCCTTTTGGTGAAAAATTCCTTGTCAATTTGATCTTCCATTCAGGAGTATTGATAGAAAGATTTTTAAGCTGTCTGTTGTGTTATGGCCATATTGGATGCCACATCACCACTGTTTATTCAATAACTGGATATCGTAAGAAGTGTTTTGGTGGAAAACCCATTTTCTGTTCGTTTTTATTTCGGATTAACTAGACGCAAGAATTCATTTAGCGAAAAACAATTTCAAGATGAATGCTCTGATGGCCTTATTAGACCCCAGATCAATACATTTTCATTTAATACCAACTAGACTTGACACCTGATCAATACCATTTTATTTAGTACTTACTAGACTGGATGCCAGATCAATACCATTTTCATTTAGTACCAACTAGACTGGATGACAGATTAATACCATTTTCATTTAGTACCAACTAGACTGGATGCCAGATCAATACCAATTCATTTAGTACTTACTAGACTGGACACCAGATCAATCCCATTTTCATTTAGAACCAACTAGATTTGATACCAGATTATTTTCATTTAATACCATCTAGACTGGATGCCAGATCAATACCAATTCATTTAGTACTTACTAGACTGGACACCAGATAAATACCATTTTCATTTAATACCAACTAGACTGGATGCCAGATTTCACTAGACTGGATGCCAGATCAATACCAATTCATTTAGTACTTACTAGACTGGACACCAGATCAATCCCATTTTCATTTAGTACTTACTAGACTGGACACCAGATCAATCCCATTTTCATTTAGTACCAACTAGACTGGACACCAGATCAATACCATTTTCATTTAGTACCAAATAGACTGGACACCAGATCAATACCATTTTCATTTAGTACTTACTTGACTAGACACCAGATCAATCCCATTTTCATTTAGCGCTATCTAGACTGAATGCCATATCAATAGAATTCTCATTTAGTACTCTCTAGACTGGACACCAGATCAATACCATTTTCATTTAGTACCATCTAGACTGGATGCCAGATCAATAACCATTTTCATTGAGTACCAACTAGACTGGACACCAGATCAATCCCATTTTCATTTAGTACTAACTAGACTGAATGCCAGATTAATTTTATTTTCATTTATTACTAACTAGACTGGATGCCAGATCATTTTCATTTATTACTAACTAGACTGAATGCCAGATCAATACCATTTTCATTTAGTACAAACTAGACATTGTTAAGAAAAATCTTTTGCTAAAAACTCCCATCTTGATACGTCTATAAATGTTGGAGTGGTAGAAAACAATCCATATGGGTATTAAAAGTGCATTATCATTTGGAGCTAATGAATGAATGACCTCTCTTTGGTGCAACAGCAAATGAAGGTGAAGAAGAAAAAAAAGGCGATTTAGACCTACAAAATGGAAGCTTACATGAAAATATCTAGAGTGGTTCAAGATGTAGCTATGGCAGGTTGACAAAGATCACCTTTGAAGTTGTCCACTGAAGAAGGTTTCATATTTCCTGGTAAAGAAAAGGGGCATGATCGTCTTCTTGGCATCCAAAATATGCCACAACTAATATCTTGTCTGTGGTGACCATAATATAGCGTTGTAAAACAAAAGACAGCACTTTTCTATATTCTCAACATAATGGGAAGATCATGTCTGGACTGCAAGCCTTTAAGGATCATCTCCTCCAGATCTAGATTAGTACCTCAGTCTGAGTATGAGGTGTCGTTAGGTAGGGGAGATCCCAAGGTGTGCATTAGAATTCCAACAAAAGACCTGTCTTTATTAAACCATTAGCACAAATGGTAGCACAATTTGGTTACAATTTATTGAAATTATTAACATTTGGATTCGTGAAAATCTAAGTGTCCTGACATCATGACTGAGTTAAGTTCCCAGCACTGCCAAAACTGACCCTTGATCTGGAACTGACCAGCACTGAGTACAAAGTGCAGTACAAATATTGACACAGGCATGGAGTAAAGCCAGGCATTTTAATGAGCCAAATCCCTTTTTTTTCATAACAAATATTTACTACATTTACATACACCGATTGCAGACATCAATTATTACCAGCATCTTAAAGTTTTTGACAAAACTTGAATCCATACAAAGACTCAAAGCTTAGGAAATAAACTGGAAACAATTTTTTTTTTCTCGAGTCAGTAAGCCTAGCATCTGCATCATTGACTTACTATAGTGAAAGTAGCACTTGTCACAATATCACAAAGTTGCACGATTTCAGGTGTAGCATGATGTATACTCTGTGGAAGGAAAACAAAAAGAAAGGAACTTGTTGCAGATTATACAAATAAGGTACATGAATAAATAGGCCCATTTATCTGTCAAGACCAGGTTAAACTCCTGTCAATAAAGACCAAACTTTTGAAACAACATATGCAATACAAACTCTGGTTCTCCAGAACAAAATTACACCAGAAAACGTGTAGAGTCCACAAACAAGAATGCCATACAATCAGATACCACAATTAATATCATGCAAGTTGTTTCTCTGTTGAAAATGATATTGTCTAGCAATACGATATGAAACAAGCTTATCACTGGTTGATAATGCTTACAGGTTTACAGTGCATGTGCTAGATTTTTGTATCCCAAGGTTTCCACATATTTTCACTTTTCCATTCTGACATTATTCAGTTAATATAGACTTTCCACTCTCAAAAACACTTCAATAGATCAATCTGGTACATAAACCACACTCGTACCAGGGCTTGCATGCAATCACCTTTACCCAGCTAGCCGAGATCATGGAGAAAAGGACATGAACAGAATAATCTGATAAACATTTATTTTGAATTATACAAAAATATTTTTTAAAAAGAACTATTGGGTACAACAAATTCTAGATACCATTGTTAGTTTGTAAGACCTGTCCCCCATTGGATTTAAACATTTTGCAACTTCTGATGGTTATCTGGTGGTGGTGGGGTTTCTTGTGATGATCTCACAACTGCATGGCTTTGAATCATGGTGGCTTTGATCTGATGCCAAAACCAATAGATGCCATAGTTATGATATGTGACCAAATTTTGTGAAACTATATTTCTCCTTGGAGATCCTATGACCATGATTGTTTACCTTGAACCTCGAGTGATGTCTTCCATGTCTGAAATGCAAGACATTTAAAAAGTTTACTCCAGGCATGCGGTACAGAACTGAAGTAGTTTTGTGATTCTAGTTTTTCCTTCCTTCACTCCAGTGACCTTGACATTTGGGCTAAAAGAAATATGGTTCTTCCACTGCTCAAATGCAACCATCCACAAAGTATTATGGTAAATGAAGGTGATAAAAACCTGTGATATTGTGAGGAAATCACTCTTCTAGATACAATGACCGTAATCTTTGATGATGACATTAAAATCATTAGGCATTTTTCTTTTTTCAAATGCAAGCCATTTTTCAAAATTTTATCAAATGTATCTGATATACAAATGAAGTTGTTGTATAGAATCTTCTATCCTTCAATCTGTGATCTTGAGTTCTGCACCTAGACTTGATTGGTTTCCTCCCTGCTCCAAATGCATTCTACAAAGTTTGATAATGAGAAGAAAAAAAAAAAGGATTGTGTGGAACATATTACCATGTGGACAGAAATAACAAATCCTGTTCAAAAGTTAGTTGCCATCTGATATTTGATTTAGTCTAACATCTAAATAATATCCTCCAAGTGTTCAGAGCTAAAATGAAAATTCACTTGACAACAATTCTGTTAATATGCTATAAGTTGTACATGTTTGGTCCATAGCATATGCTGCACATTTGGTCTGTGTTTACATCAACAACACCTTGCAATGAAAACAAATTTGATTACAAAATTTGACCGCAGAAAACAAATCCTAATACATTCACTCATTTACCATTTTTCACAGAGCATTTGGCAATTATGTGGCATGTTAGTATATAATAGTTTGTAAATATCAACTAATGATTGGTAATTGGTACATGTACTTCAAAACCTACCTCCAATGTATTTTAAATTTCAAAACATCAGCTGTCTGTCAGTCAAGAAAGGGTGGTGACTTTACCAGCCTTTATTCATTGAATAAAAATGTTCAATAGCCACGTTTCAAGACTGCTACCATTTGCATTGTGATGGACAATTTAATTATGTGCACAAAATTTTGATCTTGCAATGCTGCTGCAGAATGACAATAATGAACATTTTAAAACTTTCATGTTATTGACAAATTAAGTGCACTTAATTGCTAATCATAATATTCAAATAATTTTTTTAAAAGTTAAATTAACCCAATTCAATAAGAACTGTCAAGGAAGTAAATTAGCACTGCATGTCTTTAATTTTTATTAACATCTTACAAGTACTCACTTAGACAATCTCTAACTCAATGTTGCCATCACAAGCCTCAAAGCATACAATGCACCAAATACACCCTACAAGTAGCACTCTTACAAACTCATTATTCGTGGAACCAAATGCAATGTTTCTGCTACAGTAAAAGAGAACTAGAAATTTGTTCACAGAATATGGATGCCACACCTTTGTGCTTGAAATGTGACCAAAATGCATACTCCAACCAAGGTGTGATAATCACATAAAAACAAAATGCCCTAGAAATGCCATGGTGGAACATAGAAAATAACACTATGACACATTATTATTGTCTGAGTGCCCGCAAGTGCTTTCAGTGGTATACCACACTATGTCAAAGCAAGAAGTGTTTGCCTTTACCAATCACCGTCATCTCACCTTTGTCTGCCTGGTTTTACATTCTCAGGCTTGGTCAATATGGGTATGTGAGAAAGCTAGCCAGTAGTATTATTGTGGATCAGTGGTTCCTACTGAGTATTTGTTGCCAATCATGCACTGCACAATGGTAATAAAGCCAAAACAACAACCTATTTTTTGACAGTCTAAAGTGGATTTTAACAACATTCGAGTTCACTCTGCAAGATACATCTGTAATTCTGAGGTCTTGGTTGTCAATAAGTTCATCCTCTTCGACCTCCAACATCCGGTCCTGAAAGTATTTCCCAAATGATTCGAAGTTGGGTCTTACTTTTCTGTGTCCCCGTCTTTTCAATATTTTTCCGACATTTGACCTAATATTAGCGATGTTATATATTGCCATAATGATGTACTATGTTTTCTAAACAATGGTAATATTAGCAAAACAAGACAGATGGGCAATACCAACAAAAAGCTTCACGCTTTTCTTCATATTAACTGGATAATCAAAGAAATGTGCAGATGAAGTAGAACACACTTGCGTGGAACATGACTGCCTGGCCAAAGTGACCTAAGCACAAGACTTGATGTATGGACAGATGTAAATCTGTCTGCTTCTTCCACATTTTGTATTAATAAAGAAAAAAAATGTGCACATGCAAGTTTGATTTGGGTATTGTGGGTTTAATGCCATTTTTTTCAGCACATGATAGGCTATATATGAACACCAGTATATTTGCAAGCAGTGTGTGTGTGTGTGAGAGAGAGATTTGGATGGTTATTTTTTACATAAGTTTTTTTAAAAAAATTATATCGTTATGTTTGCAGTGTAGCAGTTTATAGTGATGTCTAACACTGGGGCATCATGCAAATCATGGAAAGAACCACCGACCCACCGGCAATCTTTCTCACTCTCCCATGTGGTCAATCCAAGACTTGAACCCACAAGGACAGAAGATGTCAGTGATATGTACAGGCATGTGCCTTAAATAACTTGGCACTGGGCACCTGCATGAGCATGAATTCCATATCACACCTACTTGTTTTCAGCTATCTGAACAATCATTACAGAGTCTGAAAGATCTCAAATATCCACAGATTTTTGCATGCAAATACTAAACAAGTTTTAATCACTAAGAATATGCATGCATATTCAACCAGCTATTATTACAGAAATATACAAAATCATGGTGTTAAGAACTTACATTGACCTTGTGAAAAAAGGATGTTTTCTGAAACCTCTTCTATGACCCGTCAAAATACCAAATGTAATTGCAATGGATAGACACTGGTCTGCCTTCCCTTTCCTTGGCTGGATGTGTAGGTTTGACACTATTTTTCTTCACCACAGGACAGGCTATACATAGTGGCCAGTATATTTGGTAAAGGAAATAACCACCAACTCGTGGGAAGCTCTTGGCAATCTTTCTCACACACACGTCAAAACTCAAACTAATGCATACAGGCAATAATCTGTGATTTGTATAGATACACACCTTAGACCACTTAGATGCCCATGGCCCCTTTTTCTTTGGTTAGTGTTTAGTATTACTATTTTTGTTAGTAGTATGGTTTTAACACCATTTTTCAACACACAATATGCTATACATAGCGGTCAGAGCATTTGGTGGAGAAGAACCTGGGAAACCCCCACAGGAAGAACCTCCAACCCAGCAGAAGCTACTATCAAGCTTTATCACAAAATGTTTGTAAAGGCCATGACTCAAATCCACCTGAACAGAGGTGAGATGTCAGTGGCCTGCAAAGGTGAGAATGTTAGACCACCCTGCTACCTGTGGCCCTACAAATGCAGTACTTTTGTGGGCCTAATTATTTATTTATTTGGCTTTCAATAAACAAAAAAACTGCAATATTCTTCACAAAATGTTTTCTCATTAACATGAAACACAGGTCAGACCTCTGAAAATTCACTCAACCATTCAAAATTTTCACTGACTTTGATCAAGTTAATTTTCAACTCATGCACAACAAAACCAAGTGAAAAAGTAATACCTAGGTCTTCCCCATGCTTTGCATTCAAAACAGAAACTAGGTCATCACACTTTCTGAAACAAATACTGACAGATTTTTTTTGTACATGTACCATGTAGATATGATAACAGCCATTATGCAGCACACGACATGATTAATGCTGAAATTAATTTGGACTGGTTGATGTCAGAACTGAACAAGCCAATGTGTGAGTAGGCCCTTTTTCAGTTGTACTTTTTGGCATTACAGCCATCAAGTTTAACTGGACATTTTACTATTCATTTTGTATCATCACCCTGACATTGCACATCATAAAGCATCCATTTAATCCCGTTCTGTATAGCCAAGAACTTGGACAACTTTTACCATCTTGTCACGTGAAAATATTGAAGCAACAATGTTCTAATTTTTCACAAATATTAATCCTTGCTTTGGAATATGTATAAATTGTTTGTGGCAGCCACTGCTAAAATGTTCTCCTTTGGATGCCATGCAGTATGAAGTATTTTCTTATTAAAGTCCAAGCAATCTACACTTATCTCTTCTTTTTTCCTCTTGCCACCAGTACACACTTTCCGAGGTTTGAGTACTGTTCTAGGCTTCATGTTTTCTCTACTTGCTTCCAAAGTACTGTCTCTTTTACTTTCTCTATCGAACATTCGGAAGAAATTGTTATATGAGCCAGTCATAATGTGCCTGAAAAACAAAAAGCATTCTGTCAGAAAACTGAATGGCATCCTTTTCAAAGTCTAGTTCCATAGCAGTCTACATTATGCTCTTAGTGAACTATAATATATTCAATCCTTCTATGCCTCCTTTAATTTTAATGTTATCTAATAAGCAAATGACAGTCCCATGAATAGGCTTATCCTCTACTTGGTTTATAAGGATTTCCAAAAATCCTAGATACAACCATTTAGTCTTTACTGCAAAGTATTCAAACCATCTTGAACATTCTTGAGCCAAAACAATATTTTCAAACTAGCTCTTGCCATCCTAGGATAGAAGCAGAAATAAAAACAAAGTAAAGAAAATAGAATAACTGGGATGAGCAAGTTCAAATAAAATTTGAAGAAAAACAATAACCTCCTCCCAACACCAGGTAATAAAAAAAATTGGGATGATGCGAGTTTTGTTTGAACCCGTGTTTTCACAGAATGAAAAATGTGGATGTTTATATACAAGATCTGATACCAGTGACCAATAGAAAGTAATCAGTACTATTTTCATTTAGAAAAAACTCAATCGTTAGTATCACCATCCATTCAAGATCAATAACAATAACATGATTTTCAAGATGGCTGTCATGGCACCCATTTTGGATTCAAAACTGGCACAAATTTTAGTAGGATCAAACAAACACCTTATGAAGTCTTTTAGTGAAAATCTAATGTTGCTATGGCCATCCATTCAGGAAGAAACAAGGTTTTCAAGATGGCTGCCAAGACAGCTAGTGAAGTGAAATCATTTTTATTTAGGATGAACTAAGCATCATGCATCACAAGAAAAATTCTGGTCAAAATACCATGTCGATATGACCGTTTAGGAGCAGAACTTTCAAAATGGCTGCCATACTAGATGTTAGATGCATACTATTTTCATTTAGGACTTCTTTTTATGGTGGAAACCTGATCTTAACTTTCATCCAGGTGTTATAGCAACAACAAAAATTATTTAAAATGGTAGTTAAAACGGATGTCTGCCTTGCTTCTCCTGAATAAATGGTCATGTCTAGAATACATTATCTCTATCTATTTCCAAATGTATGGCTGTATCAATATGGGTTTTCAAGCAATGGTCTTCTTGAGATGTCCAAATAGTCCTAAATGAAAATAGCATCAGTTGTACATCAAATATGGCTCTTATGAAGACACCTAAAAACTTCTTGTCACTACTCCTTTCTGAATGGATGATCAGTAAGTATTCCCATCCATCCAAGAGTAATAGTAAAAAGATTTTCAAGATGGCTGCTTTAGTTGTCAAAATCACCATCTTCATTTAAAACCATCACAGGTCTTCTGGTGAAAATTCCACATCAGTAAGACTGTTCTATGCCAAGATTTTCACAATATGATGGTGGTCATATTGGCTGTTTTTATTTATGACAAGCTAAACATGGCAAGTCCTTCCATGAAAACCCAATGCTGACTTGCCTATCCATTTAGGAGTGTGAATGTTAACATGTTCAAGTCAACCATATTGGCTGCCATAATGGATGACACATCAGCACCATTTTCATTTAGGACCAACTACCATAATGATGGCAAGTCTTAATATACTTTAAGTCTTGGGATACTATTAAATATTTTAAAAGACTAACTTTTTATTAACCTATATGGCTGGGACACAAAATTATAGCATTTTTTTCATGTAGTACAAGTCTTGGAAATTTTTTCCCTAATGACTGCTTAGCACAATTTAAGTAACATTTTCATGTTTAGCAAAAGATGTGACACTAAGAGACTATTGGATGGAAAAGTTATAAATTTATATAGTCTGAAAAATAAATAAAACAAATGGTTCTAATTTTCCTTCTTGCTTCAAACTTTTTCAAATATGTACAATTTTCCTTGGAGATGACAAGCATTTAGCATTAGCACAAAGATGTAATGGTAATTTCTCATGTTTTTGCTCGTTTTCCAACCATTAGTTTATGCAATATTGCATTAAATTTGTCAAAAGTCAGGAGTTGTTGTTTTCCCTTGAAGTTTAAATACCCAACTCATGGAAATATTTGCAGCATGCAATTTTCTCTCTCAGGTAAAAAACACAAATGCATCGCAAAATGATCAGTTTCCATAATTGTTTAAAATATGATATTCCATCCTGGTTTAAAAAATAAATGTATATGCTAAATAAAAACCTTAATAAACAGTTAACAATAAAAAGGTCAAGTAGCTCTTACATCTCAATTTCTATTAATATGGGCTCGAAATAAAATAAAAGCACTATATTATATATAATCAAGCTAAAGATAGGTTAGAAACTGAAACAAGATTTATACTGGGGTCACAATACAAAATGCATGTACTTTTAACTTATTAACCCCTGGCGCCCCAATAACGCGTGGCACTTTTCCTCTCTCATCTCCCGAGCACCTCGATAGCATAGCGTTGCAGAGTCTACCTAGCTTTTATCCCTGGTGCAGAGTTTGAGTGGCAGTATTTAGCATGGCTTATTTCCCACATGACAAGTTAAGTTGTTGCAAATGATTCTCTGATTTCAAGCTATTTCTTAATTATGCAGGCTGTTGAACCAATAAAATTTTAGTTTACATAGAGTGAACACTGCTTAACACAACCAAAAATATTTGATTTCGAGATTGGCAGAAATAGTAAAGATATTTAGATCTAAAGACGATGCAAATTGATTGGAATCAGCCAGTTGGAGCAGATTTTTACTTGACAAACTCTGACGGAGGATTTTTATCGGATGAGATTGATAGTGATATCAAAAAAGCCATTGATAACAGCGAATGTGATGAGAATGAGTTCAAACTTTATTAAGTGTTTTATTAGGTTTTAAATTTTCAATGAGAATTATAAGGAAGAAAGGTAATTCAAGAGCAAGTGGTATTCGCAGGAGGTTAAGTTTACAGAAGAGAAGACAAGTGGAATTTCTGTGTACATAAAATATAAATATTTTATGTGTTAATCATTGTGTGTGTATCCCTAATGGATTTTATGGATCATTTATGGCAAGAGAAAGAAATTGATAAGTACGTCATTTATTTTCACCTTTATGCACAAAGTTTTATTTCTGCATGTAGCATGAAATTTATACCATAATTTTATTGAGAACTATTGTGCTAATTTTAACCTAATTAAATGAAATATAAATAAAGTAATAAATTTACTGCAAGTAAATCCTATGGAAAAATATGCAAGCCAAATGCTGTAAGTCTCAGGGATACAGGCACTGGTAAGACTAACACTAGTCTAGGTGATCTCTGCAAGAATGCTGTAGGGGATTGCCTATTTGGCTCAGGGGTTAATGAGTTAAGGTACAAGGCATAAATGATCCATACATAGTCGATGTATTCCATATGATGAACAAAAAATTATTTGCAAATAACTATCATCTTGCCATCTTGTCATGTCCCATTCAACAGTTTGCATCACATGAATGAAAAGTACAATCTTTTCCCATCTGGACTGATGCATCTTTCATGCAGAAGGCTAAATTTTGTGTTATTGCAACTAGTTAGGGAATCAAGTGAAATGTAAAAATCAAACTGGAGATTATCTTTTCTCACTGCCAGACATTTTCAAATGATTGGAAGTGGACAAGTTGATTGTATACTGTGAAGCCAAATGGTTTTCTGAAACATCTGATGTCTACCATGCTGTTGAAACTTGAACTGTGCTTTACTAATGAAGTTTACATTATTCAGAACCTATGATGGACATATTCCACTTTTCTAGAATGACTTTGTTGGTAAAAAAAAATGTCAGCTAAGAAAGAAAACATTACTTATTTATATTTAATCATTGAATATCAGAAATGAAGGCCTGGTAATTAGATTTTTCTATGCAATCACATCACATCATTAACCTGTGACAAAATATTAACATATTGGTAACAGACTAAACTGCAAATACCTTATAAATAACTCCAAGAAATATATTCCCTTACCTATCATCTCCACTCCAAGCACATTCAAACTTGTCAAATATACAGTCATTCTCATATAATGAACACAGTTTACTTCTCAAGTATTCATGCACTTGGTAAGTTTCTATTGGCTTGGTATCCATATTCAGGTCCCATACTTTGACTGACAAATAATCTCGAGTCACCATATAGCGTCCATTATGGCTGAATTTCACATCAGATATACTAGAAATGATTTCCGAAAAAAAACTCCTATTAGTTGGATCTTCAGGTTCTTCAAACACTAGAAGAGAATACAGTAAATAATTAAAATCAATTTTATGTGGAAACCCCACCCACCCCGAAATAAACAAACCTTTAAACATGATTAAATAAGTTATCATGACCATTATGTATCCATCCAGTGTTTAACACATTTTATACAGGATGTAATTCCAACAGAATGTAAACTACATTCCATTTAGCACTTTATTAAAGTGTGCATGTAGCAGTTTAACAAGTTATTTTGTGTGGACAATTTTGAAAAAATAAAATAAAGAGAAAAAAAATGCTGTATCATGCAGTGACAGGAGTTTTAATAGAAACAAAAAACAGATTTAACAATAGAGTTGTAATGAGCAGAGATCAACATGGTGGTCAGTACTAAAGTGACGTCACTGACTTGGTTGCTGAAGTAGTTAAAAACAATTATGTGTGGAAAACTGACACTTTCTGCAGTAGGAATTGTCATCTCTTAATCATCAAAATGAAAATTTGACTTTTTTGGCACAAGTTTTAATGTGCAAAGATCAATATTGCAACAGCACTTAAGTGCATGTGATGGTAATGATCACAATTTCATCAAATAATCAGATGTTACTTCATTAGTAGGAAATTTTATTTCAAATCTTGAATTATAATGAACAGAGATCAAATTGGCAGACACTACCAAATTGCAAGTGATGGTAGTGATGCAAATGCCAACTCTGATAAGATAGACAAATAAGATGAGGAACTGTTCATTTAAACAGTGGGCATAGTGATTCAACCACATGGAAATATTAAGTGGATAAAAAGTAGTTAAGTAGTATTTTCTACTGATATTGATGATAGTAACGGCTTGGATGGTTTTAAAGCTAACTAGACATTAGAGAATTTCACTGCTGATCAAATTCAACTTTGTACAGAGGTTGGATGGACAGTAATGGACACTTGGATCAAGCTTCATCACACCATTATTTAATCTGAAACAAGTTAAAGATTTCAAGCAACATTTTGTTTAGATAAATCTTTTCATGGATCAAACACACCCAACCTCCACAAAAAAGTTGCCAATTAGCATTCCAACCAGGAGTTAATTAATAAGCTGTTTACACATGGGTGTTTATTGTCCCTCATCCACATATGTCTTTGGTGACCAAAACAAGGATATTGGAGACAAAGTCCCAATGAATTAATTTACAAGTTTGTTTTCACATGGGTTCTTAATGTCCCTCCTCCATGCATGCATTGGTGACCAAAACAAAGGATATTGAAGACAAAGTTAAATAATGTGTCCCATGATCATCTAATCAAATATGGAACTACCTATCTTTTTACTCATTTCTTAATGATAAATTATGCCAAGCTACTTGCCCTTTTCACATAGCTGCTAACTCCAAAGTACACAAATGCTGACTGCTTAGGACAAAAATACATATTTTCAGGAACAATACCGATTTTAAAATTTTGACATTTTAATACATATGTAACCATTTACAACATCTGCTACCATCAGTAAAGTAGAGCGGTAACTTTATTATTTAATGTCAATGATGCATGTGTTGCACTCTGCCCTTTCTGAATTGCAACCCTGTTTCATTTGGGTACCCATTCTGAAGGTGCAAGAATGCAACAAACTCTCAGACAGAATGTTTATAGGAGCCATTTCCACACCTTTTTTTCCACAATCATCTTCAATTTCAATGTACCATCTTTCACTGATGATCCGAATTCTGTGATGGTTTTTACTTAACAGTTTTCATTCTAGCACACGGGTAATACTTTGCAATTTTACTATCTGAAAAAAGTGTCTGACATCACCAGAACACTAGTAACTGAAAGACGAAAGTTGATTTCTATACAAATTTAGTCAACCAAACTTTTATCAAATTACATCAAAGTTCTCTTGGTATTTATAAACATTGTTAACTTCAGGCAGAATTGTTGATGAAACAACACGCTGATGTTTGCTAGTTCTCCCATGTTTTATATCATGGGCACTTCCATGCCCAATAGTGAAATCAAAATTACACAATTTGCAAAACAGAGTTTTCTTCTTTACTAGACTATTTCATGATGGCACAATTGTCCATCACTGTTTTCTTTCCTTTGTTGTAGAAAATTCTGAATCTTCAATTTCCTATTCAGCACAACTTGAAGCTGAACATTACCAAGACGAGATAGTGATAGCAGCAACTGCTTTATACAATCAATATAGTGGCTAAAGATTGAAATGGTAGTTCCAATTTCAAATGAGCCAATTGTATTTTAGAACTCTATATCCTATATAAATGTGATACATTTACTCTCAGAATGGAATTTGATGTTCTTAACGGAAAATCACAATGAAATTTTTTATTTCAAATTGATAAAAAAAATTTAACAAGAAAAATGTAAACATGTAATCGGGTCCTAAATACAAGACAAATAAAAGGGAGACACTTGGCAGCTGTGTCATGTATTCAGCTAAATCCCTAATATATTACATGTTAAATGATGCAGTGGAGGTGGAAAGAAGCATCAACAAGACATTCCACTTAACACTCAAACCAAACTGACAACAAAACAAACTGGAGGCTACTTTTAATGAACATCAAATACAATTGTACCTACCACAGATTTCACAACAACAATGTAAATTTGCATAATAGTATGCACTTCAGCTTAATTTGCACATGACATGCTGGATATACATTAGAATTCTGATTATGCAGCACCTGATTAACCAGTCTCTGTTAACTGTCAGGGCATTGTACATCAAAATATTAAAAACATGTACATGAACATATATTTAGATATGCTTTTGTGATAACACTCTATTGTTTAATACTTTTAATGTACATATTCTATTATCTATTTCTCATATCCATCATGGTCTCAATCCAGCACCCTGACAGATAAATTTCTTCTGTGCTGGAGAAATTGCTAATTGCAACATGGGAAAAAGTGTTTCACACATTTGCATGTATTAACTGGCCAACCCTTTCTACCTACGTTTATTCTTGTGTTTAATTATCCAAAATTATTTTCATGTGACTTTCAGTTTCATATTCAAAGATTCAGTGCCAATGGGTGATTATGGGCATAAATTTAGTAATCTTTGTCCTATTCCTGACCCATTTCAGAACACACCTGGGTCAGTGTTCTTTGGCAAGAAATTTTTTTATTTTGTTTTCAGGTCATCTTAAGAAGGATAACTAGGTTAAACTGTAACAAATTAGTAATTAAAGTGCCCAACAGTATTTGCCACGTGGATTAAAAACACATGCAGTACAAATATATTGCATCTGCACCAACTGAAAGGTAGGTCTATGGTAAAATCTAAATATGTGTCTAGTTCCTAAGAAAATGTTTAGCATGGACACATTTAGGTTGCAAGTACCAAACAGGCTGGACAAGCAGAAGATGAATATTGGAATCACAATTACTTTGTTGCTTTATCTTTATCAAGAACATTTTTAACTTTGGCAATGTTCTTATCATCATTTTACCAAGCCATAAGGCATGACTTTATTACCATTTAAATTCGTTTTAAAATAATTTTCTCTGATTCATGCTGGAATTGAATTTACTAATCTGGTCACCCCAATCCCAAAAGTCAACATTTGAAAATCACCTAATGAAGACTTTTTATTGCAAATAATGTAAATGGATTTCAATTATTGCCAAGTTAAAATATGAAACCACTAGCAAAAGGTAGATTAATCTGCCGATCAGATCTAACAAATTGCAAGTCAAACCCTTATTTAAAAAGGGTACAAGTGTACATCATTGGTAAAGAGATCAAAACTAGAAAGAAGTGTGCCAATTATTCAGACACCATGATTGCATATTATTTTATTTTTGAATATCACATTCATAAGCCATCCATACTTTGCACATCTGATGTAAAACCCACAAATGCCTAATTTGAACATTGAGACTCCATCCCACATTTCAAAACCTTTACTAGCAGTTCTCTTATCTCCCTTAATAATCCAGTGATTGTACAGAACATTATTAATAATTTTTAATTCGAGGGGCAGAAAGCAGGCCAAAAGATGAATTTACATCTTGTGCTGAAGTTGAATATGGGAAAAAGTCAATTGATTACTTCCATTATTGATGAACTTTCTTCCATTTCTTTAGAAGAAACTGTACTGTCTGATGGTAACGGGGCTGGATGCCCTCTAGGAAGAGAACCAGCACGAAGCCCCCAGATTTCTTTCCCTACCACTATCTTGTACACATGGACACCTCAGTCACAGTATACAAATGTCCAGGTAGGATATAACCAAACAAATCTTGGGCTCCATCATTTATAATAAAATCATAGTGGTACCTCATCTTTGCAACTAACTAAAACATCTTCAGTAACAAATTTTCTTATTCATGGACATGCATTTGAAATAAAACAGAGCAAATACACAGTATGCCAAGATTCAACATTAGTACATGCAGTTGTACTCTAACCTTTCAATCTTCCTTAGCCATTAAAAATGTACTTGAAAATTTAGTGGATATTCAAAAATTAAAGATAACAAGGCGTAGCAATTTTTATGACAGAAGAAATCAAGCGAAGGAACTAATGATTAACCAGTTTTATTATCAATGGGTGTATTCCAAATGTCTTTCTTTGCTTAAATGTGCTCTAAGACTTTAAATATAAAAGGTGTTGAGAACTCAAATTCATTATAAATGGGTACTGTGAGGCAGGACTCTTCTAAATGCTTTGGAATGCTGAAATCCAATTCTTTCCAGGACTTGAGCTGAATTAATATCCACTTACACTGGTCTATGACAGTTTTTATTGTTAAAATTTGTCCCTGTGCTGGAAAATTGAGCCTCTTGTTATTTGTGTATTGACAAACGAAAATGTAGGTCCTGAATTTAACTGTCTCAACATAAAGTCTCCCAGAGCTGATCAATTACTTTCATGAATTTGTAGCCCCATTCCTCAGGCTTTTATCAGTGAGGGACAACAGCAACACTGCACCTGAAGAACAGTCAGCTAATCTCTGATGGATTCATGTGGCATACCGGCATGGTAAAATTCTGCCTTCCTATCTGTTAAAATAGACTTCTGACATTTTGTAGTGGATTTCCAACGGCTATAAAATTAATTATATGTAGTACTGGATTGCTGCTACATCTCAGCAAGTGAGGAAGTCAAGAAGCCAGTGACACAACACAGTTGTGTCAAAATAGTTACATCATTACAATCCTCCATAAAAATTCTTTTAAAAATGTGGAGCGGCTGGAATCCTCCCATATTGGGGTCTCAAGAGAAGGCACCCCAGATTTGAAGGTCCTGGGTGGACAAACATGCACCATACTCATACAAAGCTAGACATGATAGACCTTATTATCATAATATATTGGAAAGTTCATTCAAAACAAAAAAGAATCATTTGAAAAAATTTGAAACTTTCAACAATAATTTTAAGAATTTCATAATATTCATTCTCACATCTTGTTCTACAGTAATATTAGTGCTGAAATTATGTGTACATGTTCATACAGTAATTAACCAAAATAATTTGTAAATTTTTGTAGCAAATATCAATATTACACTTTCCTCTTTGCAGAAAAAAAACTAAAACACCCAAATACATGAACTATATACAAATAATCACAGAATTCTTTACACAATACTTGGATCTTGTTATCTGGATTGTAATAATTTGTAAATATTACAGGTAAATTAAATATAACTCACTTCAAAGTGAAGTGTCTATGGGTGTTAATGATTAAGTATATTGCTTCCATTTTCATCTGTATTGTTAATATATTTTGTGTTTTTCAGTATAAACACAATGTTAGATGCCATAGTTTTATTTTATTTATATTCTCATCTTCCACAAGCTGCAGCTAATTCCCAATTGATATTTTCCCCCGAGTTATATGCCCCTGGCTTGTTGTAAAGGCAGCACTGACTTCGTTTTGAAGTTGACAGTCCATTTAACTGAGCCATAAATTTGGTTTTATTTCTGTAAGGATATACAACTTTTTGCACATTTGATGAAACAGCTTATTTGATACCTGTAAAAGACAGGGTCATTTTACTCAAAATAACCATACAACAATACATTTCTACCATAGTGGCTGATTATGTTTCAGAATGACATCACACATATTAGCAAACCAAGTTTTAATAGTAATGCAATTTGGAAATTTTGTACAATAAACCATTATTTCTAAGGATAAATTTCAGCAATTTGGTTTGAGCAAATTTTACAGGAAAAACCAATTTGTAATCCAAACAATATCCACAAATGCACAAAATTGTACATTTTTGAAGATTTTCTCCAAAAACTGACCTCTAATGTCACAAGATGTCAGCCAGCCAACATTTGTCAGCAGCAAATGTGATTACTCCAAATTCTGACCACTAGGATTATTTAAACATTAGAACAATTTATTGCAAACATTGCATTAACTCTATAAAAGGCAGTCTAATGCTAAGTTTGATTACTTATTTGAAGCAAGCCTGAAAATAACTTTTATACATTTTTTTTGCTTCTTTCTTTCATTATTGTACACTGACATTATGATGAATATTCATATTTGACCTAACTTTTTTGTAAGCTGCCAGTTATTTTTATACCATTTGGTTCCAGGTTTCAATTAAAATGAAAACCCAGAATAGATATACTGTCTTATCCCATGGGTGTAAACTCAAATAAGATCTTCTGATACCATAGAATTAAATTCAACATTATCTCCAATATATCCATGATAACACATTTCGATCTGTTACACTACTTACATTTAGCACTTTTGTCACAGAGTGCCTGTGCTCTCATATCACAGAGTCGCAATGTCCCTTTGCTACTACTGTAAACAAAGAGACTACATTCGGTAGGATGGAACTCTGCAGCTGTTATCACCTCTGTCAGTTCTTCCATGTTGGCGGGCTTGATGTCTACAATGTCTAATTATTATTAAGGAAATATTCCCAAACAATTTAAAAGTAAATGATGCACTAAGTAGAAAGTTCCAAAGATGAACACACATTGATTTATGTGTATGCATGAATATGTATGCCATTGAAAGAACATTTATGCCAGAAGTTTCCAACATGGTGATTTAAAATTGAGTTAGTTAGAAAAGTTCTCTACTGTCCAACAATTCTCATTCATGAATAGAAATGTAGTTGGAAAAAGCAACAAACAAAAATGGCCATAAGCATGGATACAACCCAACTTGTGGTAGATTCAAAGTTAAAAATGTTCAAATTATAAGCATCTAGCAAAAATAACAATCGGACCTCAATTGTTTTATTTGAAGATTGTGCTAATCAAATCTACCAATAACGTGTATGCCCTTTTCTGTCGGGCAAAAATCTTGAGAAAAATAATCTCATCTCAATCTTATTTAACAATTATAAAATATCTTGACCAATTTACTTATGTCAACAAAGCTTTAGATAAGCAGCACATCTGCATATTTGAGTAAAGAAATTATGAATTATACAAAACAATTTTAAGCTTTTATGCATGTTTGTAATTGGTGTACTCATTAAAATATATAAACTGTTTTAGGAACTAAACTTCAGCTTTTCCATTCATTTTTAAAACAAGTTATAAATACAACACTCAAATAGGGTCATATACTTAGATGTATTGGTCATTAAGTTTATTTCATTTAAATACAGATGGTACCCTGTGAAGACTCTTTAAAACATACATGCCAGGGTAATCAGATTACTTAAAAAGTTCATATGAGAATATGCAAAATTTATGGGTGAATACTCCATATTAAAAGTGCCTTCTCAGAGTCCCAAGTACATTTTACTGTAACTGCTCTAAACCATATTATGTATTGAATAAGCCACAATCAACATCTTGAATATTTATGGAAAACAAATAAAACAGTTTTACCAAATGTTACAAAGAAGTTTTGGAACTGCTGTGAAAAAAATAAATATTAATATGGACATACAGGAGGAACAGGACATCAAAACAAAGTCCTGGAACCGACCACTTCTCATCATGTCCAGGTAAATATTACTTTTTTATTAACTCCACATTTTTCCAAGACACTCCTAAAACTTGTTAAAATCATCCAAAACTTCAAGTCACTTTCAATTAACAGATAACTTGTCACATAATAGAATTGGCCAACACAATGTTTCAGTAAAGACCAAAGACCATTATTTTTTTCCTGGGAAAGAGCTTGACAATCTTCTATGTTTCATTATCAATTGCAGATAATAAAGTGAAAAACTATCCCTTATGAGAGAGCTAACAAAAAACATTGATAAATCTTATTTAGCAAAACTGGGTTGTTAGAATCAGTTTCCATTAGTAATTGATCTCAGCAAGACATCAAAATGGGGCATTTATTTTTTTAAAATGTAGAAATGTAATCATTAAACATTAATTTGGCATAGGAGTATCTTAATATTCCTCAGCACAAGTATTAGGACCGGGAATTTTAAATGGCGCAAGGGATACCAAAGGTTTGGGATTCTGGTCCAGAACTACCAATGACCATCAATCAACCGTTTTTCACTCATCAGGCATGAATTTCACTCCTTATTAATACATGGGATAAGACTGTCTTATGGGTAATGTCCTTGCAGTAAGCTTCACTTTGATTCAAAAACAAGTATAAATAATGACCAAAGAACACAGCAAAATGGTTCCACAAATATTATTCACAAAGACACTGGTCTTTAAAGCAAATAGTACCAGATTAGTTCTAACAGATGGAGTCAGACAATTGGGTACAATGTCACTTGGGGCCTCAGACTATCATGTTGGAGAGTTCATCCATGCTACAACAGTAGAGATGCTGCCAGAATGTTATCTAATTGGGAGAGGGAGGACCACACATACAATGTAAACAAAATAGAGGGGGAGGGTCAAGAAAAGGGGTAAGGAGGAAATGGCGAAAGTTCAGTATATACCTAACAATTCAACATCTACATTTCTTTCTTCATCCCTATTAGAACTCAACTGAAACCAAAATCTTTTAAATTTGTCATCTGGATGTATAAGCTTTGGTCTGTTGATGATTTTGGTTTCTTGTTTGTGTATGAATATTACTCTGGAGCTGAATATCATCTTTTGACAGTCTTCTGTCTGAAATGGCATATACATAGCTAGCTTAGTCAGTCTGAAGAAGTTGGAAAACTGTTCATTACATGTCAATTACAATTTACCACAACTGACAGGTATTATCTTTTCAAGCTTCTACTCCTGCCTATCTTTTCTTTTATGCTGTACTAGTGTTTCAAAATCAATCAAAACCAAAGTTTTCTTGTTCTAATCGAGGTATTTTAATCAGATAATCAAAAATTGCACTATACTATTATGTTGTCTTTATCTTAATTGGCCATGTTCTACATTTAATTTACATATACTGCAGAAAGGAGGTTAACCAACATGCCTCACTTTTTTTTACCATCTCGTGTATTTAACACCATTTTTGGGCTCAGAATTGCTATCTCCCTTAACACTTTCTCAACTCTAATAAATGGATATGCTTCAAAACTTCTGAAACAAATGTCATCATCACAATCACCAGACAGTATTTGCCACACAAAATGAAATTCTCTTTGGAAGCTGACGCATGCTAGGATCAGCCATTTTCAGAATTTCTATGTAGCCCATATCTGAAACAGACAGTTGTAAACTTCCTCGATACCAGGCTTCAACGCCATAATCCTTGATCCTGGGTCAAATGTGACCATCAAATATAGTTTAACAACCATTCATGTCAAGATGAAAAACTTAGATTTGTAAATGGTTGCATACCTGAAAGAAGACTGATGTAATGAAAAATGTTACAATGCCTCGATTGACCAATGGATGAACGGTGAAATCGACACTGTGCAAAGAGATTTTCATGTATGCAACATTAAACTAACATGTGGGAGTTCCACCTCATTACTGCTTTCCCAAATGCATGAATTTGAAAATTCATCCAGAATTACAATTATTATCTTTAATGACTATGGCAAAATAATAATTATCTGCATCTTTTACCAAGGAATGAAACGGCTTCTCCTAAAACCAGTATCACCATCTTTTACTAAATAGTTTACCTGCCTGTTGTGATTTTGCTGTCTGGAAACATTTTCTTCGAATCCTGGTTTAATCAATCAGTGGTTTAACTTAGCAAAGGCTGACTTATCACCACAGCATAGATAATGTGCATTTCCTCACTGTTGGACACGGCTTTACAGAATGAGACAGACTTTTTTAAATCTCTTATTTTGGCCCATTCCTAATGGGATTTTCAATCAATACATCTTTTTTTCTATCTCTTATACCCATGTGTCAGAAAGCCACTATCACATACACAAACAACAAACTCCTTTGTTAATGGCCAAATATCTGCATAAATCTTTAGAAACTTCTGGCTAGATCTTGGCTTTTCACATGATGCCGGTCCTGCATTTTAAAAAACAATTTCCAATTGCTTTTTTTGATGCATGCAGATGCAGTTTTCCAGTCTTTCCTACATGATCAGAACTGAGTATTTTTTAGGCTTCATCCATTCAAAATATGGAAAATCCAGAGCTGCCATCCCTCCAGACTTGTAATCAGTGAAAAGTGAGATAAAATTTTGTGAATTTTGAACACAATTGGTGAAAAATTATACAACACTAACTCTATCCACTTCAATGGTATGAAAATCTAAAAAAAACTAAAACATACTATTTACACTGATTACATGTACCACTATATGTGCGGCCAAATTACTGATATACAGTAATATCATGCTATTTGCATGATATGTTGCTGTGGTAGTCTTGAATTTCCTCAATCAGGATATGGCAAATTTGTTTTTGAAACAGTCCAAGTTCATGCATTCTGGTTAATCCTGGTGACTAAAATTGTTGCAAATTTTCAGCACCTACAGAGGCACTTGAAATTTGTCTTATTTTTCCTCACAATAAAAAATACTCTATCACTGTCACTGTTGCTGATCTCCAACTGAGAAACACAGGTTATGTTCAAAACGAAAGCTCACAAACAATGCTTTAGCACTGGTAACATGCATTGGGAGTGCTATATCAGTGTGGCGTTTCACATTAATCTGCCACATGCTAGAAGTGGCTTGTATTGTTGCTTCCATTTTATGTCATACTTGTACTATATAATAGTACTACATGGTACATGTATGACAGGCAAATTGTAAGCAACAATACCAGCCCTTGTGCACATTCCCAAATGTAAAATTCACAGCACACTACTTTGCTTAAAGCATAATGTACATCAATGTTTGATGGCTAAATGCAAGACCAAATTTTGGTGTACTCTTTTTCCTTGGAAGTGTAAACATTTTAACAGCAGGGTAGCTTAATTATGAAATAGTATTAATCCAGAAGACTTGTCACATGATTAGTGGCAGTGGTGCATGCATGGAAAGCTGTTAACTCAAACAAATTACGATATATGCTATCTTTCAATCTAAAAAATTCCAACACTTGAAGAAGCTGTCTTCATTTAATCTTTCAATCTCAAAAATAGAAGCTGTCTTCATGTTGTTTCCCAACCTCTACGTGCTTTTTGCAACCAATGTGCTTTCTCACATCGTCCACCATGCCCAATGCTAAATTTTATGACACACTGTGTGCAAAAAGACTGATGTATATTGGTATTTGATGGCCAAATGCACAGTAAATGTTTGGTATATTCCAAACTAAACTTCCCTGTTTGTACAATACAGTTTTTTATGCTTGGTGATGAAGAGGTTTTAAAGATGTTTTTGCAGAAATGTAATTCAAATCAGCTTTGGCAGCTTATGCATGGAGAAAAATTCCAAAGGCCCCCCTTTCTTTCAATAACATCGTAAAACTACTCTTATACAGATTAAAATATTCTAAATGCTTGCTCCTGGAAAACCTGTACCAATCAGATATAGTTCTACAAATATGATGACTAGCAGTACCGGAGTGTTTCGGCAATGGCCAGTATCACTACTTGCACTTAATTGGGGAAAACTGTTTTGTTTTTGCATGCAGTGTAAATCTGTGAATTGCTGTAGAAAGTCATGAAAATCACAACAAAATCATGCGGGTTGGCGGCTATGAGAATCCATAGAAGTAAACAGGTCTGGAAAGAGTCTCACTACTAGCTCATCCCTGCTGGAACAGTCCATCTGCCAGAATGCTCCTCTCACTAGTAATGTAGTGTACAAACAGAATGATCTCTAAAGAATCTGTTTAACAGTGATATTCCAGCCTTTCTAGCATGATTGTAGCTTTTGCCATTTTAGGAACAATCAGACTAATACATAGTAACCATGATGCAAGCAGCTAGGTCTTGTGCAGTTGATGCATCCTTACACTGCTAGAAAAAGCAATCCAACATTGTTGATATGGGAGGACTCTTCCTGAAACCACATGCCCTACCCCTTCTGGCTTTGGGCGAATACCCCAGCCTGAAAACAAGTGGTACAAGAAGGAAAAAAGGGGCAGTGCAGTGTATGAATCAAAAATCGTCCAGATTTTTCCATGAACTCTGATCGTTATGAATATGGATCTCAAAGAGATATGAGTAGATAGGTCCTTGTGATGTCTCAGTTCACCAGAAGCTAGAATTAGAGAGGCCACATACGAAGCTTCATAGGGGAATGAAGTCTTCTGTGATGTTCAGTTCCCAGGAAAATAAGAGACCATCAGACAAATGGTTCTTGCCTAGTCTTGATATTAGATTTTGTTAGCTCCCTAATTCTTACAAAAATTTAGATCTGACATCTGGTTGGAAAGACATATAGAATCATTATTTTGGCAAAAAAACCTGCACATCAGAAGAATTATGCATTGAACAATCATACCCATCAGAACCTTAAATTACCTAAAATTTGGAGAATCCCAAAATTAACTAATTGTATGAATTATAGATTTTTTATTCCAGATTTGTTCAAACCTGCTTTAAATAGAAAACATTCCCATTCTGTCAGTATTATATGGAAGTGAAACATCATATTCGACTGGAAACTAGCACCAGGAAGTAAACAATTGCAATGCAACAGGAGCAATTAATGTATTACTGCTATTAAAATGTTAATTCATTATAACATGGATACATCTAATATTTAAATTACCTATTATATTGCCAGATTACAAGTTTCAGCTGAAATAAATATCAGTTTCTATCAATTAAAAATTACCAGCAAAATATAGGATGCAATTGGTATACCCAATGAAAGAAAAAAAAAATGTCATTCACATGCCATTGCAAGTAGTAGATGGATATGGAAAAAGTGTTTTGAAAATGCTGAACTGACTAAACAAATGGCACTTTTATTATCTACAAGATAAAAAATACATTTGATTCAAGTCACAAAATATATAAAGTCACTTGCAGAACAAACAAGTAGCCAACTAAAATTTTTTTTGAATCCTGGACCAATTTTATACAATTAAAGTTTTTTTCTAACGAACACAAGATTGTCTATGCAATTGTCAAAGTTAAAACATTTTGTTATGATTATAAATATTTTAGCACTTTTTCATGGGTCGGGAAAAAAAAGCACATTAAAATATTTTAGCAGAAAAAGCTAGTTCACAAGCTAGGCATGCTTATAGTGAATTGCATTGATTTTTCAATTTGTCCCAGGTGGGCTTGCAATGGATTTTCCCATCAGTGGACAGATAAGTTATGTGACATTTCAATTATCAAGGTTGGTGTCTCATTAAAAGACAAGTACAAAAGAAACATGCCAATAAGGATACTGAAGCTCTGGTCAGTCACTTCTAAATGCCACAGATTGATGCGAAGGTCGTCTGCAGAAAGGAAAGTTTCCTGGTCACTGTTAACTGATATGGAGTTTATATGATAAGTATGGGCGTTGGCAAATATTCTGCGTGGACTAGCCTCAACCATAAGCTCCATAGGTTTGAATACTGGGACTCGTAATTTAGTGACTGTAGACGGATCCTTTAAAATACCAGTTTCATCTTTCAGATTATAACCGTCAGGCCGTTTGTCACGTTCTGTAACTTTCCACAATTTTACAGTTTTATCTGGAAAACAAATGGTGAAAAAAATAACATGACTGCATTACAATGAAGTAAATGGGGCAGGTATTGACTCAGTTTTACTTCAGATATTTAATTCAATATTACTATAAAGTTTTAAATATACTTATTGCACTTTCCAAATTTACCAAACAAAATATGTAAACAAAAATATTTTTAAAATGTCTATGCGCATCTTTTGTTTCCAACTAATGGATATTTTAAATTACAAAATTTGTACATGACTCAAATCTGGATTTTTAAATGTATTCAAATTTTTTTAAAATGTCTATTAACTCAAGAAACATTTTTCCTATGTGAGTAAATGACAGTATTTTAATTCTGCAGTATGACAACTGCTAAGGATTTTAAATAAAAAAGCTTACTGCCAAGCCCAATCTAAAAGAAATACAAGCTGCTTATGACAAAAATAGATTTTCAGGAACAAATACTGATTTTTAAAACTAATACATACATAACCAGTTATTACAGCATCGGGGAAAGTAGGACAAGAACTTGCTAAATTATTTAGTGTCAAAGATGCATGTGTTGCGCTCTTGCATCTACTAAATGTGCACCCTGTTCCTTTTGGATGACCATTCAGAAGGTGCAAGAGTGCAAAAATATCCCACTCAGGCACAGGCTGTTAATAACCTGTCCTCCATCAATTCTTTGCAATATTACTGTCTGGAAAAAAGTATGCAATATAAATGACCAGCAAACATGAAATTGAATGAGAAAAAAATTGTAGTACAACGTCTGATAAAATTATATGAAGGTTCTCTGGTATTTATAAACATTTTTCTTGCCGTGTTGTTGTTGTTGTTGATGAAGCAGCAAAATAATGGCCGTTAGCTTTTGCATAGTTTTATTTCATGGGTGTCTCCATGCCCAATAGCAAAATCACAATTAAACAATATACAAAATGCCAAGCTTCCCTTTTCACTACATGGTTTCACAAATCTAAACATGGTGGCATAATTGTCCTTCCAGTTGTTTTCTTTCCTTAACTGGAGGCTGAACTTTAGATGATACAATGACACCTACAACTGATTTGTTTAATCTAACATGGTGTTTAAAGACTGGCATGGTAGCCTCGACTTTGAACCAACCACGCATATTTCAGACTTCTATATCCTTACACTTAAATTACATTTAATCTCAGAATGTAAATGGATGCCCATTCTAAAGAGAAAATTGCAAGGAAATTTTTTTTGTTTTTTTATGTTTAAAAACCCCAC
Organism: Potamilus streckersoni; assembly: GCA_016746295.1. Classification (NCBI taxonomy): domain Eukaryota; kingdom Metazoa; phylum Mollusca; class Bivalvia; order Unionida; family Unionidae; genus Potamilus; species Potamilus streckersoni. The sequence continues at coordinate 1,729,539 of JAEAOA010000332.1, read as the reverse complement.
AAACTTTTTAAAAGAAAAACAGACACCAGTCTTCAGAGCCAAAATACAGGGCAATCAGGACTCTTGGCAGCAATGGATTTTGGAAAATATCCATTCAAACGCGAGACATAAATATGCCAACTTAATACCTTAGAATGTGATATGTGCAACTATTTGTCTTTGACAAACCAAACCCACATGAAGTGGTATATAACTTGAGTCTTTATTAATCAAATTTATTAAAAATAATGAAATAATAGCCTGACAAATTTTTAGAATTTGTCGCCTAGTGTTTACAAGCTTATGCAGCTACTTACACCATATAAGTGATAGTTTTCCTCAATGATTCATAGGTATCAGCAAGGATAAATATTTGACGTGGCAAAAAGTTAATCTGGGTCAACAGTCGATTATAAAAAAAAGTTTTCAAAGTTGAAAAGCTGGAAATAAAGATAGGCAGGACTTGGAAACAGGAATTCTCATCACAACTACAGCTCCACTCAATTACAATCAGAATCTTGAACAAAACAGAGATTGAGGAAGCAATATGAGGTCATACTGAACATTTGCTTCACTAATCAAAACAGAACTTCTAGTGATACGTGCACTGCAGAGAACCCAGCTGTAGACAATTCATTCAGCCAGACATTAAACAAAACTTTTACAGGAAAACCAAAACGTGAAAATTGCAGAATACTGGAAATCCAACACACTTAATCAAGATTCTTTAGTCAAGTTATTCTATGGTAAGCAAAGTTAGGAGATCAGACCATCAGCATGCATACCTCTTCTAAAAGATATTGCAGAGGACTTTAGGAACAGGGTTCCTGCAGATTTAACAAAAACAAATTCCATGACTTTTCCAAAACTTTTCCAGTGCCATTTCATAAAACTCAAGGACCGCGCTATCTTGCATTGTCAAGTAAATGAACATAATGACATCTTTCAATCTAAAATAACAAATAAGTTAAAAAATATTTTTAATATGTACATTTTAAATTTACCTGGCTTAGCACACTTTGACTTTATGTTGTAATTCATGTCATAACCCAATGATCAATGTAATCTTTGTATGAGTTCCTATTTACAATATTAACAAAACACATTCCTTTCCAGTTGCTTTCTTTTATTTAGTAAACTACACCGGAACTCACATGATATTTCCATTAAGGGAACTTACTCGTTATATAAATTGAAACCATTTATCGATTGTAATTTTACCATTTTATTTAATCGGTTCATGGTGCTCTATGAAATTTGTAGTAATTAATTTCTTTAACTCAATTGTCACAAATTCCATGACTTTTCCACAACTTTGCAAGGTTTTGACAAAATTCCATAGCTTTTCAAGGCCCTTGAAATTTATTTTTTAAATTCCAAAACTTTTCCAGGATTCCATGACCTGCAGGAACCCTGTAGGAAGCTCAGTCTCATTTAAATAGTTACATGCCAAAGGCTGAAATCCTGGGAAGCTTACTAATGATGTGATGTGCAAACCATGCCAAATCTCACTGAAATCAAACAAACCTTTGTCAGAATGACAAACTGGGACATAACTCATGTAAACAAAACAAACAAACAAAGGGCATGGGTAAGTCTATTTAAAATGTTCATAGCGATTGCCCAAGAATAAATCTATGCCAGTTAGAAGCAACATGATCCAACATGAAAAAGTTTGCTGTAAAGAGCCCAAACCCCAGTCAAAATGAAATTCAGTCAAAAACCCATGAAAATCACATCATAAATTGTTATACAATATTCACAACAAATTATATCAGAATAATAGATTTTGAGTTATGTTGCAACCAAGGATCTTTGGTTTCGGAGATGCAATGCTGGTGGAAAAAGGCAACAACTATTAAATCTGAACCTGAAAATATGAAATCTTTATAATATAATGCTCATCTGTATACAAGTACTAGTTAAAACACCTACAAAATAGCATGTGTATGAATTTAAGAGCCAGGTTGGTTATAATGAACATCTGATGTGAAGATGTGAGGTTAATTGTCAATATTGCAACATTATTCAAAACATAGTTAATGAAACAAAACCAAAAATTTGGCCATCTAGAAGCTATAACACAGAGCCAAGATCATGTACAGACCAAACTGAACCAGAATTTTGCTAACTCACAAAGATCTGCTGTACTAACCATGTATATTTTTGATTGGAAAAAGGGTAACTCCATCAAGACTAGATCTGAAAAGACAAAAACTGTCAAAAGGAAAATCTACATGTAATATATGTACCAAACAGCATCTTATTTGAATGCTTCAGAGCTGAGCTGGTTAATAAAAAGTGTTAATGGATGGACAAAATGGATGGAAAAAGTGGATCACTATAGGTCTCCTGCATCTCAATGATGGAAACTAATTACAGCTTCTAACAATATATCATTATTAACAATAAATCAACCTAACATGAAATGCAATGCCTTATTTAAAAAAAAAAGATTGACAATTTTCAAGGTCACTAGAAAAGTAATTTTTATCAGCACATGCCGGATTGGAGTCACAAATGGACACTACCTACAACTGGAGACCAATTTCAAATATTTTTGTACATAAAGCCCATACCATTTGTGGAGAGCAGAAAATTGGCTGGATTTGTTCTCTTTAACCATCGAATCTTGTTGATTTTTTCCTCAATCTCCAAGCTCTTCAAATAGTCGAACTCTGGCTCATGGCTTTGAAAGGTGCTGTACACGTTGTACTCCCCACGACCAGCATGCCCTGCTCCATGTGGATTCTAAAATCAATACAGCTGTTCAGTTTTCCAGATCAAAATACAACATAAAAACGAAGCTTCAAAAACCATAATTTACGCTAATGTTAAAAGTGTGCTTTTTATAGCTCAACTGAATATGTTTTCGGTAGAGTTATTGCGCTTAGCTCGATTTTAGACCAAATACATATTGTACACATTTCATCTTGTTCTGCAGAGTGGTTAGTAATCCAGGCAATACTCCTATTTATGTTAACTTCAAGTATCAGATTTATGAACTTGATTTTGATGCAACCCTGCTGGATAATTGCATTTGTTACAAATTTAAATCTGCTACCATATACTAGCTTAAAATTGACAAGTTGACAACCCCACCCCCATTTTCAGGGTTTCCCTTCAACCATACTAGGAGTGGAGAAAATCAAAGGCACCATGGATATAAAAATGCAATGGAATCTGTTACATAAACAAATCATAATTTCATATTACCAAACAACCCTAGCAGAGCACTGTTATATCATAATCCACTTAGGCTGATATCTGGCCTTGATTCTGTATGCTATAATATAATCAGAATAGGTATGCAACAGACTAGCTACAATCAACCACCTCTGAGCGTGGGAACATGTTAAGACTTAGTCGACCACATAACAATTTTTTTTAAAAAAACAAAAAGCAGTTTTCTTGCAACTTCAATGAAATCTGATTACCTCTGAAGCACAAATATGTGTTAACCCTTTCTATCATCAAGTGTATGGCTTATAGGCTTGATATGCATGTAGCAAAGTTGCACATTGCAGTCCGCTACGCATAGGAAGGTTAAGCAGTGAAGGGTAAGTTACGTTTAGCTGTTGTTGTTGTTGTTGTTTGGCTTAACGCCATTTTTCAGCACAAGATAGGCTATTCATGGCGGCCAGTATTAATGGTGGAGGAAGAAACAGGGAAATCACTGGAAAGAACCCCCATGAGAAGCTACTGGCAAGCTTTCTCACATATCCACATTCGCTGAATCCTAGACTCAAACTCGTGCAGAGGTGAGATGGCAGTGATCTGTAACAGACAGCGCTTTAGACCACTCGGCCACTAGGGTTATGTTTAGCAGCAGTTTTAACCATTTTACGTATTTGGTACACATATATATATGGAAAGATTTGAGAAGTAAAATACGGTCATTATAGCTGTATAACTTTATTTTAACAAAAGAATTTTGTATGCGCTTTAAAATCTTGAAAGAACTTGCTCAATATCAAGTCAGTGAAACCGGGTTATCAATTATAGTGACAATTTTTCATACTCAAAATTTACAAGTTCTTTGTGTCTACACCACTAAATCAGTTGAATTTGATCATTTATAAAACTAATGGCCTCCTATATCAGTCTCAGAGCCTTTACCTAAGTTAATGAAGCTTTCATAGTAGCGATTCTACTCGAGCAAGTACTGAACGATATGAGAATGCCATTTTGTAGAATGGAGAATACGAGACAGTTACGACCTACATACTTTAAATAGCTGATTTCAACCAGAGTATAAACAGTGACCACATGATATGACCTAATGGTCATTATCACCAATGAATGTAGTATCTAATAGGGGGTTTTCCCCCGAAGGCATTATGAAAACCCACTCAAAATGCTGCCATTTATACAGAGTTACCAAAATGCTTGTATGGGAATCTGGTAAAGTGCCAAAAGGCACCTGTATGTGACTGCAGCACAGGGCCAAAAGGCGCTTGTACGAGGTTAGGGGTAAAGGGAATTTTTAAAAAATTGTCTCAATGTTCTACAATTATTTGATGTTGCTGCAGGAACAACAAATGAGTATTTATTTGGTCCTTCAAAGGTAGTTTTAGCTGAGTCTTCCATAACACGTGCACCTTCATCAAAGCAAGCCAGCGACCTTTGATCAAAGTCAGCAACAAACTAAAATAAAAGCATTGCTTCAGTTTTCAGTGATTAGAACATATTCATTTTGCAACAAAACTTTCATTTTTGCAACAAGAATGTACATCCAAGACTCCTGTGTGGGTGATTTTCTTCATCCCAAATCAAAAATTTTGCATCCAAATACGCATAATTAAGCTTTTCTGAGACATATGGCATATTGTTCCAACCAGTCACATTATCCTGACACCAGGCTGACCGGTCCTAACACTAACCTCTTAATGCAGAGTGCCAAGCGAGACAGCTGTTGGTACCATTTCTTGAAGTCTTTGCTATGACTCAGCCAGGGTTCAAACCCACAACATCATGTATCTGAGGAGGGCACTCAAACCACAAGAGTCAACGAAATAAATTCACTTACAGCATGGTGAATGAATTTTTTTTTCCTACAAGCCCTTTCAATTCCAAGCATCCAATATACATTCCAATGAAAAAGCCCCTTCTGCAATGAAGTTTCAAATGTACAGAAAGATTTCCAAAGAATTCAAATAGTCACTGAATCAATTTATTTAATACTGTACTGTTATTCTAGCTTGTCATGCAAAAAATAATTCTTTCACAAACCAAGCTCAAAGACTGAATCCAAACACACACAGATGGGGAACTACCATCAGGAACTTTTACAGTACATTTAAGCATAGTTTTCATTACATTTTAACAAATTTTTCAGATTAAATACACAGGATATTCCCAAAAGACATGCCGTTTCTCCCTGTGTAGTGCGCTACCCCCACACAGTGCCCCATTTGATAGTCTGGTAAACTGTGCGGAAACTACACAATAAATAAGGTCAGACTCCAGCCTCTGACATGCTTCAAAGAAACTGCCTGTTCTACAAAGAGTAAAAGCATTAGCAATGGATCGACAATAAACAATGTCTATTTTTGTTATAATTAACTATGTCTAAAAATGGGTGTGAATTTATGTTAACAGTTCAAATGTGGTCTCAAGCTACCATATGTAATAACAATTTTCCACATTTTCTTTCCCACATTATTTTTCTATTGTTAACACTTAGTAAACAATATATTTATTCTGAATTAGTTTTTCGGGGGCACATATGCAGTGATGTGTTTCTTCAATCCTTTTTGGGATTCTGACATTTGTTGGGTTTTTTTAAATGGTAGCCTGTATTTCAAACTACAAAAGAATCCTTTTGACATGGCCAATAAATTTAGTGAAGTGATAGAGTTAATGTGAAAGGGGAACTATGCATGACATCCAATTACTTTTTGTAGATTATGATAATGGTGCATTGCTAGCATTTAACCATCCATTCAAAATGAGCTCCATTAGGATTTTGAAGCAAATCTCGCTGCCAGCCATATTAAATACACAAGCTGTTATTATCTATGACAATCAGTTTTATAAATTTTTTAAACCTCGCATAACTGATAACTGCAACTTCTGAATTTACCGAGATGTACTTACATATATGACCAACAACTGCAACTCTCAATACCATTTTTTATGTACATTCTACTAGGTTGACATGGTAATGGCAACTAAGCAGGAAATAACAAACTGGTATTATTTACTGGACATTGCTGTCACCAATTAACTTCTTATAGTGGCAAAGACAAGCTGCTCAAAAAAGTTGTGACATCAGTGCTTTATAATTTGGGTGTATTAGAAGAAAGCAAATCCTGAATGGTAAAAGTCAGGATGTCCTAGAATAGGTGACAGTCACATAACAAGTCAGAAGAATTGTTAATGGAATCACTGTTTCATCCTACAGAAAAACAAAAAGAACAACCAAAAAACCGACTTAAATGAAAAAAAAAAAACATACAATTTGTGACAGACATGAAAAGGATGAAAGATCCATTCAAATCAGGACTTACAGACTTGTCACGCTGGAATATCACAACGCGTCCCCCTTTATCACCAGTAGCCAAAAGATCACCATCATTGTTGAACTCAACACATGAAATTATATCCGCTGAAAATATAAAAATATTAAAGACCTATAAATAAACCTTAAATACAACCCTGTCTGCACAGTTTATATATATATATATATATATATATATATATATATATATATATATATATATATATATATATATATATAAAAGAAGAAAAAATACCCACAATAACAGTACCTGTACTCTTTAAAGACATACAATCTTAAATGCACTCCCAGTTTATCATACAATATAGAGTGGTAAAGATCTTGTCTAAGTAGTTGTATGAAAAAATGTACATTATTTTTACTAATTTAGATCTGCAACTTGTTAAACTTCTTGCCACAAATAAAAGAAAAAAAAATAAGTACATGCTAGACTTGAAGTGGCTTCTTATGGACAGAACAGGGAGAAATGAGAGCTCAACAGGGAGAAATGGACATGAAGCAAGAAGTGCAATATATATATATATATATATATATATATATATATATATATATATATATATATATATATATATATATATATATATATATGATTTTTGTCCTTTTTCTTAATATTCATTTTTGCATTTAACATTTAAGTAATACTTTATTTTCTAGAAAATTTTTTAGCTATTTGGGCCACATGACTAATTGAGAATAGAAATTGCATTGTAACAAATTTTATCTAATTAACAAGATTATTGTAATTGAATTTGAAAAAAAAAATGCTTAATCAACTATCCATAATCAAGATTTTTAAAAATATTTATGTATTTTTAAAATACTTTTAAAGGTCTGCAATTTGCACTTTCAAATACGCTTGACACAACCCCTGTATAATGTACATGAGGGAAAATGCACAAGTGTCTCATTTCTTTGTTGCAGATGAAACATTATTGTAACTATTCATAAATAACACGTAAAATACAAAAAAATTACAGACATGGCTCTTTTATAGCCAGTATATGAACTAAACCCCCCTTTATAAATGAATCAACACAGATGGAGTGCATCTATTTTTAGGTGTTTTTGTATAATCACTTTATTCTAAATTAGTTTTTCGGGGGCACATATGCTGTGATGTGTTTCTTCAATCCTTTTTTTTTAATTTAATGATGGTAATCAATGCTTATATACAAGGTACATTAATGCTAGGTGCAAGTTTCATTGGTGGGAATGGAGATCCTAGTTGTCTTATAGACAAAATCTACAGCATTCAGTTATCTTTCTTGGGATTTAGGAATCAATTCACTAATAGCTACATTACCACAGTCCATGATAGGATTGCAAATTTATGGTTTATTTGTTGTTATACTTGTATTAATTTTAGGCACTGATTAAATATTATCTGCTTCACAACCTTTTTACCTTAGGAGTCACATCAGAAATGAACAGTGAACTTACAACGCTTCTCGTGAATTCCAAAACACAGCACTGCCTCATATGTTTCTGACTTATATAATAGCATTTTATAGTTAAATCTTAAATAACATTAAACATAGGCTTTGCCTTCTATGAATTGTATATTTTTCTGTATATATTTGCTTTATAACTTAGAAAATAAAAACAATCTAATAAATTGGTACTTCCCAAAAAAAGCAATGTCTGCCATTTTTCCCCATTACTGGTACACTTAGTTTCAAATTAATTTTTGTGAGAAACAGTGTACAAGAAGCAGTTAAAATATCCACACTGATTTTCTTAAAACACAAATTGCTAAATCCATACTAATGTTAATGTTTCAAAACACAAGGTTTTTTTATTTTTATCATCAAAGGATAACTAGCAGACAACAGAAAACTATTTATAGTCAATTTGCCATCAAAACAAATCCCTGGAATGTGCAAGAGTTTGTTGCCAGGATAACTGATATCAAAACTAGGCCTAGCTATTGATGGCATGAGGAATATCTTTCCCTACAACACAATACTAGAATAAAACAGCCTAAGGCAAGGAGGCATCTCAGAATGTACAAATTGCCCATGTACCTTGAACCCTTTCATCACTAAGTAACTTTGTAGGCTTAGAGTCCTCAACACTAAGTAACTTTGGAGTTGTAAAGCAAAATGACTTGTGGACTTTGAAACAACATAACTTTGCCAATGTTAAAGATATCTGGCTGGATTAGGTGTCAAAATCAAGGTTAAAAATCAAATTTTATGACATTCAATAAAATGTGCATATCTATTACAACTGTTAAAATGCAGGTACAAACAGGTAACACAACAGGTAAAATACAAGAAATTATTTTATTACCTCTTAGAAAACTTAGAAAGTTCTCAAAACTTGTTCAATTGACCCTAGATGTGCTAGTGAATAATCACAGTAGCATCACAAATCTTTCTTTCATGGTGTCCATAATATATAAGATTCTATAAAATGAACCAAAATGATCTCCAAGGTGAGATCTGTCCACACACCTATATTGCCTCTGCCATGTTTGATCCTTGCACTGAAGTTCGTTAAATTGACAATTTTTCCAAAAACTTCATCTGAATAGAATATTTGAAAATATTCCGACGCTTTCCTGGAGCCATCTAACTCTCAGATATGCCCAACTGTCAGAAAACTGAAACAAATCTCTTAGTTTTCTGGCTTCGTCCAGACAAAACCACATGGAGCATACAATTCCTCTGGTTCAAAACCTTAAAAGTCCTCTACAAGTGCATTCCATTGTCTCTCCATACGTCTTCTCTCATTTTCATCCAATTTACCAGGTCAAAATTATTCAAATTCTCCGATAATTCTCCATTGAAGTTTCTTCAAACGCCACCATTTTGGATACAAATTTCAATATTCTTAAAAAAAAACGTTAAAAGTTCCTACTTTGTTCGATATTTCTAGCTGTATACAAGCTAAACTCAAAAGATCATCCAAATATAACATCTACATTAAAAGATGGAAGTAATTAGAGGTACCCCGAAAGTTATTTAGTCGGGTACTATAACGTTAAAGAAGAACACTGCCCCAGACCAAAAAGTCTGTCCATAGTATTTATGGAATTATTTCCCCCTGACCGGTTTTTATGGTCCACAGTGATGAAAGGGTTAAATACTAGCAAGGCATATTTATAATAAATACTTTTGTATAAAACCCAGTACCCACCTAATTACACCATTTACAAATATATAAAATCCAATTCCAGGAAAAATCTAAAGTTTTCTTAATCATTGCTGATAGGAGAAATAGTAAAATGGACAATTCCACATTCTTTCAACTAATTTTAACGTAGTACTGAGTGCTATTTCTTTAACAATAGCAGTTCCTTTTGATCTACCACACTGAAATTGTTTAGCACTGTCAGTCACTAAACAATTTTAAAAGGCTTTGAAAATGTATTAAGTGTGCATGCACATATGCAGATTGAGTTCAGTAATAATATTAACTAATATTACTTCAGCTCTAATAACATCAGACTTAGGCATAGATGATTAAGTTGGACTAGATCCAGTCTATAATTTAAAAAAAAAATCCAATAATTTTTTAAAAGTGTTTAACTCTTTTCTCAAGGTTGGAATGCCTTTTTCCTGAAAGTATCTGTATATATGGAACTTTCCTCCTGACTTTATTGAAAATTTACAATCACAGATGTTGCAGAAAGCATTTGTCTTTGCAGAAAACATTTGTCTGCATTTTGTCATGGCTTGAATTCATACCCATTAGCATATTCTTTACAAAAACATTGAGCATTCTCAGTTTTATCTATCCATGCTCCATGCTGTCAAATACACAGAATTTTCCAATCCATATCACTAAGGTCAATGACAATGACAATGACATTATGTAACTGACACAACCCAACATTAGGTTTTGTTAATCCACACAAAACAAAGGTTTGATCTAAAATTTGTCACCTTACTAAATTGATGCACCAAATTATGTTCTGCTGATTCATGCAAAATAAAGAATTGGTCTAACTACTTAACTGGCTAGATTGCAACTCACTCAAAGAAAGAAAACACTTGCACATCAGTTTCTTATGTTGATGTTATCATAATACATAGGGTTACAAATGAATTTGGAACCTGAAACTGACCTTATGTGACCTGCATCTGTCACATCATTTGGAGCAACAGGATATTAAAATTGTAAATCACCAAAAACATGAGACGCAAAATAAGTAATGTTAGTGATTCTCACCAGAAAATATTTTATTTGCATCTTTCTCTCGCAAAGAAGCAACAATTTCCACAATTATAGCGTGCCAATGAAAATGGTAAATGTGAAAAAGCTTAAAATAGATCCGAAAATCAATTATTTGGACTTACAACCTACAGCCGATAATAGTATTACTATCAAACCAGTGGAACCTTAATCTTAAGTTGAGGTAATGGTTATATGTAAGATAAAACTTAATTTTGTGCAACAATTGTTTTCAAAATGAAGTTAAGTCGAGTGAAGACGCCTTTATGTTTTGCCATATTTGTACAGAGGCTTAAACTTCAATGAGCAAATGTGGAGGAAAAAACAATAACTTTCATAACAGTACACTGGGAAGGCATGCTGGGTTGCCAGAAACAAACTGTTGATTTAAATCCAAATATTATCCAAATTTGTGAATGGTATTTTGTTCAAGTCTAAACATATCTTGATTCCGAGGTCTTGTGCACTGTTTACTCTGCTACTCGGAAATGAACAAAATTATGAAACCTAAAATTGTTTATTTCATTTTCTCTTACAAATGATTATAAGTTCATCTCTAGCTCCTTGTGTCTCTGAATTCAATCACTGTAAATACAATTGAACCCCTTTTATCTCGACCTAGGTTACATCGCCAACGCCAACCGTTTTTGAAGTGGAACCACCAAATTATCTCTTTGTCTTAGCATTTTCTCATCTGTTATGTTGATTCTTTTAAGTCGACAAACCCTAATATCTCGAGCTCAAAAAAGGGCCAAATTTGCCAATTAATGTCTGTTATCTCGCTCCCCATGACAAATCATCAATTTTTTTCACCTTATTGGTGACAAAAATGTCCCATCTTGAGACAAACTTTTGGTTATTTAATTTGAACAAACAATCATGACTTTCAACTGGATAAATAAAAGAGAATGGAAGAAAACTACAAACTTAACTAAGTAATGCATTGGAATCAATCAGTATGCAAATGATCCTTTATATTGACAATCCCATCTTAGCAATACCTTGTTACATCATAATCTGCTTATGCTCAGGTTGTGTGGAGTATGGTATGTTTTGACAGTCAATTATGCTACTGTACTATGCTTACAAGTGACTGATTTCTAAAGATGCAATTAGAACAAATAAAAATGGAATGGCCAGTGTTTCCCTTTACTGCACAGTTGTCAGGGAAACACACTGGAGAAAATTGAGGCACAGAAATTTTTGCTGTGGGTATTTCTGAAGCAAAGGATTTGCAAAATATAATCAGGATTTATTTAACCCTTTCATCACGGCAAACCGCATATGCGGTCCAGGGGAAGTAGCCCGTCAACACTATGGACCGAGTTTTCGGTCTGGGGCAGTGTTCATTGTTAACGTTATAGTACCCGACTAGATATCTTCGGAATACCTCAAATAACTTCCATCTGGTAATGTAGATGTTATATTTGGATTATCTCGTGAGTTTAGCTTGTATACAACTAGAAATAACGAACAAAGTAGGAACTTTTAACGTGGTTTCCGAATGCTGAAATTTGTATCCAAAATGGCGGCGTTTGAAGGATTTTTTTTTTAGAGGCGAGTTTTCGGAAGATTTAAATAATTTTGACCTGATAAATTTGTTTGACAATGAGGGAAGACGTATGGAGAGACAATGGAATGCACTTGTCGGTGACAGTGATGACAGTGAAGATGACTTTGAAGGTTTTGAACCAGACGAATTGTACGCTCCACGTGGTTTTTTTTTTGGACGAAGCCCGAAAACCAAAGAGATTTGTTTCAGTTTTTTGACAGAGTTGGGCACACCCGAGAGTTATATGGCTCCAGGAAGCTTCGGATTATTTTCAAATATTCTATTCAGATGAAGTTTTTGGAAAAATTGTCCGTTTAACGAACTTCAATGCGACGATCAAACGTGGCAGAGGCGATATAGGTCACTTAGGTGTGTGGACAGATCTCACCTTGGAGATCATTTTGGTTAATTTTATAGAATTTTATATATTATGGACACCATGAAAGAAAGACTTGTGTTGCTACTATGATTATTCACTAGTACATCTAGGGTCAATTGAACAAGTTTTGAGAACATTCTAAGTTTTCTAAGAGGTAATAAAATAATTGTATTTTACCTGTTGTTACCTGTTTGTACCTGCATTTTAACAGTTGTAATATATATGCACATTTTATTGAATTAGTCATAAAGTTTGATTTTTTACCTTGATTTTGACACCTAATCTAGCCAGATATCTTTAACATTGGCAAAGTTATGTTGTTTCAAAGTCCACAAGTCATTTTGCTTTACAACTCCAAAGTTACTTAGTGTTGAGGACTCTATGCCTACAAATCACTTAGTGATGAAAGGGTTAATATCCAACCAGTTGCATTAGAAATGGCATCATGTATACTTCAATTATACATCATTAGGGATGGCATCCTGAATATTTCTTCTGGTTTCCTGTTACGTATGCTGTATTGCACAATGCAATACTGAGCATACAAAGCAGAGAACCAGAGTACCATTAGGCAATATTATGTGAGTAGCTTCCCCTGATCTCTCAAGCTCTCAAGCGATTCTATGAGTTCAGCAAGATATCCAGAGGTTTAACCTCAACTGATGTTGCAATAAAATGTGATTTCGAGATGAAAACAGCTTGCACTAAGAATCATTAGCGAAGAAAGTTAAAGAAGCAGAATACCAAAGAGTAAATATGGATCTGACTCGAATGAAAAATCGATAAAATATTCCCTTGACTAGAATAGGGCACATCCAAGGCATTGGGATTACCCGTGTGTCTTGGTGATAGTGAAAACTACACAAGTGAATAATCCTTTCCCGACATCATTTGAGAATTTTTTAAATCTGCCCTTGATCACCACAAGATATCTTTTGAACACATTATTACCTAAAACATTCAGAACAAAAAAAAAAGTAAACTTGCTGAGACAAATCCATTATTTTGATTACAAATTCAGGGGGTAGTTGCAGATTTTTCTAACTTTGCTGCAACGAAATAAAGATTTAAAAAAAACATCCAAAAATGTTTGCATATACATTCTCATTTATTAATGCACATCATGTACATAATGAAATTTCAAGCATGATGCCATATTGGTTTTTGTTTATCTTGATCATCGGTTATCTCGGTGCTTTTTGGCAAACCCCAAGGCCGACATAACTGGATTTGATTGTATATTTTTCAACCCAGCCACTAGTCAAAGCTTTTGAACTTGCTGCCCAGTTTTTGCTTCATGCTATTTTGATGTACTACCATATTTAATGCAATTTGTTGTATCCTTTAATTTTTTGTACACAATCCAGTTATCCAAATACTAATTATTTAAATGTATAATTTTTTGTACATATCACTTTATATTATTTAAAGAAAAAAATTAATTTTTGTACATAAAATTTTCACAAAGAATAAACATTTGCAAATTTGCAAAAAAGATCGAAATACTGTATTCAGATTTTAATTTTACAATTTTAAATATCAGTATATTTTTTCCACCCAGCCGCCAGTCAAAGCCTTTGAACTTGCCACCAAGCCATTTCATCATGTTCTTTTAATGTATTCTTATTAGGGTGACTTACTGCCACTGAATTCTGTCATTGTAAATATCAGCAGATTTTCCCACCCACTGCCCTGTTTAATCATGCAAATGAAGATGAAAATATGTCACAAGATTCTGTTCAAAATGCCTAGTAAATATTAGCTTTAGTTTCAGACTTCTTCCAATGCTAACTCTCCAGGTCATGACTGGCTGACCCCCCCCCCAACTTTTGCAAAAAAAATCCTGTGGGAGGATGCCTGTGTGCCCATGTGCATAAGCTCTTATTGTCATTACAATATCTACTGGTGTTTATTAACAAATGAACAAAGGACTTTACAGACCATGCTTTTAAATATTATCATTAATTAGTTCTCCTTATTAAGTCAGTCAACATAACAAAACACAACATGCATTTTAAAATGAGTACAGAAGCCCTTTGATGTTGTCTTATCCAACAAAAATTACAGTCAATACATGTTAAAGTAAAGACCATGGACCATTGGTCAACTAGTCTTTTTGTTTAATTAGTCATACAAACATAAAATCCTTGTCATTTTCCATCCTAAATTTGAAAGTCAAGGACTCTGTTAAATTGATTGGTATATATATATACATAACAGCTTCTGATTTTCCTGGAGTTTTTTCCATTTAATTAAATCAGGTCTCTGCTGTGGGCTAAAATCACTTAAACCAAAGTAGTAAAGGCACATAATGATCAATGCTTAACAATTTTGGCTAGCTTCTTTTAGTATAACTAGTAGGTGTGGTTAGAAAAGACCAAAAACCTAGGTAACTATGATTAGCCTAATTTAGCTAATTGCAGCATTGTCCCTTTCAATAATGTATAATCCCACAGAATATAAATATTTGTTTCCTCATAAAACACAAACCCAGTTATTTGATATCTTTGTGTAACTGAGGCATCTAATAATGAAAAAGAAATAAACAACCACAGGTAAAGAAATAGTCACCAATTATAAGAATGTAGAAAGTTTTTTTTACTCAACTTACTGTTTTGTTGTTAACTGAGAATCTATTAGCATTAATTATATTGCCCTTTTTTGTCTTTTGTATAGGCAAGAAAAATTATGGGTTTTTCCTGATGTAATCATTACAATTTATACTGCTATTAACAGCTCAACAGCATGGTTAATGGGCACTCTTTATTATGTTATTATGTAGCCAAGAAACGTGCATTTGAAGATCAGTTCTGAAGCCATTTGAGTTTATTTATGCAGTAAAAATAGTATCTCATTTGCCTTTTTTTTTTCTCAATGGCTTCAGCATTTATATCAGTATTTTAATATTGTTAATGGGCTCCTCTTACACATTTTTTTAACCCTTTCATCACGGCAAACCGCATATGCGGTCCAGGGGAAGTGATCCGTCAACACTGTGGACCGAGTTTTCGGTCTGGGGCAGTGTTCTTTGTTAACGTTATAGTACCCGACTAAATATCTTTCGGAATACCTCAAATAACTTCCATCTGGTAATGTAGATGTTATATTTGGATTATCTCGTGAGTTTAGCTTGTATACAACTAGAAATAACGAACAAAGTAGGAACTTTTAACATGTTTTCCGAATGCTGAAATTTGTATCCAAAATGGCGGCGTTTGAAGGATTTTTTTTAGAGGAGAGTTTTCGGAGGATTTAAATAATTTTGACCTGATAAATTTGTTTGACAATGAGGGAAGACGTATGGAGACACAATGGAATGCACTTGTGGGTGACAGTGATGACAATGAAGATGACTTTGAAGGTTTTGAACCAGAGGAATTGTACGTTCCACGTGGGTTTTTTTTTTGGACGAAGCCCGAAAACCAAAGAGATTTGTTTCAGTTTTCTGACAGAGTTGGGCACACCCGAGAGTTATATGGCTCCAGGAATCTTCGGATTATTTTCAAATATTCTATTCAGATGAAGTTTTTGGAAAAATTGTCCGTTTAACGAACTTCAATGCGACGATCAAACGTGGCAGAGGCGATATAGGTCACTTAGGTGTGTGGACAGATCTCACCTTGGAGATCATTTTGGTTAATTTTATAGAATTTTATATATTATGGACACCATGAAAGAAAGACTTGTGTTGCTACTATGATTATTCACTAGTACATCTTGGGTCAATTGAACAAGTTTTGAGAACATTCTAAGTTTTCTAAGAGGTAATAAAATAATTGTATTTTACCTGTTGTTACCTGTTTGTACCTGCATTTTAACAGTTGTAAAAGATATGCACATTTTATTGAATTAGTCATAAAATTTGATTTTTAACCTTGATTTTGACACCTAATCCAGCCAGATATCTTTAACATTGGCAAAGTTATGTTGTTTCAAAGTCCACAAGTCATTTTGCTTTACAACTCCAAAGTTACTTAGTGTTGAGGACTCTATGCCTACAAATCACTTAGTGATGAAAGGGTTAAACATCCCATGGGTAGCTTCATTTCCCTACACAAAGCCTCCTTAATTTTTTTTGGTAGAGGTCTTCAATCCAGCATTTACAGGAAAAGACCAAGCTAAAGGTCAAGGAGTATTTAATTATGTATAGTAGGTCAGCATAGCCAGATTCAGATACTGACAATGGATCCCATAATTACAGTCACCACAAAACCAATTTATTTGTTCAGGTTTTAATTCCCTGATGGAATATAATAGTGCCAGGGTAGTGTTTATGTAACTGACAGGTAACTGATTCCTGAATAATACAGATTACTCTCTCTCTCTCTCTCTCTCTCTCTCTCTCTCTCTCTCTCTCTCTCTCTCTATAACATACAACAACAATCCGATTCTTGAGAGCAGAATGAAACAAAATTTGTACACTTGTTTTGTATGTTGGGTTGTCATGTTGTGTGCTCGGTCAACCTAGTTTGGGTATGATCCCTTTATTTTTCATACATGCTCATTACCACAAAATGAATATTTTACATATAAATTTTTCATACACCGAAATCAATAATTATTTATTCTTGTACAAAAAATAACATTAAAAATAGGTATTATAATGCAACAAGTATATCAAGGTGTCTTTCAGCCACTTAATTCTTTAGTTCACATGCATTTGGTTCCAAGGATAAAGGAATGTTTACACTCACCAATATTAGCACAGCTAAGTGATGGATAGTGTCTCATTTAGGTAGCTGAAGCAGGACTGATAAGTCTTTGAAATTTACTGCACACCTATTACATGTGTACAGAGGACTCCTGCAATAAATTAATTAGCTTCCAAATACATGCAATTAAGCATTTCTGAGACCTCTGGAAGGTTCTCAACACCAGGCAAATTTTAATGCAGTTTTACAAACAAGAAATAGCAGCAAAGTTGCTACCTAAGAAACACATTGGCGGAATGTAAAAGACCTCACTTTTTAAAAAATACAAATCTTCTTAATTTAATGCACAACTTAACAGCTTAAGAAATTGATGCCATTTATGAATTCTGCCATTCAGTATGACTTGGCTACAGCTTGTTTAGAGGTACTGGAGAGCCTATTAAAACCTTGACGATAATCTTATAGGTGATCTGCAAAATTTGTCATTGGTGACAGCAATGACAGCTAAACTACTGAGGTAGCCAACAAAAAATGCTTTATCATATATGAACAGATTATTTCCGACAATATGAAACCAAGATTTTTAACAATGTTCAGATGCTTCTAGCAAAGGAATTGCAAAATAGGCTTTAGTCACATTATACAACTATTTTTGTAATGAATTTAAAATGTATTTTTTTAAAGAACTACTTTATATGAAACATCAGCTTCAATATCCAAAGAATCAGAATCAAGAAAAGATCAGTGAATGTAGACTTTGTATTAGAACCACCCCAGATCACATATGCAGACCTGTTTACCCATAAATTTTCCTGTCAGTATTTTAAGCAATGCCTGTCAGTATTTTCAGACCGCAGTCAGTATTTTCAGCACACAAATAGTAGATACTATCAATATACTATAATTATCATTATGTAGTATTACACGACATAATGACTATACAATATTGTGTAAATAACTCCTAGTTTGCAAAGACGCTGGTATTCAGTTAATTCTGTGTTTCAAGACACAAATATGCAGAAATTGAACACCACTGACTTAAACATCCTGTTCATATTATAGTGATAAAAACCACAAAAAAATACAACATAACCAAATTTATTGTTGTTTACCTCCGTTACTTTCTCTAGAAATTCTGTTTTCTCAGCTTCACACATATCCATAACATTGTAATTAAAGCCAATTCTCTATTTTACATGGTTAAGGACTTGATATAAAACATTATGACATACATTGTTACCACCCATCCACTTAGAAAATAATAAATTTATCTAGATAGGTGAAGGCAATCTTATTTATCTGATAAAATCTAGTATCATCTTTGTAAATATTTACTAGAATGGAAATAAGGTTTATAAATTATTTTTCATTGCTTCTGTTAACTTGTCAGCTGTACTCGATGACAAATTCATATTTGCGATCAACTCACATAGAATCGCCTCAGCACGTGTTTTTTGTTTTTGAAGTATGTTTTGATCACTGACTTCCTTTCCTTTCATCATTGACAAAATGTTTCTATTTCCATTCACTAATGATTTCAATTTTGTATGATTTTCCGATTCCACATGCCATGAACAGTCATTCCTTCCACCATGTGCACAGGAAAAGTCTAAGTTGCAAACAGTGCAATGCACAAAATGTTCTCCTTTTGACGATGGTTTAAGGCATAGCCACAGAGTCGAATAAACTGGTAGAAAATGCTGCTTTCTGTGTTAGACTTTCCATTTTCATCATCAGTTTCATGCTGAAATTTTCTTGTCGGCGGCATTTTCCTTTGTTTAAACAACCGGATGTTGAGAATGTCAAAAAAAGTGACGTGGCACAAAATGCGGACGCGGATGCGGACAGAAGAGACGATACAAAACGAAAAAAAAAAAAAACGGCTTAAAAAAATAATTTAAAAAAAAAATAAATGCAACCTCAAATCGTATTTTCAGTTCAATGACCGTATGAACGTACGGATGGGCTTTATTCCGTACAAATACGGTCGGGTAAACAGGTCTGCATATGTATGCAATAGCTATTTTAAACCAACTTGCATGTGCAGATTTGATAATTTCCTGTTCTGATTGTAGACAGCATATTGTATGACATGATTTTTAAAACCCCACTTTTGCAGATTTTCAACACTAAATGCCTATTGTGGGATGCAAAGGCAAATTTGGACATTTTGCAGACTAATATGCGAAATGCGGGATGGTAGGCATGTCTGCAACAAATTCTATGCCACAAGAAAGTGAATGACAATGATGAACAAGAATGGATGGAGAAATATGAGCAATAAGGACTGATCATGACAATAGCTCTGATGAATCAGCATGACAATGAAGACAGATAATGAATGACACTGGGATTGGACTGAGATTAGACAAAATGCAGAGAACAAGTCAGAGAAGGGATTAAGGCTCTTGAGGCCACTGAAACTTAATTGAACAACAAAAGAAGGCAAATGCTACTGATTTCATGCTATTGACATGCTGGTACAACCATGCCAAAAGAAAAAGCATTGGGAAAAAGACTTTAAATTACATACTTTATACTAAATGTTACATTTAATCAATTTAAAATCCATTGTCCAGTGTAATTAACTGAAATTTATTTCTTCAATTAGTTCTGGACACTTATTATCTATTATGTTAGCTGTACTGCAGAATAATAATAAATCTGATTTCATATTATTAACATTTTTCGTCTAATCTGCATTTTGTTTCGAAACACGCACATATCCCATTTCCTCGTTACAAGACTTTTTCATTAATATACCACTCATCTGACCCATTTAGGTCAGATGACCAGGGTTCTATTATAATAAGTGAAACTCGAATTTCAAATCACAAAAGTCTTCTTAAAGAGTCTGGAATCCTGATCAACCAATTAAAACCTTCTAAATGACCAATACTGCTTATGATTTTAAACTGAGAGGTCCAAAACTAGCCCATTTGAAGATGATAAAGATAATATAGACAGTTATCTTAACTGGTTTGAAAGATATGCCGCTGTACAAAAATGGAAAAAAGACGATTGGTTGCTTCATCTTGGCGCGTTGCTCAAGGGTAAAGCTTTAGATGTTTATTCTTGTTTAACCGTGACGGATTTGCTTAATTACCTCATTTCGAAAGAATCACTTCTGATGAAATATGAGCTAACCGAACAAGGGTTTCTCAAGAAGTTTAAATATGGCAAACCCGAGAGAAGCAAAGCATTTCCTCAGTTCTTCAGTAGGATGTGCAATTACTTGCAGCAATGGTAGAATGTGGTAACATCATAAAAACATGAGGGTCTTGTAGACATTTTGCTTCTGGCCCAATTATTGACAACTTGTGGCAAAAAGTTGAACTTGTTCTTGAAGGAAAGATTCTTCACAAGTATATATGACATGGCCACACAGGCGACTTTTTTACTGAGGCTCGTGGAGGTACCCAGAACATTATCTTGCAAGACGGAAAATGGGATAATCTAGCTAGGGACCTAAACCCCAAGGAATCGGAAAAACCTAGTAGAAAAAAACAGAGAAGTTACAAGAACAAGCAATGTTTCACTTGCAAACAGTGGGGTCATCTTTTCCCCCAATTGTCCAAAGCGGAAGGGACAGGTCCAGAGTCAGTGTGTGTGTAGGAATTGGTCGCGACACCAGCCAATCGATAGGCATGTGTATTTTCTCAGAAGCAAGGGTAACAACTGCGAATGGCACTGTAAATGGCCAAGAGGTGACCGTTTTACAAGACACTAGCGTGGTCATGTAATGGAGCCTCATTGGGGATGACTAATTACTGAGATTAAAATTGTCAAGTATGCTACTGGAACAATCAATCGACCATGTTCCGGTTGTGAGGACTGACATCAAAAACACCTTTACTGACTGGAACCATCAAAGCATTGTGCATAGCCAATTTGATCTACGCACTGACAATTGGCAATGTACAAGAATCTAGACTCCCAATCATGTCTGACATCAGATTCCCAATCATGCAAACAGTACAAACTAGAGCTCAGAAAAAGGGGGATAACAAACCTCTACGGAGATTGAAAGTGCCTGAAGCTATTAGATATCTCCCATGATGAATTTCTAAACGAGCAAGAACGCAACGAGTTTACATGGAATCGCAGAGAAAATATTATTGGGTACCATGAGAAAGTGCAAGAATGGGGTGGGTTTTTCTAGATTTCTTAAACGTAAGGGTCTAATGTTTAGAGTATTCTGCTACTAATGGTAGAAAGCATCCGCAATTAGTCGTTCCCCAGAACTTTAGGGTACATGTTCAGCAGGGTTGGAGTGCCCAAAAAGGTTCTTACAGATTGTGGGGTGCAATTCACCTTAGATCTCATGGCAGAAATAAGTAGGTTGTCATCTCTTAAATAGTTGCACACAACACCATAACATATGTGCAATGGATTAGTAGACAAATTTAACAGGATGTTGAAGCAAATGTTGCGATGGATGTGTGCAGAAAGACTTAAATATTGGGATAGGTATCTGAACCCAATCCTGTTCACGTATTGCGAATTTCCTCACGAAAGTTTAGGTTTCTCCCCGTTTGAACTGTTGTACGGTAGGACAGTTCGTGGTCCTATGCGTATTTTATGCTAATTGTGGTTGAAGTCGTGAGCAAAGAAGTTAACCACCTACCAATATAGATCTACGCGAAAAATTAGAAAGTACATGCCGGTTGGACCAAGACAAACTCGCGAAATCGAGTCGTAGGCACGTGAAGTACTACAACCGGGGAATGCGAATCAAGTTCGACATAAAGTGCGGGGGTTTCTTCCTGCGAACAGAAACAAACTGCTAGTCCAAAGGAAGGGACCATATGAAGTCAAACAAGTGAAAAGCAAAATGGACTGCATCACTGACATTGAAGGTAGGTCCAAAATATTTCATGCTATTATACTAAAACTCTATGTAGAAAGACCTAGTCAAATTATAAACGGGTTTGAATGTAGCATGAATAGCAGTGATAGAGGATAGGTCGTGTTACAAAACGGAATTCGTCTCCAGTACCAAATTGCCCCTTGAATACCCCAGTGATGTAGGAAATGAGTGTATAGACCAGATCAGTGTATGCCCGGATATATCTGAGGGTCAGCATACACAGATCATGGAGGTGTTCACAAACCAGACCATACTGGATTGATTCAACATAAGATCAGAGCCGATCAAGATTAAAGAATACCCAATACCCTTTAATGCACAGTAGACTGTCCATGATAAAGTGGGAAAAATATTAGCCAATTGGAGTGATCAAACCTTCTAATTCCCCATACTCGTCCCCAATTGTGTTAGAAAGATGGACGGGACAAACCTCTTTTGTATTGACTTTCAACAGCTGAATAAAATCACCTTGTTTGATGCATAGCCAAAGACAAACAGAAAGCTTATTTTCAAAACTGGCAGGTCCTAAATATATTTCCAAGTTTGACCTTACCAATGGCTATTGGCAGGTATGAATCGCTGATAATGCTCATGTGTTAACGGCATTTGCGCCTCCAAAAGGTCTTTATCAATTTAGAGTCTTGCCTTTTGGTTTAGTCAATGCCAGTGCTTCGTGTATTCGCCTCATGTGCAAATTACTTAGCAGTATGGAAAACGTAGACAGTCTTGCGAATGACATCTTTGTTTACACATATACCTGTAAAGAACACATTCAGACATTAAGGGATTTATTTTAAATAGACTTAGTAGAGCTAAACTTACAGTGTATCCCCCTGGAGTGTAAAATTGAGGGTCTAAACAAAAAACCTTGGTGTCAGAACTGGGGGTCAAATAAAAAATGTGGGGGTCAAAAATATACCGAAAAATTTTCATCTAATCCATACTTTTTCAGCTGTAATAGGATATTGCAATTTGCACAATATTCTATATATCTCAAATACAAATAAAGCAACCAACAAGCACAATTGACACAAACGCATTATCCATTCAAAGGATTCTTTTATTAGTTAATTTTCCTTTTAGTTTAGTCATACTTTTAAGTCTCTTTATTCTTTATAATTTTTTGTAGCAATATTATAGACCAACACATTACATATAAGCCAATACAAAACTCCATATTAATCGTTTTAACAAAACGACAGTTAATTTACTGCCTGTCATAAAATGTGTACTATCATCGGTTTCATTGTACTATGTCCTAAAACACATTTATCCAAAAATCAGACTAATGATTCATCTTCTCTTTAACAAGTTACACTTGAACTTTTAGATCTTTCTTTCATTGCAGCAAAGTTAGCAAAATCTGCAATGATCCCCTGAATTTGTAATCCAAATAATTTGTCTCTGCAAGCTTACTTTTTTCTTTGTTCTGTAAGGATGTTTTAGGTAATAATGTGTTCAAAAGATATCTTGTGGTGATCAATGGCAGATTTTTAAAAATTCTTAAACACTATCACGAAAGGATTATTCACTTGTACAGTCTTCGCAATCACAATATCAAAGTCACACCGGTAATTCCAATGGATGTGCCCTATTCTAGTCAAGGGAATATTTTCTCCATTTTACATTGAAGTCAGATTCACATTTACTATTTTGTGTCCTCCTCCTTTCACTTTCTTTGCTAATGATTCTTAGTGCACACTGTTTTCATTTTAAAATCACATTGTAGTGCAACACGAATTGCGGTTAAATATCTGGACGACATCTTGCTGAACTCTACAGAATCGCATAAAAGCTCACGAGATATAGGGAATCTACACGTCATAATATTGCCTATTGTAGGCTGGTTCTCTGCTTTGTATGCTCAGTATAGCAGAGTGCAACACAGAGAGCATACAAAACAGGAAACCAGAATATGCCTATGACCGAAGTATATACGATGCCACCTCTAATCCAATGCATCAGATATTAAATAAATCCTGACTGCACTTTGCAAATCCTTTGCATCCAAAAAACGACTGCAAAAAATTTTGTTTGTCAATTTTCTCCAGTGAGCATCCCTGATGCACAATTGTGCGTGAAGGTATACACTGTTTTATACCAAAGGCAACAATTAAGCTATTCAAGCAGAATCAAGACAGGTCTATTTTTAAGCTACAAATTTCTGTATCCTGAGGAACTAGAAGCTTGAGGAATTTACTAGTCCTACTTAATCTTTAAGTAATTTCTTCACTGGCTGATAGGCAAACAATGTTCAACTCAAATGGTCTTGGGACTACTTCAATTATGAAAACTACTTTCTTGACAGGAAATTCACTATTGTGGACTTGTAGATTTTTGCTAATTTCAGCCCTGCTCGAGGACAAAAGCAACAATGGTTACTAACAAACTGAGTCTCAAATGCCTCAAAATTCCTTCTGCTAGCTGTAAACAGGTGTTACTGCTCAAAATATTTTCATTTAAAACGAGGCTTGTAGAAAAATGGTTGCTACAGAAATGCATATCAAAGGCAAGTTTGTGTATTCTAGGCATATTCTGGTCAGGGACGTTTTTATTGTTTGAAATGGCTGAGCAACTTTGAAGTTATATAAAATTTTGTTACATTTAGACAAATTTTATTTACTCAACTTCATTACATAGTAAGTAAAAGCTCACTGGAAAATTTTACTAACAATTATGTATCAATCAACTTCAGTGTATCCCTTAGAGGTGAAAGATTGGAAGTCAGAAATCCCACTGGCATCAGACTCATTAGTCAGACTGAATAGAAAACAAACTTAATTATCAAAACAAAGGGGGGTAAATGAAAAATTTTGGGGTCTCTGAAGCACTAATGAGGGTGAAGGGAAACACAAATACTTTTAGTTTTTGCTTCTATTTTTACAATTGTGTGCTTGTGTATTATGAGACTTCGATTTTTAACATTGTTTACAATTTTGTCATATATAGCTAATTTGCCTGCAGTGTTGGAGTTTCTAGTGATGTCTAGCACTGGGGCATTTTGTCAAAGTAGCAACATGTTCCACCTAGTTACATTATTCTGACACCAGGCTGACCAGACCAAACACTAACCTCTTAATAATGAGCGCAAAGCAAGGCAGCTGCAAGTACCATTTTTAAGTCTTTGGCATGAATCAGCCTGGGTTCAAACCCTAAACCTCCCACATCAGAGGCTGCCACTAACTACTCAGGCAACCAGAGCGGTCTTGTAAAATTGTGCTTTTCTTATAAAACTGCAGACAGACCCCACATTCACAAATTTAAATTAGTCAATTTCCATTAGTAAGAATCCCTTCTACATGTTCTTGCAGCATATTAAACACTGGTTAAAATAATGACTTTCTCATAGAACTTTACAATGTATACAATGTATGTGGCAGACACATTTCACTGCTAACCTTCAGTGCTTTTTTTTTTTTTATATGTATAAAAGGTAAAGTTGTATGTCAAGAATTTCACGGACACCTTAGATACTTTACCACTTCTTTTGGGTGAGGTAAGAGTGCACTGCCTATTTAAAGTTGAAATTCAAGTAAATTATCATTGTTTACACAGGGTACCCACCAACTTTAAAAAGTGGTAAACTTAAATGACCCTTACATCAAGCCCTATCTGAACAAAATTAATAGGAAGCTGGTGTATCTTCTAAATAAATTGTCAATTTAAAACTTTTGTCTTAAATAAATAAATCTCAGAGTATCTTGAATGAGGTATGAAAGGTCAGAGGAAACATACTAAGACTACCAGATTTGTGAATTGTGGAAATGTCATAGTGCAATGAAAATCAAAATCATGAAGTCATTCCATGGAGTTACAATATATAATTACCCCCATATGAACAAGATCTTTGTCTCTCCCTCTCTTATGTCTTTTTCTCCAGATGATGATGCTCAGCATGTTTACTAAGTCATCTTTTTTTTTTTTAAAGTATTGGAGAACCACTTATGGTTTTCTTGTGAACTTGTAGCAAAATTTTTCAAGCAACTGGTGGGTTTTGTACTTCCAAATTATGAACAACTGATATACAAGAATAAAAAAGTCATTAATCCATACAAGTGTCTGATGTCATTATGTGGGAAGGAATAGTGAAAAGTACTGTACAGTAGGAGTAGCAACTCCTTAATCTATTAGTACTTCTGGCTAAATGAAAATTCTCTTTAAACTCCAGACGTGGATTCTGCAGTGGTTCGTTTTTATGTCATCATTTTAAGGAAATCCTTTCGGACTGAATATCTATTTCCCCCGTGATACGTGATGATCGATCACATATTCAATAGATGGGCTTTGTAAAGAAATGGTGGAACTTGTCAGAATTTTCTTAAAACAAAATCTGTCATCTAATGCGACTAATTGGAATTTAAAAGATGTCCTCAAAAATCGAGACTGTCACCACTACATCGTACCCGTACATCATCAAAGGGTTGGTGGGGATATACTGCATATGACTGGCCTATATTTAAAATCCAGCATTTTGACGGAAAACATTAATCTTTGCATTCTCATCGGCACCTAATTTAACATAAGCGAGGACAGGAGAACCGTTAAATGATAAACAGGAAACTGTCCCGGTACCTTATTTCGTACAGCGGACTATAAATTATGCAAGAATGGGCACTTCCGCTAATAAAAGATTATCTATTCACCTTCTGTAACGTCCTCTTCGACAGTTCCTTTCACCTGAGAGAAACACCACTGAATTTCTCCACCACTACCTGGAAAATAGATGCATATATTTTTGAAAAAATTAACTGTTAACCCAGCCGTAATTACTGTCTCGTCTTCCATCTGCAAAATTGAAATGACACCGGTTCCGAACCATGCATAATAATATTTTTACCTGCCATTTCTAATATGAAATAAGAACTAAAACTTAATCTTCATCGGCTAAATTATATGTCCAAATAAAGAGTGACAATGTACATTCTTCATAAATATAGATGACAATAGGTTGTTCTTTATCTCTTCCGCACAATATTTTTTTTAAAATGGCGCACTGTGGCCGAGATTAATAATGACGTCACGCTCACTACCGGAGCAATGCTTTGTGGGTAATAGTTCAATACGTATGAACATTCTTTGCTGAAAGATTTTAAGAAATGGGCGGCAAATCTCATGTAATCTATTTTCAAGATGATGAAGAATTAATTTCATAACTTTGAACTGTATATTTAGCAAGAAAATGTGTAAATATCGCTTATATTAAAATGGACAAATATGTGTGCATTGTCATAAATTTTAATCTTTTGAAAATAAATTCTACCAAGGGTTATGAAAACAGTTGACAAAAAACGCTGAAAAATTACTTTATATCAAAGACTTTAATGACTGCATTTTTAAAAGAAAATACACGAACGAGCCGGTGTTTACAATTTTAAAAAGCGGTACATAGCTGAGTACTGAGCATACCAATGAACAACGTAACCTGTTAATAAGCGTCTGTTTACGTACCTGTCACATTTTGTCTAAAAATGGTGTGATCTATATTGTCCGAGATTAACATATATGTGTCGTAACATGCGATTAATGGAGTCGGTAGATTTGATTCGTAATTGAGAGTTAGGATAATCATATTTTACCGTCTGATCAGCACTGTTTGGCTCGTTTAGTATGATCTTGGCAAGTCCCTTTACTCCAGTTGCCTCGGCACAAATTAACCTACTTCTTTTTGATGTGTCGCAAACACCTAATACCATAATATAATTTATACTTGGATCATGCTACTAAGTTTGTGTACACTTAAGTTTCATTTTATTTATTTACTCATGTATTGACCCAAAATTAAAGGATGGGAAATCACTCGAGCCGATGGGGGTGGGATGCGAGTAGAGACTTTACAATTAACCCGAACGTTCAATAATGGGTAAGGTTTTCTTCATTGTTCATGGATGAAAGCATGAAGCCCTGAAGAAGCTTAATGGGCTGGGATTATAAACTTTTCTCCGCCTAGACATGCATTTGGAGTTCTTTCTCAAAAACCACTTGTCTAAATCATTACGACCGCCTCCCCTCCACTCCACCACCCTCCACCACAACAAAAACATGCTCCTCCATCCACCCTTGATACGTGTAATTTGTAAAAGATATAGGCCTACATTGAATTCGTGCTTTTTTCTTTTCTAATACGCTCTGCTGCTATAAAGATCATCGATATTTCCATACAAGCAGTGTCGTTAATGGCTCATTACATTTAGTCTTTTTCATCTGTACGTTTTTATTAAAAAAAAAATGCTCTACACATTTAACATTTTATACCATTTATTGTGCAAAATTATGAAGATTACTACGGGGGCAATTTATCATCATCTGATTGCACGCCTTTTGCAAAACTGCGCTGTAAGTTTAATTTTTCTTTTCTTTCATTTTGTCTTATTTTTATTTCATTTTTTAAATGCAGTTTCGATACAAGCGACCAATGATCGAACTGAATATTTTTCATTATGTCTGACTTTTTATATTTAGTTTTCTTCAAGAAATGTTTTATTCTCAATATTTCTCAACCCCCGGTCAGATGTGAGGATAGGGGTCGGGGAATTAATGGACAAAAAGGTTGTATTGTGAGAAATGAATGGAAAAAGGAATGTGTGTATATATATATATATATATATATATATATATATATATATATATATATATATATATATATATATATATATATATATATAAAATAAAATGAAAGAATGAACGAACGAACGAAAAGAAAGCAGAAAGAAACAAGAGTCCCTCAATGGAACTAACATTCTAGTGGGCAAAAAGATTTCCAGGAATTCAAGGAAAGATCATTTCTTCCTTTCTACTACTGAAGGCTTAGACCATCTTTGATATTCACCGATAGAAAGATTTTCAAACTAGCTGCTGTGGTAAACTTATTTGGTACCAGATTTGCAACACTTTTTCATTTAGGACAAAGCAGACATAATGAGAAGTCTTTTGGTGAAAGCAACGTGTCATAATGATCGTCTATTGATGGGGCGTAGTGATGTTTCGATTTTAAGATGACCGCCGTAGAAGCTCTATCAGATATACGGCTGGTATTGTTCTCATTCAGGATCAATTAGATATCATACAGTATGGAGATTAGCGCCGAAAAAGCCAAACTGATGACAAAGGCGAGTGGACAGAAGCTGGATAGAGTCACAAGCTTCAAGTACTTGGGATCAATTATCACAGATGATGGCTCCAAATCAGAACTACTTTGTAAGACTGCCCAGACAATAGCAGCAATAACAAGGCTGAGACCAATATGGAAAGATATCAACATTGTAATTGCTTTTGGTTCAAGGCTGAGACCAATATGGAAAGATATCAACATTGTAATTGCTTTTGGTTCCAAAATAAAGCTGATGCACTCGATTGTCATATCCATCTTTCTGTATGCTAGTGAAACATGGACGCTCACATCAGATCTTCAAAGAAGGATTCAAACCTTCGAAATGAAATGTTACAGCAAGATCTTGGGGGTCTCATACGAAGTAGTCAACAACAGCATCCAACGAGCCATTGGATTCCATGAAAACCTCTTGACCACTGTAAAAAAAAAAAGCTCAAACTGAAGTTAAAATTGATTGTCGTGGCGGCTATATTGGAATCAGATCTGTACCATTTTCATAGGGGTACGGCTGGATTTCAGAAGAATTTTTTTTATTGAAAACCACATGTTGATATGATCATCTATGCTGGAAGAGAAGAGATAACAAAACTTCAAGTTTGCTGCCGTGGCGGCCTTACTGGATGTTAGATCGGTATCATTTTCATTTGGAATTAACTAGACATCATAAATAGACTACAGGTAAAAGCCCCGTGTTGATATAACCGTTCATTAAGGAGAGGAAGCGATAAAAAGATTATAAAGAGGGCTTCCATAGCAGCAATATTCGACGTTAATTCGGCACCATTTTCATTTGCGACCAACTAGATAACATAATGAGTCTTTCTGTGAAAACCTCGTGCACATATATAATCATCAACGCAAGAGTTAACAACGATAACAACATTACCAATATGGATGACGACGCGGTCATATTGGACGATAGATAGGCACCATTTTTGTATATGGTCGTCTACACATCATAAGAAGTCCTTTAGTGAAAACACCATTTTGATATGGTCATCCATTCAAAAGGAGTAACAAGATGGCAGCCATAATGAACGACAAATCCCCACCATTAAATTTATTCATCTTCAGGGAAAATTCCATGTTGGTATGAACATCCAGTTAAGAGTAGTAATAACAAAGTTTTTATACTGGATGTGAGAGCAGCACCATTTCCATCTAGGATTAACTAACTGGACCACTGATTGAATTGTGTCTAAAGTTTCATGGCAATCCTCCATGTAATTTTAGGAGGAGAAACGATAACAAACATGTGCTAACGGACAGTCTGACAAGAGAGCATCTCATAACCTTTTCTGCTCTGTGACAAGTTGAACTAAGCTAAAGACATACATGAAAAGAAGCAAGAAAATAATGACAAATAAAATTAGGCAACGACCCTTCTTATACTATGCTGACCTCCTAAGTGTCAGATAGTATCGACCACTTTCCAAAAAGATCTAAAAATAAACAATGAAATCTGCACTAAGGTACTGTTAAATACTTTTTCACCACTGACTGTGGCGTAAAAACTGCATCTTTTCTTGAGTAACTCGATGAAAAGCTGCTTGTGAAATAGCAATGATATTCGTTCCCTCTGCTCAATGAATAAGTTTTCTTTTACACATTGAGCTTTAAGATCTTATATAATAAGTATATGGGGATATGGCCCATAATTGTTTGAATCACTCTTGTAGATAGGACAAATGTATGCTTTTGCCACAATATTTTGCTTTTAATATCAGTTCACTCAACGTTTAATACTCATTTTCGGAAACACGTCTCGTGTTAGTCTGACTAAAACCAGATCTGCGCTATCCTACGTGAAGATCTAACGACGACCGTTTAAGTGTCATGTTCTGATGAACTTTGAATTAGCAAACGGAAACATAGCTTTCAAAAATCTGAAAGCAAATCAAGTCATTCGGGACACATTCATACTCTTCATCCACACTGTTCAGTATCCAAACGCAATCATATAAGACTTCATTTGATTGGTTGATAAAATTTGCAATTATAGTAATAGCATTTATTAGCAGAACATGACCACTAAGCGGTCGATGTCAGATCTTCGTGTATAACAGATGAAATCTGATTTTAATCAGACTGGCACTCGTGTCAAGAAATCGGGATCATTAATGGGTCCAGAATTGTCAATCACACGAAAAACGATGATTAAAAAAATTCTTGCCCATGATATTAGTGAAGCAGAGTAAAACTCATTTGTTCTAGCGCAGTCGTGTTTTTGTTTTGTTTTAGGGGTTTGAGGTGAGGAAGGGATATGAACTTGTCAATTGTTATAGTCAGCTGCAAAACGCGAATAAAAAAACACCGTCCATTCACTTCTCTACCACACAACCATAATGATTAGATAAAACTTACTCATTTGATACCAGTCATGCATTTTACCCCAAGAACATGTAGCAACTGAATGTCCCTTGTATGTTTAACTGAGACATTTGCGGGGAGACTCTTCACTATCTGTTTTAGAAGATTCATTCGACTTTCCATTTCATTAATTATTTTATTTTCTTCACTGTTTATGCACATTTACTATTTAAATGAACCTCCTCCAGTGTTGTAAGATGGTCACTCAGCTACAAGTTCTCTAGTCATCATTTCCCACCGAGTGTTTGGTCATTTTTACTCTTTTGAATTTCTTCATGAAATGAACGTATATAATAAACTCTTTCATCAATGTTATTTATACCGCTGTAATTCCTTTTACTTCTTTCTTTCTTTCACAGCAAACGGTGATAAGCTACTTAAATCTTTCGCGACTTTGTGGTAAGCAGTATTGACGTAATTTTTTCGAGCTTAACAACAGCGAGTCTAATTTGACACCATACATCATATCATAAAAAGTATATTGTACAACAATATGGTTCCTGGCTGAAAAACACGTTATGCTATTTTTTTTTTAAAAAAGCAACAAAAAGTAAGAAAAATAAGCCATAACAAAATAACGCAACCAATTAACCAAAACAACCCCATCAAAACAACAACACCCTTTTCCTAACAAATTTTTAAAAAAATGACATCAAGAATGAAACCTTGATCTGATGGTGTTTTAGCATATAGTACATACATAATTATGACATAACATCACCTGTCATAATAGACAAAGCAAAAGATAGTACATTCTTACCGTATATAGTAGTAGTACATTCTTACCGTTTATAGTAGTTTATAAGACGATTACAACTGCAAACTGCACAGACCCAGATCTGACATCGCATAATTGATATGTGCAGTTTAGTATGAGTAATCAGTAGTACAAACAACACAGACCCTGATCTACAGGCACATTATGCTACGGTAGATCTGGATTTTTCTTGTTGCAGTATGAATATAATTATAAGCGAGTATATACGGTAATTTAGATACTTGGGTTAAAACCTGTTCGGCATAAAACATTAAAAAAAAGTTACGGTTAGAACTTAACGCGTATCTATCAGACGTTAGTAACAAAAATTTATGTTCACCGCTTACAAGACGGCGTTACGCCCGACAACTGGACAATTCATGTTTACCTTAATAACTGGACAATTCGTGTTTACCTGGACAATTCGTGTTTACCTTAAGATTTTACTTGGCTTGATACTTTACGGCACAATAGCACATGGAGGTTATTTAGCACTGAGACAATAGGATCAAAATGCCCTGGCGAAGGTCAAACGACATTAGCTGACCTTGTCGTATAGTAGGATTCAAACCCGCATCGTTTCGGTCGCGAGTTCGGCTAATGGCTGTTGCGGTAAATACACTTCGCTAAACGAGGCTTACAATAGTATAACTGCCACATAATCTGCAGCTTTCTGTTATACAGCACTGATTCTTACGTTCAGTGACCGAAACGAACCATAATATAAATAGACGATTCAGTCATAAAGTCGTTCTTAACTGTACAGTAATATTAATACTGGTACACTTTACAATGACTTGAGCGTAGTTTAAAACTGTACAAATTTAAACGCTCTTTGTGTACTAATATTTACAAACTAAACTGTACCACTTAAAAAGATTTCTGATAATATCAACCGAATATATACATAAAGCTGCATATTTCACACATCTGAAAATAATATTTCTTTATCAGGTTCGTGTAATACTAAACTTGTAGCGCTGTCTGTCACGTATTTGATATGAAAGGACCGAAATTAGTGTGTATAACAAAAAGAGGAACGCGAAACATTCGGTAAGGACCACGACACTGAAACGAAGCACGGAGGATTGCTATATTTTTTGTTTACCACAAACGTGTAAAAAAAAAAACGATACAGAGAAAAACATTAATGAGGTAAAGAATGGATACAGTAACAAACGACAACCAAAATGAAGAATTTAAAAGTGAAAGAGATCGTAGAAAACATAAGGCAATTCACGATACAAGTTTGAAAAAAAAAAATATCCCTAAGTTCTTTAAATTTTGACTATGCTAATTTCTCATAAAACAAATGCTATATTACATACCACAGATTAACACCATGATAAAGAATTTTTTTAGCAATGAAACTAACAATACAAATGTCGAACAATACATTTCCTTGCAGATATTACATTTGTTGTTACGTAATACCAATATTTATGACGAACAAAAATAATGTACTTCACTACATTAATGACAAGAATAAAACGAGGACTGTTTCTGATGGTATTCCAGTAGCATGTGTTTACTATGTAAAACAAAATAACTATCATGACCTGCATCAAAGGAGTTGTAACTTTGGAATACCTCGACTTCGTATAATTTTTAGATAACCAAAGGATATACATATAAGAAGCCCTAAAGACTTTGATTGTCCATGTAACATCAAGACAAAAAAAAAAAAAAAAAAAGAAAAAGATGCGGTATTAGGTGAAAAATTAAACTCAACAATAACAGTATTACCAATCAATCAAATCCACTAAAACAACTGTTGCAGCTACTGGAAATTTCGTGCAAAACGGGTAGATACTAAAATATGTAATACTCAGAAAGATTCGAAAAATATTAAAATGTGCAGCTGAAATGTCCACTATAAATTAACTGCTACTGAACAGAGTTACAAGGAATAAGACGATGGTGTTGTTTGTGTTGGTTTTTATTTTTAATGTAGATTTAATGTAGATCTGAGTCATATCGCTACGATGTCCACAATGTGGCAGTTTACAGTGATGTTTACACCGGAGCATCATGCCGCAGACACGTAGCATCATTTCTCACCGTCACATTATCCTGACATCAGGTCGACCGGTCCTAACACTAACCTCTTAACTCTGATCGCCAAGCGAGGCAGCTACTAGAAAAATTTCGTAAGACTTGGCCGTGGTTCGAACCCGCGACATCCTGTATCTGAGGTGGACGCTCAAACCACTTAGGAAACCGAAACATTCAAAGAAACAACTGAATCTACCAGCTATAGAAACATAGCCATGAATGACTTTTGATATACCTGAAAAGCTCAGACAAACATTATGTAAATTTTTACCGCTATAAAGGAGCAACATGATATCCAATATGATAACATAATATACTTAATTAAAAAAGTTAATAAGGGTTATAGATTAACCAGTTATACTAATCGTATGTCTGTATACCTTTTATGTCCATCACTCTTTTATTTCACAACATTTCACAGATGATCCATATCAGTGATTGATTTTAAGTGATCAATTTAACATATGGAAAGATACTCTACAGTGCGAAAGCTAACACTGAAACAAATTAAATAATGTGGTACGAATAATAATATACTTTACTGTACTAAAAGTCAGTTTTAAGACTCTTTTAGAAAAGACTGAACAGTCATGGAGACGGTACAATGGTATACGTTTCCGATAATCAATTAACAAACGTCTGAACGGTTCAAACTTTCGTCGTCATTAAACTTATCTGGATTGAGATTACGCTGCCGTCATATAAAGTAGCAATAGTGTCAGGATATAGACTAACTACTCTCCTGTCAAATTATGGAAAAGTGTTGAACTTCGGTTAATATCATGAGTGACACGTATAAACAAAGTATGGTATTGTTATATTGTCATGCGCGAGTATAAGATTAACTTACTCAGACCTATAGCTGTAAAATTAATCGTAGTTAAGATAAAAATCGATGATATGTGATAACAAACCATACACGAATTACTTCGACTACTAATACCTTGCTCGATACCATCTTTATAAGCAATGATGAAGCTACACTTCTTACTGACATCTTACTTTTAGAGAATTTTGTGACCAAGATGACTCTGTTATAAGAACCAGTGTCAACATGCACAACCTTCAAACGGTCTGTAAGCGCATAGCTATTTCACAAAATTTGACGTTCTGATAAAAGGAACAAACTGGACAGATATTTTGCTAACATCATGACATAGTGATACTTTTACCGATATATTCACAACCAAATTATCACAGGGTTAATTTTAAGATGTTTTGAACGTAAATTTGCTTAGGATCTATACATAGATGCTTAAGTATGTATTTCCAGTTACTAATAAAAAAATTAGTAGTAAATATGTTGACAAGTTTCGGACTTTTTTCCACTGGATATGTCGGTCAAGGTGTTATCTTAGAAGAATTTATTTAATTTTCATTGGATGGGTTAGGTCACATGAAAAGGTATTTTGAAATATTTAATTGTGAAATTCAGTCTTTCACGTGAGGTATATGCAACATGTAATCGTAATAGTCTCTTGAAGGTGTATGTAAGGAGAGAACCAAGCAATCATATTCATCCCTATTTTTGACTAATTCATATTTCTTGTATTATATCGAGTATGCAGGCGTATTTTAATTTGCATTTAGATATTACTTGAGAGAAAAAAAAAACATTTGTTAGATTATCCATATTTGGACTATATTATCATTCTTGAATCAATGTTAATTATTCAAAGAAGTTCTGGACAACACCATTTTGATAACCTCACGATTCTTGGAAGACCAGTAGTTTTCCGGTTTTGAAATTTATACGCAGCTTTTCATTCAATAGTACTTTAGTAGAACTTTTTTAGGATAATTTTTGGATTCACTTCATAATACCGTAAATTCTCTCACATTTTCATTTATAACATTGATAATTAAATTATTTTCCTTTAAGTTTAACGAAAACTTGTTCGTTTTGGTTCTAATAGGTACTTAGTTTGTGACCATAGAGTCATAACACTTATTAAATAAGTAGCTCGATTTCAGCTAATGATAATAGCAATGTTTACCTCTCTAATTTTCAGAAAATGATGATGTGATACCCTTGCATAAACGTTAAATCTCTGAAAAAGAAATTAAAGATAGTAAAACCATTTATTTCAATAAAGCCACATGGCGTAAGTATCCAGATAATGTTTATTTGTGTCAGCGAAACGACAGGAACATCAATAACACTTTCTTTAATCGATCGTTGAATGAAAGCATATGTCTAGATAAATGGAAATCTGCACATATTCCAATTGCCCCCACCGAAAAATTATTTACATGATGTTTTCTATTCTTGACCAATTTCTGTTTTGCTTTTGTCAAAATTTGCTTGGAAGGATTCGTTGCTAAGCACTTATACTTCTTTTCATAACAACTATCTTTTTTTTTCCTTCAAAAGTATCAATCAGGATTCCTTTACGTTCTCTCGTCTGTTTTTCAGCTTACCGAGCTTTATTATAGTATATGTAGATCACTTGAAAAATTTCGAAGTTCTTGTAACGCATTTGGTAATTTAGCAAAATCTTTTGATCGTGTCTGGCACAGATGCTTATTATTTCAGGAAATCTGATTAAATGCCTTGACAATTATCTAAGGAAAATAAATGGTTCTTCTGCATGATACTTTTCCACGAGAAACGATTAAAAATCCTGGTGTGCAACAAGGATCTGTACTTGGGTCATTTTTACTAACCACGGTAACGATATTCTCGATGGCATGAGTTTCGTCACTTGTTTCTTTGCAGATAACCAATCTTTGCATTATTCATAATCTTCTTGTGATAAAACAGAACCAGTCATAAACAATGTTCCAATACAACTACATAAATGATCTGATCAATGGTTCTTAAAATTTAATTCAAAAGAAAACAGCGAATATGTTTTTCACGAACAAAAATGCAACAAATTTATCTGAACAAATTATTTTTAAATACCGACCTTAAATACATGGATTCTCATCCTCATTCTAGATTACTACTTTTATCGAATATCAAATGGTCTTGTCACACTGACAGCATTTTCAAAATATCATCATTTCGAACAGCCAATCTTACAAAAACTAAAATACATAACAGGCACATTTTATCCAAATTATTTACAACTTGTATCAGTCTCATCTTGGAATATGCAAGTGTTTTCCACTGTTCTACAGTGCACTGAAAAGGTATTTGTCCAAATACTGAATCAAGTAAAATACATAGTTTTAGTCACTAAGCCCTATATATTATCAATATTAGATTGTGACATGATGTAAGCGCATTAAAAGACTATCTTTTCCACGTTAAAATTTTGACACCCATTTTTTGATCCTGCATTTGAATAGAAACCATGCATTTTTCATGTTTTGTCTTAAGTCAGCAACCAACCGAGTTGCCATATTCAGCTTTCAGCTTAGATTAACTATGATGGGAAAGGGACAATGCGCATAAAAAAAATAGAATTCTGCAACATGTATGGAAATATGTAACGGATACCGGACGAGTTCAATAACTTAATGAAAATCGCGAATGCCGTTATTGTGCTCTCTCTCTCTCTCTCTCTCTCTCTCTCTCTCTCTCTCTCTCTCTCTCTCTCTCTCTCTCTCTCTCTCTCTCTCTCTCTCTCTCTCTCTCTCTCTCTCTCTCTCTCGATCTCTCTCTCTCTCTCTCTCTCTCTCTCTCTCTCGATCTCGATCTCGATCTCTCTCGATCTCTCGATCTCTCGATCTCTCTCGATCTCTCTCTCTCTCGATCTCGATCTCTCTCTTGATCTCTCTCGATCTCTCTCTCGAGCAAAGGCAAATATGCAAAGAACAACGAGACATACCGAAAGAGACAGAGACAGAGATATGCAAAAAAGGAAAAGAGAACGATAGGCAAATACTTAAGGCATAAATAACAATACATAAGATATAAATAGAAACGCAAGAAAGAAAGAGAAAGGCAAGCGAGGGGAGAAAGATCAAATGGAGTTTAAAGAAATTTGAACTGACCAGCAAAGGGCACTCTCGTGTAAATACATGTTCATTTTGTGATCTTGCCAAACATCGTGCATTTACTCACTTTTAGAGAAAAGTTAGTAGACAAATATTTTCTCAGTTTTGAAAAAAAAAAAATCTGAAAACTGGAAATGACCGGAAGAATTTTGGACTTCGTTATTGCAAAGTGTGTTTACTGGTAAAGCTAGTTATATCTACGCTTCACTCTCGTCTGATCAAACTAATCAAAACGTCCACATCACTGAAATAGTGAATTATTCTGCCTGTAAAACAATATTCTTATATGATGAATCCTCTCGAACAAGTCTATCTGAAGAAAGAAGTTCATTGTTCATTGAACCAAGTAACGTTCACTGGAGTTAACCATTTATTCTATTTCTAGTGTCTACGGCTTTCCGTATGTGTACTTATTACGGAAACGAAAGCAGTGTTTCCATTTTCCTGAATCGATGACTGCACTGACATGATTATAATTGCCAGATATATCACCATGGCAATCCACTTACGGAGAGACCAAAAAGGAAATTTCAGTGATTCCAGACAGACTTTATCAATAATGTCATTTGGGATGAAGGGTTCCACCAGCGTTTTTTCCGATGTTTGATGATGGCTGGCATACGGTTTAGGAAACAGTGAAGCTTACACCAATGACGTTATTTGCAACGACAACTGGAAAGACCACATGGAAACTATCTGGAGTTTTTTGAAAGTCTCAGTGAAGTGAATCTGACAATCAACTTGAGTAAAAGTGACTTTTGCCGTGCTTGTATTACATTTTTCGGAAATATTCAAGGACATTGTCCAAAAGAAGTTAAGGTTAAGTTAGTTTTGAATTCCCTCAGCCTGTCCGTAAGCAGCAGCTGATGAGATTTTTGTGTATGGGTGGAAATTATCGGCAATTTTACTCTAAACTTTTCCATAATTGCTGAACCTCTGACTAAATATTAAGTAAATTTCGCTGATCAGACAAATGTCAGGAGGCGTTGTGATAAGTTAAAGACTATACTCAAAAGTGCACCGATTCTTTCAGGTCCAGATATCAATAAGCCACTCGAAGTACCCGTTGATGCAAATGACGCTGGGGTTGGTGGAGTACAATTACAGGAAGAAAGCAATGGTGTGGATCATCAAATGAGCTGATTTTCAAGAAATCTGAATAAGCACCAAAAATACTATTCCACTATAGAGAATGCCAAATAATCGTATAATATCGATGTTAGATACTTCACGGGAAAGAAAAAATTGCAGACGCACTTTCACGCGCATCGAAGTACAGTATTGCATTGTTTTGCATACATGATCGTATTATTCATATACAATATTAATATATTAATTACATGCATGTTTAATAAATATGCGTAAAGAATGTTTAATGGCATACATCATTCTTTTCTAAGGGGGTTACGGATATCTATATCATTTAATATATATATATATATATATATATATATATATATATATATATATATATATATATATATATATATATAAAAGTTCCATTCAATCATTCGAATTGCCAAGGTCACTTCAACATTATATCTTAGTCGAAATAGGCCGCGAGTGATAAATATAAGACAGATGAACATCACGTGATCAAAGGATTACATCTGTATTATAGAAAAGTCAAGACTTTTCTAGTAGTCGATTGGTTGAATTATTAAACAGTGTTGACTGCCAAACTATATCATACTATAAAATAAGTTTAAATACTTGGAATTATTTTTTAGTGATGTCTTTGTCTGCTGCGTATAGTGAGTTCTTTGTCTGCTGCGTATATATTTATTATATAACGGAATTGGATACGTAGCGTTCTCATTCGACAATTATTAGCCATCACAGATATATTTTATTTATAAACATTTCCTTGAAATTGCAGAGTGGAAACACTTTTTCCAAACAGACATTACCTTACTGGATTATTTGAAATTATTCAAGGAATTGAATATTTATTAATTTCGTTCGATCGCCTTAAAAATTCAAGGATATTTGTGGTAGTGACATTTTATTGGATTTACCTTAAACAAGTAACACCCTTTGGATATTATAACAATTTTTCTTCTGTGGTGCCAGCAAACAAGCACATTAAAACTTTCATTCGGAGTACTTTTGGAGTAATTCCGGATTACTGAGAAATTGACAGATTTCACGTTTTCTTTTTATATAGATCAAGAAATCTAAAAGCTAATTAATGGTCGTGTCAAAAACTTGACTGACATCATGAGAACAGGAGAACAGGCAACACCAGCCCACCGTCTAGTTGCCGCCAAAGTTTGTTTTTCTTTATATAAGTGACCATAAAAATTGAGGACACAAAAACAAAACACATTTGAGAAAAAACAACGCAGGATTAGACGTAAGACAACAACTTACGATATACATATTATAAATTTGAGTTGCACATCGATGATGTCACATTCGCTGAATTTTCTAACAAACTTTACTCAGCCTGGTGAAGAATCTATAACAATATCACATACTGGTCAAATAAGTAGGGAATCATCAATTTGGAGCAACGTAGAATTGACAAAACTGACAAATGGATGAAACGTTAAAAAATGTTTTAATTGATTTGGAGTAATGTTTTCAACATATTTGGAAGTACAATGCTAAATAAAGTAGATCAAACTACTTGTATTAAATGGTAGCTCTATTACAAAACCGATATAAACAACATACAATTAAAAAGGAACTCAAAATATACATAGATAATAACAATAAATGCGTTATTTGAAAAAAAAAACTTAACAAAAACAAGAAAAAGAAGAATATTGAGGAGCTTGAGAGAATAAAACCTAAAAGACCCTCAGCGAGAATAATGATTTACATGTGTATCTAATAGTTAAAATTGTAATCATAACCCTTCCAATGAATTTTAAAAAGGAGAAAGGTTTATGCACATTTTAATTCCGAAGCTATGCCCAGAAATTAGGTAACAGTAACAGATTAAAATATGCGTCAACACACAATAGATGCTTGAATTTAATACATAATTCAAATCAGACAATCAGATGGATACTGAATTAATTTTTTTATCTACTGTACAATGTAAATATCTTCATGAAGAAGCTATGAATCTTTTATTAAAAAATTGGGTTTTAGGCAAACAACCATTAGTGTTGCTTATTAACTGGACTTAAACAAAAACAACTCACCCTAGGTGTCAATCTTTTACAGTAAAAAAAAAAAGAATAACGTGCATAACATCTAGAAGAGAATACTGTTTTATTCATTGGAATGAAATGGATGACTAGATCTAAAAATATGGAATAAAAAGGATGATTGGATCTAATAAATGGAATAAAAAGGATAACTTGATCTAATAAATGGAATGAAATGGATGACTATCTAATAAATGGAATAAAAAGGATGACTGGACCTAAAAAATGGAATGAAATGGATGACTGGATTTAATAAATGGCATGAAATAGATTACTGGATCTAATAAATTGAATGAAAAGGATGACTGGACCTAATAAATGGAATGAAATGGATGACTGGATCTAATAAATGGCATAAAATAGATTACTGGATCTATTAAATGGAATAAAAAGGATGACTGGACCTGATAAATGGAATGAAATGGATGACTATCTAATAAATGGAATGAAAAGGATTACTGTATCTAATAAATGGAATGAAATAGATGGTTGGATCTAATAAATGGTATGAAATGGATGACTGGATCTAATAAATGGAATGAAATACTGGATCTAATAAATGGATTGAAAAAGATGACTGGATCTAATAAGTGGACTGAAATAGATGACTGGATATAATAAATGAAATGCAATGGATAACACGACTTAATCATTGGAATGAAATGGATAACTATGCCTAATAATTGGAATGCAATGGAGAACAGGACCCAATAATTCAAATGAAGGGGATAACATGAACCAATAATTTAAATGAGGTGGATAACAGGACATAACTATTCGAGTTCACCTTCTAAAATAAAAATCTACCATCAGTAATTTCTTACTCATAAATGTGCCAAAATAAAACGTTAACATCGGCAATTATGATTGGGCATAAAATAGTCTAATTTCCAGCATTTACAGCTACAAGCTTTGGATCCAGATGGAGATGATGAAGGACAAATGAGATACGACAGAATGTCATCGAATGTACCACCAGAGAAAATCGGAGCAGTTGTTGTGGGTTTAACGACATTTTTTCAGCACCTGATATGCTATACCTGAAGGCCAGAATAATTACTGGAGGAAGAAACCAGGACAACCAGGTAAGAACCACCTACTCACGGGAAGCTTCTGGCAAGCTTTCCTACATACCCACACTGGCTGAGCCCGAAACTCGAACCCATGGTGAGATGGCAGTGACCGGTAAAGGCAAGTGCTTTACACCATTCGGACACCAGATGAAGTAAAATACAATAGATGAGACTACTTGAATGAAAAACTGAGAGAACAAAGTTGCTGCTTCTGCATTTAAACAATATTGACGACGTTTTTTTTTGTCCATCATGGCTACTATGTCGTACATGAAAATCCAAAGCAAAATAAACATAATAATTTATATCAATTTTATGTTAATCAAGTAAAAATTTATACTCTGTTCACTTGTAATGGGATGTAGTGTGTATGCAGTTAAAGGTTTATTTTAAAAATTTTGATGTTTATCTCGTTTTAAGTTATTTACAAATATTGTCGCATCTCCAGCCCATCAAGATTTGTGTTATCGATCAACATCATATATGCCTTTATCCCATTCATCTCTCCATCATTTATCCTTCATCACCTGCATGCTACTCCTGTAAGACTTTAGCGTGCCTATAAGAAATCAATAATTTCACCATGCTATTCATGGCTGACGTTTGCATGCTTATATGTTATCGTATTAATTTTACCA
This sequence comes from Potamilus streckersoni, assembly GCA_016746295.1. Lineage (NCBI taxonomy): Eukaryota > Metazoa > Mollusca > Bivalvia > Unionida > Unionidae > Potamilus > Potamilus streckersoni. The sequence goes on along the minus strand of JAEAOA010000332.1, from coordinate 1,686,295 downwards.
AGCGATTCATGATTGACTCTAGTGAACCTATACGGTATTCGCAAAGCTATTCATGGTTGACTTTTGTATGCCTATCATACTGTTTTCGTCAAGAATTCCCCACTTACAGTTATCAGAAATATGTCGCAGTTCAAGGTCAAGGGTGCACAACTTAAGGTCCGACGACACATTTTTTTGTGTTTGGTTTGCTGCTGTGGTTCGCTGCCCGTGCCGATACTAAACGTAGGTATAATTATGCTTTCAAAATAGACACAAAGTGCGTCCAATTAGTTCCATTCAAAGTGGATTATGGCTCCTGTAAACGTTTGAGTTACATGTAAAATGTTCTAAATGAATACCCGTCCTCTTTAAATTCGAATTATAACTTACGTTTCTAAACCGTGGGTGATGAAATACTGTGCAGAGTCGCGACGTCACATACTATTTGAAGGCTTAAGTGCAACATAACATCTTGAATGTATCGATAGTCACCATCAGATGTAAGAACTGATAATATCTATTTTTAATTTATCTTGTGTGCTTTTGTCCATGACTGAAAATTGTAACAGAATATTTACATAGCTCACTTTTTTCGTGATTGTAAGTTGCAAACATAATGTTTACGTAGCAAGAGTTTCAAGACCAGTTTTGTTCACAGCTGGACTAGGTTTGTCCATCTGAACTCTTCGCATTAATAGGCATTTGATAAAACAAAAAATTAATTCCTGTTTCAGATCAGTCTGTCATAAAATTCGATCAGATCTTGTATCATGAATAAATAATTTATAGATTATGTAGTCATCTATATGACCTCAAGTCACAATTGTCATTTTCTGTTTTATTTTAAAATACCTATCATCTAATGGAAATTTCATTCTGGTAAGATCCAAATGTTTAAAAGATAAAATCTCAGAATTTGAAGGCCTGTTACTAAAATTCAATATCAAATGTGACAAACAACAGGTAGACCCGGTATTTCATGGGGAATTTCTCGATTCAGATTTTCCAAAATTAATGATTCAGATCATGTTGAAAATGAACATGATTTTGGGCAAGGTTAAGTCCCAAATCATAATCGTTAAGTCCATCGCATATAATGAATAAAATAAGAAACATTGCAAATTGAACTATATATATATATATATATATATATATATATATATATATATATATATATATATATATATATATATATATATATATATATGTGTGTATGTATGTATGTGTGTGTAAGAAAATTAATTACTAGGTCGTCATGAGAGTGTGTCTGCTAATTATATATAAATTAATAAAGTGTTCATTCTCTTTTGGATTAATACGTTGTTTTTTTAATTTTGAGAACTCGTTTAAAGACATTCTGGACTGCATCTTTGTATTACATGGGAATATTTAAGACGATTGAAATTCGTTCGCAGGAATCTATATTTAGTATTTGTGATTGGACATTTAGCATTATTTGGGACTTAATTCTTAACAAAAACATATGTCCTTTTCTCAGTAATTTTCATACAATGTTGTACACTCAATTGCACAGCAAAGTGTACGCTGAATGATGTTTATTTCTCGACTTTGTATGGAATAATATTTATAGTATGCAAGGATTTAACTTACGAACTCTTTGATGAAGATATGTGAATCGTAGCCTCAGAGATTGTGACTGAACAATATGTTGAATTTTGAGCACTGAAGATTAGGTTTTTCAAGCTTTGTATTTTTCAGTCTTTCTTCTTCGCTTACTGGGGTTATAATCGTACACAACCAGTCGTAATACTTCAGAATTCGATCAGTATTTCTACAAACAACTGGTTTGTAACATATATAAATTGACTCGAGGTACAAAAATCATCCTGATGTAATAGTTTCGATGGTTTCTTTATCCAGGCCACTTTGTTTACTTTGTTGTATAAAACTTTTGAATTTTAAAATCACAATAAATAAATAAAAAAGTTTTATTGATGTTGGTCGTTTCTAAATTTGTCTGGTCTTGGAGCGTAATTGTTTTCATATACCAATTTTCGGTGAGATGCACCTTCTGAAATAGCGTATCATCGCTTAAAGGGAGACTGATCATCTAAACGTGTACAGTCTTTACTGTTTCAGTTACTCCAAGCCCTTAATGCAGTTTCTCTGTTGCTCCGTAATGTGAATGTCCAAACATTTGGTCTCCCATACACATTTACGGATATTAAAATTATTTCTAAGTTTTTTAAAAATCACTTCTATTTTCACTGAACATATATTAAACAAATGACTTTATCTTTCCAAATTGTGTTTAGATGGTCTATCTATATCATTACTTGGTGTATTTAATGACGATTATATGGCACAGGAAAAACACATGCTGTCATTATTTTTAGATCAATTCAAATTTAAATGTTCTCAAATCAATAAAAGAGTTTCCTCTACGCGGCTAGTATTCAATGTTTAATGTCGAATATTCAATCCTGCTCAACGTACACCTAGTATTTTCCCTTATTTCCTGTCCAGATTTGGTATGAAAAATCTCTAATACATGTTCAGAGGTGTCGGAAATACCCCTCCTTAACTTGTTGAGGGTTAGTTGTCCTGGTTTTGGTTGTCGTTATTTAGAGGTGATCGCCAACGGTGCAATTTGCCCGGAACGAGTAAATATCAATAAAGTGTGAACTCTATGGGTGGAATAAATAAAGATCTGAGGAGTTATATAGAACAGAATAACACGAGCCCCCGTTACAAATGAAGACAAAATTTAATCAAAATTCATAAATAAAATTCATAAAAAAGTAATAATGCTTTAAGATTGAAGATACACTTCTTCCTTTTTGAATAATAATATTCAATGAATTTCAAACTCAAATATGACTATACCAATTTGTTAAACGATAGATGTAACTCATCATCGAATCGAGTGAAATATCCCAAAACACTGTTTTGTATCGATTCATAACCTGATGTATTGACTCAGTCCAACTCCACAGCGACCGTCCCTTTTGAATCCCTTGTGCCGATAAATCTGGGTCTTCTCTACTTTATCCCTTCCTTTTCCGAATTCTTAGGTGTCTCGCCTCTTTCGGACCCTCCAACGTTTTTTCCACTGGGTTTGTAATACGTGAGACCTCCCGTCACGTCAGGTTAATATGTCTCGTGGAACTATCTCACCTTGTGCTTTCAAGCTTTTGTGTCTGTCAATTTCTCCAAACAATCATTTCCATTGGATGATATTACGATGGAATTTACTTCTTAAATTACTCAGAGTCTTCTTAAGTTCGTTTTCTCTTGAAGAAAAACGCAGACTAATTTTCAATTTTACTATTAGCACATTTAAATTGAGTTTTTTTGTGTAAAACCAAGGCCCTTTTCACAGCTTATCCATTATGGATCAAATATACTTACGGCCTAAACTGGGTTCAAACAATGCAGTTCGTCTGACAACAAGCTTATCGACCACTGTTCTCTGCAATAATTCCAATCTGACAACTCCGCTACAGATCGAAGATATACAGTTGAAACAAAAGTAACTCTTCATTAAATATCGCTAACTCGTGACAGAGCCTGTACCAATCCGTTCATTATGGTTATTTAACACTCGCAGGTCGCTACAAATCTAATTAATCGAACACGTGTCCAATTAAATGTTTCCTACAGAGATCGACAAAAACTTTGCTCCATTACAAGTGGAATCATCGGGTTCAACTCTGTTCATTATATTCCTACATAATGCTCCATAGGGATCACAACTATATACTCAACTTTATCTCCCACATAGGCGGATCTGTTCAAAAGTCAAATAGGTAAGTTTCAATGTACTGTCGCAGAATCAAATTGTCGAATTTGTATAATGATGATTTTCTTTAAATAAGATTTATTATCATGAAAATATTTATACAAATCTATATTCATATCGCTATAAAATCTCTACTATTGCTCTCATATGGATATCCAAGACTTTTAGTTATAATTCTGTTTAACATTTTCTTGTATATTCGTCACAATTTCTAGCTGGTTTGAAGGCGTATTCAATGTTGTATTTTTCTGGTTGATCTATGATAGAAATTTTCGTCCTCTTTTATTTTAAAAAACACACACTATATATATATATATATATATATATATATATATATATATATATATATATATATATATATATATATATATATATCACTATAAATTGTTAGATGTGTTACATTTAGCTTATGTCATCAATTGTTGCACGCACTGGTCTCAAAATCCATGAGGATGGGGCTCCCTGGAGAGTAGTGCACCATGCCGTCACCTGAGACAGGATTCATCGTGCTTTCTTGCGGTGAAATAGGAGGACTGTCGCATTTATTTCCCTCATGAAATCACATGATGTCGCTGAATCATTTAAATTATATTGTATGTGAAACTATTTAAGGTGCAAGTTAAAGCTCACGTAAGCGTGAAGGGGGACGGACAGCGACCAAATAAAGGAATATTGGAGAGAGCGAAATACTGTGGGACCTGCCACCATAGCTGCCACTGTTGTTGTGAAAGCCTGCCACGAGTCCAGCAACGAAAAGTTAACGAAACTTTATAGAAGTTCATAACTAGTTCGGAGGCGGAAGAACTTATAACCCGATGGAAGTCAATGTCACTCAAGGTGAAGGATGAGTAAACAAAACAAAGAAGAATAATGAATATATCTGCCTGGCGAGCTACTAAGGAAACCGGAACCACGAAAAGGACTGAGTGTCTCCAAAGATAAAAACATTACTTCTCACTACTTGCGGTCAAACAAGTTGCGCGCCGTTCCTCCCATCATCGACCGACGGCGATAAGCGAGCAAGGTGACAATAACGAATAAGCGAAAAGTGTAAAAGCACCAATCGACCGAAGCGAAGGCACTCTATCCCTACCGAGGCAATGAATATCAGAATATTGCCAAAATGTGACGATGATAGCCTCTTGGCATTGGAAACTAAACGCAAGAATATTACAATAACAGGTCTTCACAGGATGAGATTACCAGATTCAGGCGAGATGGCCGCAGGAAATTTATAAGTTTATAACTGAGACGCACCTGGGTTGCCAGACTCTTTGCACACATCAGCCAGACAGCGACAGCTTGTGATCCATTTTAAAGGATTGATATGGCAACATTACGGCGATCGTCGTGTATGATTCAACAAATGAAGTCCCTGATGTGGAAAAAGACACTTTCTGTCAGATACTGGAAGCCACTATGTGTATGGGACTTAACAATTAACAATTATGTGTCTTGTATAATGCAAACAGCAAAGTTGACCCACTGGGTTCCTGGAGTTATTCGGCCATCACAATGTTTCATGTGAGCGTAGATTGATAGCCGTCGCGCTCATCCAAAGAGCAGTTCTGTTTAAAATATGAGGCTTGATACATTGCTGTGTGTGTGTGTGTGTGTGTGTGTGTGAGTGTGTGTGTGTGTGTGTGTGTGTGTGTGTGTGTGTGTGTGTGTGTGTGAACAGACGGTTTCGAAATTTATTAAAATCGGCAACCATTATGTACATTAGAACACTTGAATGAATGTTTGTACCCTTGTTATTTCTCTGCGTAAAAAAATTCTCTAACCTATAACGCTCTTGTGCCCTAGTGGTTAGAGCGTCCACCTCGGATGTGGGAGGTCGTGGGTTAGATCCCCGGTCGAGTCATACCAAAGACTTACAAAAAAAGTACTAATAGCTTCCTCGCTTGGCGCTCAGCATTAAGAGGTTAGTGTTAGGACTGGTGGGACTGGTGTCAGGATAATGGGACTCGGTGGGACATCATGTTACATGTCTACGGCATGCTGTTCCAGTGCTAGAAATCACTATAAACTGCCACACTGCAGACATCGTAGCGATATGACTGAAAAGTTACGTTAAAAATCAAAATCACATCACATCCTCTAACCTATATAAGCAATGAAAAACATTTATATCTATTTCTTCAACACAAAGAAGAATATTACTTAGCACATATCAAACATGATGACTTCATTATTATCCTTCTCCTCCTCATTACCATCAATCATCATCATATTTTAACAGCGCCCGGAATATCTTTATCGGCTCCGTCCGTCCTTAGCTCTATCTCCTCTAAAGCCACGTGGTGGAAAATCTTGACTTTAACGATTATCTATGCGACATATGTATCAATTTGTATGTTGCTGTTTAGAACGTTTCCACCTACATATATATTATTGGGTTTACCGGAAATAATAGCATTTCAGTTGTTTGACATTTCTCTCAATGGAATATTACTGGCTGCAGACACTGAAGACTTGAGATTTTCCGGTGCTGATTTGCATTCACTTGGCTGTAATTATTAACTTTTTAGATGTTTTGTCACTGGATATTTTCATTATATGATTTCGAAGACTGCTGTGGTGGATATTGTCATTTTGGAGACTGGCATTTGTCGACATTCTGTTAGAAAAAGAAGCGAGTTATTTGCTCCTGTATGCTGATACTTAAACCACGCTTGTTGCAGAAGGTGGGGTGAACTGACCATATTAGTACAGACGTAACACTTTTTCCCCAATACCCTTTGACAATCGATTGAAAAATAATCGCCAAGTCATTGACAGAAATAATAAAAAAATCAAATATAAAAATGTGTGCAAAGAAAATTCCTTCAGTCGCAACCAATCATTGATGAGAATACAGTGTAAGAAATTCATGGATCTATATGGAACAATCAGTTACACATAAAGTGATGTGTTAACATGTTGATATAACACAATATATGCAAAGTGTACCAACTATGATAAAGTGCTTTGTTTCTTATACAAAAACATCAACATCCGTGGCGGCCATACTGGACTCTTAGATCGGTACCATTTTCATCCAGGAGCGATTAAACACCATAAGACGTCTTTTAGTCAAAATCTCATGTTGATACGGCCATCCAGTTTGGAAGAGTAGCAAACGTTCAAGATGGTAGCTATGTTGTGGCCACTTGGGATGTTAGATCATTTATGATCAACTGGACATTGTAATAAGTCTACCGGTAAAAAACCAAACGTCAATATGGCGCTCTGTTCACAAGTTTTAATAACGATTTTTATGCCGCCGCAGTGGTAGGCATACTGAAGTCAGATTGGCGCCATTTTCCGTTAGGACCAGCTAGACATCGTACGAAATAATTTAGCGAAAAATAACATGCTAATATGGCAATCCATTCAAGATGGGTTGTAATGGCAAGATGTTTAAGACTGTTGCAATGGTTGCCATTGTTCAACATCAGGCCGTACCATTTTTATTTAAGAACAGTTAGACATCATAAGAAGTCTTTTAGTGGAACCCCCGTTGTGATATGACCATACGTTCAGGCGGAGGAGCGATAACAAACTTTTCAAGATGACCACTGTGCTGGCCGTATTGGGTGCCTGAGCATCACCGCTTTCATTTAGGACCAAACTGACCATGAGTGTGAAAAGTTTAATGGCAATCCTACATCTTGTTTCAGAGGAATAGCAATAACAAACTTACGATAACGTACTGACGTCGGACAACAGACCATCCCATAAGCTATTCTGGTTTATAGCCTATAGAGCGACAAAAAAGGATATACGTTTTATTATCTAATTAAATCAAATTTTTGTCATACAGAGAATTTTGTTGCTCTAGCCTTGTCTCTTTTTTTACTTGGACTCGTTATAGCTGTATGTATCTTTCTTGCTGTATACAGTATATATATATATATATATATATATATATATATATATATATATATATATATATATATATATATATATATATGTGTGTGTGTGTGTGTGTGTGTGTGTGTGTCCAAATTACAACCATTCCAACCTAAGCTTTTCATGCTCCAGTGTGGCTTTTACACCGTAAATTGCCTTTCACAATATTTTTCAACAACAAAAACAAAACAAACAGAACACAAAGCCAATGGGGTCCCGAGTGGCCGAGTGGTCTAAAGCGCTGTCCGTTACGGATCACTGCCATCTCACCTCTGTCTGCGTGTGTTCGAGTCTAGGATTCGGCTAATGTAGATATGTGAGAAAGCTTGCCAGTAGCTTCTCGTGGGTCGGTGGTTCTTTCCGGCGATTTCCCGGTTTCTTCCTCCACCATTAATACTGGCCGCCATGAATAGCCTATCGTGTGCTGAAAAATGGCGTTAAGCCCAACAACAAACAAACAAACAAAGCCAATGAAGAAAGAAAATCACCTTATACACACGAGCGGTTTTCAAGTGATATTACTTGTATTACTGAGCAGTGCTCATGTTTCATTCACAAATGAACCAGATTACAATGCTCAATAAAACGTTGAAACAATTGTTATAACTGCTTTTATTCCTATAAAATGCCTTAATGAATAACATGCTTGTTATTTTAAAGTATATAATATAGAGGTTACAGTCAGCGTATGGAAAAAAAAATCGTGGGTGTAGAATGTAGTGTAGAATGCCCTCCTAACGACCAGCACTCTGTCACATGACCTCGAGCCGATATCTTTCAATGCTTGGTTAATGATATGTGCATATTGGAGAAAACTGAGATAGTCGTATTTGCTTGTCAACTCTCGTTTTCTCACAGATGGCCGAAAATAAAACGAGTTGGAGCATTGCGAACAACTATTTCATGCTTACTTTTGTCTTCCTAAGTTCCTTCCTGTCTCGTATATCCCTTTCTTTCCTTGCCTATCCTTGTTCTTTTCATATTATAAAAAGGGACTTAAACCTTCGGATGTACAAGTCCTTGTTGCAGGTAAAGAAAGTGAGATAACTATGCATTTGCTGCATGTTATATGGAGTCAATATACGTCTATTGTCTAAAAATGCGAATGAAGGACTGAAGTACACGCATTCAAATATACATGCACGGCTCTGGTTCATTCGGATCATGACAAAAACCGAGCCTCGGTAGACTACAGTTTTAGCTTCGAAAATAAACTATTAAAACAGGAAATAATAACTTTGTCACTCTGTATTTGGCTAAGACATTATGCGTAGTAGTATCGATAACAAAAGTGTACAGTTTGATAATATATACATGTACGTACATGCTAGGTATATGTAATCCAGTTTAACAATATATGTAAATGTTATCCGTATAAGTTTATTTTAACCTTTGCGATATATGGCCGTAAACCCGTTGCTTCTATAATACCTTCTTAAGACAAACTATTTTATTTTGGTTTTAATTTTAAGGCACAACAACAATTGTAGGTTATTTTGTGAGGTCGTTGCAGTCAGGTGCTCTGCCTTATAGCAGCTGACTTGAGTAGGAGTCCAGTGCGCCGAGCCAACGAGGTTGTTGTCTCTATGTATCGCATTTAAGGCAATTAGATTGCACATCTAGCACATTCTACATCCCTAAACCTTAGAGAAAAAAAGGGGGGGGCGATGTGATGAGCGTATGTCATGTTGTGTTTCAGAAAATAGATATTCGAATCGGAGAGGGGGGGTAGCTGTGAAATGGAGGGCAACGTACTAAGGTAATAACTGTATCTAACTTTAAGTATCAAACCGGTAGACGTTTTGAAGTATTGGTCCATTTTGGACATGGTCCGTGGCGTCTGTGCTGTGGATAAGCTCAAAACCGGTTCGTTCTCTAAATGAAAACTTGTAAAATAAGTCAGTCTTTAATGAATATAATGCAGAGAGAGAGAGAGAGAGAGAGAGAGAGAGAGAGAGAGAGAGAGAGAGAGAGAGAGAGAGAGAGAGAGAGAGAGAGAGAGAGATGGTGTGGTAAGTGGAACATACAAAGGTTTTTGGTGGACGACACTAGACCGTCGAACAGGTGATCGTAATTAATGATGTAATAACTCACCTTTGTTCTCGAGTGATTTCTCCTTGGGGGCATGGTGTAGAATGGTGTGAATCTTGTTGGAAAACTTATGTCCAGCTGAAATAATGCCTCTGTGAAGTTTAGGTGATGATTGTGCTTTGTCCACGCTGTTTGTTTTTGAGCCGTTAGTACCTCCGCTACTCATTTTGACCACTCAGTTGGCTTTATATATTTAGATTGCACCTTCTGGGACACAAATATATCTACCAGTGTATACATCAATGTGAAATAGTGAAGTCCCAGTATAATGTTCGGACTTTGATATGCTTGTATTGTAGGTGAAACGAGACTTATGTGGGTCAAGCAAAACAATCCTTCAAAGAGATAAAATCGTGTACAGCGGAGATTAGGAATACTCGAACGACATTAAACATGTAACTACTACCGAGACTACGAGTCCTTGTCCGACATCAAACATATAACTAGACTAGTACCGCACTGGTAAACAGGGCTTACTTTTTAAAAAGGAAACAAGATATCACTGGTTATCCGAGTGACGTACCAGGATCTTTTTTTTTTTTAAATGATCATCAGTGATTAGGACCGTATTTCCTCTAACAACAATAGAAAGAAACAGCAAAAAGGACAATATTGAAATTTAAACTGGTATTGCCTTGACCGTTTATGCTATTTAGTTAAACATCTGTCACAGTCATTGTACAGTTTAAGAGAAATTACCCGTTATTGTAACTTCATTGCTGGGGGGATACATATGGATTCGGCCACTTCACGCCCCATTTTGTCAGTATACGTGGATTCTTGTTGGTATGACTGTACTGTACAGTAAGTATAGGCATTGGTCAGCAGATGTTGGTAATGGCCAGCATGCGTTGGCGATGTGAGTACATCTGAGATGGATTTAGTGTTTGATTCCCATTTATCTCCAGAACGTCCGCAATAATTAATTCTCCTATGGTCCCAAAGTGCCCCCCCCCTCCGGTTAAATACCTACTTTCCGCCATGCCGTCCCACAATGCTAAATTCACCTTAACCCTATGGTGTCCCAGGTACGCTCTAATTTTATTCCCGTTGATAGCAAATTTTTCCATGGGTCCTTAGGGAAATATTTTCGAAAGGATGGGGTTCAGTTGCTTTTGTGGTCACATGATCAACTGTTTTATAAAACTGCATCATAACTGACAATACTCCCTATCAATACCGGGTATATTTGGACTTGAGGGTCTCCGTTTATTATTATCGCTAGTTGATCCTCAGCACTAAATGATTTAATTGACCTCAGAGCCTTGGGCGGCGTCTGTCAATCCAGAATGGCAGAACAGACAACTGACCCGTAGAATCACTTGCTAGATGTGAATTATTACAAAATATCATCGTTTGACTGGCAGTGTTTGGGTGGTTCTAAAAGATTCCCTCAAATCGAATCGATGGTCTAAGTACTTCATATTTTAACATACATTTTGAACCTGTATAAATTTGACATGTTGCATCCAAATTTCATCAAATATTCACCGTAAATTTTAAATTTTAAGTCGAGTGTCAAACATTTAAAAACAACCTCACAGAAATAACCCTTTTTTAAAACTAATTGCTAATTAGTTGTTGTTGTTGTTGTTGTTGGGCTTAACGCCATTTTTCAGCACACGATAGGCTATTCATGGCGGCCAGTATTAATGGTGGAGGAAGAAACCGGGAAATCACCGGAAAGAACCACCGACCCACAAGAAGCTACTGGCAAGCTTTCTTACATATCTACATTAGCCGAATCCTAGACTCGAACACACGCAGACAGAGGTGAGATGGCAGTGATCCGTAACGGACAGCGCTTTAGACAACTCGGCCACTCGGGGCCCCTTGCTAATTAGTAGGCTGTGCATTATCCTTTCTTGAGGATTTAGGGTTGGATGGTGTCAAGGCTTTATTTGCTCAAACTATTATCGCTTCAGATTGGCCGTATCATTTGTATTTGCTTCTCTGAGACATAACATAATCTTCCTATAGCAACAGCACTGTTTCCATACGCCACAGCCTCTTTTTTGTTTTTGTTTTTGTTTTTTTTTTTAAAAAAAAAGGATAAAATACATTAACTTCATTGCGACCGCTTCCAATAGCTGGAATGGCCTTGTACAAATTATGGTTATTTCAGAAAAAAAAAGCACTCTGCAACAGACAATATTACAGCTCATCAGCAACAAGCAGTATGCTTACACGTGGTGTCTTCTATTTTCTAAAAAAAAAATACATATTAAGCTTATGTCCCTTGTTTGTGATAAGGCGTAGTCCTTGAGACTCCTGTTCTCCCTGAAACGAACTCTGTTCAACAGGTGCGTGGCAATGGTATTCTGCTGGAGCTGTAAATTTAATGTTAGATAAAAGTAGTCACTGCTATCTATATTCAGATCTATTTCATGCTTGTCATGAATACATATTATAAATTTCCTTATACATCAATGTTTCAGGCACTGACTTAATTTAGTGTTATTTGGATCAAGAGTTCAGACACAGAAAACGTATGTAGCCTTTTTTAAGTCGGTGCAAACTACAAAAAAAAAACAACTGATCCTGATATGTCCTATGATAATACGCCTGCAGATCTGGGTCTATTTTGTTTGTTATATTGACTGCTCAGAAAAACTGCACAGACCCATATCTGCCTGTGCATTATGTAACGGCAAATCTAGGTCAGTGAACTTTGCAGTTGGACTCGTCTTATAAGCGAGCATAAACGGTATGTAATGTGAGCTGTAACAACTAATTCAAATTTGTTCGATAAGGTATGCAGTTCAATTATGTGTCGCGAGAAAGACTGCCCTAAAATGACAGTTATTTGCAATTATTGTATCTTTCGTTTATCATAAAACGTAAATTCGTTTAGATTCCGTATTTCTTTGTAATAATACTTCCTCAACTACGAACAGTGTAGACTCGGATCAGCTGTTATATGAAGTTCTTTCTATGACATCAAGTGAGTAATAGGAGATAAGAGCTTTTACCACGTAAGGCGATGGCAGATTTGGGTCTACCCTGTTCACAGCTGAGCGCGTCCAATAAACTGGTAAATAAGGTCGTAAGTCATCTTATGCTAGCACTGATGACATCTTACCATATAAAGAAGCAATTATGTATGCTTTTTCCAGGAGAAGAGTAGATATTGGTGGGCTTTGTGATTTCCTTTCAAACTCAGATATTGTTTTTTTCTTTTACTTTTAGTTTTGTTCAACGAATATAATGAATATAATAGATATGGTTATTTTTGCTGATGGTGCTATATTTCAAAATCAAAATATTGCACATACACCCCACCCCTAACCCCCTTCCGGAAAACGAAATGCTCGTTTCCTTACATAATACATCCTCACTTGAGTGCAAATAGTAATCTGTGCTAAAGAAACATTTTATACTTTTTCCGTACTTAATAGTTACGATCGATCAGCTTACCTTTTCCCGTACTGATTAGTTAAAACCAGATTCAAACAGATCTCATCTTCCCGTGAGGGGGTGGTCTAAAGCGCTCTCCGTTACGGATCACTGCCATCTCACCTCTGCGTGAGTTCGAAACTCGAGTCTAAGATTCGGCGAATGTGGATATGTGAGAAAGCTTGCCAGAGCTTTTCGTGGGTCGGTGGTTCTTTCCGCGGATTTCCCGGTTTCTTGCTCCACCATTAATACTGGCCGCCATGTATAGCCTATCGTGTGCTGAAGAATGACATTAAGCCCCACAACAACAACAACAACAACAACAACATCTTCCCGTAACCGCCAGGTTTACGAGTGTCACTAAATTCTAAATACCGATTCAATAATTCAAAGGTTGTTAATACAGACTATTGTGTACATCAGAATTCTTTCTTAGTTTATGCTCTCGGGCCCACAATTATATTATGCGTGAGATTTTTTATCACGAATATATATTTGATGCAAATAAGAAAAATACTTCTTAAGTAAGATATACAAGACCTCTGAATTGGTCGACAACTCTCAACAAAACTCATAATCGTCAAAAATGGGACTATTGTGACAATGAAATTCTAACTAGTGTAATGAAATTCTTGTATTTAAAATATAGGGTATAGGAGTGAAGTAGTGATTTATGGCGTAATATGTACAAACACAGGATTCTAAAGTTTTATCAATAAAGCACGACGAAATTTCTGACAACATGAAATCACCCTAACGGTATTATAAATAACACAAGGAATGCAAGCGTGACCACAACCTTCCGTTCGATTCGAACTTCTCAAGCATCTTTTATCCCTTCAGAAACGCACAAAGACTGAAAAGCTATACATATCCATTCATAAAACAGTAACGTGCCGACGCATCACTCTCGGACGACCATTGCACGAATCCAATCCGGCGAATTAACCTTTATTTTCACCATTACGGTCACAAACCCTGGAACAATAAACCAAGTCTGTAAGTAGCCCATTTCTACCATGGGCTAAATAACGTCATCATGAAACTAATTTTACAAGATAAAATGTTTAACTTGTTTTTTTTTTATATTTCAGATTGCATCATTTAATCATTTTTGTATAAATTTCCAGAACATAAATATGTAGTTAAAGTTCTGATAGTACAAATAATGGCTGATGAGGTCATCACATTCAAATATTAGAACCTGGTATTAAAAGAGAACAGATGCTGCGCTGTGTTCGGAACGATTATTAGACCCTAACGTATATTTACTGCAGGACAGAAACTAGTAGAAATTGTCTACTTCCTGGCATGGTTCATTTTTCCAGGGTTTGTGAGAGAAGAGAAAGATAGATAATTTTTAAGTTAGAATGAAAAAAAAATGGACCTGGCAAGAGAAAGGCACATTCCCACTTCACATACAAATTCAAGTTTTGATATTACAAAGAATTTTTGACTAGTGTCCCCTTTTAAAGAAAAGGAAGTAGACAAATATTTTCCTTATTTTGAAAGAGTTGCTGGAAATTTGAAATTTACTCAATTATTGCAGTGTGTACTCTATGGAAAAGCCGGAAACATCTCTGCATCCCTGTCAGTACGACAAAGTTCTAACCATGACTTGGTTAAGGAATGCATCTTAAAGGGTCATAGGTTAATTCCTGATCCTTACCGGCAAACAATCAGGAACTATAATACAAGAAGATGGACAAGCTTATGTCGAATTTGCAAGAGAAAAATAGCAGTTATTTGAGAGATGGTGCTTAGCCAAGAAAGTTGAGCATGATTATGAAAATCTCAAACAAATTGTACTCCTTGAAGAGTTCAAGAACATTGTCCCTAGTGACATTAAGACCTATCTTGAACAGCATAAGATCGAAACCTTGGAAAATGCTGATCTTGCTGCTGAGTATTTCTTAACTCATAAAGTTCCTGTTGTAAGCAAGTCTTTTACTCAGCAGTCTACTGGTAGAAAGGTATTTCATTATAATACAACTTCTAAAACTCAGTCTGGCACGACTTTTAAAAATCAAGCTTCTGATAAGTTTGATTCAAAATCCTACGTGTATCCATTGCAAGAAGAAAGGACGCATTATTTCCAATTGCTTCAAATTGAAGTATAAGCATCAGAGTCAAGATAGACCTATCCCAAATGCTCTTATTTCTAAGAGGTCAAGGTCACGGACATGTATTGAAAGCAATACATTTGTTGGGTCTAATAAGCCCCAGTCTGATTTTAATAAGGAAAATTATGAACCATTCATGTCTAAGGGTTCTCTATCACTCTTGGGTGATTTGGTCAATCCTATCCCTATTAAAAATTTAATGGATACAGGAGCTTCTCAGAGTCTTGTATTATCAGGTACTTTGCTTTTTTTTTTCCTGAGAATTATTCTTTTAATGAGAGTGTTCTCATTCAGGGAGTAGAGTGCGGCTTTGCTAATGTTCCTCTCCATTCTGCAAATTTGTTATCAGACTTAGTTTCAGGATTGTGTCAGTCGGAATAGTGTAGAGAGGTCCCGGGTGCAGATCCCGGACGAGCAAATTTGCCAAAATCCTTTCATCAGGTCAAATTTGGTGACATGCTTGGCATTTCCAATTTTATCAATGCAGTCATCGATTCTTGATAATGGAAATGAATCTGTTTTTGTCACATTGTTCACCTTCCTATAATCAGTGTACATACGGAAAGTTTTATCTGGTTTCGGAACAAGCATACGTATTGAACTCCAGTCACTTTTACTGGGCTCAATGAAATCACTAACCAGCAAATAATTAATGTTCTTTTTTTAGCGCATTCTCATCATTCACGACAGTGAAGTTTTTTAAAATTATTTTTTTTTTTAACAAAACTGTTGTATCTGTCGTATTAATGATAGATATTACTAATATAATTATGTTTATCATCTTTTAATGACATGTTTAATGCGTATCATGGCGTATGCTAAAGCGATGACTAAACGAAATGATATGAAACATATTCGGGCAAAATTCAACTTCTGATAAATTTAGTGAAAAAGTAATGTTTGCTTGTTTTAGTTATTTACTGGCGTATATGAATTTGTTAAGTATATTGTTTTCCTTCTTAAGACTGCGAGTCACCCTATGATTTTCAGAAGCCCACTTGTTTTCTGTCTGATCCTTGCGTAAATGTCTTCACGTTTGTTCCGTGTGTTTTATGGTTACTTAGCGTCTCTGATGAATACCATCTCTCCAGTATTAGCATCCCACTCAAAGTTTCCCTGCTTATTATATCGATGGTGTAGCTTGGAAATAGTAGGTTTCAGCATCAACATTTCCTATTTTTATTAACAAACCCTCTAATGTCAGCACGATGTATCTATCAACTATAGTGTACGCTCAATCATCGCACTTTATTTACAGCTTTTAGATTACATCTTATGCAACAACAACGTAAACATAGCAAATTCATCTGCTGTAATACTGGCCATTTAATTTTTACGCGGGGGGGGGGGCGTGGCTTAATTTTGAGCAGAAATACGTTCTTGTCCTTTCTCTTAAGATAATAATTTTACCCCAAATAATACCAAGGATATAATAAGATGTTAATTTGCTTTAAAGAGAATAAAATATATTTTCATCTATTGACAGACGGAAATGAAATAAAAAGTGTCCAGAACATTTAAATTGCTGGTCCGTAATACAAATACGTCTCTGATATGTATCGCGGTAAGTTGAATTATTCAGTTATTATACTGCTCTCACATAAATATCCACACAGTGGACGGAAAATACAAGGACATACAATGGTCTACTTTTACCATTCAAACACAAACATACCTTTATACTGTCGTGCAGGACATGTAGAAAGAGAAAAGCGTAGGATATACTCTAGACCTAGTCTTCTATAAACATTCAACAGAATGGCGAGAAGAACACACACCGATTCAAGAGAATGTAGAGAAGAACAAACACACACTTATTCATCAGAATGGAGAGTATAAACATACTGAAGGATAAGCATTGACTTACTTTACAGTCCTTCCATTGTTGTAAAATCCTTAAGTCACGAGGGTTTTTATTTTTTCACTAAAACAAGGTGAACCATTATATTGCTATTTTATGCGACTGATCTGGTGTCTCAAGTTTGTTACAAATTAGACTATATGTACTATATGTAGATTTATAACACTGACAGCCTTTCTTAAGGTCGGTTAATTTTATACAAATGTGTTGTAGATTGTAAAAAAGAAAGAAAAAAAAAAAACGACCCAAGAGCTATTGAGACAAGTTAGCACATTTTAAAACGAAGTTGGAATTTTGTGTGAAGCGACGATTTCATTTGAATTTGTGTCAATTTCTGTTCAGGTTTAAAAATTTCAGAACAAAGTAGTTCGAAGTTACTCACGGTACGTAGAGTATTATTTATTTGTTAAGTAAGAAAAAATTGTCTATACAAATGCTGGGCGACTCCAATCGAGCGGAAAGAAATGATGCACTAAAGTCTGTAACGTTTTGTCGCCCTAGTGAGAGTGCATTGACCTTTACATTGACTTCTATATACGTATACATAGGATAGGGTCAGTTCAGTTTATTACAACACATAGACCAGAGAGAGAGAGAGAGAGAGAGAGAGAGAGAGAGAGAGAGAGAGAGAGAGAGAGAGAGAGAGAGAGAGAGAGAGAGAGAGAGAGAGAGAGAGAGAGAGAGAGAGAGAGAGAGAGAGAGAGAGAGAGAGAGAGAGAGAGAGAGAGAGAGAGAGATTTAACAATTTTTCATTGTAGCATGATCCACCAGTCACAGAGGCAGCTGAGAGAGAGAGAGAGAGAGAGAGAGAGAGAGAGAGAGAGAGAGAGAGAGAGAGAGAGAGAGAGAGATATTTAACAATTTTTCATTGTAGCATGATCCACCAGTCACAGAGGCAGCTGAGAGAGAGAGAGAGAGAGAGAGAGAGAGAGAGAGAGAGAGAGAGAGAGAGAGAGAGAGAGAGAGAGAGAGAGAGAGAGAGAGAGATTTAACAATTTTTCATTGTAGCATGATCCACCAGTCACAGAGGCAGCTGTTTGTAACATTTTTATAAATCTTTGGTATGATTCGAGCCGGAAATCAAACTCACGACCTCTCGCATCCGGGGCGGACGCTCTAACCACTAGGCCACCAGAACAGATAGAATGAATGTAAGAGACAGATATATCTGTTAGTGCTTGAAAACAGTAGAATGCAGAGTTCTTGGAAGCAGAACATTGTTTATAGAGTGTTTGTGCTTATTGAGAATATATTTTGTAACTTACTATCACTATAACTACACAAACGGTCCTCTTGGAAAATATATGTAACCCAAATGATTGCCTGATTTCTTAAACACTAATTCGCTCTAGTATAAACTGTGTGTGTGCGTGTGTTTATGTGTGTGTGTGTGTGTGTGTGTGTGTGTGTGTGTGTGTGTTTCATCCTACAAAACAAATGACATACCGATACTAACGTTTTTAATATAGATTTATTAAACATGACCACATCGAATTTTAAAATATAAAATCCACACATATCCTCAAATAATGAAGAGTGATTGGTTTTAAATGGATGAGTAAATATGCATGTCTATATTAGTGTATGTTGGTATATGTGAGTATGCAATTGTACCCTATTCACTTCTTTCTCTCAATGCATGATAGTATGGAAGTTTGAAGAAAATCAACACGTTGACCTTCTGCATCTGTCCACTTCTATGATCTCAACTATGGTCGAACAGATCAGCATGATGCTTTACATGCCTGGTATCAAACATACTCTTCAAACTTTTCTGATTTTCAAAACGAAGTGTCAAAGTATTGGCGGTCTAATATCGACATTCGGTGACGATGTTGTGAAAACGTTTGGTTATTTCTTGAGCACGGAGGTATCGATCCTTTGAAGGAAAGCTTCTACTATTGCCAAATCACCTACCACCGACAAACTTGTACCAGGCCTTGTTGCATCACCATTGCTACTACAACTGATATTTCATTTCCATTATGTTATACGTGTGGTGAAACATCTAATCAACACCAACTTGTCGCCACGATGTCCAAGAATGCGCCTTGTCTGGAATGTAGTTGAATGTCGAATTGTTTCATACTCGATCGTAGATACCATCTGATAAAAGTTTACGAAATTTGGCATTTCACTACCACAGAACAATACAACATGACCGTGGACGATAACTCCAGTCGATGCATTTTTAAGACCATGTCGATGAAATTCTGAATCGAAACAAGAAGCAAGCAGCTGTCCTTCCTGGTGCCAGAAGGAAAAGATCAATATAAACAGTGCTGTCGATATAATTTGGAGCACGTGGAATAGACCAAAGTCATGTCGAGTTGTTTGTGAGAAAAATTAGCCAACATATGATGTTACCTGAGAAGGTATACATGTGGACACAAGCCAATACTAACATCGAGAATAAAGGAAAATGTATCAGACTCGCGAAATCATGCAAATATTTGATATTCGTGAATTACTAAGAGTCCATGAAACTGGTTCTCAAGATGAGTTTGCCAAAGTCATCATGGCTGCTTATGTGACAGCCAGTGCTCGTTTAAAAATGTTTTCGGTGTTGGAACCTTTTGGAGACCATGTCCGTTCGTCTGAGACAGATAGCTGCATGTACAGCAATCGTCCTGAAAGATATCACCTCCACTTTGAAGAAGAATGCTTAGCGGTATGAACATTCTGGGGTCTTTTTTTTTAGTTTTGCATGTGGTGAACCTAAATATTGTCATTACCAATACAAAGATAACAAAGTATGACTTCTTACCAAATGCAGAGATACAGGACTGACCTTTAACTGCCATTCCAGTTATTAAAAGGTGAACGCTTATTTATTGAAAAAAGCCTTAAAGTCACGTCAGGATCAAGGCTAACGTGTTAACAATGGTCGACCATTACAAAATTATTTGCTTTTCAGATTTATGTTGTTGGGGATGGGGTGGGAGTTTACACTTGGAGAAAGTGCACCAGAGTCTCGACAAAAAACGAGTGTGACTTCCGATCAAAACACGGTACCATGTTGCTACCGCTCTTGTGCACAATTAAGTTCAGTGTACAAAGATGCTCACGGAGAATGGGAATTCCAAAAGAAACCATGGAAGGGTCCCATTAATTAAATACTATGTGAAATATTTGCAAAACATGGTGTAGCAATTAGTAGCCTAGTGAACTTTCACTTCTTATCCTAGTATATAAGTACATGGAGCGTACAATTTTATTCAGTTTTATTACTTACATTGTTAATCAGTCTTCATGCTATTTATTGGTGTGTTTAGATATTATTTGAGAGGAAACATTTGTTTAGATTATTCATTGCAGTTGCTATGTATGTGCCTAATGGACTAAACTATTATTCTATGATCATTGTGGATTATTCAAAGGAGTTCTGAGCAATGTCATGTTGATACATCAAGACTGTTGGCTGACAAGTGCATTGGAGGATCTGACATTTATTCAGGAAATTAGATTCTTTTAGACTTGAATGGAATGTGATATTATTAATTTTTTTTCTCCATAATATTGTAAGTCCCTTTTACATTTGTTTTTTATCTTTGATAAGTAAACTCAATAATTGTTATGTTTTACAAAAAGTATTTTTTTTCTCTTTGTTACTTAGTTTATAGCCAGAGTTGTAACAGTATGGCACAGGTTCATTCCCCAAAGTTAAATTAAGTCTCAAGTAAAGCTGCACCTTGAGACAAGAGTGATGCCATACCCTGTAACAATCGTGATGTAGGACTACATCGCCTTTACATATCAAAAGATGTCCATGATGTGCACATCTATACATGTCATCGACATGTCATCAACATCGACATAACTGACATGCCATTCATTATACTTCAAGCTCAAGTAGAATAACAAATCAGCAATTCAAAGAAAAACACTTAGCTTTTTCTGGCTATCGGTCAGTTTCAGACGTTCAAAGGGTAATAGCCCAAATATCTGCTGGGACCCACTCCTGAATATTTAGCGACAACATAATTTATCTATTGGGGGAAAGGAGAAAGTATATAGTATTTAGTTATAGAGTGAAGCTTTACGAATTAGAGTATAAAAATACAATTCACTTAAACCTACCAAACAGTATCCGGTCTGTCACTACCTTCCCTCATCAATCTAGTATATTATCCAGTTTAGAAGACAAGAGGATTCAGAGATAACGTTGGAGCTGTGAGAAAGCGTTTTCAGAGAGTTTGTACAGATTAAAGTGGAAGGCATGTAACAATTAAATCCTTTATAACATAAAGTGAATAACCATGGTTATTTGAATGCTATAACACGCATAATTGAAGAAGGCTCCAGCATGGTCAGAAAGAGCGGTCATGTGCCAACATGTGATACAACTTTTCCGTAAACATGTTATAAATTTTTCCATGCTATGGCTAGTGTTGCATCCAGTTTCGTGGGCAGAAGTCAATGGAAAGATTCAAAGCTTAGATGATTATCAAATGCTTTAAAAAGACATGATCTTACAGAACGATATGATTCCTTTGAATTAGTGACGACATGACTGAAAATGATTTAAAATCAGTTTCCAGTACAAGGGCATGATTGAACGTTTTGGAGGAAAACTCATTTTGTTAAAAGTCATTATTTATATATAAGTTGTGTTTGTTTGCCTTTTCATCTTGATTATAAGTTATGTATAATTGTATTTTGCAATTGACCTTGTCCAAAATCAAATTCACCGTCTTCCTGACAAGAGACACTGATGTTTTGATTTTGTAAACAAATAATACATGATGAATATTTTCCTAGATCTGTAGGTTCAATATTTTGATCATTATCTAGGTCTGAGTCAAGGACATGATGCTGACCACATTCTTTATCTTACTTTTAGTAAAAGATTTTATTTGTCTACATCTTAGAAATGAAATTGGGACCTACATCCTGGTTCATCTTTTGTGTCTTTTCATATACTCTTTTTACTTAAAAAAAATTCCTGTTATAACATTTGAAGCGGAAATCACTTGGATTGTTGTGTTCAATTTTTGACTTGGTATGAATTATTTATTCAAATTGCTATTCACTGGAAGTACAAAGTGCTCTTCAATAATATTCCTGATTACAAACATTAACTTAGAATTATAGTGAATTCAAACAAGGACTTGTTTTTTTAATGTGATTCATCAAAATACTTTTGGCGAATCTCCACGTCACATGCTACTGAATACACATCAACACATTCAGTGTTTGATTTTATTTAGTACAACAATGGAATGTATTTAGAACTTGATTCATTCGGATTGGTGCCGGAACTTTTTGGACTATTTTGGAGCCCATTTGCAATAAAGCACGTTCTTTTTAAATTTTCACTTTGTACTCTTGGGAAAGAAATTATTTGTTGAATTTTACAAAATTTGTGGTTATTTGTCACTCTTTTCTATTATTAATTTAAGATCATAGAGTCGTAATAAATGTATTGTGATTAGTGTTGATTAATACTTATGAACTCATGGGCAAAGAAGAAACTGCGCTTTGTTTGCTTTTCATACTTACTGCAAACGTGTTTATCTAGTTGTATACCTGGATATTGATCACTAGAGGTCGTCATACGTACCCACAAACATTTGTGGCTAGTTGGATAAATAAAGGCTGATCACGTCGCACTTACCAACAAACGTATGAGACTAGTTGGATACATGGAGAATGATCACTAGACGTCTTCTTACCAACAAGCGCATGTAGCTAGTTGTATACATGGAGACTGATCACTAGAAGTCTTCATATTTATCAACAAACGTATGTAGCTAGTTGTATACATGGAGACTGATCACTAGAAGTCTTCATATTTACCAATAAACTTATGTAGCTAGTTGTATACATGGAGACTGATCACTACAAAAGTCTTTATACTTACTAGTAAAGGTACATAGCTAGTATGATACATGGAGATTGCTCTCTAGAAGTCGTCACACTTACCAACAAATGTATGTGGCTAGTTGGACTTATTGAGACGGCTCACTAAAAAAGTCTTCATACTTACCAACAAATGTATGAGACTAGTTGGATACTTGAGAATAATCACTAAATAGTCTTAGAATTTAAAGTGGCTGACTATGTGCAATACGAATGTAACTGATTTTAAGAAACTAAACATCAACATTTTTATTATTTCAATAGCTCAGGTATAACACAAAAAAAATTAAATGTATCAAGTGTATGTTGATCATGTCAGAAGTGTTCAAACTTCACTAGAGTTAGGGCTCTGTTCTCCATTCTCAAAATGATAGATGAAAGGTCAGATCGTCGAAGTTGCAACGTACTATATCTTCGCAATCCCTTCACCATGTTAACGTTTTGACCAAGTGATTCAATTAAAAGTGAATTTCCCAAACGCGTGATCAAACACAACCGGCGTTTTATCGATCGACCTACACAATGTAATGTGTTTTTGCACAAAATGAAAAAAGTTTTAATGTTACTAAAAATTTAAGGATAATCCATTCTGTTTGTAGAGATGATTCCTCGCGAAGACGATAAGTTCATACCTGATTTTGGTCAAAGTGTCTCGTCATCTTCGATGACATTTATTGAAAAGACGAGGAAGAAATGAAACTTTGGTTTACGCAAAAAGGATATCATTGTAACACTATTATTACTTACATTACTTAAAATTTATTTCAACAATCAGCTTCGTATGATTGTTTAAGAGTTAGAAGACAAATCTCAAGTGCAGACCTAGGTTAAGCTTCTAGGAACACCGTGACTGAATTGTACGTTGTGAGAGGTCAAGCTAAAAAAGTGTTACGATTGTGTATTTGGAGAGCAAGTCAGTTATTACAATGCACAGTCTTTGTCATGCACATTTTTCCTTAGAAATAATAAAGTAGCTTCGACACCATTGGCCAACTCAAAACAACAATAACAACAAAACAACAACAAATTTGAAACCAGGTGAAAGTTGATTTCTAGGAGTGAGGTTATTAGTTCGATTCTACAACCGGATCCAGCCAAGGTTAAACCATACCCAATTACCCAAATCAAAAAGACAGACAAACAAAAAGAAGAGAGTGACAATGAGTTCACACTCAGTAACAACTTAATAAAGAAGACGAAGTAAACTTAAAATTCAACTGTTTCAAGAAAGAGAGTCTGTGGGGCTCGAATGCAGTTACTCATGACAACTTCCATTTGTGGCTACCTCACTTTCCTCTTATCTTCCCCATGCCCTTTCTCAATGATGATACCAGCCTGATTGAATAGAAATGTTTTTCCACCTAACAAAAAATAGAAACCCATCTCCAAATGGACTTTATCTTCTTCTATCTGTGTCTTCTTCAGATGATGATGTAACCAAGAGCGAGGCATTTTCATAAGAAAAAGTGCTAGACATAACAGGAATGTTACAAAGTTTACTTGCATTATTTAATCCATTAAGAAGGCGTCATCCCCAAAGTCGAGTCGGTCGAAAGTCTGATAGTTACAAGAGATTTATTCTAGTATAAAAGAAAATGTTTTGGACAAGACTCACTTCAGTTTCTCTTAATAATATCACTTCCTCTCAAGGTCCACACGATCGTCTACGTCCGAGATGTCGTCACAAAAGAGAAAACAAGTTATTCCTTCTCGTTTAAATAAACACTGATGAGTTGTTAGCACTTATCAAACTTAATGTCTTGATGCAAAAACATAATGTAAAAAGCAATTACAGAAAAATCGTGGATACTGTCCATGAATGTTGTTTGAGTACATTGAAAAGAATAGTTTTGACAAAAATATAGAAACAGTTATTACGATGATATTGTCACGTTCTTCGACAAAAGTGAAAAATAAAATTCCAGTCGGTCCAAATAAAAATTGTTTATTCATCAAAGAGGTTTTCGTCCCATGCTAATAGGTCCATTAATCATTTGCTAGGATCGATTGTTGGAACTCTTTTAGGTGATGGATCTTATGAATGGTCTATTAACTTTAGTACCAAACAAACGATGGATGGAATGCCACCGTTTGTATGAACAATGGATGCAACTTACATCCGAATCATAATCTACAGAGATGTCATTCTTAAAACAAGAGTTACACTCATTGCTGGATAGTACAGGTTTGTCAGGAACTGAAAAATCACAAAGGTATGAACCTTTATATTCAACGTCTTCATTATTTCACAAAAAGGAATTAGACACGACTACTAAACCTATAATAAGAGGTTTTGAGAATGTCATGAAAATCGAAGAAAGAAAACCATTATCTTCAACAGCTCTAAAGAGAATAACGTACGCGTACACAACCAAAAGAATAGAATAGAAAGAAAAAAAGAATTATAAGAATTTCAACCCCCCACCTTCCATCATAAATTCAGTATGGTAGCACTGTTGACACCATCCATTAATCTGAGTCGAGAAGAAATAAACGCCTGGTCCAAATGACGACGTCAACACATTCTTCAGCAGAAGAAAACAAACAAGGAAGGCAGAAGTGAAAATGAGATCAAGAAAAATGTGTCAAAAGAACTGGTGTGGAAACTTCCTACTCTAATTGTTCATTAGACACATCATGCATCACAATCCAAAATACCACATGAACCTAACAACATTGTACATTCGGTGATTTATCGAGCAGCAAAACATGGACAAACTTTTTCAAGCATTTACTGCAATCTTGCACACGCATATGACTACAAAGAATTTTTAACAAAATGTGTAGCCAAAACCAAACCAAATGTCTACTGTTGCAAGAACAATCGATGTACACAACATAAATACCACTGAAAGAAAATTTTAAAGCAGTCAAACTATAGATGCCGGAATCATTTATCAATCATCTGATTTAGTAGATGTCCTTAAATTAGCTTTGTACAATTGATGTTAAAATTATTTGTTTCGTGTCACTGATGTAATTTTAAAATCGGATTGGGTGCTTCCTTTGAGATCTAAGATAGTTCAAAGTTAGTATGAGAATTTAAAATTGTCTTGAAACAAAGTGGCAGGTATCCTGTGATAGATAAAGGTCAAAGTTCCTGATTTTCTTAAGAATCATTTCAAACATAATTAAAAAGCCTCACACTAAAGCTAGTGTCATGGATCGTTTTGATATATCCTTGAAAGAACTTAAGTGTAAATATTTTGCACATCAATATGCATTCAACCACGCCTGATCAAAGCTTGTAACACCATCTGCTCTAAAATAAAGGACGCCTAAAATAAAGATTAACAGATTGTTTGGAACGTAAGAGACAAGAAAAGAAAGAAACACGCAGATTGGGGTTCCACTGCCAACACAAAACACTTTTAAGAATGGCTATTTACCGAACTGTTTAGTGACCCAGTACAAGTGCATGGACGTGACCCATTTGTCTAGACATTATAAGATATGAACTAAGTGTTAGAAGGAACTTTACACTTGCACTAGTTTCAATGAGTGACCCAGAAATATCACAAAGTCTGATATCGAAAGCCTCATTGATCTAAGAACATATAAGGTGTGGGGAAAAAAATCAGTTAGTCAACCTCTGTTGGAAAGGATATCTCCCCGCAACCCCGTTTTCAGTTCTTGGATGGCAACTTTACAAGTCTTTGACTTTAGAAGAATTGGAAGTCATAAACATGAAATTAAACACTGCACCCCCTTTTTGAGTTCACTCTTAAATGAGCTCCAAAAACAATTTAAACAACAACAATGTAGGTGGTGAATAACATGAAACTAAAAATCAAATTATTTTCTGTCCGATTCTCGTGGCGTAATGCACAATTAGAGCCGATATTAGAAACTTGAGTTTTCAACAAAGAAATAAACAACTGTGAATGATTGCTCAGTAGTTTTATTGACTATCTTTTTCTGGTTCACTTGTCAAAATATACCAACAGTAGTATAAACGGTAGCCATACTAACTCCAGTCACAGCAACCCTTTGGAAACCCATCCTCTGACATCAAGTAACTCCATGTAGACATGACCATTAAACTATGAATAATCAATTTTAATAAACATTACCTTGCTATAGTTCTATATATGTTTCCCAACAATAAATTATATTGTTTCACAGTCAAATTACATCAGTTTATACAAATGGACCACGATTTTCATTGGGATGTGGCTTTGGTAGAAATCATTAATCCGCTCAAGTTTGGAATATTATCAAGTATCAAACAACTCATTCGTAGAAATACTCAACGAACAAGTCCAAGAAAACTTGGACAAAAATATCCCTGTCTTTCATTAAACAATAAAACCCAGCGTCACATAATCCCCGGGTGAATAATCTATAACCAGATGATTTCTTCAGGCTATTATTCTACTGTTTGGTACATAGGGTTGAAATGATTTCAGCTCTTTTCAGTAATCAGTTTGCTAAAGAAAACCCACTGAAGTGTGCTAATTTACTATCATTAATCATTTTCATTGTCTCAAATTCCATTTTTCCAATCATGAAATGTTTCTTTTATCACCGGTTTTCCCAATCAGTTTGCTCTTCTGGGTAGATACAGATCTCGCTCCAACCAAGGTCAATAGAAACAACCGATTCTTCAATTTTTTTAAAAATAAAATTCCTGACGAATTGAATGATGAGCTAAAAATGACCTTTGTATACTCTGATGTCTTCTAGTACAACACTGAAACACTGTCACTTGCTTGCTGAGAGTGGATTCTTCCATTGCTTCTTACTATGTGACCAGAAACATGTTGGATAAAATAATATACTTTTTGAAGAAAAAGTTATATTTTCGAAACTGATTTGCACCTGAAGTGTCACCAATTTATCCAGTGTAGTAGTACCGCGTTTAAAGAGGGCATGTTTTGGGATATGTGTTGAAGGCGGCCTTTCATGCGGTAAAATGAACCCAAAATTACATCGATCTCAAGAAATGCTACTTGTACCTGACTGTTAAAGTACTCAAAATGGATAATACGAACCCAGGTGTGGTACCAGAGTATCTCCCATCAACAATTTCATATATTCATTATTCTGCAAGAAGGACTTGTACAAAAAAATATTTGAAAACTTATATATATATATATATATATATATATATATATATATATATATATATATATATATATATATATATATATATATATATATTATGACTTTAAAGAGGGTAACTCAATTAACTAAGAACTAATCTACCTTGAGGCCCTCATTCAAAGGAATTTATTTATTTTTGCTGCATCTCTGAAGCCATTGTATATACTGGGTTTGGAAAGAGGAAATAGAGTGGGCATTTCTAATCTCAATATGGAATATTATTCCAGAGCAAAGTTCCAGAGTATTGGAAACTTTTTTTTAAATAATTCCTTATTTGGTTTGGAAATTTTGTAATGTTTGGTAGACATTGATCGCAGGTGGGGAGTATTTCCAGGTAGCCTATACTTGAATAGTGATTGTAAATATTCAGGAGCATTATTATTTGCTATCCTGTACATTAATTTGGCTTTTCTTAAACAGATTTGGTCTTTAACAGGTAGTATTTTTTAATTTACCAACTAAATTTTCCTTGCTTTCTTTCTGGATTGATATTAACTCAAAAGCTCATTTTTTGGAGATGTGCCAGCTTTGCTAAGTTTATATCATTTGAATTACCCCATACTGTATTACAGTAGTCTAAATAGGGTTGCATGTAACTGTTATAAAATAGTTTTCTGTGCTTTTCCGGAAGAAACTGTCTTATCCTACTGAGAAGCCATAAACTTGAATTGACTTTTTTACTGATATGTTTGATATGTTCAGTCCATGATAGGTTATTATCTACCAAAACACCAAGTAGACTATCGTGACAGACCATTTGCAATCTTTTATCCTTCCATGTCATAGTTCATCGCTATAAAGTTTTGTTCTTTTTTTCCGTGTTGAGATAAGTAATATTTTAGTTTTACCAGTATTAACCACCATGCCATTGCATGTGCACCAGTATTCTAGTTTGTTTAAGGCATTCTTTAAAGAAATTTTGAGTTCTTGCTTTGTGTTTTGGATGTCTGACAATGTTGTGTCATCTGCATAGAGATCTGTAGATGATACTGAGTCCTTTAGTACAAGTGGTAGGTCATTAATAAATAAAATAAACAGTAATGGACCCAGAATTGAGCCTTGTGGTACTCCACATCTAATTGTTTCAGGTTCAGACAGAACATTATTAATATAAACATGTTGTGTTCTCTCACTTAAGTATGAAGTAAACCATCTAACTGTGCTTTCATCACATTGGTAGATTTTCAGTTTCTTCAAAAGGATTTCATGATCTACCATGTCAAAAGTTTTTCTGAAATCTACAAATACAGAACCTATTATTCTACCTTGATCAAGTGCTTGAAGCCATTTATCAGTTAGGGAGATCAAGGCAGTCTCACATGAGTGTTTCTGTCTAAAGCCTGATTGATTAGGGTATAACAGAAAGTGTTTGGTTAAATATGATATGAATGAATCATGGACATGCTTTTCAATCAATTTTGACAAGTTTGGTAGTATTGAGATTGGCCAGTAGTTATCAGCATCATCCTTAGGACCAGATTTGTGAATAGGAGTTACTTTTGCAGTTTTCCATATTTTGGGAACAGATGAGGATGCAATACTTAAATTGATTATGAATGTTATGCTATCTACAATAGCAGAGGCAGAAGATTTAATGAGGCATGGACCAATCTGATCAAGTCCTGTAGCTTTCTTAGTATCAAGTTCACTGAAATATTTCTTAACAAAGTTTTTTGAGACTGGTGGGATGGAGAAACATACCTCCTTAGAGATTTTGCTGCTGCAGAACTTTTTCAGTTCAATAAAGTTGTTTTCAATCACTGGTTCTTTTAACTTTGTGGTAATGTTGGTGAAAAAAATCATTGGAAACATTTGCAATGTCATTGTCATCAGTGACTATGGTGTCATTTACTAGAAGTGAGTGAATTTTATTTATCTGATCTTTGTGTGTTCCTCCAGTGAGTTCATTGAAGACTTTCCAAATACAGTTTTTGTTTCTCTTTTTGTTTTCAAGCAATGATTGATAATAATTTTGTTTAGCTTTTTTGATCATATTTGTTATTTTGTTTCTCCATACTTTATATTGTGCATAGTTTCCCATAGCCTTAAATTGGTCTCTTGTTTTCATAGCATCAAGGATTTCAGTTGTATGCCAATTAGGTTGGATTTCATTCTTTACTCGCTGTACTTTCAGTGGTGCATGCTTAGAGACTACATCCATAAATAAGTCAGTCCACACCCTCAGAGTTTCATCTATGTCATTTAAATTTTGGATCATCTTCCATGGAGCTTTATATAGGTCTTTGAGAAATTGTTTTTCATTAAAATTTTTGAATGATCTGTAAGTGATAGTTTTGTGTGCATTTTTCTTATTTCTCTTACATTTAACCTTCCTTGTCAAAAAAGTAGGATAGTGGTCACTAGGACCAACTTTTGGTATGTTAACACAAGTTACATTGTCTGGTAGGTTGGTATAAATGTGATCAATAAGAGTGCTTGATTTTTGTTACTCTAGTGGGGTCATTTACCATCTGTACTAGGCCTAATGATTCAATAAATTATGTCCAGTTCTTCCTTATTTGAGTATTGAGAAGGTCCTTATTTATATCACCAAGTATATATGTTTCTTTATCGGAGTACTAGACAAAGACCGAAAAATCACGTGACACAACTTGTCGCTTCTTTACGAAGAAAGAATTTTGTCCGCTCAACAAATGTGTCGTCTGCATAATTAAATCGCATATAGTTAGCAACATCGGAATAACTCATTACCAAACATTAACATGTCATCACGTAAACGAAGATGATTATTTCAGAAAATGTCGGTTATTATAGTCTACGATATCTGGTGAGGTGGGGAGGGGAACTGGTCAAACAAATTTAGGTAGAAAAGACTTGAATAAAACAATTTTATGTTGAAAAGACTCGAAAAAAATAACATCGTAACCGATAAGTTATTTAGCAGCAGTGGGAAAAGGGAGCAAATGGAAAGAGAATTGTGCATGTACCAAGATTCAAATGACGTTTTTGAATGGTTCTGCAATGTGCATGACAACTCCCGCTCGCATATCACGCTTACGCCAAGAATAAGAACTATTAATGCATATTCAGTTGAAATAAGTAAACTATTATAGCACTAGAACCATTCAATATTTAATGTTGCTTTTAAACGAAGATATTAAATGCTTTGAAAAATGAAGCTTTCTTACTACGTACATATACTTCTCACAAAAAATTTAGTCCCCCTCTGGAAAGGCCACCCGCCTTATAAGGCTACTTTCCCAGTGCAGAAGGGGTGGCCGTATAAGAGGGGGACTACTGTACTCTCAATTTCTTGTGACTCCAAGTCAAGTTACCTTTCTGCATTTACCTCTTCCCTAATGTATACAACAAGACCTCCACCTGCTGTCTCTCAGTCCCTGCGTAATGGTTTATTGTAGCCTTGACAATGAAATAGATCATCATTGTGGTTAGCATTTAGTTTGGTTTCAGTGAGTCCTAACACAGCTATATTATTTTCCTTGGAAGATAACATTAACTTAATTTGGTCTATTTTTCCCACTATACCCTGTACATTTAAGTGACCTACGTTAAAACCTTTTGCATTTAGTTTCATATCAATTATATGTCATGCAATGTGTTACCCCCGTAGATTGTTTCCATATTACTTTTATCATTTTTACATTCAATTTCCATACTTAAATGTTCATATATATTAACATCTTTAAAGTCACATACAGACCCTGAAAATCCATTGACATTTACATTTACAACAGTGTCCAATGGATATTTAGAGTCAAGAGTCTCTCTAGGTAAATTTTGATTTGTTATGGATGAAGCATTGGCATTCTCCTCTTTGCCAACTTCCTAGTATTATAATACGTTGATTGACAGAGTCTTTGTTTGTGTCCAAATTTATGACATCTGAAGCACTCAATCTGTTTGCCATGATGGCATACTGATGTCATATGCCCAGTTTCCCCACAGTAGATGCAGTATTATAGTGTCTTAAAATAGTGGCATACATGTTGATATTTCTCAGTAGTTGAGAGGTTCCTTTTCTGCTTAAATGAATTTTGTCTCTGTGGTAGAGACTTAGGTTGATATCCTGTTTCTGAAGAAAGATTTACATTTCCTTTTGGCTGGTTTTGGGATTGTCTGTGTCTGAGCATCTGACATTGTTTTTATTTGGGAGTCTGTCTGAATTGCTGTTTCACATGAAGTTACTTGTTCATTAATCCTCCCCTGTGATGACTTAATAGCATGTAACTGTAGCTTTAAGTCTTTAATTTGGGCCTCCAAATTCCTAATTGCTTTTTGATGTACACACATGGAGAAATCTGTATGGTTTAAACCATCACTGCAATGGTCATAATAATTTATGGAGGGTGTCATTGCCTGACCCTCTGGGGGTGTGTGTGTTAATTTTATTGCCTGAGTCATAAAGGTCAGAGACTTTAGAAGTTTCATGTTTGGAATTACATCTACCTACTGGTGTAGATGTCAGCATATAACTGCCTTTAACATGGGTATTTTCATCCTGTCTACATTTACTGATAATATAGTCTAACCATCTGAAACAGTTCAGCCCTTGTATGTGTAAGACAGATGTTGTTTATACAGTGTAGCTATCACAGTGTTTTCCTCTTGTATTCTGTATATAATACCATTTTGAACACTTGCACTGCATGAAGTCATGCAAAGTTCTGAATCCAGAATATGTTTTACAAACTCAAACTTTTGTGGATCTATATGCACAGTGATACTGTACTTATTATGTTTGACCATCAGGAATTCTGGATACATATCAGCCATATTGGATAATTCCAGATCACCACCTGCACCATTGTTTTCATTTTCACTCTGTACATCACTTTCTTGCATGGGATTATCTGTGTTGATCTATCTTCAAATATATCAGACATATGAAAGCCAGAAAGATGCAGAAAATGTTGAACTGAGTGTGCTGAGAAAGGAACCTACAAGGCTGGTATTTAAATATGTTTCCATGCTTCTGATTTTTTTCCTTTCTCATCTTGTTCATAACAGTGATAGAAAGTATCATATGGAATCCTTATATATGACTAGCACATATCCGAAAACAAAAACCAAAAAGAAAACATTCTGCCTACCCTAATTTTAAAACCAGTGCAACAGGAAACACATGGAGGGGAGCGGGCTAACAAAGACAGCAATCTTTAGTCCCCAGAAGCTACTTTATTTCTCTTAATGCTAAACATGCATGAACGTTGGTCAGGGAATTTACTTTAGAACAGATTATCATGCAAAAAATAAATTTTCTTTAGGTCACAATGACACAGACATTTGTTCATTTGACCCCAAGATCAGTAGGCCTCTTCCATACTTGAAAAGAAGCCTTCTAAAAATTTGGGACCAGGAACTAAAGTTCTTATGTAAATGCATGCCCCCCCCCCTTCATTTACTCAAAGTGACCATGACATTTTATTTTTTGGCCCCAAAAATCAAGAGGTATCTTTTTTTCCACAAACTTAAGGTACATGGCTGACAGTTATATGTAGCAACTATTCTTCTTTTGTCAGTCATAATTACCTTGATCTTTAAGTGCAAGTCAACTATAAAAATTGATGTCTTTGATCTAAAGTAATTGTTCAGAAATGCTTTTCTTCCTTCAATCACAGTGACTTTGACCTTTTGGCCCCTAAATCAAAAAGATTCTTCCTTAGTCCAAGTTCAAGCTGTCCCTTCAATCACAGTGACCTTGACCTTTTGGCCCCTAACTCAAAAAGATTCTTCCTTAGTCCAAGTTCAAGCTGTCCCTTCAATCACAGTGACCTTGACCTTTTGGCCCCTAACTCAAAAAGATTCTTCCTTAGTCCAAGTTCAAGCTGTCAACAAAGTTTCACCCTTGTATGCAATATAGAATTAATGTCATTGTGAAGAAGATAGTAGTCTTCATTCACAGTGGTCTTCAACATTGACTCAAAATTTAAGTTCTTCCTTATCCCAAATGTATGCCATCCATAATGTTTAGTAACTGCATTTAATAGAAAATTTATGTTATTATGCATAAGCCATTTTCTTCTTTCAGTAGTGACATTGTCCTTTGACCCTAAAATTTATGGGGTTTTTGTTCCCCATGTGGATGTCATCCATGAACTTTGGTAATTGTAGAACTCATGCCACTGTGCAGAAAATTGAAAACTGGCAACAGACTGATTGATAGGCAACATCAATATGCTCCCTTCTATGATGCGTGTACACGGCATGTGGAATTCAATGAACTTTTTTACACACGAATGTGGATAACAAGATATTTTCACCTAAAGAAATAGATCTTAAACCATTATGGTCAAATTATCAGTGGTATATCCTTACATAACCTCTATTACCATAACTGAAAAAAAGAGAAACTGTTGTGTTTTATGTATAATTGTTTTATTATTGTAATAGAAAGCACTATCACCTTGGATTAGCTTAACTTCATGCAATACGATGTTAAATAATCATCTTATGCCTCCAAAAATACACAATGGCTAACAGACAAAATTGATCTGTATAAAAAAAAAATGAGAAAATGTTTTCATTTCATTCTTATAAAATACAGAAAATGACTCAGCATTGAATGAATAAATTTAAATACATGTATGATCCATGGCTAATTTACATACATGCATGATTCATGGCTGACTTAAATACATGCATGATCCATGGCTAATTTGCTTTTTCTTGTGTTTACAGCAAAGAACACAAGTATCTTATTTAGTGCCAAGGCAATCTGACTGAGCAGAGTGCCTTACCCAAGAGTTGATCTGATGGTAGGAATCAAACCAGAACCCTTTCAGTCACATGTCCAGCATGCCAATCACTGGAACACCATGGGTCTTCCATTTTAAAACTGTCATGGGGTTATCTACATATGTCACAAAGTTACAAATCATAAATTCTGACATTCATGTTATTCAAGCTCAATGAAAGTGAACTGTGAAATAGCTGTTTTCTACCAGGCAAAGTAATTAGACTATATGTAACAGTGTCTTTTAAAACAGCAGATATATCTACCCTACTCATCAAATGCAAACTGTGACTCGCTGGCAACATGTGGCTACTTCAGACTGATATAACCTGCAAAATATATTCTAACTTATAGGCAGGTCAAAGTGAAATTGTCTTTTAAAGCCCTAAAAATGGTCGATTGACTTAAAAATGAGTATATATGTTAAGTTCAATGTTCCGATGGGTATGCTCAGTTTCATGGCCACAAGGTTCTATTTTTAGGAATAATGGCCATAGTTCATGGCTTATCATCAAGTGCATAAATATGAAATGATTTTATGCACTGAGCTTTCTCTCAAATCTGGTTAGTTTCTGGTTTCTGTTAGAGTGCAATTTAAGAACAAGTCATATGCCTTTTGATGTTATGGCCAAATTACCTACAAATCAAACAGAATGTGATATTTGATCAATTACATTTACCAGTGGAAATAACCCTATCATATCTTGGTGTACTTTCAATTATGCATAATCTCTGAACCAATGGAAAAACAAAGCAATTTCTGAACTATACATTTGTGTGTTAGCATTTACCACAGAAAAACATCCAAACAAAATGATGATTACAGAAATTGATAAAATGTGAACAAAGCAATGTAAAATACATAACATTTGCAGTATTCTGTGTAAATTTAACCAGAAATGCCCGAAATGACAAAATGAGAGGTTTTTCTAATTTTTCATGATCATCATGTTGTACACTTAATAACAAGGGGTAACATGGTAGGTAACATTTAATCCAATCTGAAATTAGGCATCATCTCAGGTAACTGATACAGGAATATCCTTGTGCACAATTAGCTACATTCTTTTTGCTAAATCAGATACTTGGAAGCATATTCAATCTGTATCCATATTTTCCTGTTCTAATTCTTAATACCTGTTCTTGTATGAATTACATAACTCTTTTGAGCATACATGTCTCCAAAAAAAATTTCTTAAATTTTTAAATATTGGCATAAGTATATTCTTTTTATTTATTTATAACTTCATTTAGTGTTTACAAAAAACAAAAACAGAGTAATTCCTGAAATGCCAGCATCATCATTGGCTAGGAGGCCTTAAATGGTTTTGGATCATCATCCCTGGTTCCATTCAAAATACTGAAGTTTCAGACTTGCTGATAAATGGGGTAATATGAATTATTGAATTAACTCATTTATCAAATGTGAGGATTTTGTGTATGCTCATGCATGCATACTAAAGACAAAATAGTCTATAACAACCAAACAGCAACATGAGATAAAATCTTTGAAAGAGAATGAAAAAGTAAAAATAGTTTTGGTACAGTAAATTCTAATTGTTAGATATTATATAGTGATCATATCCTGGAGGCCAACAAATCACATTTGACATGCCTGAAGTCAATTTAATATATAAAAATTTAATTTCCAAAAACAACTTTTAAAGGTCAATAGTTCTATAATAATTGTGAATTATTTACACATTGTAAATTTAGTAACTCTTGACTTATCAGTACTGTGGTTATGGAAAAATAAATATGTTTGCCAAAAGAAGTAGTGACTTTCTATTAATTCTTAAGAATACATTAACTAGAATGGAAAAATCAATATACAGTGTATTCATGATGTGAATTAGCATGCAAAGAATGTAACCAGTGCATCTGTTCACCTCACATGTAGAACATGCTCAACAGTCTCACTGTGTTCTCACAGACAAGCTGGATGAAGAGATCAAAACTTAAAGCACAATAGTATGCAACAATATCATCAATACTGCAACTGCAAATTGCACAGACCCAGATCTGTCATTGCTTAATACATTGGTAGATCTGGGTTTGTGCAGTTTGTTAGGAGTAATCAGTAGAAAAACAATATACACCCTGATCTGCAGGTACATTATGTAATGGCAGAGCAGAATCATTTTTTTTTGCAGTTTGATTTGCCTTATAAGCATGCATATATATATATATATATATATATATATATATATATATATATATATGGTACCCTACATTTTCAAAAATAAAAAGCTTGGGAATTGATGACATATGTTAACTGCTTACAGTATATTCTTGCTTATGATTCCCACTGCAAACTGCACATGCCCCGAACTGCCATCTCATAATGTGCCACAGATCTGGATCTGTGCAGTAGAACAAATACCACAGACCCTTATCTGCTGGTATATTATGCTATGTCAGATCAGGTGCTTTTGTTTGCAGTTGGATTTAAGTATGTACCATATACTAAATCCAATATGTTCATGCTAATATTTAAAAGTCTTTAGATCTAAACACCCTATAAACACGCTATCATTGTTCTGTAATGAGATGATTAGGAAATACACACATACAAGATGTAACATCAAAGATTAGTAAACATTTGGTGTTTACAAAAGCAGCAGAATTTTTGTGGGGAAAACTCCATGCAGAAGAGGTCACACTTTTTGCTACTGTTTAATGGTGACTAATATTTTACAGGTATCATCTACAGAATAAGTTTAATAGCCATTAAGGCATTACAACAATTACTGAAAACCTGCATCAG
Organism: Potamilus streckersoni; assembly: GCA_016746295.1. Classification (NCBI taxonomy): domain Eukaryota; kingdom Metazoa; phylum Mollusca; class Bivalvia; order Unionida; family Unionidae; genus Potamilus; species Potamilus streckersoni. The sequence goes on along the minus strand of JAEAOA010000332.1, from coordinate 1,648,738 downwards.
TTGTGATTATAGTGAAAGAAAAATAATTTACTTTTTTTTTACTAGTACACATTGTTAACTAGATATAAAATTAAATTCAATCAATATTGAACATGATTTGATGACAGCTTTGAAAAATATTTTATGATCAAACCATATCTGTGGTGGGAAATTGGATTCAGAATATATACAGACCAAATTAAAAAACAAGATAATTCTCACTCTTGCCGCAGCATGATTTTTAATGGGTATCACAATTTCTTGAAATAACAGGTTGCAAAATTTATTCAGAAAAATTCTCATTTGTTCTTTGAATAATGTGAAATAGGCATTGGAGAAATAAGTTCAGCTTCAGATGTGTACACAGACTGAAAATTTGCATGTACTGAAGTAGCACTTTCCAAAGCAAAGCAAAATGCAGACAACAACAACAATAACAACACTATGTGACTTAATGGAAATGTTTTCATGGTTTTAATGCTATTATTAACACTTCATGGTTTTAGTGGTCCTTTCAACACTTCATGGTTTAATGATACTTTTAACACATCAAGATTTTAATGCAACTTTTAACACTTCATTGTTTTAATTGTACTTTTAATGCATCAGAGAAAATGGGAACTAAGCAACTTTCACAAGGGTACACCTTGGCAGAAAATCCAGGCCCACCTGGGCAGGTAATGAACTGGCTACCCATTACGAGTCCGACACTCTACCAATTGAGCAACTTCAGCTCCTTTGAATGTTGAGTATATATTTAAAATCATTAATTTGTATTAGAAAAATTTTACTTCCTTTGTTTTCCATAATTTATTTTAATCTCCATTTGGCATTATTTATTGAAGAACTCATACAAAGTAAATTATGTGAAAAAACAGAAACAGAAACTACAATGAACGTTTTTCAAATGGACCTTCCTCACAGATGATATGCCTTACGATAAGTGCTTGTTATAAAAATCATGGTAAAATGGATACAATACCATAATATTTGTTCAGTAGGATAAAACAGAAAGAATGGTGGAATTTGGATCTTAATAGCTGAAAATTTGAAAATTTGAAAAACATAAATACAATAATGACTTTGTCTCTTGTAATAACCTTGTCTCTTGTAATAACCTTGTCTCTTGTAATAACCTTGTATATAAAAATTATTATCCTAAATATTCAACAGAATCATCAAAAAAAAGAAATATGGTAAATACTGTAAATTTTATGATAATTATGGAGTAACATTTGGAGTGGATTTTAAAGTTACAATAATTGAAGAATTTAAAATTCCAAAGAATAACATGTCTTACGAAAGCAAATGGGGACCCATTAACCAAACCCTGAACACAAACAAAAACATTATTTCCAACCCAAATCACACTAATGATACCCATGAAAATTCATGAATTCACAATTACCTTGCATACATTTTAAATTCTGTCCCTGCTCAACAAAGAAACAAAATCTCAAAGATGATAAAAACACAATTCTGAAAAATATATGCAAATTTATCTGATCAGTCACATTTCGATGTTTGCAGAAGTACATTTCAAATTAAAATAGTTTATTCCATCATGATGCTGTCACACTAATAGTGCTGAACATTCAAACAGAATATCATTTCTTTTCTAGTTTTGCAAGAAATTGTGTTAGAATGGGAACAACAATTGAATATTCATAAATATTAATGTCAGTATTTATTATAAAAAATATGCTTTCTGTCAACTCAGTTTAAAAGTTGATGCTAATAAAATAAAAAATACAGCTCGAGTTATAAACCCATATCAATGCTGCTAAATCAAACATTAATTCATTATCCCCCAAATCCTGCTGATTGATAACTGATTTTCTTTTATTGGTTGATGGCTTCCACATAATTGGCAGGAAACATTCCAACTTTTCCATCTGGTCCCTGCCCTGTCCACCATCCAGGGTCAATCTGTTCAACATTTGTAATTATATCATCGGGCTCAAAGGAAATTTCAGTGTCATCACCTGACAACAAAAAAATTATTTTGAAGGTTAAGTTTGTATCAGAGTTTGAAAATTTTCAAAGTCAGCTGGTAGCACTACAGGGAAAAGAACCCTGCAGTCAAGTGAAAGCATTTTAGCATAAACTATTAGCTTTAGACTAATTCCCATAAGCCGTTATTTTATAATTAATCTCTATAAAGACTGAAATATTTTACACACATTTGTAATACTAAATGTAGAACTTTTAGTATCATGCAAAAATCCACATGGGCATATAAATTCAATAGAGAGTAGCCCAGACCAGTATAACACTGTTACTTACTAGGATGCAATTACAAGAGTTGTCAAATCCTATCATTAAACAGTCCCATAAAGTGACCTGTGTTCAACTAGTAGAAAGGATATCAAGGATAAATCGATTAAATTGTCTCAGACACTTGTGCTAGTTCGGTTATATCTATAATACATTCTGGAGGAAAAATAACCACAAAGCTAGTGAATTAATATCATTCAAGTTATTCTTAAAATATATCTACAAAATGGGGTTTGAAAAAGAATCCTTTTGTGTCTAATATCATGCTTACAGGCCATTATAGTTAAAACCGAAGTAAAAACCTAATGTTCCTAAAATCAGAAAGGCGACTATCAAATTCTTTATTGGATGGAAATTAAATACAAAATCAAGTCAACATTTAGTCTGGATATGTACAAGTCCCATAATGAAAGGGAGATAAGCATCATTTCATTCAAAATATTTCTATAGGATTTAAGTGAAAATCCCATTATATATTCAATACTGACCAGGTTGCTTACCTTCACAGACATATAAGTGTTTAAGAAGGTACTGGCAAGCTTTCTCGCATACCCAGATTGGCAGAGTCCAAAACTAGAACCCATGCTAACAAAAGTGAGATGGCAGTGATTGGTAAATGTGAGTACTTTAGACCACTTGACCACACAGGATCACCATGTCTTGTGAAGCCCTAAAGACCGATATATTCACAGAAAAAAACGTATGGACTCAAAGAAATCTGGGTACTTTATGGCATTTCAAAGGTCTAAGTTGAGTGCAGAAACATCTTCCTGAACAGTGTTGAGAAGCAATCTCTGTGTATTCATCTTAACTATGGTCTACAAATTAAGTGGATGAGAGAGTTTGGACTGGATAAAATTTGGTATTGGCAAAGGACCAAGGAAAAGGTATGGAATAATAATACAAACTGCCTTTTTTATAAGGAGACTTGATTCTTGCTGCAGGATGTCTGGTGTATAAAGATATCATGCGATGTCTGTAGTTAAAAGAGCTTTTAATAATTGAAGAGGGGAAATAAATGTAGTCTGGACAAATTTTTGAGAACTGGGGAGGGGAAATAAACAGTCTAGAAAAAAATGTTTCAGCCATGAGTCAGCTGGGCAAAATTTCTCCCAATAAATGGAAAAGTTCTGAATTCATCCTCCACTGTGATGTCAGAAAAGAAGCATCAACATGAATTATTTGCTAAGAGTCGATGTGGATAAAAGCTGGGATGACATTGGTCCTCGTCTCCACATGAACATGTGACCTATGTAAACTGGGTTCTTGTTGAAAGAAAGTCAATTCAATTGGTTTTCCTTGCTTTACATACATAAAGGGGGAGTCTTTCCTGTTATTTATGTCCTATGAAATGATAGCAAGCAGAATATGGGTTACTGGATATGTAACGTTGTGATCGTAAAGGTAGTGCACATGGAGAGAAATGCACTTCTTTCAGCCAGATGAAGAATAAGAGATGTAGCAATGGTACTGGGCAAGTGAGTGCTGAGCTGCTCTGTTAGCAAATAAGACACAAGAAAGTTAATTCCAAGCAGTTGTGCCAATATGTTTTTCTACCAAAGGGGTTATGTTATTTTCCAATTACTGAATAAGAGTCCTGGAAACCAAATCAAAGATGGGTCCTAGAAGCAAAGTGAATGTTTAGGAATGACCTCTGGTCCATATGCACAGAGGAAGGTCGACAGTTCTAGGCTCACCATGTCTGTCAACAAACGAGGTCATTAGGTTTGTCTCCTAGCATGTTGATTTAAAATTTGCTGTTAAGTCATTAGCACAAAAAGGCAAGGACTGTTGACACTTAGATTTTTATGTTTCCTTTCAAATCAACAAAGAGTCTGTCAGCAATTTGACCAAACTTGTTGCTTCAGAGACTGCTGTTCTTTCTTTCACCATGATCTATGGATACAGAAGGTGGAAATGGACAAAGCTCTAAACTCAAAGTCAAATATTCCAGTAGATTGATGTTCAGACATCTGAGATTTTTTTTCTCAACCTCACTGATAAAAAAGATTTGTGAATATGAATCTTCAAGAGTCAGGTGATATGAGAGCCTAAAACTGAGAAAGTGAAACAAGCTATGTAGGGCAGGGCATAAAGACTGAGACAGGACATTAGTTATCTCTGGGCATTCAATAGCTTCTTAGCAAGAGCTGAAACAATACCCAGTAAATTGATAGGATCTGGTAATGTGGGAAGTCCACTCTCATCTGACTTCCACCTTGGCATGCCGAGATATTTTTAGCACTTCTACTATTAAAATAAATGTCTGAGGGCTACATGTATGGGGTAGTGGACATGCTCCAAATGTATTTTGATCAGGTAACATATCTGAAGAAGAAACCTGAAATCTCCATGAAGCTTACAAAATTTTTCCCTGGATAAATGTTGTATATATTTTGGTCTATCTCCCTAAAATAAAGAAAACAATTCTCAAAATCACATACATATGGCAAACTCACCAGCTTGGTAATCATAAAGCGCTCTGACACAAAGCCCATACTCAGGCCCCAGGGCAGGAATATTCCCATTAGGATGATTGTCCTCAACCTGATACTCCGGGACTGGTTCGTGTCCTTGCTGCTCTGTGGGCTCTTCAACATACCCTGAGGTAAGCACAGCTGTTGGAGTGGGGGCAGCCTCTGTATGATTTTAAATTTTATTATTTGCACGTTATTTCATCCAAAGTTTCTGCTGAATGCTTTTATTGACCAATACATCTAATTTGTAAACACTTTTAACATTGAAGAAGATGGCATGGCTACTGCCGTAAAAATCATATCTAGGTCTTTCATTTGGTAATACCATTCTGACTAACAGAATATAATTAACAATTATATAGCTCTACAAAACTTTCAGTAGTTTCCAGCAGCTACTTAACTATACAGCCAATTTTCTGCTCATAAATCATTACATACATACATACATACATACATACATACATACATACATACATACATACATACATACATACATACATACATACATACATATATACAAGACAGTAAAACCAATAACAAAGAAAACTAAGATTAAATTTTGCTTTTAATTTTTTCATGAGTCTCAAAATCCACTTCAGAAGCTGTTACAATATCCACTTCTAGAAGTCAGAAGATACAAGGCAAAAGTCACTAGCTTGGAGCAACCTTAGAGTTATAACCAGTATCAGAAGCACAGTCTATAACTACCTTAGAGTTATAACCAGTATCAGAAGCACAGTCTATAACTACCTTGATTAGGCACTACAACTGATGTCTCACATGAAAATCCACTCATCTAATGCTTTTACCTGTACAATACACAGTAATCTTACTGATGACAAATGTACTATATACAGTTATTATCAACAATGAATAAACATATTTATCCAACTTCCAAATGCACTGGTGAAAAAGAAAAAAATTCTGTATAGGCCAGGTTGTATGTAACTTTCTGCAACCAAAACCAAAACACAAGCTTTTATTGTAACAACAGAGATGCATGTAATCAGCAAATTTCATGATATAAGCATGAACAATGTCTGAGAACTGAACAAACAGAAATGTAGCACTAGTTTGTGCACTGTAAAACATGGACAATAAGGTGGAGAAAGATTCCCTTTCATCAAGTTATCACATATTTTTAGGAGTTAAAAAAACTTCAACCAGTAAGACAATGTGACAGATGTACACTAGTACTTTGAAGACTAAAGCTTTATTGATACATTGGCATGCCCAATGGAACACTCTAGCAGATATCTCTACATGGATATTTACTTTCCACAAGAAAATGCTGCCAAATTACATTTGAAATCATTATTTTAACTGTCTCAGCTGATTCCCACCACCTTTTATACAAGGCATGCTGCTGTAATCTATTTCATAAGCAGATAATGGGGAGAAAGCAGGCAGCCAACTGATTGAAATCTGGTTTGGGTAATAACCCAGAAATGTTCCACTTCTTTCGGTCAATCATCCCTATTCTTATTACTGCACCTGTGTCTAGCTCCAGAATGGAGACTTTACCAAAATGGATCATTTTATTAGAAAGCTGGTGGAAACTGAAACAGATGGAATTATTTTTTCAAATTCAAGCTAACGCCATTGTACATGTCAATAGCTGATTGATTGATTGATTGATTGAATTTTAACGGCGCACCAGCACTTTAAGGCTATTGAGCGCCATACAGTAGGTCATATTTGTAAAAAAGTTCAATATTGATCAGCGATATAGTAAAAAATCCATAGTAGATAAATATAAAATGGTAAATGTTGGTAACAGTTAAAGATATTGGTTCCCGATCAACGGGAGATGTAAATGATGTATCTTGATGAAAAGATGTAAATAAATACATGTCAATAGCGATTACATTCTTATAAAATATCCATTGGTGTCTTTACTTTGGCATGATAATGTAGTAATAGAATGTAGTCTTGAAAATACTGGTAACCTGGGGCAAGTGTAACAATGACCATATGAATATCATAAAACTTTGGGCTTCTCTGTCTCTAATCATCTCCCATATTGAGCTCATAAATATGTGTGATAGCTCATCATATTTTAGTAAAAGTGAAGAATAAAACAAGAGTATCAGACACTTATTTGCAATTTTTACCTACTGTATATATTTGCATATAAACCCATTTGTGTATAATACAACTTCCCCCAACTGAAAAGGTATAGACACTAATAGGTGTAAGACCCATGCATAAGCCGACCAACAACATCGAGACACAAAATGCATGCAGTAGGTTCTAAATGCATTTATTAAGACAAACTTATATTAATAAAAATGACACATACTTCTTTCAGGGTTGTTATGTATGATTATTAAAAATAAATGGTATAAACTTGAAAAGATATTTAATTCTCAGTTTACTTATTGTTTTTGCCTAATTCAAAGTTGTGTATAACTTAATTGAATGATGATAAGACTTGAGCATTCGTGTTCTGCTGTAACAGTTCCTCTCCCTTTTGACTTAATTATTGTTTGTTTATGCATTTCTGCATTGGACATTTTATATCAGAGCACCAGTAATAATTGTTTTTATTTTGCCTTCAAATTGCATATGATCTTAGTATGACAATACAATGAACAATAATACTGTTTAATTCCATGCTCATAATTAGGTAACTCAGTGTATTTATCGCATGTATATTGTAGGTTTCAACACCAGCTGAATTAAGTACATCCCTTGGAGTCGAATCATGGGCACCTCTGCACGAAACTTTAATGACATCTCCAAAATACAATAAAATGAAGTTTCAGAAATAATGCTTCAAAAATTATGAAAATACCATTTAAGCTGACTTGTAGTTTGCTTTGATCTAAGCGACCTCACACCACACCTATCAACTCTCACACCAGGAGGGTAAAAAATACTGACTTTTGGGATTGTTCCATGCCTACCTCCCGATTTCATATCTCCCTAATTTTGTAGAGAACTCCTGATTATTATATTACATCTTTTATTTTCATTTCACCTAAAAAATAAAAGTCCTACATCAATAGATATGTGATCCATTGATGCCATGTTCTGCTGTATCATCTGTAAATATTGTTGTGATAAAATCATTTCTAGAAATAATTTACTTCTTCACTAAATATAATATTAAGTTTAACATTATTCACTTAAATTATAATTTTTTTCATTACCTCTACAAAAATTTAAAAAATCAGAAAATAAACAGTAACCAAAAATAAGCCACAACAATAAAATTATTAACAATTAATTTCAATCCCAAGTATGATCACCATGAATGCTACATCTCCATATGCTACAAGCCATTCCCAACAAAGAAACTTATACCTGGCATTTTTTGTACTATATATACAGACGTTAATTGCCATTGTTAAATTAAAAGGAATGAAAATGCACACCATGCAGCATATGGGTCATTAAAAAAAATCAGAATACATGTTTTATAGTAAATAATGCTGAATGCCTTATGAGTTGACAATAAGGAAATAAGGTCAGATATATGAGGGGAAAAGAGTTGCCACATGTAAGGCTGTTTATTTAAGTACCTCCTTTAGTTCAACAAAACTGAGCTTCTTTAATCTGCCAATATTTTGCTGGTGTTTGCATAACACAGTAGTGTAAAACAGGGTTTCTTTGAATTATGATGGAAGGACAGTTGTTTTCAATTAGTTACACTGGCCTTCTTGCTTGTTTATTTAAGACTAACTTTTAGCTATCATGCAGTTTGGCCACAGCTGACCAGACTATAAAAAAGGGCATGTTACAGGAAGAAAGGGCATGTCCTTTGTGAATTTCACACATATTGGACATGGAAGATCAGTCAATATTTTTTGAAAACAAGGCTTAAACATAGTCACTAAAAACCTCCCAATTTTAGGTCACAATTTCCCTATTTTTCTATTCAGTCTCCCTCCTTGGCCTTTGAAAAGTTAACAGGTATACCTTACACCCCATTTTACAAAATTACAGTAATCATGCTAATATTATGGAATGAAAGGCAATTACACATCAATGTACTGGTATAGTGGTCAGTCAAAATTACCTCTTAATGTGGTTTCAGGGTTTTAATGATTAACTGTCCTGTATTGCTGTAGGAAAATAAATGACAAAATCAGCCAATTATCACAAAGCAGACACTGAAACATCAAGCTTTCCATTGTTCCACCAAAAAAAAGAATTTTAGCCTTTATTATTACCACTCTTCGTGATCATATAACAAATATGCTGGTTATGTACCTTGTACAATTAAATGTGTATATTTTCATAAATATTACCTCAGTTTGTAAGATCGATTACAATATTGAAATGAGTAACTCATGAGCACATGATATGTAACAGTAATGCTAGTCATGTACCTTGTACAATTAGGCGTGCATACATTTTCATAAATATTACCTCAGTTTGTAGGATGGATTATATCACTAAAATGAGTAGCTTGTGAGCAATTGATGTAACTGATGTAATGTAATTAAAACAGCTATTAAGGACTAGCTGAAATGTTATCTGGAAGAATGTAATTTGGTCTAAATTGAATAAAGCAAAATCTGCATCTAATACGTTTGGGAATAAATATGGATTTAAGTGATGCTATGCACGATTTGCAGTGAGTATAGTTCAGACTGGTCTCCCTGGTAAACTCAAACCATCGCACAAATTATGAAGTCTGTATTACATTTATTTTATTTCGTGTTGGAGCAATCAGAAAATATGCACAAGCAAAAAATAATAACAAAATCAATACTAGTACTTCATAACAGTATAATAAGCATTGGGACACTGAAAATGTTTTTTTTACATGCATATAAGTCTTAGGACACAGAATTTTTTTTTCATGTCCCAAAATTTATAGGCATTATAGTATTAAACAAAATGACTTAAAAACTGTAAAGTGTAGACACCAGCCCACATATAAGCCACCAACCCTTTTCCAGACCTTTATTTTGTCCTAAATTATTCAGCTTATACATGAGTATGTGTGGTATTGTCAATATACCCAAATATAGGTCACACTGCCAGATTAAATTTCACTAAGGCACCTGTAAAAATTCAGTCTAAATGTATAAGTTGTGTAGCACTGTCAAAATAAAGGTCACACTGCCAGCCAAAATTTCACTAATTCACTAAGGTAAGTGTAAAAATTCAGTCTAAATGTAAAGTTGTGTAGCACTGTCAAAATTTTTATAAATTCTGGATAATTTTAAAGATATAACACAACAAAAAAATTAATACCACATTCAAATTTTAATAATGGCTGATCAACATTAAATGTTTAAATTATGAATAAATATCCGAAATGGGTACTAATACTTTCAATTTGTCCAACATTGTGGAGGCTATTATATTCAAGATAATACATACGGTCTTCCCAGTCTTCATCGTTTTCTTCTTCATCATCTGAAGGTGCCCGTGGTGGCAGATTCTGAGCTAAAAGGTTCTTCATCTTAGGCCCCGAGACATCATGGGCAGGCTGCCTAGGAGGGGAGGACTGTCGTTGAGGGGGTGATGGTTCTCTGGGCGGAGGTGAGGCTTGCCTAGGAGGATATGACCTGGTTTGAGTTTGTGAAGGTGGGGGTGAGGCTTGCCTTGGAGGATATGACTTGGTTGGAGGGGGTGATGTTGGGACTGAAATGTCTGATTGTGTGGATGTTAATGGCTCCCTTGTAGGGTTTGATTCGTAGGAGGACTGACTTCCAAATTGATGCTTCAGTTTTCTGTGAAAAATATGCAAACTTTAAGAAAATATACACATCTCAATGACATATATTTATTTCATTCCAAGTAACTATACAAATTTTAAGGACATTGTATGGTCAAAATAAAACTCAACAGGAGCATTGCAAAATATTTGACACAATAAGAAAGCAAATTTGTAATTATGTTTTTGAAAATACCTACCTAACCATATGAACATTAAGAATATAAGCCTACTACTGCCAGAATCAAGCCATAAATAATAAGATGAAAATTCTTTTTCATCTCCTAATGACAAAAGGAAATAACTCTTACTCATTATTTTCTCCTTTACCACTGGGTATTGCTTCTTTTTAGCTGAGCTAAATACCAATGAGGATGCTTCAGGTCTTTTTACCCATACATTTTTCTTGTCAGTATTTTAAGCCATGTCTGTTAGTATTTTTAGAAGGCAATCAGTATTTTCATTCAATGTTTCTAACATCTTAACACAGTACACATCACATGTGTAACACCGCATGAACAGTAGACACTATTAATACACTATAATTATCATTATGTAGTATTGAATGGCATACTGACTATATACAATATTCTGTATTTACTCCTAGTTTGTAAAGATGCTGGTATTCAGGCAATCCTGTGTTTCAAGGCAAATACAGACTCAAAAATCCTGTTTATATTATAGTGATAATAATACAAAAACAAAAAAAAATACCTCAACCCAAATTTATCTTGGTCACTTTCTCTAGAAAATGTTTTCTCAGCTTCACACATATCCATAACATTTTAAATACAGCCAATTCTCCACATTATAGAAGACTTGATACAAACATTATGACAGACATTGTTACCACCAATCCACGAAGAAACTATTAACTTCATCTAGATAGGTGAAGGCAATTTTATTTATTTCATAAAATCTAGTATCAGAATTGTCAACATTTGCTAGAATGGAAATGAGCTCCATATATTATTTTGTACAAAGTTTGTCAACAATATCAAACTGATCCACTTGGAATTAATGTTTTAATGAAGGCTTATTCTGTGGGGTTTTAATGGCGACATAATAGGCACTCTTTATCCTATCCAGCTGGTCATCTGTCCACTCTTTGGTAAAATTCTTTGGTTTTGACTTCAGGACTAATAGAGTCTCAATGGTCTGATTGGCCCAGTAAGGATCTCTGATCTGTAACATTTTAACTTGTCAGCTGTACACAATGACAAATTCATATCTATGATCAACTCACACAGAATTGCCTCAGTACGTGTTATCTGATTTTGATCAGTGACTTCCTTTCTCTTCATCATTGACAAAATATTTATATTTCCATTCACTAATGATTCCAATTCCTCATGGTTTTCTGATAATACCATGAACAGTCATTCCTTCCATCATGCGCACAGGGAAAATCTAAGTTGCAAACAGTGCAGAGCAAAAATGTTTTCCTTCAGACAAATGTTTAAGGTATGGCCATAGAGTATTATAAACTGTTAGAAAAAATGCGACTTTCTATATTTAGACTTTCCATTTTCAGGCTGAAACTTTCCTGTCAGCGACATTTTCTATGTTTAAACAATTGGATGGTGAGAATGTTAAAATCCGTGATGTTGCACAGACTGAACAGGAACCAAAGAGAATATACAATGAAACAAAATGGAATAAAAACATCTTAAAAATTAATTTAAAAACATTAATAAATAAATGCAACCTCAAATTGTATTTTCAGATCAATGACAGTATGATAATACAGAACCATATGGATGGGCTTTATTCTGTACAAATACAGTTAAATATGGACAGGTAAACAGGTCTAATGCTTGCATGGCAGGGTGGTTGGGAGGGTTTTAATTAATGTGATCAAGTAAATATTCTAAGAGAAACATAATTTGCCTTCTCCTTCAAAACCATTCCCGATCAGATTAACATTAAGAGAATAAATAATTGGAAGAGGGAATACCGTACGTATAACCTCAGGTATTCTTCTAGAGGAGAAAGATTGGAATCCCTACATAAATGATAACCTACTCTCCTACTTAAAGTAGCATATGGTCATGTGAACCATAACCACTTTATCGGGGTAAAGAAGATAATTCTTATTTTGTCAAAATTCACTGACAAAGCTAAGGGGCTGTGTTGGTTTCATTGACTATTGAGGTTGTCTAGAAAGCAAACTCGTGACAAATCAAGTCTTATTTCTGCTAACCTAAATTTCCATGATAAAAACTAGAGAATGCTAACTTTTTATGCCTACCAACAGCTTCTGTCTCAAACTGAAATTTTCTGTTTAAACAGGAGGCTAGCAGAAATCACTCTAACATCATGATCCGAAGCTCTAATCTTTTGAGACTTCAATTATACTAAACATATAACCCACTTGAGACAAAAAGACCAAGCTTTGGCAGTGATCTTCCCTGCTTTTACACCTTTCTCTGCAAGAAAGAGTAATTTGTGCTCAACACATCTCGTCTTTATGTGCTTCAAGAAGTCCTTGATAGCACAGATAAGATATTACATGATCTCAAATTATTTGCAGACAACATGGATCATATAATGACCTGATGATGGTGACTGACTTTTGGTGGCTTGGGTTGTGTCATGAGTATCACATATATGAACTGAAGATAGTTCAGGTAGCCTGAAAAAGCAAGTAAGTCTATCACTATGCTAAAGCTATCAGGAAACTGGATTATATGAGAACAGCTTCAGCAGAGTCGAGGCTAATGTATAAATTTATTTGAATTGAGCCATGATAGGATTCATGTCAAATTCCACAAATCAAAATTGGCTAACAGTTCTGATAGGCCTTTAAAGGACCAAGATCTGTTCTGCCATGATGCCTGAATGTGCCAGACATCATGACACAGTAGTCTTTAATGGTAACCGGTGTCCACTTATTTCCCTCATAGATCAACAGAAATAAATCTTCTAGCTGAGGTAATGAGGCACACAAAGTGACGGTGTTTTTGACTCAACAATAGTCCAAAAGCTCATTTTTTGTAGATGTGCCAGCTTTGCTAAGTTTTTATCATTTGAATTACCCCATACTTTATTACAGTGTTCTAAATAGGGTTGTATGTAACTGTTATAAAATAGTTTTCTGTGCTTTTCTGGGAGAAAGTGTCTTCTCCTACTGAGAAGCCATAAAATTGAATTGACTTTTTTACTGATATGTTTAATATGTTCAGTCCATGATAAGTTATTATCTACCAAAACACCAAGTAGACTATCGTGACAGACCATTTGCAACCTTTTATCCTTCCATGTCAGACATAGTTCATCACTACCAAGTTTTGTTCTTTTGTTCCGTGTTGAGATAAGTAATATTTTAGTTTTACCAGTATTAACCATCATGCAATTGCAAGTCATTCTCTTGCAAGGCTGTCCTGATAAGAGCCAGGCATGAAGGAAGGTATGGCACAGCTGTGACCATAATTGTTTAAAGAGATCTGGTCTGGTTATGATATTCCTGTGTAAGTCTATTGATAGACTGAGTAAATTATTAACACATGATATGCCCCATCAAAGAGGGTAAATGGCAAATGCTCATAATGCATCACAACTGATTGAAAATGCATCCACAGTCCAAACTTCTTGGTCAGGAACCAATGCAACAAGTTGTCTCCCCATCCATATGTACTGGCATGTATACACAATATTACTTCCATTTGGGGCTTCTCCAGATGAATTCCTGTTGTGAGCCAACTGTGGTTGTGCTAATGACAGAGGAATGATTGTACCTTGTTTGTAATACTGACCATTTGATCAAGTGGACCAGAAAAACATGCCATTGAGCCAGCAAAGTGATTTGCAATGGGTAAAGGCAGCATAGCAAGATAAAACTGAATAACCCAAGGAGTTGCAACTTTCTTGCAAAAATCCTTGACCTGTTAGAAATAACTGTATGAGTTTGACAATCTGTATGATGCAGACAGGAAGGAGTCATACAAGATTGGTTATAACATTGTGACCCATGTATCAGGTGTACAAAATATTGGGATAGGTTAAGGTTAGATTTCCAGAGATGATTCAATAGGGACAAGAGATTGCTTCTTCAGACCTGCCAACCTTATAACATTTTCAATTTTCTTCTGTAAGTTAGACCAGTTTTCAATATGGTGTTACAAAATATCATGTACTGCTATTGTCAAACTGCATTTAAAAGTCCAGAAGTGTGATTCAAGACTGATGCAGTGATAGTAAACATCATGTTCAACTAAAAGGTTGATACAGTTTATTGAAACCTTAATTACCTCCAGTACAGTTTCACAAACTGCTGTTCCAAACCCTAGAGTTCAATGGTTTCTTGTTATCTCTCAGCTTGCTATAATCCATTACAAAGTGTAATTACATGTGGGTTATGACATGACAATCACCTTTCCTGCCATGATACATGCTCAAATCTATATATGTCTACTCAACATCATTGTTGCCCTTCTTGATTTTTGCCACCCACCCCAAATATGAACATTCCTTTTTCTTTATCTGTACTAGTAACACTTTTATGAAGCTTATTGTCCCTTTTGTCCTGAAAAGGTGTTGCTAATTGGGTGCCATTTTTTAAAAAAAAAGAAATAAGCAACAACTTGATCATACAGATGTTTTACATAAAAAATAAATACAACTTAATGTGTCTCAGGTTTTCCGGTAAAGTTAGTCTGGTCCCCAGAACAATTTCGCTGAAGCTAGTATGAAACCTGGATCCAATCAAGCACAGACAAGCCAATATCTGGATATTTTGCTTTAATTATTAAGTCCATATTTTAAGGGTCATTTTTGGAAGACTTGTGGCAAAATCATAAGGGTTGGCAGGCTGCCCTTGAGGAGAATAGAACTTACCATATATTTTGGAGAAGACCTTCTAGATACATAACACTGCATTGAGGAATTTATCAAGGAATATGTACACCATCATCAGGTCCAAATTACGGGATAAATATGGGAAAAATGGGACACTTGGCAGCTATGACAGTGACAATGCAATCCATAGAGACTAAGGCATTAGAACAGAAACTCGGAATTGGTAAATTTTATCATGGTAAGCAAAATGAAGAAACTTTCTCAATAATGAGTAAATAGGGGCATGAAGAAAGGCATTTATGAAATCAATACTTATGTCATACAATCCATTATGATGAAGAAATTATAAATCTTGCCATCTCCATCTTGAACCTTTGTGGAAAAATGAAGTCTATGATTGGCCTTAATATACCGATGGCCTTTTTGGTATAGAAAATCCATGAATAAAACTACAGAGATTGTGACTGCATACAATCTCCATGCCCTATTTGTAATAAGCAACTGTATATCCTGAAGAATTTTGTTCTTTTCTTGATATGAGAGCACATTCATCAGTCAAATTTTGTTGTAACAGTAGAGATGGCTGGTTTGCAGAAAAGATGTCTGATATAGTTATCAGCCACAGTAATGCATAGGCAAGGCTGGACAGATGGATTGATCACTAATATCCTCATGATAATGTACTTTGGTGGTCTCACACCAAATAAGACAGATCACTGAAATTGAATAAAGCTATAAGATGGTAGGACAGACAGATCTATTAATAAGATCTCCATAACTAGAAAGATGAAGATGTAGCAAGACTGATCTCTCACTGACATCCCCATAATATTAACTGTATATAGTCAAAAATCACATCTACATGGTCTTACAAGCCTTGGCTGCCTAAAAACGGGAGTACACTCCACCATTATGTCATAATTATTTGTAGAAATTTTAATGTATCTTCATCACCCTCTTCTTTGACTGTTAATTTTTGCAAAACCATAGTCTATCTCGGATCATATGATGCAAACTGCATGGTACTGACAACATACTATTTTTACATGCAAGACATGACTTGTTCCTCTTTCTAAGCCTTAAACTTGTTGCATTTATTACACTATCGACAGGTTTCACTGAAAGTGCAAGATAAAACAAAACAACAAAAAGGTATTAATTAACAATGCAACATGTGATTAAGATGCTAAAACAAGGGAAGTGACTACATAGGTGTGTGAGCAATATTTAGTATTGTTGTACAGAGGTGAAGCATACACATTTTCATTTTTAGCAAGGCTGGATTCAAGTAGCAGCTGGCATAGATCCCTAATGTTGATGTGTTCAGCGCACATAATTTGAAGGAGAAACAAAAGTATGCACAGAAACGATTGTGCCTTGGTAAACCTTTGTTACATGCATGTTCATCAACTTCTAGCTCGTATGAGAAATTTCCTAGAACAATTGAGCTGCATACTACCAGTATACTATAATTAACCTAAATATACAATCCCTTCAATTCCTTGTAATTATTTTCAACATCTACCAGTAATTAACCTAAATATACAATCCCTTCAATTCTTTGCAATTATTTTCAACATCTACCAGTAATTAACCTTAATATACAATCCCTTCAATTCTTTGTAATTATTTTCAACATCTACCAGTAATTAACCTAAATATACAATCCCTTCAATTCTTTGTAATTATTTTCAACATCTACCAGTAATTAACCTAAATATACAATCCCTTCAATTCTTTGCAATTATTATCAACATCTACCAGTAATTAACCTAAATATACAATCCCTTCAATTCTTTGTAATTATTTTCAACATCTACCAGTAATTAACCTAAATATACAATCCCTTCAATTCTTTGCAATTATTTTCAACATCTACCAGTAATTAACCTAAATATACAATCTCTTAAATTCTTCGTAATAATTTTCATTAATATAAAAAAAATGTCTGGGCACCATGTACATTTTTAAGAGCTGATTTTAAATAAAACATTCAAGCTGGAACTTAAAAAAAGGAATGTTTTAATTGGCCTTAAATTGTTGTTTGAAAAGATAACTGTCAGAGAGTTATCTCTTGGGTTGACTGAATATATCATAAGTAGACAGTAATAAAAAAAATACTGCTGCCATGTTCCACAGCTCATAGTGTGATATACCCAAACATTTGACTAAGTGGAGTATTTGTAACGTATTTAGTTTTCAATATGTAAGTGACGTATTATAATTGTTTTTCTTTTCAAGAAAGCTAAAAGGTTAATATATATATCTGTGATAAAGTGGTCAACATCTCTGATATGTGAAGAGTTTCACAAATTCTTGTCATTTTCTTTTATTAACTAGCTGAATTTCCCTTGACAGCCTAATTTTGGATAGTTTTTCCAGTCCTTCTACCAAGAGTAAAATTACAAATAATGGTGTTTTGTTTATGTCTTTTACCTAGAGTATAATTACAAATAATGGTGCTTGTTTGTCTTTCTACCTAGTGTATCATTACAAAAAATGGTGCTTGTTTCTGTATTTCTATCCAGAGCATCATTACAAATAATGCTGCTTGTTTCTGTCTTTCTATCTAGTGTATCATTACAAATAATGGTGTTTGTTTCTGTCTTTCTGCCTAGAGTATCATTACAAAAAATGGTGTTTGTTTCTGTCTTTCTACATAGAGTATCATTACAAATAATGGTGTTTGTTTCTGTCTTTATCTCTAGAGTATCATTACAAATAATGGTGTTTGTTTCTGTCTTTCTATCTAGTGTATCATTACAAAAAATGGTGTTTGTTTCTGTCTTTCTACATAGAGTATCATTACAAATAATGGTGCTTGTTCTTTCTTTCTCTCTAGAGTATCATTACAAATAATGGTGCTTGTTTCTGTCTTTCTAACTAGAGTATCATTACAAATAATGGTGTTTGTCTTTCTACCTATTGTATCATTACAAATAATGGTGTTTGTCTTTCTAACTAGAGAATCATTACAAATAATGGTGTTTGTCTTTCTAACTAGAGTATCATTACAAATAATGGTGTTTGTTTCTGTCTTTTTACCAAGAGTATCATTACAAATAATGGTGTTTGTTTCTGTCTTTCTACCTAGAGTATCATTACAAATAATGGTGTTTCTGTCTTTCTACCAAGAGTATCATTACAAATAATGGTGTTTATTTCTGTCTTTTTACCAAGAGTATCATTACAAATAATGGTGTTTGTTTCTGTCTTTCTACCAAGAGTATCATTACAAATAATGGTGTTTGTTTCTGTATTTCTACCAAGAGTATCATTACAAATAATGGTGTTTGTTTCTGTATTTCTACCAAGAGTATCATTACAAATAATGGTGTTTGTTTCTGTCATTCTACCTAGAGTATCATTATGAATAATGGTGTTTGTCTTTCTACCAAGAGAATCATTACAAATAATGGTGTTTGTTTCTGTCTTTCTACCTAGAGTAACATTACGAATAATGGTGTTTGTCTTTCTACCAAGAGAATCATTACAAATAATGGTGTTTGTTTCTGTCTTTCTACCTAGAGTATCATTACGAATAATGGTGTTTGTCTTTCTACCAAGAGAATCATTACAAATAATGATGTTCCATGATTAAATTCCTGAAATAGCCTCAGTGATTTGGCTCAATCACAAATGTATGTAGGGCAATCATGGCTTTATATGGAGTTGTAGTGATGATTTTTGAAGAAAATAATCCTAACCCTCAAGACGTGGTGGGCTTTAAACCACTGATTTTATTAATACTTTAATCAAACAGTTCAAGAAGATGAACTTTCCATAAGTTTATAGAAATGAAAGCATGGCAATTATTCCATTTCAGGCTGGTTCATACTTATCACCAGTGGCAGTGCATGTAATCAATGAGCAGACTGGCACAGCGGAACAAATAATACCAACTCTGTAATTTTAAAAGAAACATTGAAGCATGTCATGAAAGTATTTTATACTGGCAAGCAAGAATGCATTGCAACCATGTTAAACTACTTTCAAATAGCACTGAGACTGCCATGTAATGACACAGTGACAATAAATATCTTAATTATATGTACAAAATATTTGGGAGGATTTGTAATTTTCATTAGTACATACATATCTGGAAAAAAGGTAACTATTTTGAATGTCCAGATATTTTGGTCCATGACATTAGTGTACACTGAGATCTAAGTCTACTTTTGACCCTTAAAGACCCCTAGCGAATACTTCCCACAAATCGATAGTGACTTAGGGAAATTAAGATGTCTACTACATTCTCAGGTGCATTTAGCACATAGTGAAATAAAGTACAAATACCTTGGAGGAGGAGCGTCTCTGGATGGAGGAGCTGGTGTCTCTTCACTCTGTGAGGCCTTCCGCTGGAAGAATGACCTGGCACTGTTCACACCACCTTTTGATGACAGCTGTGATGCTTCCTGCAGAATTGACACAAGTAATTAAATAATTGCATCCCACTTTTTCTAAATACCATATATACTCACTTAAAAGACAAGAACATGTGCAAACTGCACAGAAAAGAGCCGCCATTGCAAAATGTACCAGCAAATCTGGATCACGTTCATTTTGATAGAAGTAATCAGTAAAACAAAAAGCATACACCCTGCCCTACAGGCACATTAAGCTATGGTATATCACGATCTTTGTTTTTGCAGCTTGACTCAACTTAAAAGTGACCATATATGGTACACCAACAGTAAGACAATTATTTACAAATGTTGTCACAAAATTTGTAACATTATAACTGGTACAATGTCCATGTGCACAGAAAGAGGGCATCAGATCCTGCAGCAAAATGTATAGACCCAAATAATGTGCTGGCAGGTCTGAGTTTATACAGTTTGTTAGGAGTAATCAGTAGAAAGAACAACACAGACCCTGATTGGTAGGCTCATTATGCAATGGCATAGCAGGGCCTATGTTGGTTACAGTTGGAGTGTACATAATTAATTGTATCCGAGTCCATTTTCAAAGCTCACTTGAAAAAACCTGGCCAAATATTTTTATTCCACATATATGAACTTGTGCTTTTGACAGCAATGCTAATAATGACTAATTTTGTTGAGGAAGAAAGCAATGACCAGCTGACAGGCAAACTTAACCTGTTAAATCTGAAGATATGTATGTAAGTATGTATGTATGTATGTATGTATGTATGTATGTATGTATGTATGTATGTATGTATGTATGTATGTATGTATGTATGTATGTGTATGTGTGTATGTATGTATGTATGTATGTATGTATGTGTGTGTATGTATGTATGTATGGATGGATGTATGGATGGATGTATGTATGTATGTATGTATGTATGTATGTATGTATGTATGTATGTATGTATGTATGTATGTATGTATGTATGTATGGATGGATGGATGGATGCTTGTATGTATGTAACAATGGTTACAATAAAGTGTCTTGCACCTGCAATTTTGCTATATTACCAAATTATGGCACTTTGAAAAAATTACTTCCCTTTGCTATATGCGTGGCATGCAAGTGTCAGGTTCATCAAATTATATTATTTCCCTATGTTGTATGATTTCCAAATGCAATATGTGAAGCATGCAAATGTATGGTTGACCAGGTTGTATGATTTCCCAATGTGATATGTGAAGCATGCAAATGTCTGGTTGACCTGATTGTATGATTTCCCAATGCTACATATGCAGCATGCAAATGTCTTATTGACCAGGTTGTATGATTTCCCAATGCTACATATGCAGAATGCAAATGTCTGGTTGACCAGACAGTATGATTTCCCAATGTGATATGTGTAGCATGCAAATGTCTGGTTGACCAGGTTGTATGATTTCCCAATGTGATATGTGTAGCATGCAAATGTCTGGTTGACCAGACAGTATGATTTCCCAATGTGATATGTGTAGCATGCAAATGTCTGGTTGACCAGGTTGTATGATTTCCCAATGCTACATATGCAGAATGCAAATGTCTGGTTGACCAGGTTGTATGATTTCCCAATGCTACATATGCTGAATAAAAATGTCTGGTTGACCAGACAGTATGATTTCCCAATGTGATATGTGTAGCATGCAAATGTCTGGTTGACCAGACAGTATGATTTCCCAATGCTACATATGCAGCATGCAAATGTCTGGTTGACCAGGTTGTATGATTTCCCAATGCTACATATGCAGAATGCAAATGTCTGGTTGACCAGACAGTATGATTTCCCAATGCTACATATGCAGAATGCAAATGTCTGGTTGACCAGGTTGTATGATTTCCCAATGCTACATATGCAGAATGCAAATGTCTGGTTGACCAGGTTGTATGATTTCCCAATGCTACATATGCAGAATGAAATGTCTGGTTGACCAGGTTGTATGATTTCTAAATGCTATATATGTAGCATGCAAATGTCTGGTTGACCAGGTTGTATGATTTCCCAATGCTACATATGCAGAATGCAAATGTCAAGTTGACCAGGTTGTATGATTTCCCAATGTGATATGTGTAGCATGCAAATGTCTGGTTGACCAGGTTGTATGATTTCCCAATGTGATATGTGTAGCATGCAAATGTCTGGTTGACCAGAGAGTACAATTTCTCAATGCTACATATGCAGCATGCAAATGTCTGATTGACCAGGCAGTATGATTTCCCAATGTGATATGTGTAGCATGCAAATGTCTGGTTGACCAGGTTGTATGATTTCCCAATGCTACATATGCAGCATGCAAATGTCTGGTTGACAGGTTGTATGATTTCCCAATGCTACATATGCAGCATGCAAATGTCTGGTTGACCAGGTTGTATGATTTCCCAATGTGATATGTGTAGCATGCAAATGTCTGGTTGACCAGGTTGTATGATTTCCCAATGCTACATATGCAGCATGCAAATGTCTGGTTGACCAGACAGTATGATTTCCCAATGCTACATATGCTGCATGCAAATGTCTGGTTGACCAGGTTGTATGATTTCCCAATGTGATATGTGTAGCATGCAAATGTCTGGTTGACCAGAGAGTACAATTTCCCAATGCTACATATGCAGCATGCAAATGTCTGATTGACCAGGCAGTATGATTTCCCAATGTGATATGTGTAGCATGCAAATGTCTGGTTGACCAGGTTGTATGATTTCCCAATGCTACATATGCAGCATGCAAATGTCTGGTTGACAGGTTGTATGATTTCCCAATGCTACATATGCAGCATGCAAATGTCTGGTTGACCAGGTTGTATGATTTCCCAATGTGATATGTGTAGCATGCAAATGTCTGGTTGACCAGGTTGTATGATTTCCCAATGCTACATATGCAGCATGCAAATGTCTGGTTGACCAGACAGTATGATTTCCCAATGCTACATATGCAGCATGCAAATGTCTGGTTGACCAGGTTGTATGATTTCCCAATGCAATATTTAAAGCATGCAAATGTCTGGCTGATGAGGTTGTATGATAACCCAATGAATATGTGTAGCATGCAAATGTCTGGCTGACCAGGTTGTATGATCTCCCAATGTAATATGTGTAGCAGACCTGCCAAACCTAAAGAGTCATTCTCAGTAAGTCATTCAAAATTTTTCAATAAGTTGGAGCACCTTTCAATAAGGTGTAAAAACTATTCAGTACTGGCTACAAGTAAAATTTTAATAACCATTAGTTTATATCGATGTTGTAGCTTACGATATATAGCTACTGATGTGACTGGTTCATGGTACCTTTGCACTTTCTAAGAAACTTCTGGTCAAATTTCATTTTGAAGCATTCTCCCCCAATC
The DNA here is from genome assembly GCA_016746295.1 of Potamilus streckersoni. Taxonomy (NCBI): domain Eukaryota; kingdom Metazoa; phylum Mollusca; class Bivalvia; order Unionida; family Unionidae; genus Potamilus; species Potamilus streckersoni. The sequence continues at coordinate 1,625,784 of JAEAOA010000332.1, read as the reverse complement.
ACTTTCATGACTATTATTGCTTCCAAGGTATCAACTGACACAGATAATCTGGATTTTGAGTGTTTTTTTCTGCAAGAAATTAAATACCCTCTCACAACCTGCATTTTAATTAGGAACAATAAGTACATTCTTCATAACGCTGGACAACAATTGGTATTTAAATGGCCATTAGCATCCTTGACTTTACTAATATGATTCCATTGCTGGTCAATTTAGTGCTTAAGATCTCAAGATTCAATTCATCTACTTGGTAATTCAAAACTCTGCTTCCAAGTTGTTTTTCTAGTTGCTTCTTTGGGTTCCATAAACATAAATCTTGATGGGAAATACATCACACTGCTAAAATCACTCATCATCCTTTTTGACACATCAGTAACTGCACTGTTTCAGAAATTCATTTTTCAAGGGAAACCTCTTAATGTAATCACAAACAGTTGTGTAATAGTCCCTTACATTTTAATAGAATTGATAAATGCTACTTTCATACAGCTTTCAGCCAAGTATTTTCTTGTTTCTGAACTTACTGTAAGTGTATCATCTGATAAAATTTTGTTTCTTACAGTCATGATAATCGATATCAGTAAGATTCTTGGCTTGTGAAATATCTGTAGCTTTACAAATCTGATCAGCAACTGTTTTAATAATTCAAGCTTGTTGCAGGATTAAGATGTACTTGCTAAATAATGGAATTGTGTGGTCTAAAAAAAAGCAATAAATCTTTGCCCTTCTGGACTCATAGCCTTTTCCTCTCTGTAACTGACTCTTTTACCATCTTTCTGGTCATTTCTAACCAATGGTGTCTGGCATCTAGACAGAGCCTTTTTATCAGATTTCTGTGATTTAGCTTTCTCTAAGGAACCTATCTTGGGTTTTATTTTCTCAGTCTTTCCTGCTGAAGCAGTTTTGAGAGTAGTAATAGTTTGACTTCTAGATTTATCACAGCTCTAAGCTTTACCTGCACTGTTATTTCCTTCTTTATTACTAGATACATGTGGAGTTTTATCCTTGGAACTCGACACCTTCTCTGACATCTACTTTTGGCTTTAGCTCTTTCGCCTTTAACCTCTTGTTTCTTGGTTTCTTTACCAAAATATATTTGTAAGGGTTCTCACTGTTACTGTTCCAACAGTCTCTTTATACCTTCACCAAGAGATAACCATCTTGTTATACAATGCTTCCATATTTTTCTCTGCTCTTTCCCACAAAGAGTCTGAAGATCTTTCAGTTCCATTTATCTATTCACACTTCTATCCAAATAATATGATATGTCCATTAATAAGTCATCAAAACTAATAGGCGGCATATCAGCCTCATTTGTCACTGCTAAATGTATCAAACAGCATGAACATCAATTCATCAGATACCCTGATGGATTCACCAGAGTTATGTGTCCAAATACACCTTTCTTGCAACCGGTCATCACTGAAGTATTATCTGATTCAAAGGCAATACAATTATTCCAACTTATGTTTCTCTTTTTCAAATCATCATCCAATAACATAAAAATATTTTTCCCAGCAGGGGCTCCATTACATGTTGGAACTGACAAAAATACTTCGGTTACAACCCCGTCTATGTTATCAAAATATCTAACATTAGCTGGGTACAGCTTCGACAGAATAAATGCTACCATCAGTTGCTAAACTGAAAGATTGGGATGAAGTATTATTAACAATGCCTTCATGTACTGACTTGCACTGTGTAATACAATAGTAGTAGATTTTGTTCTGCCACACTGATAAATATTTGCTACTGACTATTTGGGAAACATGCACTTGAATAGAAGCAATTGCAACATTATGCTCAACCTAAAAGTTTGTAAAATATACTTTGGCCTTAATGACCTCCAATTCTGTTTCTGCACTACAGACCCAAATCCCACAGAGGTCAGCGACTTACAACTTGATTTCATTGCATCATATTTTGTATGTTATTGGAATTCACATGGCGACAACAGTGATCTGGCCCACCATGGGAAATGTTCAAGTCAACACGACATAACATGTAATAAATGTAATGGTCACCTTTTTATAAAAATTTTTCCTAAGCATGGCCTAGTATTTGAGTAATGTTTTATACTTTTACAACCACTGTTTCAGTTTTTTTATGAGACTGGTTGTCCTCTCCACCTTTGACGCATTTTTGTTTGAGAGACATTTTTAGACAACTGGATGACAAAACAATACACAAAATCTAAATCAGATGTGCACTTCTCATGAACAAATTAGGGATGTTTAAAGCATCTGAGGTACCATTGTAGTTAGTCAGGTTCCCTACCAAAACCCACTCAGTCTAAGATGAAACTTTGAATCCGAACACTTGGAGTCTAATATGAAAATCTGGATCTGGAATGAACTAGTAAAAAAAATTTAGAAAAAAAAAGATCATATTTCCATACTTTTTTCTATCATTCCGTAAATCCATAATTTTAGTGTTTTTTCGTTAAGACTTACAGGCAAAATCGTAAAAGTTGGCAGGTCTAGTGTAGCATGCAATGTTAATGTCACATGGCCTTAAAGAGGGTTGTGCTAGCTGCTTGTGCGTATATAAATCTCACAAACTCATTGTGCTAATGTCACATGACCTCAAAGGTGGTTGTGCTAGCTACCTGTTGTGCTAGTTGCTTGTGGGTATATAAACCTCACAAACTCATTGTGCTAATGTCACATGGCCCTAAAGGGGGTTGTGCTAGCTGCTTGTGGGTATATAACCCTCACAAACTCATTGTGCTAATGTCACATGGCCCTAAAGGGGATTGTGCTAGCTGCTTGTGGGTATATAAACCTCACAAACTCATTGTGCTAATGTCACATGGTCCCAAAAGGAACTGTGCCTGCTGCTTAGTGTTACATAAGCCTCTCAAACTGGTTGTGACGATTGCTGAAATAATACATTATGTTGATCCTTTTCCTCTGATGAAAGCCAAAGATACTGAAACTGGTCAGTGATTGGAGGTTTGTAGACCATCCTGGCAGATAAGATGAATGCCACCAGTCTTTCAGGCAGCTTCTTCTTTCAACAGTAGCTTATGATCGATGGAGTCTGGCATAAATCCCTCATTCCAAGTGAAACTACTCTAGTCTGACTTATGATCGATGGAACCTGGCATAAATCCCTCATTCCAAGTCTGACTTCCACAATAGCAAGCTCACAACCTTCTAGCATTTATGTTGCTAACTCAAGCCAAAAAGATTTGCAAACATATTTTTTAACCTTGGATTTGTGAATTGGCTGATGTACTGTTAACCTGTTTTAACACTAATGTATTTGAAAAATTGAAAGAAATGAAAGAGATCCCTATAGTTTCAATTCTGAGACCTCTGCTGTGATAATCTTAACATGTGATTTTTATGATAACCGTACAGCATTGTTAGATTGCATTTTACAGTATGTCCCAAAATATATTTTTTATATATTAAGTGTGCAATCAACTAAGTGCATTACAGTCAAGCCTGTCCAAATAGTGACCTGTACAGAGCAGTCTCCAAATTACAATGCCCATTTAATTTACCTCTAGCAAGTTCCTATATCAGTGTCTTGAGCATAACAGTCACCTACCTTCTACATTCAGTAGCCAAGTATTAGCCAACAGTTGGTTCTCTCTTACAAAACTCTTTACCTCATACAAGTGCCTTTTGGCCCTCTACCAAAGTCCCATACAGGCACCTTTTGGCACTTTACCCGATGCCCATAGAAGCACCTTTTGGCAACTCTGTAAACTGCTGCCATTTTGAGCAGGTTTTTGTAGCACCACTTTCGGAGAAAAACCCCTATTAGATACTACATTCATTGGTGAGAATCATTATGTCAGATCATGTGGTTACTGTTGATGCTCTGGTCGAAATCTGCTATTTAAAGTATGTAGGTTATACATGTCTTGTATTCTCCATTCAACAAAATGGCGGTCTCTGATATCATTAAGTACTTGCTCGAGTAGGATCACAACTTGAAAGCTTCAATAACTTGTATAAAGGCTCTGAGACTGATGTAGAAAGCCATTAGTTTTTATAATTATCAAATTCAACTGATTTAGTGATGTAGACGTAAAGAACTTGTAAATTTTGAGTATGAAAAATTGCCGCTATGGTTGATCACGCGGCTTCACTGATTTGATAGTGAATAAGTTCTCTCAAGATTTTAAAGCACATACAAAATTCTTTTGTTAAAAATAATTATACAGCTATATTGACTGTTATTTTTCTCTGAAATCATTCCATACATAATATATCCATACATAATATATGTGTACCAAAATCATACAATGGTTAAAATTGCTGTTAAACGTAACATACACTTCACTGCTTAACAGCCTATGCGTAGCGGACTGAACTTGGTAACTTTGCAACATGCGTATTGAAGTGCTAAAAAGCCATACACTCTATGAGGGAAAGGGCTAAGCAGTCATTGGATCTTATAAACAGTGACTGCTTTAATATATGTAAATAAAAGCAGTATTTAGATTAAGGTATATCATGTACATAGATGTACATACATTTGATATTTCATATTCACTGTACTCAGTCACAATCTAACTCAAATCAAATATCAGATTCAAATGTGAGGCAGTTTTTATCCTTATAGGTGAGGCTAAAAGCAATTTGTTTACTGGATGGTGCATACAATAGTTCTGTTATTGTAACAGAAATTAAAGTTGCTTTTAGGTCAGTGTCATATAGTTCAATATCCTCAGTTAGTGGCCTTTCTTTTTATCACCAATTCATCAAATGCCTCTCCCATAATCCAAATATGATTTCAGAGAGTTGAGGAAGTGGCAAACCCATATATTTTTTCTTAGGTGTGAACAGCTCTTTCTAAGCCTAATTTAAAAAAGATAGCCAACCAAAGAGTCAGTTCCGTTTTACAGACATATGGAAGTTGTCTATTGTGAAATTAGAGTTTTTTCTTGGAGTATAAAACAAACTAGACAAGTAATTATTTTAAGTCAGTGATGATTTATTTAGCACAGATTAAAGACAGCGTGCTACAGTACTCTTGCGTGGCCATATGAGGGACTATTTTTGTGAGAAATATATGTATGTGAACTCCACCACTACTGATCCCAAGCCCCGATGAAAAAGATGGAGGGTTGGGCAAGGAGCTAACAACCTTTTTCGGTAAAAAAGTCAAAACTACAGAAATGCCAACTGACAAAACTACAATTGTCACTGAACTGGGAGAATATGGACGTCCAGAAGGAGACTGTATGACGCAGAGTAGTGAAAGCCAAATTAGGAAAGCTACCAGACTGATGACCATCATATCTACCAGGACTTCCAATACCATCGGTACATGCCACGAATCATCACAGCCTCCTTCCATACAAAAAAGAGAAGGATCAACATAGATGTTATTTAGTGCTATGCCCCAACCAATGATGCTGAAGAAGAAAAAGAGAGCTTCTACAACAGACTTCAAACCATCCTACAGGATTGCTCGAGACAAAACATCACCATCGTCATGGGCAACTTCAATGCCAAGATTGTGAATGACAACTGGGGTTATGAAGAAGTTATTGGGCGATAAGGAGTTGAAGAGATTAATTTCAATTGGAAGAAATTTGCCAGACTTTGCACCACCAATAACCTGATCATTGGTGGAAGTGTCTTTCAACACAGAAACATACACAAGGTAACTTGGGTATCACCAGACTCAACAAAAAGAGAACCAGATTGACCACGTGTGCATTGGAAAGAAATTCAGAAGATCTCTACAAGATGTCAGAGTCAAATGAAGGGCAGACATTGCATCAGATCACCATCTCCTTGCTGCATGACTGAAGCTAAAGCTGAAGAGAAACTGGACAACAGGGGCAATCCACCGCTGGCGCTACAACACCATGCTTTTGAAAGATCAGCTTAAACAAAGAGAGTTTACCATCTTACTCACTAACATGTGTCAGACCCTACAGGAGCTGCTAGAAGAAGAGACTACAGAAAACAAGTAGAAAGGTGTGAAAGCAGTATTAACATCAGCCTGCAAAGAAGTCCTGGGCACCAGGAAACCCAACCACACTGAATGGATGTCTGTACAAACCTTGCAAGAGATAGAGTAGAGAAAAGGAAACAGATGAAGACAGTAGTTAACAACAGTTGCACACGAGCTAGAAAGAGTAAAGCTCAGGAAGAATACCCTCAAGTAAACTGGCTTGTGAAGAAAAATACCAAAGAAGACAAGTGGAACTATGTAGAGTCCCTAGCAACAGAAGTAGAGGAGGCAGCTCACCAGGGAAACATGTGAGATCTGTATGCCATCATCAAGAAACAGTCTGGAAAGATTAGCAAGCCTGAAAGACCTGTGAAAGACAAGGAAGGAAGGATAATACCAGATGAAGAGGGACTGAAGAATAGATGGGTTCAGCACTACGAAGAACTACTAAATACACCAGCTCCTCAAGAACTACCAGATATCCATCCGGCTGACAGCAACCTGCCGATTAACTGCAGCATACCAACCAGCCAAATCTGGAAGGCAGAACAAGTCACTTCTGATTGGAAAGATGGCTACCTCATCCAGCTCCCAAAGAATGGTGACCTCAGCTCCTGCTCCAGCTACAGAAATATAATGCTGATATCCATTCCAGTCAGTGTTCTGTCGAGTCCTACTGAACAGGATAAAAGACACCATCGACTCACTGCTCTGAGACCAACAGGCTAGTTTTCGCAAAATTAGATCATGCCCTGACCAGATAGCAACATTGCGCATAATCTTGGAACAGTCACTGGAATGGAACTAGCCGCTTCATATCAACTACATAGACTATGAAAAGGTCTACAACAGAAGAGATAAAAAAGACTTTTTGGAAGTTGCTGAGGCACTATGAAGCACCAGGAAAAATCACAAACTCCTAACATGGAAATGATGTGTTGAGTGGTCCATGGCCGGCAACTTACCAGCACCTTCCAAGTAAGGACAGGAGTGAAACAAGGATGTTTGTTGTCACCTTTTCTTTTTCTGCTTGTGATAAACTGGATAATGAAGTCATTAACAACCCACTAACCCAATGGCATAACCTAATGGACCCTCTGGACACAACTGGATAACCTTGACTTTGCTGATGACCTGGCTCTTCTTTATCACACCCAACAACAGAAGCATGAGAAAAGACCAACATCATCGTAAAAAACATAAAGCACTGGTCTTAATATAAATAAAGGTAAAAGCAAGATCATGATGGTCAACACAGCAAACTCTACAACCATCAAGCTGGAAGGTGTGTGGCTGGAAGAAGTTGAGAGCCTACCTTGGCAGTACAGTTGACAAAGAGAATTGATGCTGATATTAATACCTGTATTCTGCCAGCTGAAAAATGTCTGGTCATCCACAGAACTGACAACTCATATCAAGATATGAATGTTCAACACCATTGTAAAACCTGTCTTACTCGATGGACATGAGACCTGGAGAACCACCACAGCCAATATGAAAAGGATAAAGACATTCATCAATACCTGCCTCAGAAGAATCCTCTGAATTCACTGACCAGACAAAATCAATAACAAACAACTGTGGCATTGAACACGACAGCCATCAGAGGAAGAAATTCTCCAATGACGCTGGAGAAGGATAGGTCACACACTCCATAAGCCTGCATCCAGTACCACCAGGCAAGCACTCACCTAGAACCACAGGGGAAGAGGAAGAGACCCCAGTGAAGACAGCCATCAGAGGAAGAAATTCTCCAATGACGCTGGAGAAGGATAGGTCACACACTCCATAAGCCTGCATCCAGTACCACCAGGCAAGCACTCACCTGGAACCACAGGGGAAGAGGAAGAGACCCCAGTCAAGAAACACCTGGCAGCAGGACCTAAAGAAAACAGGTCACACATGGGAACAGCTAGAGAGACTTGTTCAAGACCGGGATGGCTGGTGAGAGTTTGTTGGTGGCATATGCCCCAGCAGGGGCCACAGACATTGATGATGATGATGATGATGATGATGATGATGATGATGATGATGATGATGACAAAGTTACATAACTTCAAAGCATTTAATATTTTCAATTAACATTAATTACTGACATGTTCTTTTTGTCTTAAGAATATACTTATTTCAAGTGAGCATACATTAATAGTTTTTGTTTCTAAAGTGCAAAATGTGAGTGGGGTATAGATTGTAAGTCTATTGCAAAACTATTCATAATCATTGTCATTTATCTTGGTAAACAAATTGCCTGGCATTCAGAATCATTATCTTTCCATTTACTCCAAAATCCCACTCCTGCAGAATATTCTCCTTATCTGTTATAATTTTGTTTCTTTCTTTTTAACATCAAATTTTGGCAAGAACTCTTGAACTCCCCCACCCTATTGTTGAGCTGAATAGCTTTTACTTTTTTGTCTAGATTAAAAAGATTTTCCATTTATGTGATAATATGTTAAGGTTTTGTGATGAACTATTCCTATATTGCTAAATGTACAATACTGCAATTGAATCATTTAAAGAAAACTTTTGTAAAGCAGACAAAATGCCTTGCTTACAAAGTAACTTATGTACTGTCACATCATTTTTGCCCAACAAACAGGTACCCTATTTTGTTCAAGGTCCATTTCTCTTTGTGTAAAAATCCACAAAAGCTATATTTAACTTGTGCAGACCATGTTATGATTTTGCTATTACTTCTGTTCATAATCCTCAAAATAAACATCTGTGTTAAGCCCAAAATTCTGAGTATGTGCAGTTTGTTAGGAGTAATCATTAGAACAAACCACATACACCTTCATCTTTGCTGTTTGCAGCTTGACTCGACTTATAAGTGAGTACATATAATATTTTTCTTCCTCTCAAATGCCCCAGAATATACCTATTTATATTTGGCATCTCTGAAGAAAAAAAAAGGAAACAACCGAAAACATGATGATCAAGAGAGCAAATCAAAGTATTAATAAAAAAAATTACCAATGTTCTTTCTTTTGCTGCAATTTCAGCACGTTTCCTTCTTTCGTCTTCTTCCTCAAAAGATTTAGCCTCCTCCTGCTCCTGTCAATTGATAAAATTTTTACACTGTAGCTTTAACTTCCTTTATGCCTTTAGTTTTATCTCCCTTTATGCTATTTTGTCAAACATTCTGATATTATTATGATTGTTTAATATAGCAAGTTTTGACTTTTCAGACTGAGCTACAGAATGTAGTGTACATGGCAAATACTGTACTTTGAGTTACAAATAAATAATAAAAATATAAAAAAAATAAAAATATTTCTCTAGAAATAATAAACCATGTTTGAAAGACACTAGCTTTTATAAATTTTTAAATGCATAATGAAAACCATTTTCTGTATATATTTCACCTAACAGGATGATCAACACTATAGATGACTGTGATTTAAAGAAAAAAAAATATTAAGTTTAAATATAAAATGTGAAAAATACCTACAAATGAAGAACAGTGTATAAATCAGTAAAACATTAGGAACGGTGTGCAATTTACTTGCATAAATATACTCTTGACTCTCCTGACACCTATCCTCTGATTAAAATTCAACATCATTTTGTCCAATACTATAGCAGCTAAGTATGATCAGAGTTGTTACATTTTATTCAACATTTCTCAAGGATAAATTTGTGAAAGTGGTTTTCTACTCTTGGTGATAAAGTATAATTTTTGCAACAATCTGTAATGGATTTAAGCTAGAACACTTTCTGTTAAAATTCTGATGAACAGTTATCTGTAACTTATTAAAAGTTCTAATTTTAGTAACAGCAACCAATATCTGATCAGCAAAATTTGTACAAACTTAAAAGTAGTTCATACCAGAATATTTTATGTAAAATTTGGTAAAATTCAGTTGTGAATTTGTAGATGTTTTAAGATCATTCCTATTTAAGTAATGGTGAATCAACATTGTTTTCATAAATATGAAACTTTTAATACCCAAATTTTTCTGTAAAATTTGCTAAATTTCTGCAGAGCAGTTACTATGACCATCCATTCTGGAGGAGTATCAAAAAATGATTTTCAAGATGGCTGCTGTGCACATGTTATATTTGTTACCCATTGTTTTTTAATTTTTGTTCTGTCTACTTCATCTGCTTTCTTCTCTGCCTGTTTCTGTTGCAAAATCATTTTCTGCTTCTCTAATGCTTGTTTTTCCCTTTCCTCTGCCTCCCTCACCTGCAAGAAGAAAATTAACAGAATATATACCATTATAAATATTACATCTGACTTCAAACTGCATAAACCCAGATCAACACTGCATAAAAAGCCAGTAGAATTGAATCTATGCTGAGTGTGTGCTATAACAAAATAACTAATTAGACTTAGATCAACAGTTGCATAATAAACTAACACAGCTGAATCTATTCTGACAACAGCTGGGTTTAGACAATGCAAGAATAGCAGAGACCCAAATCAAAAGGTTGCATGAGCCAGAAGAGCTGAATTTATGCTGACTGTATCTTTGTAATACAAAAGAGAATATACAAAATGTACATATCTTCATGTCTTATAAAACCTGTGTACAAAGAACAAATAAGACAAGAAACAAGCTATTCATTTATCAAAAGCTTTTATAGAAAGGTGTTCCAAATAAGCGATTCTTAAAAGTCCATATTTTTTATTTCTCCTGGCATATAAAAGAATTGATATCAAGCAATCAGGTGCTTCTCCCTGTTGTACCTAAATGAAATTTAGTAATATAAATGGACATATAATATGTTTTCCAACATTTAACTGAAAATAATTAATCGCAAAGTAAACACCATTTTCAGTGTGTGACTGGTATGGCCTGTTAGATCTAAATATAAATCGAAAAGTTAAATCTAAAATCTGTTAAATCTAAAAGTTAATATTTTTATGCAAACAATTTGTGTTTGATAAATATATATGAGCACAAGATAATGGCATGCATCCACACATTGCTGTTAATAGCTCAGCCATCCTGCCCTACACTCTTTCCTTAAGTGTATTTGTGACACATGCAGGCATATGTTGAGTGAGTGGAAGTGGCATCTGTACTATTTTTTGTCTATTTTTACATTCATACAATTGAACCCAGTGTTGCAATGTTTCTCTTGATCTCTACATTCATACACTTGAACCCAGTGTTGCAATGTTTTTGTCTATCTCTACATTCATACACTTGAACCCAGTGAAGAAATGTTTCTATCTATCTCTACATTCATACACTTGAACCCAGTGTTGCAATGTTTTTGTCTATCTCTACATTCATACACTTGAACCCAGTGTAGCAATGTTTTTGTCTATCTCTACATTCATACACTTGAACCCAGTGTTGCAATGTTTTTGTCTATCTCTACATTCATACACTTGAACCCAGTGAAGAAATGTTTCTATCTATCTCTACATTCATACACTTGAACCCAGTGTTGCAATGTTTTTGTCTATCTCTACATTCATACACTTGAACCCAGTGTAGCAATGTTTTTGTCTATCTCTACATTCATACACTTGAACCCAGTGTTGCAATGTTTTTGTCTATCTCTACATTCATACACTTGAACCCAGTGAAGAAATGTTTCTATCTATCTCTACATTCTTACACTTGAACCCAGTGTTGCAATGTTTTTGTCAATCTCTACATTCATTCATAAAATTGAACCCAATGTTGCAATGTTTTTGTCTATCTCTACATTCATATACTTGAACCCAGTGTGGCAATGTTTTTGTCTATCTCTACATTCATACACTTGAACCCAGTGTAGCAATGTTTCTATCTATCTCTATATTCTTAAACTTGAACCCAGTGTTGCAATGTTTTTGTCAATCTCTACATTCATTCATACAACTGAACCCAATGATGAAATGTTTTTGTCTATCTCTACATTCATACACTTGAACCTAGTGTTACAATGTGTTAGTCTATCTCTTCATACACTTGAACCCAGTGTTGCAATGTTTTTGTCTATCTCTACATTCATATACTTGAACCTAGTGTTGTACATAACTGAGCCAAAAGAATATTGCTGTGACTATGGGGTTATGACTAAAATTATGTATTCCATGATTAAAATTAGTTCAGAATCAACCAATACTTTTACAAAAAAAGGAAATCAATAATTTTGTTAATAGGGGAATTTGGTTTACAGCATATATAAACAAGAATTTACCTGGTAACAGGGTGCTTGGGCTTATAAGATCATAAGAATCGACCTATTAAAATGATGATTTTCACAATACTACTTAATCTACCTACACATGAATATAATGTGCAAAATTGTCATGCATACAGAGAAATTGTCCCTGTCTTTTCACAGACAACTGCATTTGTTGTTTATACAAATGAATATACACTACATGAAAAGTATTCCTTGCAAAAAAATAATGATTTAAGTTTTTCCTCTTTTTTGAAAAATATTATGTTGTGCATGCCTTATTAAGTTATGAAGTTGGCTATCTTTGGATGGAACTACATAAAATACATAGAATAATCAATAAAATGAATACAAACTATCAACATTGTAAATTATTAAAGATACTTTGCATGTATGTATGTATGTATGTATGTATGTATGTATGTATGTATGTATGTATGTATGTATGTATGTATGTATGTATGTATGTATGTATGTATGTATTTATGTATGTATGTATGCATCCATGTATGTATGTATGTAGGTAGGTAGGTAGGTAGGTAGGTAGGTAGGTAGGTAGGTATGTATGTATGTGTGTATGTATGTATGTATGTATGTATGTATGTATGCATGTATGTATGTATGTATGTATGTATGTATGTATGTATGTATGTATGTATGTATGTATGTATGTATGTATGCATGCATGCACATAAGGTGTGCTGTATTATCAATAATTCAGTTTACTGCTGTTTTTCTGGTAGTACATACAATACTTTTTAACTATACAGGTACTTCAATTGTGTCTATCAGTAAGGAATGTATAAAAAATCCTGAATAAATTTGCTACAACTTGGCAGTATATTAACATCGTGTTTTCATTTTTCATGACAAATAGTTCAAAACATCTTTTTCATAAAACAGTTGTAGCTGTTACAAATTATAATTTTGCTCCTTTAATCACATGTTTGACATGTGTCACATATGCCAATGAAGTGGCTAAAGGAAATGTTGTCATGTACATGTATCCCTCTGTAACACTGCAAATCAGTGTATGTGAATGTGTGTATCCCTTTGTAAGACTGTAAATTAGTGTATAAATTCAGTACATGTATCCCTTTGTATGACTACAAACCTGAGTATGTTAATGTGTCAAGTACATTTAAGTATGCCTTGTAATGACTGCCAATCACTATGTGTGAATTTTTTAAGTACAGGTGAAAATACACACCTGTGCCATCTATCAATAGGATTCACAATATGCAGTCTGTGATATGATACATACTGATACACTTATGGACTTGATGGTTCTTTCCATCTTTGGAATGTAGGAAGTATCATTTTGTGTATATTGATATTCTGAGATATTCTGGTCCTATTTCCAGTAGACAGACTACAGACACACATATAGTTATCATATATTTATATGTAATTCTCATTGATGAGAAAATAACAACACTTTCAAACAACCTGTTGGTTGCAGTGAGTTTTATCCAAGGTTTTATGCATTTAATGGTGGATCCATTGCCACACAGAGAATAAGCAGCATTGATTTCTGATTTGTGGTTATTGCTTTACCTGGAGCAGAATAATCAATAACAACAAATGAGAATTCGATGTAACTTTTTTCAACGTGCAACACACCAGTAGCATAGGTTTCAAATTGACCAACGAAGTCAAGATATCAGTAGAAACTTCATGTGAAAGTGGTTATTAAATGATGAGTAAGTACATTATACATGCAGAACATGTTCGGAATGTATAGTATATAGAACATACTACTGGGTTTAGATAATTATTATGAAATTGGGGAAATTATGAACCATGTCACTTTTGTGTTAACTTGTAGATGGCAAGTTGTTATTCTGACTGCAACTCAGCGTATGTTAATGTGTCAAGGTGGCGCTCTACAGTTTCATATTTAGCATAGGGTTATTATTTTAAAGAAAAAGAGTTTCCCTGGGTTTCCTCACTAGTTATACTGGCTATTTAAAGGAGACTTTGTATATCTTAGGTATTGTTCAAAGAAACTTTAATTCCCTTTATTTTGATTTATGATTGATGGGTGTAATATGGGTTAAAGAGTATACAGCTTGGCCTTACTCTAGATGTGCACCTTTCAAAAACGTGCTAGCTCTACTTTGCTCATTTTCACTTCTCAAACTTCAGAGGTAAATTGTGAAAAATAGAGATGATAACTTTTTTTTACATTGTATGTATTTGGTAACTCATTCATTTTACTTTTAGAAGCTGGTATTGTCTAGTTTGGCAAAATTCATTTTCCATATTTTAATAGCTGCCAAGAATAGTGTACTTTAGATAAATTTAGGTTGATTTTTGGAGCACAAGGGAGCAGTCATTTTAGTTAGCAATGTCCTAAGATCATTTAAAATTTCCAAAAGTACAATATCCAAAGAAATTTCAGCCACATTACATGAAAGTAGCATATAGGTATGCCAACATTCTCTCCACTATGCATGTTTAAAATGCAAACAACTTCACCTTCACCTTGGGTGGAAATTTATCAAAATAATGCAAAATCATTTCTAGTTGGTTTAATTTATAGGCCTCCTTCCTCCAAAGCAATTTGGAATGATAACTTTTTGAAACAATTTGAAAATGTTCTTGCACAGGATAAAGAAACATATATACTTGGTGATATAAATAAGGACCTTCTCAATACTCAAATAAGGAAGAACTGGACAGAATTTATTGAATCATTAGGCCTAGTACAGATGGTAAATGACCCCACCAGGGTAACAGAAACATCAAGCACTCTTATTGATCACATTTATACCAACCTACCAGACAATGTAACTTGTGTTAACATACCAAAAGTTGGTCCTAGTGACCACTATCCTACTTTTTTGACAAGGAAGGTTAAATGCAAGAGAAATAAGAAAAATACACACAAAACTATCACTTACAGATCATTCAAAAATTTTAAAGAAGAACAATTTCTCAAAGACCTATATAAAGCTCCATGGAAGATGATCCAAAATTTGGATGACATAGATGAAGCTCTGAGGGTGTGGACTGACTTATTTATGGATGTAGTCTCTAAGCATGCACCACTGAAAGTACATCAAGTAAAGAATGAAATCCAACCTAATTGGCTTACAACAGAAATCCTTGATGCTATGAAAACAAGAGACCAATTTAAGGCTATGGGAAACCATGCACAATATAAAATATGGAGAAACAAAATAACAAATATGATCAAAAAAGCTAAACAAAATTATTATCAATCATTGCTTGAAAACAAAAAGAGAAACAAAAACTGCATTTGGAAAGTCTTCAACGAACACACTGGAGGAACACACAAAGATCAGATAAATAAAATCCACTCACTTCTGGTAAATGACACCATAGTCACCGATGACAATGACATTGCAAGTGTTTTCAATGATTTTTTTCACCAACATTACCACAAAGTTAAAAGAACCAGTGATTGAAAATAACTTTATTGAACTGAAAAAGTTCTGCAGCAGCAAAATCTCTAAGGAGGTATGTTTCTCCATCCTACCAGTCTCAAAAAACTTTGTTATAAAATATCTCAGTGAACTTGATACTAAGAAAGCTACAGGACTTGATCAGATTGGTCCATGACTCATTAAATCTTCTGCCTCTGCTACTGTAGATAGCTTAACATTCATAATCAATTTAAGTATTGCATCCTCATCTGTTCCCAAAATATGGAAAACTGCAAAAGTAACCCTTATTCACAAATCTGGCCCTAAGGATGATGCTGATAACTACCAGCCAATCTCAATACTACCAAACTTGTCAAAATTGATTGAAAAGCATTTCCATGATTCATTCATATCATATTTAACCAAACACTTTATTTATACCCTAATCAATCAGGCTTTAGACAGAAACACTCATGTGAGACTGCCTTGATCTCCCTAACTGATAAATGGCTTCAAGCACTTGATCAAGGTAGAATAATAGGTTCTGTATTTGTAGATTTCAGGAAAGCTTTTGACATGGTAGATCATGAAATCCTTTTGAAGAAACTAAAAATCTACCAATGTGATGAAAGCACAGTTAGATGGTTTACTTCATACTTAAGTGAGAGAACACAACATGTTTATATTAATAATGTTCTGTCTGAACCTGAAACAATTAGATGTGGAGTACCACAAGGCTCAATTCTGGGTCCATTATTGTTTATTTTATTTATTAATGACCTACCACTTGTACTAAAGGACTCAGTATCATCTACAGATCTCTATGCAGATGACACAACATTGTCAGACATCCAAAACACAAAGCAAGAACTCAAAATTTCTTTACAGAATGCCTTAAACAAACTAGAATACTGGTGCACATGCAATGGCATGGTGGTTAATACTGATAAAACTAAAATATTACTTATCTCAACATGGAAAAAAAGAATAAAACTTTATAGCGATGAACTATGTCTGACATGGAAGGATAAAAGGTTGCAAATGGTCTGTCACGATAGTCTACTTGGTGTTTTGGTAGATAATAACCTATCATGGACTGAACATATCAAACATATCAGTAAAAAAGTCAATTCAAGTTTATGGCTTCTCAGTAGGAGAAGACACTTTCTCCCGGAAAAGCACAGAAAACTATTTTATAACAGTTACATACAACCCTATTTAGACTACAGTAATACAGTATGGGGTAATTCAAATGATATAAACTTAGCAAAGCTGGCACATCTCCAAAAAAGAGCTTTTGAGTTAATATCAATCCAGAAAGAAAGCAAGGAAAATTTAGTTGGTAAGTTAAAAATACTACCTGTTAAAGACCAAATCTGTTTAAGAAAAGCCAAATTAATGTACAGGATAGCCAATAATAATGCTCCTGAATATTTACAATCACTATTCAAGTATAGGCTACCTGGAAATACTCCCCACCTGCGATCAATGTCTACCAAACATTACAAAATTCCCAAACCAAAATAAGGAATTATTTAAAAAAAGTTTCCAATACTCTGGAACTTTGCTCTGGAATAATATTCCAGTTTAGATTAGAAATCCCACTCTATTTCCTCTTTTCAAACCCAGTATATACAATGGCTTCACAGATGCAGCAAAAATAAATAAATTCTATTAAATGAGGGCCTCAACGTAGATTAGTTCTTAGCTAACTGAGTTACCCCCTTTAAATAAAGTCATAATAATAATACATCACTCTCTCAAAAGTACATACTAACTGGTGAGCGCCACCCAAGGACATGCATTTCTTTGCAAGACTGCAAATCTTCGTATGTTAATGTGTCAAGGACATGCAACCCTTTGTAAGACTGCAAATCAGTGTATGTTATTGTGTCAAGGACATGTGTCCCTTTGTAATACTGCAAATCTGTGTATGTTAATGTGTCAAGGACATGTTTCTTTGAAAGATTGCAAATCAGTGTATGCATCTCTTTGTAAGAGTGCAAATCAGCGATTTTTACTGTGTCAAGGACATGCATCCCTTTGTAAGACTGCAAATCAATATGATTTTCAAGATTGAAGTTATTATCTGTCTGAACTTTACATAATTCCTCAAGTCCATTCAATATTTTTAATATTGTCTTGTTTGTTGAGTATGTGTGTTTTATATTTACTGGCCCTCACTGAAGTCTGGGCACTGGCATCCCACTCAAAGTTTTCACAACTACTGTATCAAGAGTGTAGTGAGTAAATTGTAGACTTAATTATCATCATTATCAACAGGCTCTCTAATGTCTCTCACAGTATCGTTTATAGTGTAAGCTTACTCATCCCACTACTGTTAAGATTTTAAATTACAACTTATACAAGTAACATGCACATAACATAATCAATCTCTATTTTAGTTTGACCATATAATGAAAGGGGTGATTTCATTTGAGATGAAATGTTTACTTTTTTTTATCAATATTTTGTTCCCAAATAACATCATGTATATAATATGGTGTCAGTTTGTTCCCAAATAACATCATGTACATAATATGGTGTCAGTGTTCCCAAATAACATGTATATAATATGGTGTCAGTTTGTTCCCAAATAACATCATGTACATAATATGGTGTCAGTGTTCCCAAATAACATGTATATAATATGGTGTCAGTTTATTCCCAAATAACATCATGTACATAATATGGTGTCAGTGTTCCCAAATAACATGTATATAATATGGTGTCAGTTTGTTCCCAAATAACATCATGTACATAATATGGTGTCAGTGTTCCCAAATAACATGTATATGATATGGTGTCAGTTTGCTAATAATAATATCAAGATGTTTCTTCCAGGTAATGACAGACACAAAAGAAACAAAATACAATCCCAGAGTCGTTGATCCCTATTATAATTGTGGTATACCGTGATAAGTATCTTGATATGTACAGAAATGTCACAATTTTTTTATGGTATACATCGCTAATATATGTAATATATTAAACAGCAAAGAAATAAGTCAGTAAAAAGCACACTGTTTAAATAAGACACACTGAACTAAGATATATGGGTAGTAGCTACACCATGCATCAAGCAGATTAGGGGCAGAAAAGAAAAGTTCAAAACAAACAAGTATTCTTTGGCTTTTCCAAGAGATACTAAAATATATGTCTCAGCTCTTCTAAGCTTTATATATGAAAGCTATTTCATTGGTAGCAGACACAATATGAAAACATTTCCGTGTACATAGAATAGCTATCAAGAAATTATACCACACTGCACATCTGCTGGTAAATGACTTCAAATTAAACAATGAGTTGAATTATGTAAATAACTTATTCTGCAACATATACTCTTTAAATGCTTGTTTTTTAATCATCACCACACATAAGTAGTCTGTACACATATTAAGCTGTAATAGAAGATTACCATCAGTAAATAAATATTAAATTCTACATTATCAGAAGAAATTCCAAAAATATTATAACCAGTTGTGTCTGAATTGTCTCCAGTACAGGCATGTGCATCCAGAGGTGGGCTGTAGAGTGATTTTTAAAGTCACACCATATGATACAACTAGATTAGGCCCACATTTTTCATAGACCTGCTCTACAATATACTAACATTTCTGAAATTATTTACAAGGAAAAAAAATATTATTTACTCAGAATGCTCAATATTTAAGTGAACTTCAGTCTAAAGAGTTTTATACTCTTGGAGTTCTAGTCTGCACAAAGTAAAAAAAATCCTTGATTTAATCAACATGATCCAAAGTCTATATTTCCAAAGTCAACAGCAAGCATATTCAAGATTAGATCTAGAATTGAAATTTTTATAGAACTACATCAAATGCAGTTGACATTCTCTGAATCATTTATGGGCCATCAGAATCTTATGTACTGTTTAAAATCTAAGATCATTCTGAAAAAGCAACATTTTTTAAATACCATATATACCAAACGTATAAGTCTAACAGTAAACTGCACAGACCCAGATCTTCTTTTGCATAATGTATATCTGGGTCTATGAAGTTTGCTGTGAGTAATCAGCAGAACAAACAACACAGATACTGAAAGACAGGCTATTCTTTGTTGTTTGCAGTTTGACTAAACTTATAAGCGAGTATATATGGTAATACCATTTGCTATTTTAACATATTGATAGGTGTAAATGACAAACCATTTCAATCTCAAACTCATGATTAATTATCATGTATCAGATAAATCCAGAGGACTGACTGCTCTGACAACTGATACAGTAATACATGTTCTGAAATGAATCTACAAAAAAGACCTAAAATCAATGCATAATACAATGCATGTACAAAAATATGCACAAAACCTCAAAGCTACCAAACAGCTACATGTTAAAAAGAACAACACAGCAAAGGAAAAGAAAAATCCAAAAGACAGCTGAACCTGTTTATAACAATGTGCCTTTGTGACCAGATATATTTCTTGTAATAATAATAGAATTTGGAATGAATATACTTGCCTACAAGTTACGTCCTACTGAACAAATGAGATCTTGATCTGATGTAGCATAATGCACCTGAAGATCTGGGTCTATCTTGTTCTACTGATTAGCCCCAACAAACTGAACAGACCCAGATTTGCCAGCGCATTATAAGCAGGCAGATCTGTATCTGTGTGATTTGCAGTTGGACTTCTAAGATTGTATATACAGTATATATTGATAAATCAACATTGGTATTCAATTTTCTTTAGATTATCTAGAAAGGGACATTTCTTTTAGTTATCTTGATGGGGACATTTCTTTTAAGTTTTTTTGTAGTGTATGGATGTACTTTGGATGGATGTTTTCTTATTGGTGGAAAACATTTCATTAAGTTTTGAAATCAAAGCCAAGGACATATTCCACAAGAGGAACATGTTATATGCCTGCCATGCACTTAATAATCCCCAAAATCAATAGGTCCATCTTTATCTTTTTTATCCTAGATGCAAGCCATTCAGTCCAAGTCTGAGATATAGTGTTATTGTGCAGAAACTATTTTTCTTTTAGTCAGTCACTTGCCTTTTGATCCCAAAATCGACAGGCTTCTTCCTTACCCTATGTGCAAGTTATCCATAAAGTCTGACTCATGTATTTAATGCAGAATTCATGTTATTAAGCAGAAATAAATTTGGCTAATTATGGACTGATAACATCCTAACATAATACACCCCTCCACATGGCAGGCATACAAAAACTGGTACACCACAAATGACAGTGAATTTATTGTTAATCATTCTGTCTTAGGTACATGCTTTTATCTGAACATAAAAATTCACTAAGTCTGACTTTGTTACAACAGGTTCCACTGTGTGGGTTAATAGGAAAAGAAAAAACACTAAACTGCTCAAAGTATACTAAACATCACCCCACAAGCAACAACCATGCTTGCAGCTACCTCACGTTCTTTTCTTTCTTTTTCTAATTGTTCTTTCTGTCGTTCTGACTGCAGACGCAATTCCTCTTGTCTCCTCTTTTCTTCTTTCTGGAAGGTCAGTGGCTTGAAATCTTAATTCTGAATTGCTTTTTTAAAACATTTGCAGAATGAAATCAATGACTATTACAATCATAATGAGACAGCCTAGTTGTGGTCACTGCTGACCAAAGACTTGCAAAGTCTGACTTGTTATTTTTTAAAGCTCAAGCTCAAGCCAAAAACTCAGACAGTTAATAACTTAAAACAAATCTAGAAAGACAGAGCTTTTCAAATTGTACTAGAGTCCCTCTACCTGACTACCATATGATGTATTTGTTGTCTGAGTGTCATACCTGATGTTGGAATTTTGAGCTTGAGTTTGAATTACTTGCTGAAACATTTCTGAAAATGTGGGATCAGAACTCCTCAATCCTAAAGGCTTCATTCTGAGTCTGAGTTTCATTTAAAACCAATCAAAAAAATGGTGTTAAAAATTAAAGTAGCTTGTGACGGTTAAGTACAAATCTCAAGCTAAAGAGTATAAAAAGTTTAAATTAACATTTGCTTTGAGTCTCACCTTGACCACTGCTGTGTGCCTTTAAGCAAGGCCATTACCTTGCTTGTTCTAATCAAGCTAGTTATAAATGGGCACATCTTCAGCTGCAGAATTAATGTCATCGAGTAGAACTCTGTTCAAAGTGGGTCATGCAATCTCATTGAAACCAAGTTAAGATTTGGTCTTAATCACAAAAAATCACAGAAAGACGCTTGATCTTTATCATATCTATAAACTAAACACATACCAACTGCCTCCCCTGCACCCCTGCAAGGTTGTGCTAGTTAAAGGCAACAATGAGGATGCTCACATTTGTGGAGCTTTATTGGAGGGTTTACTAGTAATGGCATCTGGTAAGAATTCTTGGGGAAATATAATTTACCAAAATATTTGTTTTCTAATTGAACTATGTTTCCTGATCAAATCAACTTAATAAAATCTCCTTTTGGAGAGTAAGAGCTCAATTTCCTCCATTAAAATCTCTTAATTTTTTTTGGAATGTCCATCATAGTAGAGGAATATAGAAAAGAGATAAAGAAAACAAAATCCACAACCCCTCAGAAACTACTTGGATCCTTCCAGTAGTTGTTCGGAAAAATCTGATCCAAGCAGGTTTGAATGGAGCCCATATTGATCATCAAAACAACAATGCAAGTATCAATAAACACGTAAGAACAAATGCTGAAGACATTACAAGTTGGCTACAAGAGAGTAATGTTTTTGTTGTAGACATGGGGTTCTGTGACTCATGATTTCCAAAAGGAATAGGGATTTAAAGTTTAAAAAGGACAAAGGCAGCAATCAACAGAAGATGCCAATACTGTACTTCTAGCCTGGTGACTAATGTATGATGGTTAATGCATGAGTCAACCAGTGAATGTTTTTTGACAACGATGTGCCAAATAGACTCATACCTCATACTGGGGGCTTTCTTTGAATTGTTTGTGCATTAATAAATAAATTTTAACAACCAATGGCGAGCATGGATTCATGACTGTTGAGAGTGAAAGAAGGATGTTTGAAAAGTCAAAGGAACCAAACAGTATTCAGATCTAAATTCAAGAAAACAGAAGTCTTTTTGTAAAAGACATTAAATATAGCTTGGCATTTGCATTAATGTGCAGACAAATATATAGTTTTTAAACAGATTTTATTTTTATTCATGGGGTATGGAAGTTGAGGTACTGATTTTATTTTTCTTCAAAAGACTGGCACAATACTCTATGTGTGCATGTGTGTGCCATGAAAGTATAAGGATAGAATGACAAATACACACAGAACACTTGTCCTTTATAGTGAAGATAATAGACTAATATATTCAGTGAAGAAGTAAATAGGATCCTGTTACTGCCTCATTTATTATCATATCATTTAATAATATTAAATAATGTTTCAATTGGGACACTTGTGATTTTTAATCGAGTGATTAGTTAAGTGTAAATTGGTGTCTATGAGAAGTAAATGGAAAAGATTACTACTTTTTATGTATTTTTGTTAGACTGTTTTGGACACCCTGTAACCGCAACTGGCACACAAAACTGATTTCACAAACAAACATCATATGAAGACAGTTGGAGAGGGAGCAAGCAGATCTATATAGTCCTGTAACTATGTTCAAATTAATCTTTCCATCCTGACTCACTGATCATTTTTAATATATTTTCGGATCCCAAGTCAGCATTTATTATTTTCTAAAGAAAGAGCTAGGAAAAGATTATATTATAACTATTAACATTTGGTAGAAAGTATGTGTTCTTAACATGCTAAATATGCACAGATTAGAACAATTATATTAGAAAAATAAATTCTTTAAGTCTTTGTTCATGGAATATGAAAACAACTCAAGCAAGATCTCAGATGAAAATATTTCCAAATGCATAGTAAGACTTAGAAAAGACATATACTCAATGCTCATGGGATCATTAAAAAATCTCAGATCCTAAGTTCTGATAATTGGACTGGATAAAAAGCTTTGGACTATTTTGAATAACCTAACTTTAATAAAAGGTCTAGACTCATGCAAACAGGTTGATGTGGAGCAAAACTTCACTTTGAACCACCAGTTTTCATCTTGTTTTACTGCCTAGGGTGAAGAGAAAGTCACTCTCTTCCTAGTTGAATCAAAGGAGGAGATTACTGCATTTACTTTTGCAATATGATGACACATGACTAATTCCCATTTCAGAGACCTGTCTATGTGATGACACATGACCAATTCCCATTTCTGATACCTGTCAATGTGATGACATGACTAATTACTCTGACCTGTCAATGTGATGACATGTGACTAATTCCTGTTTCAGAAACCTGTCAATGTGAAGACACATGATTAATTTCCATTTCAGAGATCTATCAATGTGATGACATAATTAATTTTCATTTCAGAAACCTATCAATGTTATGACAAGTGACTAATTTCTGTTTAAAAACCTGTCAATGTGATGACATGACTAATTCCCATTTCAGAGACCTGTAGGATCACAAAAAAAACATGTGGCTTTAGTTTCCACTGGTTTACAAATATACTAATTAACTGATCTAGACTTATAATGAAATATATAGCTCATGAAATGTGAACAATTTAAACATGAATGTTGACATTTGAAAAGAAAATCTTGCCGGGATCATAGCATGCCATTTTGTCCTCATCACAAGAATCTGAGTTTTTTTTATTAATGACACATTATATTCATGTGGCATATTCAGAAAATCATTTTGAAATAAAATTAATGAAATGATGTTAACTTCAACCAACAAAATGTGGTTAACATGGTGAATAAAAATTTTGTTTAGCTCATCAAAATATCACTAAAAAACTAAGTCTTCCAAAAATTGGGAAAGTGAAAATCCAAAGAAATGGCAATGATACACACATGGTTATCATTCTCAATGGGATTATTTTTTGAAAATGGTATTCTTGTTTATCTGTTCTTTAGTTTATATTTAGATTTACAGTTTCTGAAAATATGAAATATCATTATCATCATCATCAATGAAAACATGATGGATAACGTAATCAAATATTAAATTTGTGTTGTTACTAGTGTTTACTTGATCTATCCAAAACCTCCACAAAACCCATTTTCTTTTCTCTGCATCATATTGCACTCAATCATTTTTCTCTTATATCTTTAATTTTTTTCTTTTCTTTCTATCTTTAATTACTATAATTATATAGATTTATAGAAAATTTGATTGATATTCTGAGTGGTACAAATAAAATAACCTGACATAATAAACAATTCAATAATCAAGAATGACATTGACATATTAATTTTTTTATTAATTGTCTGTAGGTGTGCATATATGATGGTGTGCCTGCTGATTGCTTGTAAGTACAGACATGCACATTTACTTACAAAGAAAAAAATATAAAGGCTCTTGCCAGGTATTTATTCTAGAAAATTAATAGGGCAGTCAGATATTTGACATCTAAATATGAAAACCTTCCAAGGAGTTATAATTTGTTACATACAAAAATGAAAACACAGATATATTTAATTGTGAAATGTACATGAGAATATGTCATTTTTGTTTCTGGATTTGCTGTTTGTTTAGTTTTAGTAATTTTCATTCCATGCTTTCCTAGTCTTCTCTCAAACTATTTATTTATAACATCAATATTTTCTGATCAGAAAAGTATGCTTTAGAATTTCACCCAACAACAGAATTTAATGCCAATCTACCTTTCTTAAAAATTACTTCTAATGGACAAGAATCAGACGTTATAGCTCAAAAAAAATTTTGCACTTCACTGAAAAGTATTACTGGTAAAGTCTAATGGTAAAATTTTATTTGATCAGGTCCTCAAACAAGTCATGGCTGATGATAACAAAAGTTAGTGGCTGTTACTAGTATTGTTTTTCATTTTAATTATGGCCTAGGCTTCACATATTTTGCTCAAAAGGTCTTCCTTTTTTACATTTTGCCACATAATACAGTCAAAATTCAAATGGTAAATTATCTTTAGTCCAGACCTTGAAGCAATCAATCAATTGCATTCAGGTATTGATAAGTCCTGAAATTCAGCTTTATCACCTGTCTTGTCATGTGTTTTATGGCTACATATTGCTTAAAGAATTGGGTCGACACAAAGACTAAACCACTGCATGGGATGTGGCAAATAAAGGCACTTTTGGATCTCTGATGTACTCATACAAAACTAACATAGAAGTTCATATAGGAAAATATTTGCTGACCCATACTATATCTCTCTGTGAGTTCAAACTTCTCCCTTTTGTCTCTTGGAGGAAGAAGTGACTTCTCCCTAAAATTCTGACTTACCTTGCATGTCTTGGAGCATTCAGTTTCTGTACATCATTCTAAAAGTGACAGGATGTTTACAAGTCATGATGATAAATATTAAAATTACTTATCCATTTTGGAAAGTTGGTTGTGAAATTCAACTGCTTATAGGTACTTGTCACATATCCAAAGACAATTTCATTAAATTTATTTTTGTACACAATGTAAAGTGTTGCCATCATAGCACTGCTTTGCAAAAGTTTGCTAACAGAAGGTTACTTTTTGCCATATAAAATCTTGAAAATTTAAAACTTGAAAAGACATCCTAGTCCAATTAGCAATGGTCCTACATGTTGAATGTACATTTTACTTGTTTGTATTTTTGAGCTAAAGTGTTGCAACTGACAGTGGAAAATCTGTAGAAAAAATAAATCTCATTCTTTTGACTATCTTTGCAAAGAATTTAGTAATGTGGTACTAAATTATTTATTGTGGGAAGATAGCTTCTTGACTTTATAGGGTTTGATTTCATCTCATTTAAAGTTGGTTGTTGTGCTGTGGATGTCCTACTGACAGGATTATATTTAACTGCAGTTACAAAATAATCAGTGATTCTTGTCAAATTAAATATTTAGGACAAAACTTGGACAGTGGACTCTCGATTAATTTTGCCCTATATACCTATGTTTTCTCAACTGCAATAATACTGTCACAAAGTGTAAGACAAGGTGTGATAGGCAAACTACTGATCTTGTCAAAAAAACCTGGGTGGCCACGTAGTCTAAAACACTTGCCTTTACCATTACTGACAGCAAATTTAATAATTATTTATACTGATGCTTTCTTACTAGTAAATTGTTAATCATCCATTGTAAGTTTTTAGTTTGAAATTTCATATTTATTTTTAATAACAATTTTCCAAAAATTATAGACTAGAGCAATTTGAATATCAGGATCCCTGCAAAGGAACAACAGTAGCTCAACTGGTAGAGTGTTGGACTTGTAATCCAAGGACCATGGGTTTGATAACCACAGGGACCAGCCCAAGAAAGCTGCTTTGTTGCATCTAGGCACTTAACTCCTATTTTCTCAGGCATGATACAACAAATAAAATGTTAAAAACTGCCATTAGACCCCCCCCCAAAAAAATATTTGAACTCTCAAAATAAAATAAATTAACTGATATGGATGTTAAACATGGACAGATATATGCTTTCAAGGAGAGTATGTTGGATTAATTAGAAAATTACTGAAAACATGAAAAGCAAAAGCATAAAATATGTGACATATAGAAAGCTGTTAAATGTGATATAATTATCAGTCCAATGGGTTGTAAACATAGCAAGGAAGAGGTTAATTTTAGGACTGAAGGTCTGACCGTCAGATATCTATCCAATGAACACTAAGCTCCTTAACCTACTGAATTTACTGCACATTTTCAAGTCCAATATAGTGATAATAATCCAAATATGATGTGGTCAGGGAAGAAGTTGTGACAAAATGTGCAATATTTAAATGAATTCACAGCCTAAATATTAAATCCAAATTTCTTGCTTTAAATCAAATAACATAAAATTATTGTCCTTTCATTTTCAACTTGGTGAATCAGTGCATTTCTAATAAATATAGGATAAAAAAATAACTATTATACTCTAAATTATTCTATTTTAGACATTCTTCATATACAGGGGTCTTTTTGTTTTAAAGGAATTTAATGAAAAACCATGAAAATCTGTTAAACTTAATAATTAACATCAATACACTTTCAACATAATACTGTTTTTCTCACAAGATAAGGGTTTAATCTTTGATTCCCAGGAACATAGCAAATTGAAACATTTTATTATAAAGACTCTTTAAATTGGACAAGGGTACAAATTACCAATTACCTCAGAAGAACCCATATCTGAATTAAAATTTTAGTTGTCCTGGGCAATAACAACACCATTAATGGTGTACTGGTAAAGCTGTCACTGACAGGATATCAGTAAAAAATATTATAGATGTTAGGGGAAAAAAAACCAATGATTCATTGGTATATGAATTAGGTACAAAATGGTTCTTTAAAGGTGAATTATTTTTAACACCATTACTATGACTTGTATTCTTAACTGGCTTGCCAATCAGCCATTTGATATAATATACATTATTTATAGGTCATTATACATGTCAGTTTGATATAATGGTCAAATAATTTGTTGTGTAGCTGATGAGCTTTTAAGTCCACTATGCCAAAATTACACAGCTGCCCAACATGCATCACACACACAATAACCTGTTATAAAGTACTCTGATAAACAGCATCAGTTACTTGATCTCTTTATTGTCAGAAAAGGTAAAAATATTAAATAAATGTTTCTTTATTCTTTACTTAGTTTTATATTCAAAATTTCATTCCCAACAGTTCTGGGTTGGTTTTTAAAAGCACTTTCACCAATGTGTTGGCTACATCATAGGAACCTGGAACCATGTGTTTTTCCCAAGAACACACAGAGGCTCTCATTCTCGATCATATCCAACTTGTGACATTTGTATTACAAGTCCAATGCTCTATGAACTGAGCAACCTTGAATGACATGTATATACAATATCCAGTGACTTAAATGATCCCACAATGTAGCAAAAGTATGGTAAATGAACATTACATGCCGACCCTACATTTAAGCCCCCATCCCAATATGCGCTTTCTATTGAACTGATTTTAATATTTGGGTATGTAGGTGGTGGTTTATTTGTTTTATTTAAAACTATATATATATATATATATATATATATATATATATATATATATATATATATATATATATATATATATATATATATATATATATATATAATATGAGTAGCATATAAAATTGACTAAGCATTTCAAGTACTGGGCAAAGCTGGGTCATTTAGATGCACAATTAATTTTACAATTAATTTTAGAGATATTTTTTACAAATGTTTTTTTGAATTGTTTTTATTTTAACATGGGTGGGTGGGATAGTGCTAGGATTCACATCAAAGTTATAAAAACAGTTGGCAGATAAGAAACAATTTCTTTTGTGTGACCTTTCTTCTTTCAGTAACAGTGACTTGTAGTTTTCAACAATCGACCACAATATAGATAGGGTTCTTCTTTACCTGAGGTGCAAGCCATCAAAAAAGTTTGGTAACTGTATAAGATGGAGAAATCTAGTTATTGTGCATAATTATTTCTCTTTCTTCAGTCAATAAACAAGATTCTGTTGTATCCCAAGTGCAAGTCAACCATAAAGTTTAGATCATATATGTGATGTAGAACTAATGTCACTGTACAAAAACTATTTTCTTTATTCAGACAGTGACCTTGACCTCTGACCTTTAATTGATAGGGATCTTCATTACCCAAGTTTATTACTGTATGTGGTTGATAACTTAAGTTATTATGTGGAAACAACTTTTTGTTCTTTCACTTACATTGACCTTAAGCTTTTGAGCCTGAAACTAAGTTGATTCTTTCTCACCTCAAGTGAAATCCATGTACAATATTTGGTAACAGCTCAAGATATGGTGCAGATACCAAATTGATAACATACACACAGATGGACAGACATGTACAATATTGGAGTACATTATGCTATGCATCATTATCAACAGTCTATATCACTTCATGCTGATGCATAAGGGGAAATTTTCAAGAAATATTGACAAGGGCGCAACAATTTTCATTTAGGACCAACTAGACATCATAAAAAGTCTTTGGTGAAAACCCTTTGCTGATATGAACACAAATTCTGGAAGAGCAGTAAGAAGTTTTTCAAGATAGCTCATCTTGGCATCAATATCAAATGTTACATGGCCATTCATGACCAACTAGACATCATAAAAAATCTTTTGGGTAAAACCCCATGTCAATATGACTTTCCATTTAGGACAAGACAAGACTTGTTGAGACAAGAATTTCAAGATATTTAACAGTTTGGCAATATTTGAGGTCAGATCAGCACCATTTTTGTTCAGGACCAAGTAGAGATCATAATTAGTCTTCTGTTGTAAAAACAGGAATGAGTAGCAATAACACGATGGCTTCCATCCTGGACATTAGATTGGCACCACCATTTTCATTGAATACAACTATTTAGGACCAACTATATATCATCATAAGTCTTCTGGTGAAAACTCAATGTCCATATGACCTTTCTATTAGATGAAATAGTGATCAGGTTTTCAAGATGGCTACTGTGGAGGCAATTTTATTAAGGATCAACTATACATTATAAAAAGTCTTTTAATGTTGATATGACCATACATTCAGAACTAGCAATAACAAAAAATTTATACATGACAACTGTGTCGGTCATATCAGTATGTCTGAGTTGAACTATTTTCATTTATGCCAAACTAGGCATCATAATTATTCTTCAAGCTTATCTTGATATTACTTTCCATTCTAGTAATAATTTTCAAACTGGCTGCCAAACTGGACATAAAAAATCAGCATTGTTTACATTTTGGTCCAACTGGACATGAAAAGAGTCTTTTAGTGAATAATCAATGTTGCTATGACCATCCAATTGGTGGGAGTAGTGATTGATAAAAAGATTTTCAAGACATCTGCTGTGACAGTCTTAGTGTATGTCAGAGCAACATAATTTTTGTTTACAACCAACTAAACCTAGAGATAAATGTCTGTGCCATTGCAATCCATAGTTTAGAAACTGAAGCAATAAAAAGCTTGTACTTATAAACTCATGGACATCAATTATGGACAAAAGACAGCTCCATAAGCTGTACTGGTCAATAGTACTAGAAATACATCAAAATATCAATGACTACAGACATGTACAAACCTCTGTCTTGGCCCAAAATTCATCTCTGGATTTGGGGTTTATTTCCCTGTGAGCTTGTGTCTTCTCATACACTGAACCCTGAAAAAGTGTGTATGTTTAGCACAACAAAAAAGGTATTTTTTCTAAAAACAGTTTTTTCATTCTTTTACTTCCTAATAATTATCAAATTAGTTATGTTGTTGTAGGGTTTAAGGCCATTTTTCAGCACAAGATAGGCTATACATCAGCTTAGTTATGTGAATGCTGTATGTATATTTAGTTACATACATAAAACAGATGAGGGCTTCAACAAAGCTGAAAAACTAATCTGAGGCACCAATTTTCATGAGGAATTATTATTATTATTATTATTATTATTATTATTATTATTATTATTATTATTATTATAATTAAATACCACAAAATCACTTGTGAACCTAATTAAAAAATTTAACACCCTGCGAATGAGTTAAATTTGACCATTCTTTCTTTGTGAAACACAACTTTGCTCTTTGCTGATAAAACCAATGTATGTCTTTAATCAAGTACCTCAAACTGTGCAATTATTCTGGCACCCAAAGAAGTCTGTGTATCATACAAAATAATCATCAATGAACCTTACTCAGGACACTCTTATCTCCTAACCTAGGATTAAAACTTGGGCCTTGATTGTTGGTAGTGTGAGTGACTGCAGAGTTAAACAACAGCTTAAAACACATTTTTACCAAATGCAGGTTGTAACATACAACAGGTTAGCTGGTGAAAGCACGAACTGATAAGAAACTGGAGTAATCCACACTAAAATGTATATTAAGAGAAAAGATTTATAGATTTCATCTACAGAAAGTTAATATGAACTAAGTATACAGAGAAGCAACAGTCATCTGAAATTTGGTTCCAAATATGTGAATGATAGATGGAAAGATGAACAAACAAAAACATAATGAAATGAAGACTTGTGAATTGCAAAAGTCACAGCTACAATGCCAGTCTAATAAGAGTAAATATTTAGAGATATCAAACAATTTCAGAATTTTGCCCCAAACACTAAAGTATGGCCAAAAAGATGGATGGATGGATAGATAACAGAAAACTGGAAAGATAAAAAAAAACATTAACTAGAGAGAAAATGAAAAATAGCTTTGTTATTTTTCCAGTTCCCAGATGACTATTTTCTTTTTGCATGTTGATCTAAAACAAATTTCCTACAATAAAAAAAAAAATGAAGAAACAAAAAAAATATTTAATGTTGTAACAAGTGTTTTTTTTTATTTTGTTTGTAGGATAACAATACTGTATTAGATATCATATTCATTTAGGTGCTTACTATTTCTCATAATATTTCTAAGTGCTTACTGGAGCATTACTAGAAAGCATAATTCAATAATGGCAACCATTTTATGCTGTTTGCTAATCATGATCAGCTTGAAAGTAACACGTTATATCTTACAAAATGGATATTATTCTGGTAATTACATAGAGTATGAATATCTATAAAGTAACATCATTGCTGAAAAATACCAACAAGGTCTTTTCCCTGTGATTCACTATTTGCAAACGGACAGAAAAAAGTAGTAAAAGTCTTATTCTGGCTAACTGAACTAATGCTTTTAAACATCAAACAAGAAACAAACATACAGCATCTTATACCTAGATTTGTCTGTAAAAAGTTTATGTCTCCATTGTACAAAAGCAAATCAAGAAGTCAAAAAGTTTTAAAATTTTAAAAATTTGAAAGACGGCTCTAAGTAGTTGAAAATCGGAGTAATGAACATATTTATAGAAATATACATGTTAAATTTCATTTATCAACCAATAATAGTATTTAATGAATGGTGCTGACATGATTTTGGTTTTTCTTTAAAAAATGTCATCTATCAATCATGGGTGTTGTTTTCTTCAGTTTGATAATAAGGCTTGTGTAAAGTTGAGTCCAACTATTAAAATGGTGGGCATTTTGCGCACAATTGTATATATCTCTACCTCCCCTGTACCTCACTGATGGAGATGCATCCATAGCTGAACCAGCAAATTTTGTGAATTTTGTCCCTCTGTCTACCATTGAGATTTTTAAAGAAATTCACCAAGTAGAAATTATGACCTTTACTACAGAGCATTATACAGAAATAGCTGTCATTACTCTATCATAAATGGGCATTAGAAAAAAAGTGCAGAAAGGGGTGTTTTGAAAAATGATCAGTGACCTTTACCTTGAAGAGAAATCCAACTATTATACATAAGATGCCACTAAACTGAAAAGCTTCAGTGTATCATAGTTCATTCCTATATTGCAAACAGCTTATTTTTAAAAGCAAACTTTAAAAGACTGATGATGACAATGACCCTATCAAAGCAACAAATCTTTAGTGACAAGATGCAAATATATTAAGCTTCATCTTAAGAAGCTGTTAAATTAAAAAGCAGAGACAAAAAAACTGAGAAAAAAAATATACTGATCCATGACCTTGACCTTGAAGGTAAGACACCCAATGTGGAGCATGATACGCCTTTCTGTAATGATATATAGCAATACCAAGTTTTGTCCCTTCGTCTATGATGGCTCTATAAAGTATACAGTGTAAAGGAGAGTGTAATGGCAAAATTCAACATAAAATACGATATTAACCAGAATGTGGAACACAACACTCCTACTAATGAAAAACATACATACCAAGATGCATATCAACTTACACAGTGGAGAGTAAGTGTGATGGAAATTTTAATCATTGAGCTGTTGCCATGACCTACATGAGACCTCGCAAGGTAAAACATCTTCATTTGAGAAAAACCAGAGGTGATAATTAAACATCTGGTGAAAACTCCAGGTCAATGCAACTTTCCATTTAGAAGGAGCGGCAATAACAAACTAGCTTCCATGATGGCCATACTATGTCAAGTCAGCACCATTTTCATCTAATACCAACTAGACACCTTAAGAAATCTTTGGTGAAACCCAATGTTGATATGACTTTCCATCTAAGGTAAACATGTGACAAAATTTTCAAGATGGCCACTGTGGTTGCATTACATAATGAAAGATGTGCACAGAAAGTTTCAGGTGAGAACACCATGTTGATATGACTTTCCATTCAGAAGGTACAACAAAAATGAATAAACTTTAATATCAAAGCTTATCTGTTTAAATGCTTGTGTCTGCCTACCTGAGGTTAAGTCAAGAATGATACTATGGCTGTATTTTACACAAAACTAAATGCCTTGCTGAAGAGGTTTCATATGTAAATTTAAACCAGTATATATATATATATATATATATATATATATATATATAAAGAGAGAGAGAGAGAGAGAGAGAGAGAGAGAGAGAGAGAGAGAGAGAGATTTGGATTTCTAATGAAGCTTTAACAATTTTTCAGTCATATGGCTATGTTATCTGCAGTGTGGCGTTTATAGTCATGTCTAGCATTGGGGCATCATGCTGCACCCAGTCACATTATCCTGACACCTGGCAGACCAGTCATAACACTAACCTCTTAATGCTGAGTGCCTTGTGAGGCAACAATCTGTACCATTTTTATAAGTCTTTGACCCAAATACATCAATTATATACCATATGGGTCAGAAAAATGAGTCAGCACATTTTATATTCTACCTATGATTGACTGTACATTGTACAATGAGATTCTGAGTCTTTGCTGCTTACAGTGAATTGACCAAAATATGCATTGTTAAATACCTCATATTGTGTTTTCAAGAACTGTCACAACTTTTAAGTCTACCTTGATGATACCCTATAGAAAGCACTAAAAGCAATAAATTTACAGCACATACCACAGGCAATGGGGCCTCTATTGGCTTGCTCTTTTCCTTGTGGAAGCTGTAGTTGGCACCTGACGCCTTGG
The DNA here is from genome assembly GCA_016746295.1 of Potamilus streckersoni. Lineage (NCBI taxonomy): Eukaryota > Metazoa > Mollusca > Bivalvia > Unionida > Unionidae > Potamilus > Potamilus streckersoni. The sequence continues at coordinate 1,591,464 of JAEAOA010000332.1, read as the reverse complement.
CAACCTTAGTCATTATCAAGTCTGGTTCCACATCATCTTCTGAGCGAGCATTAATTGTAACATGGACACTCTGCAAACAAATTACATGTATTTTCATCTCAAATGCAGAAGTCATATTTTAAATATTTTGAAGTGACACCAAGTGCCATATTCATTTACGTTTTTAAAGCCATAACAAGATCCCAAGCCTCTGAAGTTTCTGAAATCATACCATACCCATAATTTTCTAAACTCTTTTCGAGCAATAATTTCAATCTCAAGCACAAAATCCAAAACTGTGACACTCTATTCCTTTAATTAAAACAAAGAATTACAGTAGATATTTCTGAACACAATCAAATTTTTATGACTTAGGTACATTCTAAGTATAATATTTGATATATGTGTTTGAATCTGAACTTAAGTGTCAAGAATACGCAGCTACATGATGGATATGCCATCATTTTACAGACCTACCCAACATGTCTAGCTCATGGATTTACCATTTCCTTCAGTTTTCTGCCCTACCCAACATGTCTAGCTCATGGATTTACCATTTGCTTCAGTTTTCAGCCCTACCCAATATGTCTAGCTCATGGATTTACCATTAACTTTAGTTTTCAGCCCTACCCAATATGTCTAGCTCATGGATTTACCATTTCCTTCAGTTTTCAGACCTACCCAACATGTCTAGCTCATGGATTTACCATTTCCTTCAGTTTTCAGCCATACCCAACATGTCTAGCTCATAGATTTACCATTTCCTTCAGTTTTCTGCCCTACCTGATATGTCTAGCTCATGTAATTACCATTTGCTTCAGTTTTCTGCCCTACCTGACATGTCTAGCTCATGGATTTACCATTTCCTTCAGTTTTCAGCCCTACCTGACACGTGTAGCTCATGGATATACCATTTACTTCAGTTTTCTGCCCTACCCAACATGTCTAGCTCATGGATTTACCATTTGCTTCAGTTTTCTGATCTACCTGACATGTCTAGATCATGGATTTACCATTTGCTTCAGTTTTCTGCCCTACCGGACATGTCTAGCTCATGGATTTACCATTTTCCTTCAGTTTTCAGCCCTACCTGACATGTGAAGCTCATGGATTTACCATTTCCTTCAGTTTTCAGCCCTACCTGACATGTGTAGCTCATGGATATACCATTTGCTTCAGTTTTCAGCCCTACCTGACATGTCTAGCTCATAGATTTACCATTTGCTTCAGTTTTCAGCCCTACCCAATATGTCTAGCTCATGGATTTACCATTTGCTTCAGTTTTCAGCCCTACCTGACATGTCTAGCTCATGGATTTACCATTTCCTTCAGTTTCGGTTCTACCCAACATGTCTAGCTCATGGATTTACCATTTGCTTCAGTTTTCAGCCCTTCCTGACATGTCTAGCTCATGGATTTACCATTTGCTTCAGTTTTCTGCCCTACCTGACATGTGTAGCTCATGGATATACCATTTACTTCAGTTTTCAGCCCTACCTGACATGTATAGCTCATGGATATACCATTTGCTTCAGTTTTCAGCTCTACCCAACATGTCTAGCTCATGAATAGACAATTACTTCAGTTTCTAGTCCTTCTCAATTTCACCCTTACAAGAATTTCCTAATAACTACTTTATATATCTATTTTTTTTTTTTGCTGCATGCTAGCTTTAATATTTCTATATTTTAGATTTTATTTTTCTTTGGTATTTAGAGGTGCAAAATATGAAATGCTCATGTAACATGATCTCTGTCGCAAATTAGCACATTTGCAAAATCTTGTAAATAAAATACTGTCTGATTTTTGGAGATAATACTTCAAATCTGTGGTTAATTTCAGCTAAATCATTCAGCTGCCTTCTCTTTGTTATGAATTTTATGGGTTTGTGTCAACATCAAAAAATGCATCAGTAGGAATTATGGGTATTGAATTTAGGTCACCATGATAATGGCATTTTATTGGAGTAATACATATAAGCTCGTAAAATAATGCAGTCAATAAGTAAATGACAAGTATTTAATCTTAATGATGATCATTTTTCAACTGTATGCTTATATATATATATATATATATATATATATATATATATATATATATATATATATATATATATATATATATATATATATAAAGAATACAAATCATATGGCGAATAACAACCCTTTCAAGCGTACTGGATCCACCAAGGGATCACGTGTGTCAGGGATTAATTAAAATAGATGCAATAAACTGACGAACAGTACAAAACTAGTAACTAACTAGCCTAAGCGCTTTCGACTCTTAATGAGTCTTTTTTCAAGGCAAATACAAAACATATATACGACAAACAAATAAACACAGAAACGTGTTTGTAAACCTCTACATGGCTGTCTTCACATGTGCTAAAACTATAAATACAACCAGCTTGTATAGACTAGTTTCCGCAACTAGTTAGTTACTAGTTTCGTACTGTTAGTCATCAGTTTATTGCATCTATATATATACCTGAACCATACTGATAAAAAATAAGACATCATCTGTTCTAAAATTTTCTTGTAGATTGACCTTTTCTGATCAAATAAGCTACTGCAATATAAATGCAAGTTAAAGTCAGCGAAAAGGGAAATAAGACAAAATTCCATACACTTACATGGAAGAGATTGGTAATGTCTTTCAAATGGTTTGCACATTTGAACTTGACTGTCTCTGGGGCTCCCTGACCTTGCTGAAAATACAAAAAAAAACCCACCCACCACATGCAAGAATAGTATCATTAAAATCACCAAATGTTGGAATAAAATAAAACTAATGTGTGAAAGTTCAAGTTTATACATTAACCAACTGGTTCCATTTGACTGAGTTATGTCATTGATGCTTAGAACTGTATGCAAAGCAGGTATATGCTATTAAAAGGGATTTATCTTCAGAGAAATTTTCAACATCTGAAGTTAACTTTGATATGCACTTATTTCTTGCCTATACTAAAATGACTATTATTAGTTAATTTTGATAAAGTAAAACTAGAAAATAAAAATGTATATACTATCCAAAAAGTTATAAACAGGTGATAATGCTACCAAATTATATCCTTGTTTTATCATAAGTTCACATCCTAGTTTTTTAAAACATTTATTATGATGCCTCACTGCAACAGGGTATAATGAGCAATATACTGTAATGGCCAACAGCTTTTTAAATAGATTAACGGTGCAACTAAGCTCTTGTTCGCTTTTTTCTTCAATATCAAGCTTTTGTTTCACTAACACAAAATCTGCATTATTTGGCCTTGGAAAGTTCTCTCTCAACAATTAGTTTTTGTCACTGATAAAACACCTGAATTTTCCATCCAGCAGGACAATCAGCCTGGCACATGGAAATCGCCACATAATTTGCCCAAGGAAAAGTCTTTTTCAATCGTTATTTTTGTAAAAAATTGTTGCCCTGGTACCGTGAAACTCTTAAGAGTGGTAATCTAGAACTGTTAACCTGACACCATGAAACTGTAAACCTAGTGCTATAGAACTGTAAGCATGGTACAATATGATACCATGAAACTGTAAACCTGGTGCTATAGAACTGTAAGCATGGTACTATAGAATTATAAAGTCTGGTACTATAGAACTGTTAGCCTGGTACTAAAGAACTGTTAGTCTGATACTATAGAACTGTTAGCCTGATATCATGAAACTGTTAGCTTGGTACTATAAAACTGTAAGCGTGGCACAATAGAACTGTAAGCCTGGTACTATAGAACTATTAGTTTGGTACTATAGAACTGTAAGCCTGGTACTATAGAACTGTAAGCCTGGTACTATAGAACTGTAAGCCTGGTACTATAGAACTGTTAGTCTGGTACTGTAGAACAGTTAGCCTGGTACTATAGAACTCTAAGTCTGGGACTATGGAACTGTTAACCTGATACCATGAAACTGTTAGCTTGGTACTATAAAACTGTAAGCGTGGCACAATAGAACTGTAAGCCTGGTACTATAGAACTATTAGTTTGGTACTATAGAACTGTAAGCCTGGTACTATAGAACTGTAAGCCTGGTACTATAGAACTGTAAGCCTGGTACTATAGAACTGTTAGTCTGGTACTGTAGAACAGTTAGCCTGGTACTATAGAACTCTAAGTCTGGGACTATGGAACTGTTAACCTGATACCATGAAACTGTTAGCTTAGTACCATAGAACTGTAAGCATGGTACTATAGAATTGTTAGCCTGGTAATGTAAAACTGCAAGCCTGGTACTATAGAACTGTTAGCATTGTACTACAGAATTGTTTAGTCTGGAACTATAGATCTGTTAGTTTGGTACTATAGAACTGTACGCTTGGTAGTATAGAACCATTACCCTTTGAACTTTAAGTCTGGGACTATAGAACCGTTAACTTGGTACTATAGAACTGTAAGCCTGGTACTATAGAACTGTAAGCCTGGTACTATAGAACTGTAAGCATGGTACTATAGAACTGTAAGCCTGGTACTATAGAACTGTTAGCCTTGTACTACAGAACTGTAAGCCTGGTACTATAGAACTATTAGCCTGATACTATAGAACTGTAAGCCTGGTACTATAGAACTGTTAGCCTTGTACTATAGAACTGTTAGCCTTGTACTACAGAACTGTAAGCCTGGCAATATAGAACTATTAGCCTGGTACTATAGAACTGTTAGCCTTGTACTACAGAACTGTAAGCCTGGTACTATAGAACTATTAGCCTGATACTATAGAACTGTTAGCCTTGTACTACAGAACTGTAAGCCTGGTACTATAGAACTATTAGCCTGATACTATAGAACTGTAAGCCTGATACTTTACAACTGTAAGCCTGGTACTATAGAACTGTTAGCCTTGTACTACAGAACTGTAAGCCTGGTACTATATAACTATTAGCCTGGTACTATATAACTGTAAGCCTGGTACTATAGAACTGTTAGCCTGGTACTATAGAACTGTAAGCCTGATACTTTACAACTATTATCCTGGTACTATAGAACTGTAAGCCTGGTACTATAGAACTGTTAGCCTTGTACTACAGAACTGTAAGCATGGTACTATATAACTATTATCCTGGTACTATAGAACTGTAAGCCTGGTACTATAGAACTGTGAGCATGGTACTATAGATATGTTAGCCTGGTACTATAGAACTGTATGCCTGATACTTTACAACTATTAGCCTGGTACTATAGAACTGTTAGCCTGGTACTATAGAACTCTAAGCCTGGTACAATATGAACTGTAACCCTGGTACTTTAGAACTGTAAGCCTGGTACTATAGAACTGTAAGCATGGTACTATAGAAATGTAAGCCTGGTACTACAGAACTCTAAGCCTGGTACTATAGAACTATAAGCCTGATACTTTACAACTATTGGCCTGGTACTATAGAACTATTAGCCTGGTACTATAGAACTGTAAGCCTGGTACTATAGAACTGTAAGCCTGATACTTTACAACTATTAGCCTTGTACTATAGAACTGTTAGCCTGGTACTATAGAACTCTAAGCCTGGTACAATATGAACTGTAACCCTGGTACTTTAGAACAATTAGCCTGGTACTATAGAACTGTTAGCCTGGTACTATATAACTGTAAGCCTGGTACTATAGAACTGTAAGCCTGGTACAGTTCGAACTATTAGCCTGGTACTATAGAACTCTTAGTCTGGTACTATAGAACTGTTAGCCTGGTACTATAGAACTGTTATCCTGGTACTATAGAACTGTTAGCCTGGTATTATAGAACTGTTAGCCTGGTACTATAGAACTGTAAGCCTGGTACTTTAGAACTATTAGCCTGGTACTATAGAACTGTTAGCCTGGTACTACACAACTGTTAGCCTGGTAATGTGAAACTCTAAGTCTGGTACTATGGAATTGTTTGCCTAGTACCATGAAAATGTTACCCTGTTACTGTGAAAAAGCCACCTTACTGAACAAAGCTCTTATCAGAAGAAATCAAACAGTATTTGTGTCCTTATTCTTAAACTTTCTGAGCACAAAGTTCGAGATCAAATTCACATACAGTATATACTTCTTTAGAAGTTAAATGGATTTAAAATGTCAAGTATTAGGGATTTTTTAGATTTAATGAGCACAGACTGTAAGTTGTCAATTGTTTTTGACACATTCCACTGAATAATATAATTGTATTATCATTCTATCCATCTATCCATTCAGTCTTGTTTATTTTTCCCATGTGTAACTGATTCACTGATGATAAGTCAGTCATTCCAACAGATCTGACTTGCAAAATTACTCCGACTTTTAGGAGTGTCAGAGAATTAAGCTTTTTGCGAGAGGGTCAACTTACAAACAGTATATATATATGGTAATAATATTTTATATTTACAGTATGTCCCATGCAGTTGAGACTCGGAATGTTGATAGAGGAAGCAAAGTTAAGAAGATCCTTCAAGAAACCTGACATCAGCATCATTCTAATTAAAGTTATAGAGGTACAAGTTTTCTGACACTGAATTTGAACTGGAACAGAATGTTGCAAAACAGGAAAAGTATGATTATGTCTTCATTTTTTCCATCATCCTGAAGTCCTTCAGATAATGATCACTTCCAGATCATCCGATGCAAACTTACCCAGTTAATGAGAACATATTTTGGCAAATTTGTGTTTGGATCCACAACTCGACAATATGCATACATTATCTTGGATGCATTTAATTCCTCTACCATCTCCTCCAAGCCGCCATCTGGAAAAAAAAGTAACCATGGAAACCTTACCTACAATGAAACCATTTAAGTCTGAAGAGTTCCAATTATAATAACATTTCAGAATCTGCAAGACAATTCTGGTGACAGATTTTCCTTTTGTGGTTTTCTAAAGTAATTCATTAGAATAATTTAAATGTTAATGTGTAAAAGTGTGCCAAGACTGGAGGGGCTCCATAGTATCAATCCCCTCACCCCCTTTGAAACTGTAAAAAACGAAAAAGGCCATTTCCTTGTAATAAAGAACTGATATACTAAAATTAAAGCATGCTCTGTAGTGTTATATGAATGTGTTTCCCCGAGCTACATGTAGCATGGTATGGCACCACGACCTTCTGACTGGGTGATATACCCCATTTTTGCTTTTCTATGCTGACCATTCCCTTTCAGTGCCATGCTGCCCTTGTCTCTATAAACTTGGCAATTGAAGCATTTTATCCTTTTTTTTTATTATTTTATGTATGCCATTTTTATACCTGAACTTATCTGGCACTATACAACCAGAGTGAACACACATACACACACACACACACATTTCCTGTCCTATATGAACATTAATATGTGATAGAATAAGGTGCCCTAACAATCAACATACCTGCATTTGAATTTCCCTTCTGGAAGGATGAATTCCATGCACACTGTAGATTGGGGGGGGGGCTCTAACTTGATCATGGGACAGAGATTGTTATTCTAGATATATCCATACTTTACATCTATATGTCTTCCTTATCTAAAGTGGTGTCAAGAATACAAGATTTTACATTTCATGCACAAGGAAGAAAATTCTGCTGTAGAAACACATTTGTGTCAATAGCAGAAATATTCAGAAATGTTAATGCTAATATACTGGTACACCCTTTAGGAAGGTAACCTAACATGTTTTACTACTGTATAATAAAAAATTACAATGTTTTTGCATGTACATGAAATGTGGCACAAGTACACACAGACACAGAAATAAAACGAAAAAAACCCATTCATTTACAAAAAGTGGATATAATGTTGTTGTGGGGCATAACGCCATTTTCAGCACACGATAGGCTATACATGGTGGCCAGTATTAATGGTGGAGGAAGAAACCAGGAAATCTACGGAAAGAACCACCAACCCACGAGAAGCTACTAGCAAGCTTTCTCACATAGCCACATTCCCCGAAACTTAGACTCAAACCAATGCAGACAGAGGTGAGGATGTGTGATAAAAGATAAATAAGCCTGCAGTGAATAGTACATGACACAATTGCCCTGTATTTAATACTCCTCTATGCAGATAGCTTACATTTTTGTGCAGAAACCATCTTGTTCAGTTACAGTGACCATGACATTGACCCAAAATTGAACAGGCTTATTCTTTTGCATAAATACAAGGAATCCATGAAGTTTAGTTTTAGTCTGTGATGTAGAACTAATGTTACTGTGCATAAATCATTTTTCTACTTTCAGTTGCAGTAAACTTTGAACTTGTAACCACAAAATCAAGTCTTCTTCCTTATCTCAAGTTTAAAGCTATGTGATGTATAATTGATATTGTTGTGTTGAAAGCATTTTTATTCTTTTAGTCACAATGAAACTGACAAATGACCTTTTTGGTCCAAGACAAATGAGGTTCTTTCCCAATGTGAGACATCCACAAAATTTGCTTACCCTAGATGCTGAAAATGTCAAGTTACTGTGCAGAAGCCATTTTATCTCTATCTGAACCACAATGATATTAAAATAAATAATACAGTAAAAACTTCTATGAGTGACCTGTCATTTCTGGCCACAATCATAATACACATATCGATTGTACTATATAAATGCTCTGTTATGAGCGAACACCTGCTGAATGCGACCAGCAACCATGATGTCTTGGCAAAATATGCATTTTGACAGTGCTATGAACGACTGCATTGCAAAAATGAGGATAAACTCCACCAACCTTTATTTAATCCTGTAAAAACGACCGCTCATACTATTCTAAGTAAAAAAAAGATATTTAAAAATAGGCTGACTACCGATGTGTGATTTTTTCAGGTATGCTTTTAGTTTTATAGTTTCTGTCGAAAACCAGACTAAAGTATATCTAGATTATTTCCTAGGTTGATATAAAGGAAAAGGAGTTATTCAGAAATGATTTAATATGCTAAAATGTGGGATCTTCAAATGTAAATGTGATTTCATGTTTAATGATAGAAGTATATCTTTTATGCTATATAATTGCTATATAATTTTGCTTTTAGATGAATAACTAAAATACTTTAGCAAGAACTATTCATAAAAACTATTAATATAAAACATAATATATGTACAGTGATTGTGGTTATTTTTCTTGAAACTGTTTTGAAACTGTCTTTTGTACAAACCTGCTATGAGAGACCACCTGTCTTGATAGACTGCTTTTTATTAGCAGAAGGGATGGTCTCTCATAACAGGTTTTATGGTAGTCTCATTTTTATCAAGTGCAGCAATTCACAAAGCTTGGTAAATGGGGCAGAACTCTAGTTGTTTTCTTCTTTCAGTCATAGTAACCTTGACTATTAAGCTGCTGAGTCCAAAATTTGATCTCCTGAACACATGGGAGTCCAAACTTTGATCTCCTGAACACGTGGACAGCCTGGCCATCCACAAAGACTGGTAACCTCATCTGGTGGACAAGTTGAACTATTATCTATTAACTGGTAACAAATCAAAAGACATTATAACATAATATCCTCTGTCTTATAGTAAACACATAAAAACAAGTTTTTCTGTGTGTGACACAATGTGGGAAAATTATACATATAACACAAATCACATACCTCCAGTCTCCACAACTTTAAGTGTTGTTGACTGCCCTTCATATCCAAATACAGCCCTGAAGATATAAATGCATATTTCATTTTAAACTGTTTTGATTATACAGTCAATTAGGACTTTGTGCAAAAGAATTGTCACGTTTTAATGATTTTCTAAGATAACAAATTTAGAGAAATAGTGCAATGTCTCTACCCTCTGAAATGACAGATGATGTTAAATTACATGTTACAATCAGAGATCCATTGTTGTATTGGCATTTCTCAATACAGTGAATATAGCCAGTTATTGAAAGATATAGCTATTACATTCAGAACTACATAAAGTACAATAATCATTTGTCATTCCACTGTATATAGCTATTACATTCAGAACTACATAAAGTACAATAATCATTTGTCATTCCACTGTATATAGCTATTACATCCAGAACTACATACAGTACAATAATCATTTGTCATTCCACTGTATATAGCTATTACATTCAGAACTACATAAAGTACAATAATCATTTGTCATTCCACTGTATATAGCTATTACATTCAGAACTACATACAGTACAATAATCATTTGTCATTCCACTGTATATAGCTATTACATCCAGAACTACATACAGTACAATAATCATTTGTCATTCCACTGTATATAGCTATTACATTCAGAACTACATACAGTACAATAATCATTTGTCATTCCACTGTATATAGCTATTACATTCAGAACTACATACAGTACAATAATCATTTGTCATTCCACTGTATATAGCTATTACATTCAGAACTACATAAAGTACAATAATCATTTGTCATTCCACTGTATATAGCTATTACATTCAGAACTACATAAAGTACAATAATCATTTGTCATTCCACTGTATATAGCTATTACATTCAGAACTACATACAGTACAATAATCATTTGTCATTCCTACACTATATAGCTATTACATTCAGAACTACATAAAGTACAATAATCATTTGTCATTGCACTGTATATAGCTATTACATTCAGAACTAAATAGTGCAATATTCTACATCAAAAATTACATAAATTACAATTTTGTGCATAATCTAAAATTTAATAATTTTACTAAATTCCAAGTTAACATATTGTAATATGGTACAATCAGAACTATAGTGTAGTATTTACATTCAGTGTAATATTGTCATTTGTCATTACACTATATTGCTGTTACATTCAAAGCTATACACAGCATAAAATGGTCATTACATTTCTTCTTAGCTGTTACATTCAAAGCTAAATGCAGTGAAATATTTTCATCTATCATCACAATGATAGATACTCAGTGGTACCCACTATACTGCCTTGTAAGATGAAGCCAACTGCAAACTGCACTGATCCAGATTTGCAGGCAATTTATTCTATGGCTGATTGGGATCTTTGTTGTTTGCAGTTTGACTTGACTTACAAGTGAGTACAGATGGTAATGTAACATTGTCATCTGAAATAAAATATTTGTCTTTAACTTTCAGATACATACTGTATAATTCTCATGTCATTGATTATATATATATATATATATATATATATATATATATATATATATATATATATATATATATATATATATATATATATATATATATAAAAATATATATAAAAATATATATATATATATATATATATATATATATATATATATATATATATATATATATATATATATATAAAAGCTAATTTTTATATTATTATTAAATACGGAAATACTGGCTAAAGGCATTCATCCAAAATGTAAGGATGTTACTTTTCTATAAATACTTTTTCACTCTATGTGTTTTTCCCAATTTTAAAAAAAAGCGACAAATCAGATTTTAGGGACAAGTTCAACACCACATTTTCATATGTTGTAAATTTATTTTCCAATACAAAATTTAAAACAATTTTAACAAGATGTACAGAAAGTTATTGACTGTCTATTGATGCAAATTAAAGTGACTTTTACATTATACATTTGGAATAAGAATGAGAATTATATATATATATATATATATATATATATATATATATATATATATATATATATATATATATCCAGTGATTTTTCTAAATTCTGTGCTTCACTTATTGCTTCCATTATGGGGAGGTAGCACAAGTGAAATATTCTTGGTATATCCTTGTAATGTTTTTTGGGGTTAGTTGAGGGTTGCCTCAATTTTTCCTGCAGAACTACCTTTTAGCGCCTTGCATATAATTAGGGTTAGATGTAATTTCCCCAGAGTTGGGGTCAGAGAGGTTCAGAAATGTCTTAATTACCAATGGACCCCCTTTACAATATGCTAGGGATTCAGCCAGACTTGACTTTTAGGGAGAAGACACTTCTCCTTTTGGACATAACAGGGAAAAGTGGAAGTAAAGCATGGTGTGTGTGTTTGCATGCACACATGTGTGTCGGTGTCTTATTTAAATTATGCTCTCTATTTCTCAGTATGCATATCTGCATTTAACTTCGGTTTTAAGCAATATTTTATTTTCAAGTAAAAACTTTCAGAATTGGATGTATATTATAAACCATTTTGTATATGTATAAAAATTACCAGATTCATATTTTGGTCACATGACATTAGAAACTATACAATGTAATGAATTTTAACTGATATGAGTAACTAGATAACATTATTGTAATTGCAAGTTAGTAAAAATGCTTGATCAACTAACCTTAAGCAAGATTTTTTGTAGGTAATAAAAGCTCACTATAAATTGGCAATTGATAAAAATCTGTAAACTTGACTGAAACAACTCTTGTAACATGGACATGAGCAGAGCCGTTTTAAACAAGTTTGTTGGCCCTATGCACAAACACTAAATTGCTAACACAACTTGACACCAAAATTTTGTTTGTGGGCTGCCATGGGGCCCTAGGCACATGCCTTGCGTGCCCATTCCTTAATAGGGCACTGGACATGAGAGCATTTTGTTCATTTTAGTTCCTTTGTTACGGACAAAACATAATCTTAACTATTCATTGATAACACAATGAAGCATCAAAGTCAGTATACGGAATGAATTAAAACTTGTGTTCTCAATAGAATACAAAACTGAAGAGTTAGTTAAACCCTGACCCCAAAATCTCAAGAAAAAAAATGAAAATCTCAAGAGTCAGAACTGAAATCCGAGTCAATTATTTTGGACAGTCATAAGCCTATAGCTGTGATTCTTGATTATTTGTGGAAACAATGATGTTTAAGATTTCTTGTTTCGTGCTGAATAATGAGAACACTTGTACAGTATTTAGTAAGAAACATATAATCTGATTTTTATAAAGGTGTTTACTTTTCTAAATACATGTTACTGTGTGTATCTTTTGTATACGAGACAGACAGGATTATTTTATACTTTTTTATATTTTCATCTTCTCAACATATTATATTATCAATTGCTTAAATCATTTTATATAGAAAAATATACACATAGAACTATGAAGGTTATATATTATTCAAACATTAAAGATGTACATCACAGAGTTGTCAGATCACTTTTTCACCTGTCCTTATATTTTCTAACAAATTTTGGAGATTGACTTTCCTCCTTCTCCTTAGAGCTGACATGATCCTTCTGTTTCTTTGGAGTCTGAGGGTCAGAAAATTAACCACTAGCAAGTTTGTTTCTCAGAATGACAAAAGAAAATATAATACTTTGTGCCATTGTGATTTTATAGTTAAGATGTATGCACTGAGCAATATTTACATTCAATTTTTTCTGAATGATTCATTAATTAAAATGCTCAGGTTTTAATCATTTTGCCAATTGAAGCAAATTAATCACCAATTTTTCCCATGCTGAAAACTGACCTCATGAAAGCCTTATTTTCCTGTCTTGCTTAACTCATTATAATTTAAAGTATAATCAAACAAATGTCAATATTTTATCAGAAATGAATTCAGTGAAGTTATAAGATTCCAAATTTTTAAACATTCTGCAAATTAAGGGCCAATAAAAGAATTCAAGTTACATTGACAACCAGCTTTGTGAGCAATCACATACTCCAGTTCTGACCAATCAATTACAATTTGATGTGCAAACATATTGATGATTATATCTGGTCAAATGGCAGTCCAATCATGTCATAACTGGTTCCTATTCCTGAATCATAAAACTCCAACATAATCTCAAAACAAAACAACCTTTTTCAGTTGCACCTAAGTAAATTGTCAGATCTTAGTTGTTCATATACATCTTCCATTAGCTGTCATGGTGCAAACTGTTGTTATTCAGTATCTTCAACATTATATTTGTTAATGACAGTGCTCTTAGTAAGAGATTTAGCCAGAGGCAAACCAAGGGTAATTAAGATTGATGTTCCAGCCCAAATCTGTGGGTAAATAAATGACACATAGGTCAGAATTTCTGTGCATCAAAAATGGGTCATGTTTAAATTCCATGTGTCAAAACCCAAGATTAATGTCTACTGAAAACCCTGAAAACCTCCTTTCCAAATGATCTGAAACAGTCAACAGTAAAGTGCATTTAATTTTAGAAAGAGAGACTTCTTAATGTAACCACTAACATTCTAGTTTCATTACAACAGCTCATCAACAGGATTGCAAATTTATGGTTTTATTATTTGTCTATATATGTGTAGTAACAATAGACACTAATTAAACAGTATTTGCTTCACTTTTTTCTCCTGGTATTTTCACAAAAATGAGTTTGACCTCGCAGCACTTCTTGAATTCCATGGCATATCATTGTCCCATACATTGAGACATGCATAACTGCATTTTTATGCCAAATCTTGAATAACAGAATATTTAGACTATGCCTTCTATGAGTTGAATATTTTCCTTACTATATTTGCCCAAATATTTATGAAAACAGACAACCTAACAAAGTGGTACTTCCTAGACACAGCCATGTTTGCCATTATTTCCCTATGACAGGTTCACTAAAGTTTCAATCTGATTTTATTATGAAATTAATGCACATAGCAGTTATAAAGATCTTCAGGTCACCAATTCTCTTCTTACAACACATGTCAAGTTGCTCTGGTTTGTTTGTTGGCACAATTGAAATCAACATCAGCAATTTGATGCCGTGATGCCTACATATGATGGCTTGAAGCCTACATTTGATGCCTTGATGCCTACATTTGATGCTTTGATGCCTACATTTGATGGCTTGAAGCCTACATTTGATGCCTTGATGCCTACATTTGATGGCATAATGCCTACATTTGATGGCATGATGCCTACATTTGATGGCATAATGCCTACATTTGATGGCATGATGCCTACATTTGGTGGCTTGATATCTACATTTGATGGCTTGATATCTACATTTGATGGCATGATGCCTACATTTGATGGCATGATATCTACATTTGATGGCTTGATATCTACATTTGATGGCTTGATATCTACATTTGATGGCATGATGCCTACATTTGATGGCTTGAAGCCTACATTTGATGCCTTGATGCCTACATTTGATACCTTGATGCCTACATATGAGGCCTACATTTGATGGCATGATGCCTACATTTGATGGCTTGATATCTACATTTGATGGCATGATGCCTGCATTTGATGGCTTGAGGCCTACATTTTATGGCTTGAAGCCTATATATGATGGCTTGAAGCCTACATATGATGACTTGAAGCCTACATTTGATGGCTTGAGGCCTACATATGATGGCTTGAGGCCTATATTTGATGCCTTGATGCCTACATATGATGGCTTGAAGCCTACATATGATGGCTTGAAGCCTACATTTGATGCTTTGATGCCTACATTTGATGGCATGATGCCTACATTTGATGGCATGATGCCTACATTTGATGCCTTGATGCCTACATTTGATGGCATGATGCCTACATTTGATGGCATGATGCCTACATTTGATGCCTTGATATCTACATTTGATGGCATGATGCCTGCATTTGATGGCTTGAGGCCTACATTTTATGGCTTGAAGCCTACATTTGATGCCTCATAATATACACACTCAATGTGCATAAAAATATCACATATTGAAGTCTTTTTTGCTTTCTTAACATAAAACGAAGTTGTCTTTTTGTAGGCGAATTAGTCTCCAAATTCTCCTGGAAGATTGATCCCTGCTTACATTGTTTGGCATTTCACATACACTGCAAAGACGTGACACATTTATGCACTGGATCAGAAGATATGGCAAATTAATTATCAGAATAATGCAGCTTCAACACTAATGGAAAAAGCCAAATAAAATTTTGCAAACAGCCCAATACACATGCAAAAGCTTGTGAAATCATTGGAGGACAAGAAAATAATATGCATCAGTATCAATGAGAGAACCAATAAAAGATGTTTTTTGTTATGCAACATCAATTAAATGATGTGTATATTTCCATTGCGGACTACTGCTGACAACTATTTTTGTCTTCATTAAAAAGATTGGCTTATATTTATCTTTAGTACTCTGGGGGCAAGCTACACTTTAATTTTAGGGAGAAGTGATTTCTTTTGGTCAGAACAAGGAGAAGTGGGAGCTAAACATGGAGAAGTGGAAGCAAAACAGTGTGAAGTGAGAGCACAGCAAGAATATATATATATATATATATATATATATATATATATATATATATATATATATATATATATATATAGAGATAGAGAGAGAGAGAGAGAGAGAGAGAGAGAGAGAGAGAGAGAGAGAGAGAGAGAGAGAGAGAGAGAGAGATCTGCATTATCTTATTTATGTGCTCTATTTTTCAGTTTGCTTTTAACAGTTTTCAGCAATGCCTTATTTTCAAGTTGAAAAATATGTCTTATATGTTTATTATCAACACATTTTGTACGAGTATAAAAATTATTGTATTCATAACCATTCTATTCATAGTTGTAGTATATGTGTGTTTGGATTGAGGTAAATGCTGTGTGTTTTGGCCATATGACTTAAAAAGCACATCAGAAGCTATACATTGTAATTAATTTTAACTGAAATCAGTAACAAGATTAGAGTCTTGTAATTGCAAGTTGGTAAAAATGTTTAATAAACTTCATCTCAATTATTTTTTTTTGCTATGAGTTTTGTGTAAAATTGCAGTAAAAAAGATTTCTAGCATTCTATGAAACAACCCATAATACATGTACATAGAAATAAATGCACAAGCAACTTCAGGCCATACTCTTCATCCAGAGGTCTCACTAGGATTTTAAAACTTGGAGTCCATGACTCCTAACTTAGCAAAAATTAGGAGTCCCAGCAGCAAAAGTTGCAGCCCCATCCCAGAAGCATGTTGAAGTGGCTGAATATCTATTAAAATGCCAGGAATAAACAAAGACAACACTTTGTCAGTTTTATTTATTGGTACTTATTTATTATTCTCTAAAAAAAAGTATGAAAATGTATGTATTAAAATTGACATCATGTATTCTTAACTACAATATAGTTCACTTTCTTCTATGTCAAACTTCACAAAAATTTTTGATGCTTGGCTTTGGATCATATTCCTCCATACTAGGTCCCTCTTCTTTGACTCGCATCAATTGTGTTTAATTCTGGACCTTCCCTTCGTCTTGATTTTGTTCTGCACACTAAAGCCTCTCTCGCATGCCATGGATGTCACTGGTTTATTATTGAAACAAATGTTAAACTATCAATTGTTTTATATACATGGCAAAATAATGTTGGTAAAAGTGGTAATTTTTTAAAAAGTATTTTTCCAATACTTTTCATTAATATGTAATTAATTTAAAAAAGAAAATTATGTTAATTGAGACAAATTTTAATTTTTTTAAAAACAAATTAGTGCGCTTATTACAATATGATGATGTCGGTAAAAATATTTTTGAAAAAGAATTCTGCCTATCACTTTAACTACTTAATATGTTAATTTATAATTATGCAAAATTATAAATGTTCTTAAATTAACTGTAATGAATGAGAGCTTAAAACAAGAATTACTGGCTGACTTGACATATTATTATAAGTTACAGCAGTTATTACAGTACATCCCAAGGAAGTAGGAGGTCATTCACCCTTGGTCAGGGTGCAGTTTAAAAAATAAATGCACACATATACCCCTTACTTAACAGAAGTTAAAATACTTTTAGTAGTAAGGAAAGCTAGAAAGAAAGAGAAAACAATTACTTACATGATGAACGCTTGATTTGCATTGTGTTGCATGATAAGCCTCAGCAGCAAGTAGGTGGTCTCCAGATGTCTCGTGCCTAGAAAATGTAGAACTTTGCAGATTTGAAGCACCAGTAGTTGTCATCAAGTTTAATTTCTCATTCTTTACACCATTGGCATATAGTTCTTCTTTGTCCATCAGAATGAATTTTGTCAATCCAAGGAAAGTTTTGATTCCGAACACAAAGCTAGGCATCACATACTTTCTTACACTTGCCTACTGTCGCATCTGAACTATCCATTCTAGCAACTTTAGCACAGTTCTGAATCTCATTGAAATTTTCGTCATTTTTCCATTAAACTCCAAAATACTTGTCTAAACTTGCAAACAGCATTTTGTCTAGTCTCTTGATAATAAGTTTACAATATTTATATGGCTACAATCAGAAATGAAATTAATAAAATAGTGATTGCTCTGGGCTTCACCAATGTCGCAAATTGCGATTTTGTTTTCCTTATTAGTGACAAAATATACCATCTGGCGATATTTTTAGCTACAACATTTTGGCTGATAAAAACTATATACTGTATTGGGTTTGGAGTGGAGAAGTTCAAAAGGCAACATGACAGGAAACCACAAACTTGGATACAAAATGCACTGGAATCTATTGTTACATAAACAAATCCTTGTTTCAAGTTGACAAACCACCCTAACAGGGCACTGTTATATCATATTCCACTTATGCTGATATCTGGCCTTAATACTGTATGCTGTAATATAATCAAAATAGCCATGCAACTGACTCTGAAGGCAGAAATGTTAAATGACTACAGTCGACCAATGACAATTTAAAAAAGAAAACAAAAGAAAAAATAGTTTTGCTGCAACTTCAATGAACACTGATTACCTCTGAAGCAATAATCTATACCCAGGAATTTTTTTTATACAAAATTGTCTCAATGTTCTACAATTTTTTGATGTTACAGCTGCAATAACAAAAGGGTATTTGTTTGGTTGTTCAAAGGGAGCCTTAAGCGGTGCCTTCAATGACTAATGCACCTTCATCAAAGCAAGCCGGCAACCTTTGATCAAAGATGTCAGCAACAAATTAAATAAAAACATTGCTTCAATTTTCATAGTGATTAGAACACATTTATTCTGCCACAGAAATTTCATCTTTGCAAAAGAAACATGCGTACGGAGGACTCCCGTGTTGGCAATTTTATGCATCCCAGTTTGCATCCAAATACGCATAATTAAGCGTTTCCGAGATCCCTGATTACTGTAACTATTCAGAGACAACATACTGAAGCACTAAAGTCGATATATAACTAAACTGGACCTTTTTCCCCCCCAACCTAAACATACAAGAACATGTATTGCACCATGGGAGTACATCTATTATTTTGAAAAAGGGCTTTTCTTAATATAACTAAATACTTTCTTGCTTTGTTACAAAAATTCATTAATAGGACTGCATATTTATGATTGTTTTGTCTTCCTACTGGTAATAACGATATGCACTGGTTAAATAGTATTTGCTTCACTACTATATATATTTTTCATATTTTCATGAAAATTACAGTATGTCAGAAAACAACCTTGACCTTGCAGCACTGTTTTGAATTCCACAGGAGATTGAAACATGTTTCTGACCTATTAAATATTTAGGCTAAATCTATCACATAATATTTAAATTTTATTTTCATTAAATATTTTCCTGAATCTCTGCCCAATTATTTATGAATACAGACAGTTTAATGAAGTGGTATATCATATACACAGCAATGTCTGCCATTATAAATTCATTTTTGTTTTTATACCTTTATTTTATAAAGAAAATACGCAAATGTGGCTGTTAAAATCACTATTTTTTAAAAAAGAATTCAATTAGAAAAAGCTCTTCACTGATATTTTTTAAAAGCAAATTACTATATGCATATTGATGTTTAAATTTCAAAACAGAATTTGGTATATTTTCAACATAGTAGCATACAGTAGGCACAATTTCATGAAATTGAGCAGTGATATCTTGCTCTGGAAAAGGGTTAATGGTCAGCTAGCTATTCAAACTTGCATGTGAATGTGCAAGAATTTCTTTGTCGAATAATCTGATTGGTATCAACATCACATAAATACAATTCACCTTGGGTACCAAAAGTGCCAGAACTTACTGGCTACAGCAAGGGGGCATCTGAAAAAAAATAATCGTCTTAAAAATCAGAGGGCGAATTCATTTTCGCTTTCCTAACAGAAGAAGGCGAAGTTTACATTTCTGAGGTGACTTTTTCACCCACTTCACCTGGTAGCATGATTCCTAGTACTGACCTGCATTTCAAAATCTTTCCAGGAATTGTCCCTAAAGGAAAAATTTGTGATTTCTTGTTTTCTTCACAAAAAAGACGTGAAAAACTTTTTTACAATAGTATTAGCTAGATTACGGAATAAAGAATCAATTGTCTATATTCATTATATATCTGGACAATAGATAAAACTATTTCAAAGGGTCCCGTAGATGTGTTCAGGTGACATTTATATTACTTAAGCCATCTGAAATATGAGTGTAGTATATTTGAACATCATTTGTATCCAGTAATTACTTGACAGATGATGTTTGATAACTAGACAACTAATAATTAATCATTTCAGATCACAGTTTGGAAAAGGTGTCATTGATATAATATGAAGACATCTGACTTACAACATTGAATTTAACAGCAGTAATTGTAGTCCAGAAATTAAATGTTGAATAACCAATAAATAATTCTGTAAACTGCAATTTCAGTCGACCTTTAACTGATAATAAAATCATTAGTTTATTTTATCAAATATTAAAGTTTTACATACCCACTTATTTAGCCCTCCATATTAAACCTTCTCTTTCACTATTTGTTTCCTCTGTTAGTCTAGTATACTTGTGGCTTAATTTAACATCTTTTCAAAATCATAGTTAATTTAAAAACATGAGTTAATAATCAGTTGAGTGACAACTCAAAACCAGCTATGATATGAATTGAACCTATGGTTTATCTTTAATTTATTTAAAAAACCATATAACTAAGTTAATATTTGTGTAGACAATAACATCCTTGCCAACAACAGAACTTCAATACTGATGTGCCTGCTCCACACAGAAATGCCTGCAAAAAGAAATGTTTTACCTAGATACACATACGTGTATTAAGAAAGTCATATTTTACTAAGAGAATTTAATCAGACTCTTTTTAATTAAATAGTGACTTCATATTAAAAAGTCTCCTCCAATTAACTGTTAATTTTTTTAAAGTTTCTTGTGGAAAAATTTGCATGTATTATGAAATTATGAGTTAATATTTACATATCTTCACCATTAGTAAGCAGACTTACATAATAAAGCTTAATGAGTTATTCACCTAGTGATG
This sequence comes from Potamilus streckersoni, assembly GCA_016746295.1. Taxonomy (NCBI): domain Eukaryota; kingdom Metazoa; phylum Mollusca; class Bivalvia; order Unionida; family Unionidae; genus Potamilus; species Potamilus streckersoni. The sequence continues at coordinate 1,570,520 of JAEAOA010000332.1, read as the reverse complement.
TGCATTACCTAAGGGAATATTCATAAGACTACATCTAAACTAAATAGCTTGACAGCCACCGATTACATGTTCTGATACTGCATATATTATCTTACTGAACAATTTAAATACTTCATAAAACAGGACTTGGGTCTACCATTAACTACCAAACTTCAGGAATGGTGAACAATATACTCATATGTAAGTGTCTATATACATAGCTGTTATGCACCCACAATAAAAAAAACAATTAGCAAGACAACCAGCCAATGCATAAATATTCAAAATTATGTTAATATGTTATTATAAAGAAAATACGCAAATGTGGCTGTTAAAATCACTATTTTTTAAAAAAGAATTCAATTAGAAAAAGCTCTTCACTGATATTTTTTAAAAGCAAATTACTATATGCATATTGATGTTTAAATTTCAAAACAGAATTTGGTATATTTTCAACATAGCATGAGTTTAAGTCTTCTAAACATATTTCCATTACTACCTTTTCAGGTTTAATGGTTGATTAATCATACTACAAACACCATCAAAAGAAAAGTGTTTCAAAGAATCTAGTTCATGTCACAGCTGTGTACTAAATTTCACATGGCTGCCATTCTTTAACAGTAATCAAACTAAGATCTGTGTCTGTATCACAGTTTGGATTATAATAGTTATGATATGGCAAACAAACAAGAGTAAAGATGCCAATAGGTATCCATGTACTAGCCTGTCAATGACAAAATGGGTAACAGCATGAGCCATAGGGTATCCATTTACTATATACAAAATTTCTGCCTGAGCTTGTAAAGGCATTACTGACTTTGTTTTTAAGCTGACAGTCCTTTGGACTGAGCTGCAAATACATGTACATTTACAGCGCCAGTAAATAATTGACCCCTTCTGTGCTTTTTTATTTTTAAGTGTACACTTTGTCACCTTCAATCAAGAAAGAATTATGTTACATGATTTACTGTGCGAATGTTCATTTTAAGTGTATGCCTCGTTTCCCTGAATTATGATAGAATTGTTATATGATCACCTGAGTGAATGAACACAAAACATACACAAAATATACAAAGTAAACAGCTGCTACTTTCAAATTCTTAATATGCTTTAGCTTTACAGTAAATTTGGGCATAATAGAAAAACAAACTTTGTTTCATATGAGTTTATAATAGAACAAATTTTTTTACTTTTGAATTTTCGTCCACAACATTCACTCTGTATTTATCTAAAAATTACTATCTCTCCTTCAGGCAATGGAGCATGTCACTGTACAAATTTTAACAACAGTGACTTGCAAAGATAGGATTAAAGGTAATCAGTTGCAAAAAAAATCTATTTCAGTGATCAGATATGTGGCAGTCAAATGAAACTGTCAGTAAAAGTGGTCATTAAATTATCAGTATGGTACTTAATCAAATTTTGAACAGTTTGAGTTAGTCAATCAGTGTTATTCATTGGCAACAGAGTAGTACTACAATCTATAAAGTTTATCCCATTATTTGTGTTTTTTGGGTCAACAAAGGATATAAATATCAAGGTAAAGTGTGACTATATCAACCCATTTGTTTGTACCCCATTCAATGATGGAAACCTTTAATGTGATAAAAAGTGCAAGGAACTTAGTCAATTTATTCAATGATTTATATTTTTCCAACCTGACTTTGAGTAGAATGGTCCTAACAGTCATTGTCTGCACATTTCATGCTCAATGGAAGTTTTCAATATAACAGATGGACATACTCAAGATACATTTCCAGCTCCTGGACAAGTCCATTTTCAGCAAAGGGGTGTATGCACATCTACAAATTGACATCTATACATAATCTGTTCTGTTTCTGATATTTACAGTGTCAAATCAAGCAAAGGAAAAGAATGACAACAAATGTGCCTTTCACATGGATTTAACAATCGGTTTTACATGGATTTAACAATCGGTTTAATTAATACATTCACGTGTGCAAAGGAATATAATTCCAAACTCTCAACGATACGGCAATTTATGGAATTATCCGGCAGTTACTGAATAGGATAACTGTCACTATGCTGTCTGATTGAAATAAACCAGCCCATAGTGTACGCAGTATGGTGCATGTTAGTATGGAAAGTCCTTTAAAGCATGAAAGGTGCATGGAGATGCCAGTGTTAATGCCATTCTGGTCACAGTTAGGTTAGAAATTATAAATCAATGATCCAATTGAATTAGTTTTGTGCACTTTTTAATACATTTAACGTTTTAGTTATTGAAATCAAAAAGAGGGTTACAAACCAATGGGATGTATCATCAGACTATAGGCAAAAGTGGAGTGGGTACAAATATCACTCTCTTGTTTATTGCTGTAGTCAGAAAGCAGCTGAAAATTAGTTTTTCAAACAATACTAAAGTATTACAAATCACAGATAGGAAAATTTAGCAGTGTAAAATTTATACCAATTCCTATCTAACCTTCGGACCTACTGTTTTATAGTAGATACATACTACTTGCTATTTATTTTTCCCACTGAATTCTGTTGCATACTAATCTGTGACAAAATTACTGAATATTTATATATATATATATATATATATATATATATATATATATATATATATATATATATATATATATATATCAGGGGTCACGCTACCAGGCAAAGTGGGCAAAAAAGTCGCCTGAGAAGCGTAAACTTCGCCTTCTTCTGTTATGAAAGCGAAAACGACTTCGCCCTCTGATTTTCGGACGTAATATGACTGTAGATCATGACTTTAAGATGCCCCCTCACTGTAGGCAGTAAGTTCTGGCACTGCTGTAACCCAACACCAAATGTATTTACCAATCAGGTTGATACCAATTTGCTTATGGTGACAAAGAAATGCATGCACATTCACATGCAAGTTTTAATAGCTAACTGACCATTAACCCTTTTCCGGAGCAAGATATCCCTGCTTGATTTCATAAAGTTGGCCCTACTGTGCTATTATGAAAAGATGCCAAATTCAGTTTCAAAGTTTAAACATCAATATGCAAATAGTAATTTGCTTTAAAAAATACGATCGGTGAATAGCGTTTTCTAATTTATATCCTATTTTGAATAAATGGAGATTTTAACCGCCGTATTTGTGTATTTTCTGTATAAAACCAGTTTAAAACCGTAAATGAAATCTTAATGGCGGACATAGCTGCGAATTTGATATACCAATTCATTAAACTGTGAAAAAACGAAAAATATATAGTAATAAAGCAATTAATAATTTAACCAATCCATGTCATTATTACCAGTAGGTAGACAAACTATAAATACACAGAACTTTTAATGGGTTTTTGTAACGAAGCAAGAAAGTGTGTAGTGAAAAACCCCTCCCCCTCGGTCTAAAAATAGATGCACTCGCTCTGTGCAAGACATATTCTTGGATTGTTTGGTTAGGGGTTTAAAAAAAATAGGGTCCAGTTTAGACATATATCGATTTTAGTGCTTCAGTGTGTTGTTTATGAATAGTTACATTATTGTTGTATCAGGAACAATGAAATCAGGACGAAGAGTGGTTTGAAATCACCTGTGCATTTATTCATATGTACATGTATTAGGGGCTGTTTCAAAGAATGCTATAAATCTTTTTGACTGCAAATTCACACAAAACTAATCTTGTTACTTATATCAGTGAAAATTAATTGCATTGTATAGCTTCATATGTGATTTTTAAGACATACGGCCAAAATAAACTGCATTTACTTTAATTCAAAAATACATATACTAAGTATGAATAGAATGGGTATGAATATAATTTTTTTATATGCATATAAAATATATTGATACTCACAAATAACAAATATTTTTCAACTTGATAAGGCATTGCTTAAAACTTAAAAGCATACCAAGAAATAGAGTACATAATTAAAATATGATAATGCATCTGTATATATATATTGTGTTTATTGTTTCGGTCTCACTTCTCCCTGATTAACTCCCACTTCTCCCTGTTTAGCTCCCACTTCTCCCTCTTCTGACCAAAAGGAAAAGTCACTTCTCCCTAAAATTTAAGTCTAGCTTGACCCATATATATATATATATATATTAAAAATAACATGATGCAATTTGATATACATTTGGTATACTATTGATATATTAAATTATGATCCATCTATGTGCATTAATATACATATATAAACTTTGGAACTGAATGCTGGCAATTTTAAGGTTATAAATTAATGTTGCATTTCCACTCATTAATCAATAGTATCAATTTATCTCTATTTTCTAAATGAATTTAACAGGAAAAACTATTTCATTGCAATCTTTTCTGCTTTCCATTCAAAGGACAAATATGTGTATTAACATGTGGTATAAATTAAATATTTGTACAAATCAGGATTCCTGCAGACTTAACAAAAACAAATTCCATGACTTTTCCAAAACTTTTCCAGGGCCATTTCATAAAACTCAAATACAGCGCTATCTATCATTGTCAAGTAATTGAACTTAAAGAATGACATCTTTCAATTGAAAAAAACAAATAAGTTTAACAACAAATATTTTTAATATGTACATTTTAAATTTACCTGGGCTAGTACTTTGACTTTATGTAGTAATTCATGTCATAATTCAATGATCAATGTAATTTGTATTCAAAAGAAAAAAAAGGAAACAATTCTATGTAGTCTTTGTATGTGTTCCTATTTACAATATTAACAAAACACATTACTTTCTAGTTGCTTTCTTTTATTTAGTGAACTACACCAGAAATCATGTGATACTTCCATTAGGGGAACTTACTCTTGTTATATGACTTGAAACCATTTATTGATTGTAATTTTATCAGTTTATTTAATCAGCTCTCTGTGCTCTATGAAATTTGAAGTAAGCAATTTCTTTAACTCCATTGTCACAAATTCCATGACTTTTCCAAAACTTTTCAAGGTTTCGATAAATCCCATAACTTTTCAAAACCCTTGAAATTTATTTTTTAAATTCCAAAACTTTTCCAGGATTCCATGACCTGCAGGAACCCTGAGTCAATATGAATGCTGTATCAATGATATGCCACTCGCATAAATTTTCCTGAAACAAAACTTGGCTAACCTCGTTTCCTTAGTATGTAATGACTATGGACAATTATCTATTTTTCGTCATCATCATCATCATAAACTTATCATGCAAAAAATGGAGGATATGCACATTGTTGTCAAGTTTATCATTGCAGAAAAAAAAGGAGATGCAACATTGTTGTCAGGTTTATCACTGAACTTTACATTAACTTTGTTAATAAAATATTTTGTGTATAAACAGCTGAAGAGTTAATTGTTTAATATTGTTTTAATTATTATCAATGACAAAACGATATAACTTATTGTGGTTCCATTGTGGAAACCTTTATTTAATGTGGGTTGCTGTATTGGCTTTGAAGTGCTTTAACTGCAAGTCTTGGCATACAAACTTATCCTTAACAATGATTACAGGATTTCACTGTTAATAGTGATATATATTGACTGTTAATAGTGACATCTTTCTGCCGACCAAACTAGGGACCCCCACCCCAACGTGATCATACCCTGTGATGTCATGGCGAAGTTCCCTATAGTTTTTCCCCCATGGTACGGTAATCCGAGTCAGCAGCGATATGCAGTTTTATTTATATTAACGCAATTGAATTGACCGATATCTTTACAAAAATAGATAGAAGAAAAATCAGAAAAACTGTACAATTTGTAAAAATATAGCAATAACTGATCGGTTTTATTGTGTACCGATAACAATATTATGTACTGCGATAATACAGCTTTCCAGGCTACTGTCAATAACTTCCTTTATACACGAGTTTGTGGATATTTGGAATTTTCGATGATCTTTGTATTTACAAAAAAAATGTACTGTGCTTAGAAGCCAAACAATTATGTTAACATCAGCATAAATGTACCACTTTTGTGCATTCGATAAACACAGTACACCTCTACGCGACTGTTTGCGGAAGTGAGCACGAAAAAGAAACTTCCTTAAATAATTATTATTAACTAGATCAATGACATAACTAAAATAATTTACTTAGTGTTACAACCTTGCTTAAATTATTACCAATTTATGCTTGAACTTGGCTTGAAAACGTCATTATACGCTTTAACAAGCGCATCTTTGTGTTGCAGTAGGTTGACAGCCATCCCGCTTTAGCAAGTGCTCGCGGTATACGTCACCTTTTTATGTGTATATCGGATGCGTCACCGTTTCAAGTCCTTTCGCCCTAAATACACATAACTAGGTATAACTAAAGTTCGAAAAGTTTCGAAAGTCCGAAAAATTGTGAAAAGTTACAAAATTATTGGGAAAGGTTATCTTCCATGACGAGAAGTTCGTCCTGTGCTAAGTATTATGGGAGGCCAGGGTACCAGGCTATAATTGCACTTGCACACAGAATCATTTCGCCCTGAAAAGAGTTCGCCCCATAGGGTCTTGAATCGTTGCTTACAATTTAACAATCAGTCGTGCATGTCCTAATATATTATATAATAATAAGTATGTTTGATAATTAAATTGTAAGCAACAATACGAACTCATGTGGTTCGTCCTGGATAGTTCGCCCAGCATCATTTCGCCCGTTCTTATTTCATCAGAGTAGTAAGTACTATCATTGAGTTTAATAATGTTTTTTACTCATATTCATTTTGGCAGATATGAAACAAGTATCCACAGATCAAATAATATAAAAAATATACATATCTCAAATAATTTAAAAATCAACTGTACCTAGATAAACTCAAGACATTTTGAAAATGCGTTTTCTAGAAGTAATATTAAAATTTGGGATTACCTTATATAATACCTTCAACTAAAAAGAATGACGTCATCAACTTGAAATTTTCTTTCCTCGAAGAACTTAAGAAATTTATAACTTAACAATAAATTTAATGTCTTTTAATTTGGAAATGCAATTTTCTGAGACAGCTTATTATTAATTTTTTTTTTAAGAACATGATGTGTGATGACTACTTTATTCTAACAGAAGCAAGATCTGGAGCAGAAATGTCCATGGTAAGTCTTCCTTTGGTACACCATACAATCAATAAGGGCAGTAGTATTGTGGGTCCACTATAGCGAAAATGGGAATTAAAATAAAAAACAAGACCCTCTGTGATACTAGAGAGAGAGAGAGAGAGAGAGAGAGAGAGAGAGAGAGAGAGAGAGAGAGAGAGAGAGAGAGAGAGAGAGAGGTCCTGCCCCGCCCCGCCTCGCCAGCCAAGCGAGTAAATTCAGCTACTTCAGAAACTATACGAATAATAACGCTTGGCGGGGCGAGACTGGATAGACATATATATATATATATATATATATATATATATATATATATATATATATATATATATATATATATATATATATATATATATATATAGAGAGAGAGAGAGAGAGAGAGAGAGAGAGAGAGAGAGAGAGAGAGAGAGAGAGAGAGAGAGAGAGAGAGAGAGAGAGAGAGAGAAAGATGTTGTTGTTGTGCTTAACGCCATTTTTCAGCACACGATAGGCTATTCATGGCGGCCAGTATTAATGGTGGAGGAAGAAACCGGGAAATCACCGGAAAGAACCACCGACCCACGAGAAGCTACTGGCAAGCTTTCTCACATATCTACATTAGCCGAATCCTAGACTCGAACACACGCAGACAGAGGTGAGATGGCAGTGATCCGTAACGGACAGCGCTAGAGAGAAAGAAACAAAGACACAAATATAACACAAACAACAAACATATATACACCAAATACAAACATCAAACAAATATACACCAATAGGGCGGAAGAGACTAAATGTTTTCGAAACAATGGAATGGCCCTGAAAAGGGCCTTTGGTTTCTTCTTCTTCTTCTTCTTCTTCTTCTTCTTCTTCTTCTTCTTCTTCTTCTTCTTCTTCTTCTTCTTCTTAACCAATCTCTTATTTGCTTCACTATATTCTTATTTTTCTTCTCATCTGTCTTCTCCTCTTCTTCTATTTCTTCATTTTCCCCATTTTCTTCTCTAATTATGTCCTTTAATATATCTTTTCCTTTCTTTAAATTGTTTATTTCCATAGCCAATCTGTGCGGGCTATAAGCCCTGAACTGCATCATAACCATCATTTCCTCCACCATGCCAATCATATCTAGCACCAGCTGCAATTTCAGCATCTTCTCCATATTGCTATCCATATCTTTCTTTTGATTATTCAACATTGAATGGCTCGAATGATGATGATGATGACGATGATGATGATGATGATGACGATGATGATGATGAGTAATTATAGTCGCATATGCATATTGGTGTTTTCGCGACTGTTTACTGCCCGTCGCCCAGTATTTTTAATTGGTCGGGGGGGGTAACTTAAAGGTAGCCACAGTAACCCCCGCTTAAATGTGAGATAGTCGCACTTTTTAATTAATTAGAAGGTGGAAAAGGAGGAAAGGAACACAGGGAGGGTGGAGTAAAACGCTCCAGTTGTCTACGCCCTCAAACGCCTAGTCGTATGTCAAATTCTGTCCAGTTGTACTAGTGGACCGCCCTAATGCCAATATTGTGTTAGCCACCTCTCTACGTACAGTATCTTTGTCCCTAACAATTTCAGAAATCGTAGTGTCTTAGTGATTATATATATATATATATATATATATATATATATATATATATATATATATATATATATATATATATATATATATATATAATTTTCTTCACTATTAGGCACGTGGTTTTGAAATTTTGATTGGTGGTCTAAAGGACTCTGCAATTGCCTGTCAGGGGTTGGAAAGGAGGAGGGCGACCCGATGGGGGACGCCAACAACCGCTGACCGTTGATGCTGTCCACGTTTCAAAACGTCTGCACCGACTGTACGGGGATTGTATGTCAAATTCTGTCCAGTAGTTCTAGTGGATGTTCCCTATCCCCTGCATTGTGTAAGCCACATGTGCAATTGACCTAAGTTTTGAGTTGAAGATTGCCTAATCTTATGTTTAATGTAGTTGAAATTTTGTTTACTAAGCTTACTTCTATTGTCAAAATTATACCAATCAGCTGGGTGTCAGCAACCCTGTGATTTTGGGATCACGAATTGTTAGTCTTAATTGTTGTTTTTGAAGTCCAAACGATCAATCTAGTTATATGTAGTGGTGTAATCAAATGAGGCTTTCGATTGCTAATAGAAGTGCCTCTCGTATACATAAGGCAGTGGGGAAAAGAAGAGAGGAGTATGGAGGGAAGGGGATTCTTGAAGGAAAATAAGTCAACAACAAATGCTTGCATTTGCTAGCATTCCAATCATGTGTTTACTAGTATGTTTGCCCTAGAACCTGTTTTTAGTCCCCTTATATTAGTAAGCGTTGAGGGTGACATAGAATGGCTTATGATGCAGAAGGGCTTATGATGGAAAATCTTTTGTATCACACAGGCTTATGGTACGTAGGATTCCACCCAGGTGTTGCTAATTTGTTTTTCCTGGCACCTGTTTTGGGCCCTTTTGTTAGATGGGGTGTTAGAAGAAGGTGGAAAAGAGATAGACACTTAATATGGATATTTCTCGACCTAGAAAATTGTTCGATTTAGTATGGATCAAAGGCCTAATCTCCACATTCAACCAAGATGGTATAACAGGACGCATGCACTGATGGATTTCAAACTTCCTAAAGGGGAGATAAATCAAAACCAGAGTAGGTGACACACTCTCGAAGACTTACATTCTGGACATGGAAACTCCCAAACTTTTTAATACCATGGTCTATTACGTAGGTAACAATATTAACAACATAATCGATTTATCTCAATTTGCAGACGATAGCGGAACTTGGAAAGCAGGAAACCCCAACAGCCAAAAAAAAAACACATTGACCAACAACAACAGAGCTTGGACGCTATCGGCAAATGGGCTGACAATTGTGACAATTGGGGATTTAAAATTTCAAGTACCAAAACCGTTGGAACGCTTTTCTCCCCAACCAATAAAAACGTCACCTATACCCCAGACACTGTCTACAAGACACACCTATACAATTCGTTAAAACTCACATACCAATATTAATCCAAAAATGTCAACAAGACATCAACCTTCTAAAATATTAAGGGGACAACGTGGGGAGCTCACTAACACACAATACTTATGCTCTATAGATCATTAATCAGGGCTAAACTAAACTACGGCTGTCAAATGTATGCATCTGCAAACGATACTCTGCTTCAAAAATTAAACATACAATACAAAGCACTCAGACTATGCACTGGACACTACCTAACGTCTCGCTCAACGAACTGCAAATATTAACGGGAGAACTACCACTGCACTTGAGACTAGAAGAACAAATATTGAGATAAGCCATCAGACGCTCTATATATGAAGACGAAGTATGTGAAGAAATTAAACTACTTGGGATTCAAGTAAAACAACAGAAAATTAGCGATCGAACTCCTTAAAAAAAAAAACAACGCTCCCAAAATAAACCTGATGGCCCAGACATTTGGATCCAAAAAACAAAATCCGTTGAGAATTTTAACAGAAATTCACAAATTCATTGAGGAAATATATACTAACTATACTGAAATCTATACAGACGGATCCAAATCAAAAGAACTCAATAGAACAGCACAGCAATTGTGATACCGGAACACCAACTTCAGTTTGGCACTAGACTCCCAGACGATTGTTCCATCTGCACAGCTTAATTCGGGCAATAAATGAAGCACTGAAATGGATACAACTCAAAGCCAAAGCAAGTACGTCATTATAACAGACTCTCTATGCGAACTAAAATCCCTAGAGACTGGTGTATCAAAAAGCAGAGAAAATATGCTGGAAAAACAATGTGATTCATTGGAGAGCTTAAAGAAAAACAACATAACATCGAATTTTTATGGGTACCATTACACATCAACCTGACCTGAAATAACAAAGAGAAAATCACGGAAAAACACAACCTCCTGAACAACATTGAGATAGCCATAACGATCACAAAACCATCGATCTACTTTTTTCACAGTTTCTAGAACAGTCACGATCAAAATAAGTCACTAAATATTCTAAGGGTTATCCAAGACTGCGTTGGTGAAGAAAATGCACACAATATTGTTCACAAACGATGGAATCTGTGCATTATAATTTCACATGATTCAATCTTGTCGTCTGGACATTTCTTTTTCATAAAGTCAATGATGTAGTCTTCCGGCGGTAATCTATACGAATCAAAATACTAAACACAGTCCTCTTTAGGGAAGTAGACGGTTACCCAGTGGGTTCCTGGGTCATGACATAAGCTTGATGGTTTTGAGGTTTGCGATGAGGTAGTTCATCTTTAGCACACACGACAGGATTACAAGAAGACGTATACGAACTCTTGTTCAAAAGGTAATAAAGTAAGAGTTCCAAAGGTATCCATTTCTTTTATCTTTTCACCAATAATCATAAGAGATCAATTCAATCATGACTTTTTGCTTCAAAATCTCTGACAAGTAACAGTTTATTCGCTTGAGCCAAGAGAGCTTCGATCACTTGAACAATCAATCGAGGAAAGGAATGATCATGCAAGTCTATACCATTGATGCAACACTGCTTCTCAAGAGACGAGACCCCAAACGACCTACAGAAACTTGTCCAAGTTTTCTTCTTGACTCATCGTCTGACATTTATCGTGATGAATTTGACTGGGATGATCCTTTTGAATCCCATAGCAATCTTCCTTTGTCAACTCCGTAATTTTATCCACCAGGTGTTTGGCAAAACAGGAGACTAATTGTTTTTCTTGTTCTGGCCATCTGGACCTCATCACTATTACCTCTTCTTTTTCCACGGTATCCTCACATTCCATTTACAAATATTGTCAACTGTTCAAAGAGGGATTGCCGTCTTCCATAGCTTCTAATAGTCTAGAATGACTTCTCTCAAACAGTTGATATTGTATTATCGAATTCGGCATACAGGATGACATTCACCGTCTCGTGAGATTTCCTGCCAAAGTTCTACACGAAGTTGATTGGATTTAATAGAGCGGAAATGTCCCTCGTCGTTGTCTTGGTCTGGAGTGAAATCAAAAGACTACAAAGTGTAACCGCCTGCAAAATCTTCGTACGAAATGATGTGGCTAGTCATGGTCCCTAGCTGTCACATGGCATCATGCAGAGACGAGTACGATCTCAAGTAATTCTTCTGGGCAAAGTTAGGTTCGGCTGGTCTGGTACACAATGTTTAGCCAACGCGTCTGACTTCAGTTTTAGACACTATGTAGTGCCTAAACTGAAGATGAGGGCTACATTGCTAACGATACCAATGATCAAACGTTTGATTAATTGTCCTTGGAACAAATGATCTTTGATCTTGGATCGGAGTACAGCAATAGTGAAAGTTTTCACATCACCCGTGGTATCAGATACTTGGCAGTCGTTCTGCTCAACATGTTACTGATGTCGTTTCCCGCTTTAGGTAACACGTCCACTCCGCGCACGTAAAGTCTGGATTCTTAGATGATGGTTTTGTACACGTTAGCATAGGCCGTCAAATGGAAAGCGGTACTGCTGTGATTCAATCTCAGGCGGATATCCACCCCGTTCAGCAAATACTTGTCTTGCAACCAAATGTCAAAATGCAAACGATCCATCAGTTCTAAACTATGTCCTTGCAGGATTTTCTTTCGACGGTAGCTAAAGCCCACATTGTGAGAATCGTCATCTGATATCAGGATTGTGTCGTTAAAATTGTCCTCGCCTGTTGTGACCGGTTTTCAAACCAGGCAAGTATCCAGATGAGTGTTCTTGGCCTCTTTTCCGTACGTCAAGAGATTTTCTTGGTACGCTTGGTAAGGGTGAGTATCCATACTACTGCTGACGTGTTTGTTATGCAAGTACAAATCCACTTTGCTGAACAAGGAATGCATGCACTTTTTGACGGAAGCGACTTTGACATCGGCTCCTGGAGCGTTGTCGTCCGTTTTGATCACTTTTGACTTTCAGATACAAATAACTGCTATTCAGATTGATGTAATCTTTGGGCTGTCCTTTGATTTCAAACTCGACGGAGGCTGAATCCGTCAAAGAGGAGACGGAATGAAATTATACCCATTGGGATTCTTGCATCATCATCTTAGCGGGTGGCATGGCAAACATATCTAGTTCCGACTTGGAACATACGCAAGACTCTCTTTTGTTTCTCTGAGATTTTATAAAAGTAAAAAAAAAACGTCTAAGTCTCAGACGGTTCTTCTTTTCTTAGTCTTTCTAGCTCTTGGGGTATGACGTCTCCTGCAGGGGTGTCTCTTTCTGCCTTGTCCTTGTTGTGGCGTCAGGGAAGCAGGAAGGTCTGGCTCAGCAGTGTGCATGGCATTTATAGTAGCTTCTCGTCGGCCCAATATGTCTTTGCTAGTTTGAAGCAAGAAAGTGTTGCCTGCTTTCAACAAAGCTTCTTTGGAATTTTCTTTGTCGAGTAAATAGGCGTGTGGGGTTTGAGTGGCATCTTCGTACGTAAGAGTCAAGAAAGGAAATCCCAACTGTTTGGCAAACACTTGAACTTGCGATTTATCTCTAGGACTTTTAAACAAGACCTCGTAATGAGCATTGAGACTGTACGATGGGCTTTACTAAAACAAATTTTGGGTGATGAAATGGATGCCCTTTGCGCGTATGCCACAGTTTAATTTCTTCTTTGTTTTCTCCTAACATGTCGTTGAAGATAACCAGATGTGTTTGACTGGTGATAGACACGATCATGTCGTCTTCGCCAGGAATGACTGATTTTGACGCTGCAACGAAAAACTATGTCGACAATAGTGTCATCCCGACGGTGACATCATTAACAACAATCAATGATGGAATGGCCACATTCAACACTGATTATAATAATCACGTACAAAGGTTTCTAATTTTCTTAGACACATAAGCATAACTATTGATGAATGTTTTGGAAGTCCAGCGGTTGTAGATATAAAACTCTGAAACTAACATAAAACTAAATGATATTATCAGTGGAATTCCTAATATTTTTAATAAAACTAATCTGGCTAATATCTCTCACAAGCATATCATCAAATGGAAAACACGGTAGCATCAAAATCATCAACATGGTCACAGCAAAATAATATTATCAAACATATCCCGGAAGTCACTGGTGAGTATTGGATATCCGTTTTCAGCAGTGCAAAATGTAGTATATTTACTACGTATATGTGGCGTCATTCAAGCGAAAATTGTTTTATGAAACCGTGTATATTGCGTTAAATAAAGATAACGAAGAAACATTTCTGCTGGAACAATCTTATAAAAAAGAATATAAACAAATCGTCTTACTGGTGATGTCTGGATTTTGTCGTTGGAACACATCAATTAATTACTTAATAAAAATTTGATGAATCAAAACCAATCGACGTTCAACATTAGAGAAACAATCAAGTATGTGAGTAGCAAACCAAACTGAAATTTATCGTTGACGATTATACAGCAAAAGTATAAAATAATATGGTAGACATGTAGTTGTCGTTGACATAATTGTTTATTCGGCTTCCGCTGTTATCGCTGAAACCGGCCTATTGCTATCAGCAGTAATGATGTCGTCGCCAGCAGTTGTGACAATCTGTTTCAGCAGCAACAACATTTGCTGGTATCTTAATATCATCGCAAAAAAGACTATCGACGTTCCCAAAGGCAAAATTATACGAATACATAATAAAACTGCACGCAGAGATGTTAGCATACTCTACACAATCATCGTTAATTTCGTTGTATCTCAGCAATGGAATAATATCAGATAACGAGTTCACAGAAATGACTAAGATTTACAACGAGGCATTAGTAGATGGAGCACCAGAACATAATAGAATAATGATGTCCTCATAGCAAGAACTATTACAGCAGATGGTCACTAATATAGTACCGATATCATCAAGCTCAACTAATCCTGAGTTCAGCTTGGTTTTACTACGAAAAAAATCAGATTCTGAATAAAAACAATATTTATACGTATGGGAAAATATGAACGAGTTTTTCAGATGGATATACTGCACAACGTTGGGAGTGCAGTATATCCATCCGACAAAGCGAGTTCATATTTTCCCCATGCAAATACAGTAACCTTTTTATTATATGCTCATTTCTCATTCTTCCCAATGCTTAAAAATATAAACAAAAATACATTACAAGAAACAAAGTAACTAAATGTATGCCGTATTCCAAACTAAATACATAAGCGTTGATGGATCATTACACAACATTATTAATGAGCGCATAACTCCGTCCAGATTAATTTGAAGTTGGTCGCGCAAGACATAAATTTCAAAAGAAATGGCGTTTGGTTTAATTAAAATTGAAATTTGGAGTAATATTGTTAATGAATACGCATCGACATAATCTTTCTATTTGATCTGGAATGAATATGTTTTTGGCATTTTTAACGATTCAACGCAATCTTTCGATTATGGTCTGGATTTATCAACATGAAGTGACTTGTATCGGATTACATGAGCGTCTGCCAATTTAATCATTTTCAAGTGTGTTGACATCGGTATTCGTGTTTCTTTTCTGTCATTGAATAATTCAGGTCATAATGTGGAAAAATTATTATGCCTTTCCATCGCAATTATCAAAAAGATGCTGTGGAATTTAATGTTTATTTCATTTTGAGTGCAGTAAGGATGATGTAAGTGCACTTGAAATATATACGAAATTACATTACAATTTCAAAATGTGTAATCAACCTTGAGATCTCATGACATGGCTCATATAATTCAGATTTACAGACTTACGAATGTATATTTTTGAGGAAATTCAGGATGTAAAATTGTAATTATATTTTTACCATTTTTATTACCAGCTTAAGAAGACAGTTTATGTTTATATCTTGCGTGATATTGTAAGGACTCTGCATAGCTAAATCTAAAACATTTTAACAAAAAAGTAAACGCGGAATGTGCCAAAGGAGTTTGTATGTGTCAGTCTATGAAACATTTGCTGGTATGTGGCGGTCCATTAAATATCTGCTTTAGTTCATTCATAAAAAAATTTACGTTAGAAAAAAGTTCCTTTGAATTGAGCGCGCGAGTGCAGTATGAAATTATTCAATATCGGGGAATATTGAACGAGCCTGACAATGTAAACTTAATGGAGAAAAAATGAGCATATAATAATACTGAATATAAAATAACAATATTTCTGAATAAATAATTTTGTGTTCGCAATCTGATTATAAAAAAATAGTGTGATTTTAATGTATATTTCGACTCTATCAAGGTCTCTGTGAGGGGTTTCGTTTAGCCATTACCACAGTCACTGGTGCAGTACTTTTATTATCACTACTATTACTTTCGCTTTTGCAATCGCTTGTTTCATAAACTGACATAATCTTTCTTAACTGTCTTGCACAATTATTCACGATCTTTTTTGTTTCGTAATCGTGAGGTTATCCTAACTTAATTTTTGTAATCGAATCTGTGAGTGGAACAAATTTTGCAACCTGCATGTCATCGACCGTTGCCAAGGATTCTAACATCGATTGATAAATCAACTTCATGAATCTGTAATCAGATGGTAATACATTTATATATTTAATTTCAATTTTTGGTTATTGTAATGATTTAAAATCAAACATAATCTTTTCAGGATTCAGATTATCAGATATCTTTATTCCTTCATGTTGTAATTTTTCAATTGCAGAAAAAAAGCATTAACCTTTTCGTAATTACTTATATAATAAATAAGTTTAAATAAATAAATTTTTAAAAATAAATAATAAAAACATATTAATGAAACATAGTAACAATAAAAATATTACTGTTTCTGAATAAATTTTATGAAAATAATATTACGGAATAAAAATAAAATATATAACTGAATATATAATCAAAATTATTTCTGAATATAAAAAGAACAGCAATGATAGTCACTCATCCACAGGATTTATCATTCCATGAGGCCCCTTCATTGCCAGTAAAATTTATAAGGTCCTTTCCTTTGCGTTGATGACACTAGTTTTAAGTAAAGGTCTTTCTTATGGCCCATAGCCACCCCGATGAGGCTTTGAGCGACATCATTTCTGAATGTTCTTGTAGGGGTATACCCTTAAGTTAAGTCACAGGTTTAAGAGCTCATATCACCATATTGTTTATTTTGGAGGGTTCCAGTTTTCATAAACAAACTCCTGGAGAATTACTAAATGTACGAAACGAAATTTTAGAAATACAGATAGCTGTCTAGGTTTTTCAATTTCATGCACACACACACACACACACACACACACACACACACACACACACACACACCAAACCCCAGGAATAAAAAAACGCACTGAACACGTTATTTGACGTAGTGACGAGGTCTACATGAAATACCTTTGTGCGGGGATCCCCCATTTATGATGCAAAACTGGCAGAATACCCGCCATCGAAGATATGTCTTTCACGGGAATCTAACCCCAAGTCTCAATATGAGAATCCAACATTCTAACACTGTGCCGATTCTTACAAATGTACGTTTCATAATTTTTTATGAAGTAACCTGTACTAAATAAATAAACTGCCGTGTGGATCTAAAATAAATTCATACACGTTTTAAAAATTATTATGATGAATACACTGCAGTGTAAATTTTAAATAAATCTCACACACGTTTCAAAAATTATTTTTATAAAATTATTATAAAAATTATTAGTGTGGATCTAAAATAAATCTGACGGATGTCATTTGTAAACAGATGTTGAGTGACCTACTGTGCGTTGTATTTAATATAGATACTATTGTGTAAATGTAAGTTCTAAATTTAACTTTCATGGAATTTTTTCATCTATGTTTAATTTATAAAAATAATCTAACTGTATTGCATGTATATATCAAACTTGTGAACAATCCGAATTTATCAGTGAAGGGAATAAATAGCCTTTTATGTTGTAAATTATACTGTTCTATTAACAGCTAATTACTTACAGACATTTAAATTACCGAATATTACTGTTACGATGATACAAGAAAAACCAACCAATGTAGTCATATAACATTAAGCAGTAACAAGGAAGAAAAGTGCTTAATTACTCTATCACTGAGAAATGTGATTGACGGAGTTATCTCCCTTAATCATTTGATACTATAGGCATGTAGTGGAACGTAAATAGTTTGTTCATATATTTTTAAAATGCTGATTTCTATATATTATCTGCGACATATTGTACGAGCACGGGTAAATATCGAAATGGTTACCAGAAACATTATCGATGGAAATATTATTTATTCGCCAGTATCTATATTCACGGATTTAACAGCCGTCTTTATAAACATTTTACATCCCCCAGTATTTTCAAATTTGCAATTCTGACATTGTGTAACAATTCGCAAATTATTCAAAGAGCTTTTTTTGGATCTCGATCAATCTTTTTCTATCATTAAATCTATGATAACCATCATAAATCATTATCAGCAACATCCACTGGGATTTTGCTTTGACAGTGCCTAATTACACCATCACGAAACGCTTCAAAAATTTTAATGAGGGGATGCTTCACAAACTCATTTTGCTCTATTTGTATAATAATATTTTTTGTTTAAATTATTAGTTTGAAAAAATCTGTTGAGATAGTCTTCTGCGCTTCTTATAGGAAATTTGACGCCATCGGAACTGTCTTTTTTTGAGATATCGTTTTTGTTTTCTTTTCTTTTTACCTTCTCATTGCACACACAACTGAGTTTCACTCTTTGCATATGATATGTGTAGAATTCATTTAAATAACTTTTACTTCTGGGAGTTTTATATGAAACATAAGCCGCATGCATTTTTTTCTTTATTTGAATATATATATATATATATATATATATATATATATATATATATATATATATATATATATATATATATATATATGATGTAATATAACTTCAATTTAAATATATATTCGCCTCAGTTATGATATGGAAGAGTTTGCAAGATTATTTGCAATTAAACCTTCTAGAGCTAAGGGGCCCCGAGTGGCCGAGTGGTCTAAAGCGCTGTCCGTTACGGATCACTGCCATCTCACCTCTGTCTGCGTGGGTTCGAGTCTAGGATTCGGCGAATGTGGATATGTGAGAAAGCTTGCCAGTAGCTTCTCGTGGGTCGGTGGTTCTTTCCGGTGATTTCCCGGTTTCTTCCTCCACCATTAATACTGGCCGCCATGAATAGCCTATCATGTGCTGAAAAATGGCGTTAAGCACAACAACAAACAAACAAACAAACTCATCGTATCAGTAAAGCCGAGAAGGAATTTCTCGACGCTTGTGCGGCTCATGTATGGTCAACATTCGGAATCGAAAATGTTGTCGATGCTACAATAAATTACCAGCGAAGAATCAAAATTATTAACTATCTTGATGATCAAAGATATTTTATTCTAAAAACATTTATTGTAAAGACATGACGACACTTGGATTATCCGTGACAAACGTGACTCTGTCCGTGCACATTTTGGAAGAAGTATCGTCACGTTAAACAAAAATTCCAAACCAGGAACGGTGTCTGGTATTGATAAACCCTATTATGAAAGAGTGTATCCTGTGACTACGGTTGTTTATGAGTTGTATCCCCTAAATAATAAATATAGCATTGCTCATCTTAAACCGATGAAACTGTCAAGAATAAATTGTGCATCTGAGCGAGTTACACTTCATAAACGCGATGCATGGAAAAGGATTAACTGATCTTAGGGGTAAAAAATAAATAGTTGGGCAGGAACAATCAAATATACCGAAGCGTCTATTAGCGACGTTGCTGAGATGTGAAAGAAATTAAAATATCCGATTACGGTGAAGACCTTAACCGGAGAGATTTTGTACCAATCGAAATATGAATCGAGAGGAACTCTAATAGAAATTATTGATCATAACGCACATACGTGGACGGTGGCAGTGACAATATTTCCACGAAAGAGTTTATTATGTGTTCTATTTTATCAGAAATATAAGAGTGACCCTGTATTCGTGTGGTTATTTCGGAGTTCCGATGACAGAAATTATGATAAGTTTGAACGGCCTTGCGGATACAATTATCGTGCAAAATCTCTCCACGAAGAACTGAAAAATCTTGCGTTGAAATATACCCCTGACCATGCCAAAGTTGGGCAAAATTGAAATAATTGTTTTACCGTTGCTGCTCACTTTGCTCAGGAGAAAAAGTCATGGTCGTCGACACGATTGGAACTTCTTCACGATATTTACGTAGTTCTATCGAATACGGTCACGGTGGATTGTGGAATACTACATACGATTATAGTGACGTTATCTCAGTTCATACGGTAGCATGTTATCCTAGAAGCTTTCTTGGATACGAAGAGTGTTCTGAATACTTTAAGACATTTGGACATCCAAATCACGAGATGATCAGTTGCGATAAACAGACATTTACCAGATTTTGACCTGACTGGATTCACCTGTATAGAGTCATTCGTGCTTGCGTAAAAAAAACCCCTTCATCCGATTGTTTGTGCGTGGTTAGGAAGACATTTTTCAGAAAAATGTTGGGCTTTGATAGTGCTATTACGATACATGCTTGATACTAGAATTTTGATATCGTTGGTTGTAAATCGTGCAATTATATCATATCGTCCGCTGAAACGAGTTTGGTTGCTGGAGCCAGACATGCTTGATGCAGTAAAACATATCAGGAAAGAATTTTTATAATCTTAACGAGGAAGAAATTGCTTAACTTATTATTAGTGTATATAAATACAGAAAAGAAAATAATGATAAACTTGCAAAGGATATCGATACGTTTCGATAAACTTATCATCGATGATAAACATATTTGTTGATACCACGGTTAGAGTTTCCACAAATTCAGTTTATATAAGTAAACAAAATTGGATTAGGTAGATACATTACTTACATTAATTCACCAGCGGGTGAATAGGGATAATGGAGAATAAAACAAGAAAATATATTTAGTTATTCTGAATCGGCCAACGTTAAAATTGCAGAGAAATACTACAAGAATAATAATCAAATATCAAAATCCTCAGCACCATCTGTATATGATCCTTTGGTCAGACATAAAACCGTTTATCTCAATGGATGTGGTGGTTCTTGTAAAACAACTTCTGCATTGTAATTATTTCTGAACAACTGGTTAGATATGATTGTTTTGACATCCACACACGGACTCGCCAGAGAGATGAACAAATGAGAAGTAAAATCTCAAACTTATCATAGTTTCTTTATATGGTGCGGAGAGTCATGGACTCCAGCTTCAGGAATTACTTGTAAATGTTCACATACAGATCCATGATGAGGAGCAGTTGAACCTAGTCTGTAGATTGCATGTCTACATGTGGATCTCACATTGCTGAAAATTGTATGCATGGTCACACTCTAAATAGGATCAGTTGCTCTTTGTGTATATGTGTATGTGTGTGTATATGTATATATATGTATATGTGTATGTATATATGTATGTATGTGTATGTGTGTATGTATGTGTATATATATGTATGTATGTATGTGTATATGTTTGTGTGTGTATATGTGTATATATGCATATGTATGTATATGTTTATGGGTATATATATATATATATATATATATATATATATATATATATATATATATATATATATATATATATATATATATATATATATATATATATATATATATGTGTGTGTGTGTGTGTGTGTTCTTTTATGTTTACAATGTTTTACTCTATATCAGTATTTTAATTTAGATGTATGGACTATGCAGTCTTAAATAAAGAATTCTTATCTTATCTTATCCCCTTCAAGTTCACTAAATTCATATAAATCTCGTACAGCACTATTGCCTAGGACTGGTTGTTTTAAGAATGATTCACGTATTTGCATTGGTATATATTTCTTTGTAGTTACAATACTAAGTTCATAGAAGTTGCACGAGTAATTTCATTATTTAACGCAGCTATCATACTTGGTAACTTTGTAACCCATTCACGATATCTCTTTTCGGTGGATATTTCCTTTGCAAATTGAAATCCAAGTAACCGCTCAGCAAGTGTTCGATTAAATCGTTCAACGATTGCCTGATCACAATGAATTGCCGTATTTCCTCTTCTGATTTTAACGTTATGTTGCTTCATCAGCGATGACATTGCACCAAGAAATTCTTTGCCAGGATCAACCTGTAGTAGCTGTGGCCATTGTAGATCAAGTTGATAAATTCGTTCAAAAGCAGACGCAACTTCAATTACTGATTTAGATGATATTGGTTCTGCTTCTTTATATCTACTTGCAACGTCAACAACAGTTAAGGCGTATTTGTATGTGCGTGATTAACGTCTACCAGTTTTAATGATATCTTGTGGTGAAAACAAAACATCTGCTTGATGAACTTCATTGGGAGTGCTGACATCAAAATGTGTGCATTGATTTTTTTTTTAGGTTGTGGTAGATAAATTTGTCATATTATTTGTCGTGGTAACCTATTTTCAGCTACAACGCGTGAGATATTCGCAGCATCAACAAGCTTACTAATTGCTGCTGTACTCCCTCCAACACCCTCTTGGGCAATAATAAACTGATTCCATTGTAATAATCAGTTTTTTTAATTACCAACACCTAGCACTAGTTTATCTTTTATTGCAGATTTTACTAGGAAACTAGCACGTTTTTCTCGGAGAGATTTATTCTTTTATGGAATTTAATGAATGGATCAACTTCACATTTGCAATAGGTTGTTGTTGTAATTCTTTACTTTCATAGCAACATCATGAACGTGATATGCTTGATCAACCGCATTTATTGGAAATACTCGAGGTTTTGGTTGATCTTGGTCGTCAAATCGAAAATCAAGTCGATTTCCAGGACCACAAAAATTATATCCAGTAAGTTGCTTTTCTCCTGGGTATTTAGCCCATGGAGCTCCTGCTAGTTTTCCCAGTGAAGCAGGAATATCACCACTCGTCATTGTTGATGAAATAAATTTATATTTTTGGTAGCACATTTCACACACTTGCATGTAAGTGCACGCTTGATATCTTTTGTTATTATTGTTGTTAATCCAGTGATGGACATGGGTGCCCTGCATCGAACACAATATAAATTCATATTATTTATTATATATTTGTACAACATGGGTATCATTGTTTTCTCAGCGACACGAAAACAAGAGGAAGTCAAGCATCATCTAGCGATTCCGTTCCAAATTCTATCAGGATGATAACAACAAAAGGTCCCTATAGAAATGGTAAAACGCTGTTGTTGCTTAATATTATAATGAAATGTTAAAATGGGATAAGTTATATTTGGTATCGCAATCTGTTGTTGACCAGCAATGTTATGAAGTAATCAAAGATTTTAACGAAAACACAAAGTTGCTGAATGAAGACGGCGAGAATGTTGTTGATTTTATCACCGATATCGAGGAATCCCCATCTGGGTATGACCTAGATGAATTTATTAATAATCGCATAGTGAGCGACGATGTGATGCTGCACAAACAATCAAATCCAGCTCGGATATTTTCCAGAGGTAGACATAAAAATACTGACTTGATTTATCTTACTCAGCGATATACACACATTCCAAAAGTGATCAGGGACAACTGTTGCGTTATAGTTGTGTTTAATGGAGTTGATACACATACGTTGCGAAATATTCATCGAACTTGGTGTTCATTGAACATGGATATGATCAAGTTCAAAAACTTCTTTGCTTGAGCACAAGCTACCCCCCACAGATTCATCACGATAAATCTGCATGAACCTCGCCTGAGGTATATTGTAGGTCTCGATACAATTTTCGGTTGAAAAAATCAGAAGATAGGGTGACAACCACGAGGGAGTGACCGACGAGTAAACAAGCACGAATAAGAATATGAAAACGAGCGCCAGCGATGAAGTAACAAAAATAGGTATAACCTTTTAGAGGAATCTCGATTCGATTAGAGGCTTCGGTTTAAATGATTCAACTTGTATTTTATTTTCGTATGAAGCTTTACTTTTAAAAAAAAGGTCTGCATGCAAAATGATCTGTTCAGTCTCTTTGTGGCTTCCCAAGAATGCAATATATTGGAATCGAAACATATCATGTGAAGAGGCGCAGACTAGGTTGTTTATTTCTGGGCTGCCAAAAATGCCGGCAATTGTGTATCGAAAACGAGGATGCAGCAAATTCTCTAGCTTTCGAATTTGTGCAGGGCCGACAAGAGAGGGAAGGCAACAGGGGACATATTCCCGGGGCTGGGCCCTGAGCCCGTAAAGGGGATCTGGGCCGAACAATATCTTTTAATTTTATATATTAAAAAAAAGGATTGTGGGCAATCTCTATCGTGCGATCGACAACGACTTTGCCAGTATTGTCTGCGGTATCTGGTTGACTGATGTATTCTCTGGTGTCTACGGTGTCCCATACAACTATGCAGCCAAATATTTTGTAACAACCAGTAGAACCAATTGGTCTTGTTTTCGCAAATATTTCCTACGAATATCTCTTATCTTGCATGAAACTGGGGCCCAATATTCCTCTGGATCTCCCAATTGGTTCACTTATTTTTCCAAAAAGAATCCAAATGTAGGATACTACTCCGGTTTAATTTCCCTGTCCATCGCATCTCTACCAATATAAGCACTTGTCAAACATGTAATTAAATGATCATAAATATAATTATGTATGTAATATTCACCATTACCTCTTAACATGCGCAACTGTTTTGCACAAAAAATAATAATGTTTTAATATTAATTTGACATTATTAATGAAAATACGCTGTTGATCTCATCCAAGTTGGATCAAGATTCCTTGGGAATATTCGTACATTCTTCACTTACGGAAACTATTCATGTATCGTTAAAGTAAATAAGTACCGTGATACTTACCGTAAAATAACAAAAAACAAAAGCAAAACAAAACAAAACAAAAAAAAAAAAACCCGAATGATACCACAGTAAACCAGAATACCATAATACAGCGCACATCTAACCATGACATTACTGAAGGATTTCTGAGATCGAACAGCTTGACGTCATTCTGTTATCTGATGTCGATCCCAATGTCATATTTACTGAAGGCATCAATAAGCATGGCGGAGAACACCATGATGAAGAGGGTTCGGACCAAAATGCAGCCTTGCTTGAGTCTCTCGGAAACTGGTAATGGTTCAGATGACTTACCACCACCCACAACACGAGTAAACATGCCATCATGGAATTGCCAAACAATCGCAGTGAATTTCACAAAAGCAACAAAATCTTTTCGTGATCTTCCGACGGCATCCACTGATATGTCAAAGGCTTGTGTCAGGTCGGTGAATGTCGTGTACGGGTTGCAGTTTTGTTCCTGGCATTAATCTTGAAGCTTACAAGCTGTAGGCACAATGTCTATGGTCCTTCGTTCTTTCCTGAACCCACACGGACTTCTTGACAGAAGCCTTGATCGATATGAATATTCACACGACAATTTCAGCAGAAATCTGGGAAGGCACGTACGAGCTATTTACTGCATGGATATAACACATATACGGCAAATATGTCAGGGTCCAACTATATAATGTTCTGGCACAGGAGCCTGGCACCTCCTTATTTTTTATTTCCGTTTTGTCAATAAGTAGACAAATATCTAGCTCTGATTTATAGGAAAATAATACCTTACTTTATCCACCCCACACCTGCGAAAATTAAATAGTGTCTTATAGTAGATGTCATAGCTGGGCGTATATTAATTGTTACACAAATTGTAATATATAACTAACTAAAGTGGGATGCTATTGTGCTGGCATTAGAGAGCTTATTGATAAAAAAGGAAGTGTTGAGACTAAAATCTGCAATTTTCTATATACACTATTGATATAATAGACACGGAAACTGAGTGGGATGCCAACCGCCGGACAATATATTTATCAGAGAGCCAGTAAACATCCAGTAAATACAGGACATATTTACTCAAGAAACGAGAAAATATTTAGTTTATTGAAGATGTTAACTAAAATCAAAAAAGAAAATAGTTGCTCTCCTCAAACATTTAGGATAATTATCAGTCTTACCAAGCAATGCGTGTCATAAATATATTAAACTATGCTAGCAAATAACTAAAAATTTACTGGTTTTAGAATGCGAAATCTTTCGTAAGCTGTATTAGTCCTGAATATCGGTCACCATATTTCATTTGGCTACCATGTTGGCATACGTGATATGTCTAACATCTGGTTAAATGATTATACCATGATATTTGAAATATTTTTGATATAGCACCGTAAAGTACCGTGTTGCTTAAGACCGGGGAAAAAAAATACCGTGATAAACCATTAATACCCCATACCTCATCGCCCATAAACCAATGTCTGACAGCTCTCTCTCTCTCTCTCTCTCTCTCTCTCTCTCTCTCTCTCTCTCTCTCTCTCTCTCTCTCTCTCTCTCTCTCTCTCTCTCTCTCTCTCTCTCTCTCTCTCTCTCTCTCTCTCTCTCTCTCTCTCTCTCTCTCTCTCTCTCTCTCTCTCTCTCTCTCTCTCTCTCTCTCTCTCTCTCTCTCTCTCTCTCTCTCTCTCTCTCTCTCTCTCTCTCTCTCTCTCTCTCTCTCTCTCTCTCTCTCTCTCTCTCTCTCTCTCTCTCTCTCTCTCTCTCTCTCTCTCTCTCTCTCTCTCTCTCTCTCTCTCTCTTTTTCTTTCTTAGTTCACACCCACTTTTAAAATTCTGACCCTGGTCCTCTTTCTGTCGCATTCCATAATACCAAAAGCTAACTTATATGGCTAAAGCTTGACTATTTTGTCAGATGTTTAATTTGAAAAGAAATATTATACTTGCAGCCATATTATACCATGTTACGATTTGCATAACCTTAGAAATCAGGTTATGCTCAACAATGACAAGAAAGAAAAAGTTCCACTTTAAGTTTTCCAACGCCTATATGTGAAATGAATATCCGATACAGGAGGATTACCTTTAATACCTCTATCGCATCATGTTACTAAATTTGTTTTATAAAGAAATGTTTCTTTCCACAACCAAACAATGAACTGAATACAGTGAATCCTTCGATATTTATGAAACATAATCTCAGTACACTTAAAGAATGCGTAACATTACATGGTTGAATGAGTAAATGTATCTAGAGAGAAGCGAGAGCCCTTTCAGTTGGTCCAGATTCGTGCAAAATGTCGTGTATCATGGTATGGCCCAGCACGTGAAGCCAGTTTTTGGGAACGAGTATTTGTAGATATCTGCACCAGTAAAGAATTTAGTCCAGGAGGCGTTGACTTGCTTGTTTCTGTTATCGGTTGGTGTAACAGGTATGTATATTATTTTCTGTGTATCAAGATACAAATTGGGCGCCCGCGTGATTTTTTGCGGGATGGGTGGGTGGGTCAGGATCTTTTGCAGTGGTTGGTTAAGGATGTATTGGTGGGGGAGGTCAGTCAGTCACGGCCAGGAGAGTTAGTATTAGAAGCAGTCGGAAACTATAGCTAAGATTTATTAAGCGTTTTGAGCTGAATCTTGTGACATAGTTTCTACTTCATCTGCATGGTTAAACTTGTATATATATATATATATATATATATATATATATATATATATATATATATATATATATATATATATATATATATACACACACACACACACACAATATGATTTCTGGAAGTGGGGTGGGTTATGCGACACCACCCCTACCCATGCTGCAGGCGCCCATGATGACACGATCTAGTGCAAAATAATTGTTTTTGGTTTGAAAAACACCATTTACCAAATGAAATGATTTAGTTCAGACATTCACGTTGAAGACAAGACTTATTCTGAAAAATACTGATATTTAATATGTCTGAATAATATCTCATCTGTATTTTGAATATACTTTGTTTAGTTAAAGGAGGAATCTTACAAGTTAATAGATTTAATTATTGTGACGATGGGCGAGTATGCGTCAGCGTACAGTCTATTTTTTTACGTCTAACTTGACAATCGCACGTTCATTAACAACTTGGAGGTCATATATACAGGTCATATCTCAATTGCATGCTGATACCTCCGGATACAACCAGAACATCGTCGTCTGTCTTCAATGCGAGTCGAATAACATTTATGTTCGGATTAAGATGTATAAGTTTTTGGTTAG
Source organism: Potamilus streckersoni (assembly GCA_016746295.1). Lineage (NCBI taxonomy): Eukaryota > Metazoa > Mollusca > Bivalvia > Unionida > Unionidae > Potamilus > Potamilus streckersoni. Next base: position 1,542,556 of record JAEAOA010000332.1, on the reverse strand, counting down.
CAGTGCCAAGTACATAGCCTTAAAATATCATGGGTCTTGAAAATATGACCCAACAATGCTTCAATAGTAAATGAAATATTTTACTATTCTTGCAACTTTCTCATGAAATAAATTTGAAGAATCATTCATTTTTAATTGTCTGTAACCGTTGCTTGTGTGTTGTTAGCGATGATGTCATCTCTCATTGTGATATAATGTGATCATATCATAATTTTTAACGTAGCTTTTAAAATTTTTCAGTCATATCGCTACGATGTCTGCATTGTAGCAGTTTATAGAGATGTCTAACACTGGGGCATCATGCTGCAGACATGTAGCCTGATGTCTCACCCAGTCAATTTATCCTGACACCAAGCCGACCAGTCCTAACACTAACCTCTTAATTCTGAGCGTCAAGAGAAGACTCAAACTGAAGGCCACTATATCGGACTAATGCGTTACGAAAGGATTTTTTTATGCTCAACTTTATAGTCAGTCTTTCAAGCAACCCAGTTACAGAAATATTCCGAAATAGATTAAGTTATTGTTTTGTGCAACAACAACAGCAACAGCAACAATAACAACAAGATCTGGCGAACAAAATTTGCGATTTATATGTTAATTACTGCGCCGACATACTTACAAGCCATATTATTGTTATCAGAGAAATTGGCGAGGATACCCAGATTGTTTGATACTCTTGGTGACACTCTAGAGTTCTTTTTTTTCAAAAGTATTTGCATTTTTAAATTAAAATAATTTTTGCATTTTATTTGTGAATGAGTCACGGGTTTAATTTGTACTATAAGGAATAAAGTCTGGCTCATGGCAATTCATTACCCAAAACGTTTCGTACCCAGAGGAAATTGGTGGTTTCGTACCCAAGGTGCTATTCGTTTCGTACCTAAGGTGCTGGTCGTTTTGTAACTAATGTGCTAGTTAGTTGTTTCGTACCTGAGGTCCTGGTCGTTTCGTACTCATTAATTTACAAGGTCAAATATACAGTATTATCATATTTACTGCTCCCTCTCTAGGTCTATTATTTTCTGACCTTCAATATTGCATGAGCAAAGCATATCCGGGCAAAAAAGTGAACTAACAAATAATTACAGTAATTGCGTTGTTTTCACTGTATAATAGCATCTATGTACTAAAAAGAATTAACAAAAATCACATTGCCAGTAAAAATAAAAAAGTAAACGTTGGCTAGGCTAAAAAAAACGAATAAGTCCATTCTTTTTTTCTATCGTTCAAGTTAACAAACATTGTCCTAATTCTTGGTAATTTTTTAGTAATGTCTAACGTGACTGAAAAAATACAAATGTTAATCTTCTCAAAGCAACTGGATGTTCTGCGATCGTTTAATAATCGGGACGAATGCAAATAAAACAGTGTTGCTTGATTAAGATTTTGTTCTCCAAGGACCTATACTGGTGTAAATTTCATTTTTTTTTTTTGGCGACTGCTTTTGAAGGTGTTCAACGTGATATACTATATGGACCACCAACATATTTTTTTTTTGGTATACTGTTTGCCGCATTAGTATACTCGTGCAAAGTTTGGACACATTCACCTCATTACATCTCAAGAAACTAAGAAGTTAGTGTCATAATTGAAATTCTCCGTTTTCAATTAAGTATAAATATTAATATGTGAAAATTTGTTTTCATTGTTTGGCATAATCTGTTTTATTTTGTTATCATCCTAATTATAACGAAATCATCCCTATTATGAGAGAGAGAGAGAGAGAGAGAGAGAGAGAGAGAGAGAGAGAGAGAGAGAGAGAGAGAGAGAGAGAGAGAGAGAGAGAGAGAGAGAGAGAGAGAGAGAGAGATTTAACTTGACTCTGCATTTTATAGAGATTTACTTCTTTGTTTTACTTCTATGTTTTAAAAATGATGTATTTAATTATATAAATAATCGAAGATATGTATGAATGTTTTGATTCTGCCATAATTAAAACGTTTATAATACAACTCCCCATGTAATACGACAAATATTTTTCGAGAATAGAATAATAAAATTTAAAATCCAATGAATGATTGAAGGAGATGTCACAGTTAGCCGAAATATTAGCTCAAACAGGTTTGTTAAAGAACAAAGGACTAACATTATTATTCCGAATTGTACATTGCTGAGTTTTATTGCATACATGTAGAAATTATAATTATTAATCATTGTCTAATAATGCAGTTAATTTGCCTTTTCAGTCGGTTGTCAGACCGTATATACTGCTACAACGATTCAGTAATTTTGTGGGGGAGGTAAGGCCGTTCCTCTTCCCACACAGAGAATATTTTCTCCTGCATTTTTTTTTTTTTTTTTTTGGTATCTTATCAGCTTTTTTTCTGCTTGAACTTCAACTTACTAATATACGTGGATTTTAACATTTGATAACTTAACATTCAAGTATGCTTATTATATATATATATATATATATATATATATATATATATATATATATATATATATATATATATATATATATATATATATATATATATATATATATATATATATATATATATATATATATATATAATAAGTGTACTTTATGTACGAAACGACTATAGTATTGGGCACGAAACGACCAGCACTTTGGTATGAAACCCCAGTACCTTGGGTACGAAACGACTATTGCTTTGGAAACGAAACAACTTATTTGGGTACGAAACTACTTGGGTACAGAATGACAAGTTTCGTAATGTTTGTCCTTATGTTAGATGTGCATCTATGAAAATTACAGCTAGCTCCGCATGGTCATTGTCACTTCCTGGACTTTGACGGTAAATTGTAAAAATAAAATAAATTAAAATAAAACTAGATGACATTTTTCCTTTTTAAAAAATATTTTATTATTTATTAATTGCGCTTATAGAGGCAGATACTGTCTAGTATGACAGTATTCGCTTTCCCAACTTAATAAAGATAGTGTATTTTTTTATAATTCTAGCTGCATTTGAAGTTTCGAGTACATGGGAGCAGCCATCTTGGATATGTGTGTCCACCAACACAATATCCAAAGAAATTTCAAACAGATTACATGGAAGTAAAATAAAAAGTATGCCAACGTTCTATCCCTTGTGTATGTTGCAAATGCACCCAAATTCACTTTACCCTTGTCACTCTCTCAGAAGTATATAACATCTGTAGAGCACCACCACCCCCCCGTCATGAAAGCGTCCATGCGACTCTGATGGATAATTTGCATCCAATGTGCGTGCTTACATTGGTATGAAAACAGAAGTTGTTGTTGTTGTGGAACATAACGCAATTTTTCAGCACATCGAAGTAAAAGTCATCACATGAGTCTGCAGTTTTATCAATAAAGAACGACTAAATTTCTGACAACATGAAATCACATTAACGGTAATTTATAATACCGTTTAGGTGATTTAATGTTGTCAGAAATTTCGTCGTGCTTTATCGATAAAACTGCAGACTCCTGTGAATTCATTATTGATATCACGCATGTAAATCTTGTCGGAATAAGTTTAAGATAAATTGTTCTAATCGTCACAAAGTGACCTATTTACAAAAAAGACCCCAAAATACAAAGACAGTTAATATATAATAAATTAGGATATATTTTTTAGATTTATAAATGGTTTAGGCCTAGTCACAGTCCATTTAATCTACGGAGAATCTTGTGGAAAAAAATATCTTGCACTGCAAAAAATGTAGAAAAAGATCTTATTCAAACACCATTTAAAGTGGGTTCTCTTCTTTTTTATGTAAAAAAAAATTTGATCAAAGAAAAATTACTAGCCTTGGAAACCTTACACCTGCATATTTATTGGTACAGTAGAGTAAACGGACACGTAGAAATAAGACATACCTGCAGCCTCGTAGCCTGTATAAATTTTTTTCTGTACAGTGGACTGTCCAGGTTATATTTTGCTCGATGATAGTGGATCAAGATTTACGAAAGATGTTCAGCTGTAGATAAATAGCTCCCAGACGCATGCTAGCTGCCTCACACAATTGCCTGTACTTTCGAATTACATGAACATACCGTGATTATTGGTTTTATTTTCGCAATTTCACTGTTATTGTTGATAACACATGCCAGTGGGTGTCATTTGTCTAATTGTGCTACAATGTCCAGGTCATTATTATTGCTAGATATTCTTTTCTAGGCCTTGAATAATACTCTTTTTTTTTTTTGTTTATGTGTGCAGTTTTTAATTTTACTGTTGAAAAAGGTGCAAGATTCATTATTGACAAAAGACATTTGTTTGGTGGTTAATTAATGGTTCAGCAGAATGATTTGACTTTATTAGCTACTACCACCAAGATCTGCACTCACAGCGGCTCCACCCAGGCTTGCACCCAAAGCTTAAGTGCTCACCCCGGGGAAGAACCACCATCCAGTGGGAATCTACTGGAAAGCTGTCTCACATACCCACATTGGCTGAACCCGAGACTTGAACCCATGTGAACAAAGATGAGATTTCAATGATCTATTGAGGCAAACACCTTAGACCACTTAACCTGGCCCCACCGTCATGAAGGAGTCGTGATTTAAATAACAATAGTGCAATCAGAGTTGGGCTCAGTTACTTTCATCAGTTACAATTATATTTACAATTTGTGTGCAGATGTCAAATACAATTGCAATTTTACTTGAAGTTATAACTGTTCTATTGCTATTACAATTATTCTTGTCAATTACAAACAGAATTACTTTTTCCTCATAATTTGTGTGTGTGTATGTGTGTGTGTGTGAGTTGGATTTTAATGTAGCTTTAAAAATTTCAGTCATATTGCTATGATGTCTGCAGTGTGGCAGTTTATAGTGATGTCTTTCACTGGGACATCATGCTGCAGAAATGTAGCATCAATTCCCACTCAGTCACATTATCCTGAAACCCAGCTGACTAGTCTTAACTTTAACCTTTTAATGCTGAGCACCTAGTGAGACAGCTGTTGGTAACATTTTTATAAGTCCTTGGAATGACTCAGCTGGAGTTCAAACCCGTGAACTCCCACACCTGAGATGAACACTCAGATCACTAGGCCACCAGATCATAAACTATGCATCAGTTACATAAAAAATGCACAATATAAGATAACATAAATATAGTGAAATGAAAATGATTATATTTGACATTATTTATAAACATAACACCTAGCAGTTAAGATAAATATGTCTATTTTGTCAAATTTATAATTTGTTTTGGAATTCGAAAACACATTTTTCTTTGCTTTTGTAATTAACTTGTAATTGAGCAATTACGCAAATCAAGACTTTCTGTTACAAATACAGTTACATTATGTCAGTTATTATGCCAATTTCATTGTAATTAAACCCAATTCTAGATATAAATAAGAAAGTCTTTTTGGATGACTGCCATGTTAACATAATTATTGCCATATGACTTAAATAACTGTACTCCAGTTTAGGAAGGTTGTTATGGATGACTGCCATAGCTATATAACTAAAATTACAACATTTCAGTTAAGGATAGCTGAGTGGATGACAGCCATGTTTGCATGGGTATAGCCATAAGTCTTAAATAAGACTACAACACTTAAAGATGGTTCATTGGATGACTGACATGTAACATGTGTATTGCCATAAGTCTCGAAGAAGACTACTACAATTAAAGATTGTTCTTTGGATGACTGCTGTGTTAACATGGGTATTGCCATAAGACTTAAATATGAATGCTACAGTTAAAGGTTCTTTGGATGACTGCTGTGTTAATATGGGTATTGCCATAACACTTAAATTAAAATATTAGTTAAAAATGGTTATTTGGATGACTGCTGTGTTAAGATGGGTATGCCATAAGACTTAAATATGAATGCTACAGTTAAAGAAAGTTCTTTGGATGACTGCCGTGTTAATATGGATATTGCCATAACACTTAAATAAGAATATTACAGTTAAAAATGGTTCTTTGGATGACTGTCGTGTTAACATGGGTATTGCCATAACACTTAAATAAAAATGTTACAGTGGCTGAGTGGTCTAAAGCACTGTCCGTTAATGATCACTGCCATCTCACCTCTGCGTGTGTTTGAATCTAAGATTCAGCGAATATGGATATGAGAGAAAGCTTGCCAGTAGTTTCTCATGGGTTGGTGGTTCTTTCCGGTAATTTCCCAGTTTCTTCCTCCACCAATAATACTGGCCGCCATGAATAGTCTATTGTGTGATGAAAAATGGCATTAAGCCCAACAACAACAACAACAAAAAATAAGACTTAAATATGAATGCTACAGTTAAAGGTTATTTGGATGACTGCCGTGTTAAGATGGGTATTGCCATAAGACTTAAATATGAATGCTACAGTAATGGAAGGTTATTTGGATGACTGCCATGTTAACATAGATATGTCCTTATGACTCAAGCTTTACAGAAGCATTAGTGCTCACTGGATTCCGTTTAAAGTTGATTAAGCAACTGTCAGTTACATCTACATGCATTTGGTGCTGTTTAATTAATGTGCTCAACAAAACTAATCAAAGATCAAAAGTAAATTAACTTGATAAGAAAATGAAAAAATCATGATCTGTTTACACATTGTTGCATTTGAATGGCTTCCTAAATGACAAAGGTTTCATAGGTCTTATTCAGTTTCTTTTGTTGTAAATTATCCATTCCAATTAATATCAATTCAACACTACATTTTTATGTATTAAGTTTATGCTAGCAACATTACCAGATCATAATCAATCTATATGTTGTGTTTATGGGTAATATCTAGGTAAGATAAAGAAATAGTTAACAAGAGATATGAATTTACCACAAAGATTTTAATAATGTGGTTTCAAGGTCTCAGTTGAATTGCAATAAGAGTGGCTTCTTGGCTCATGACAATGACTTCATACAGAGTATGTTGAAGGTCAAATAAAGTCAGGATGACTGAAAGAAGAATTTTTTTTTTTCGTCTGTGTTCAAGAACCTTAGTTCTGTATTTCAGATCATGATTAAACTCCTGCTCTTTGAGTATTGTAGACACATTGATTTCGAGGGAAAAACTTTTAAAGGTCAAGGTCATTGGCCAACAGCTGGCTTGTGGACAAAATTTTAAGTTCTTGATTGTACCTTCACTTAAATTTATGTATAGCTTACAGATAAGGTATAAATGATGCTTATTGTTTGTGGAGCCATAGAAGTCAGTGGCTAAGGTTGGTTACTGGAAGAAGCAATATGTATTTGCAGCAAAGTTAATTTTAATTCCAGACCATGAACCTTTACCAAAGCTTGTGGAGGGCTTAGATGTATGGTATATGGAAGATGCCAGTAGATCTGGGGTCAAGGATCAAGGATATTGTGATTCACTGAAAAATAGGTTTTGTATAGCAACTTTCATTTTAGAATAAGTTCCTTGGTGACATTTTTTCTAGCATGCATTTACCCATTCTTGTAATGGTAAGTTTGTCCTTTAAACTTACAATGGTTAGTGAAATATAGGTTTATGTTTAGTATAAAAGGTTGAATCTGTAATTTAGATTTGATAGTGTATGCATACTTGCTACAGTAAGCCTTAAACAAATCGAGATAAAACTTGTAGATAAGGCCAGCAAGATATAAAAACAACATGCACAATAATTTTGTGATTCTTCTTCAAATATGTTACCTGATCATAACACCTTAGAAGTATGACCAATACCTTGCAAATTCAAAGTTAAATTTTAGCTTTAGAAAAAGCTAAACACTATCTGCCCATGTGTATCAGATGGGAGAGATCTCCCATTGGATCACAGTATTGTCACCAAAAATCATGTCCATTCTTCAGTCATTACTTGTGTTAGATATCAGACTCAGGTTATGACCTTGTAAAACTGATGTTGAGAGTTTCTTGTAACAAGTGTAGAGCAAATTCAGGGAAGTATATTCCATCTAGGTATATTTCTGTTTGTGCACTATCTATTGCATAAAAATCTGCATTTGTTTAGATACACACTCCTAAGTTTTCTGTACATAGTGTATAGCCAAATAGTGTCCACTTAGTTATAAATTGACTTTATCTGTGTAGGCTTTCACTTGTGATCTTGCTTGGCAGGTAATATTTGGGGAAAAATGTGTGTATCCAAGTAATTTCCACTTCATGATTTATTAACTCATGAACTCCTGGCGCTACGTTTATGGGGCACGAGGTGATAGCTTACTTCTGAGATCTGTAGTATTAAGGTCATGTACAACACAATAAAGTGGGTGGTATTATAGAAAGGTAGACAGATGTAGCTTTACATTGATACCAAATAATATGGATATTATAGTTGCACTACAAAATACAGAGGGAAAAATATCCCTTTTTGGACCTAATTTTTTTCCAGCCAAAATTTGTCTGAGGTCAGAATCCAATTTTGTGTTCGGACTTTTAGACTTTTTGGCTTCAGATCTAAGACAAACAAGTCTGAACTGCATACAAACAGGTGAACCTTTACAAAAAGTGAGATAAGATGGACATATAGAATAAAGAGTGGTCTTTACACAAAAATGATCTGTCTGTTAAGCAAAAAATAGTCCTTCTGCTCATGATCAGGCAAAATAGCCAATGACAAAATGTTTCTAACATAAATAGGCATTAGGTTAACTGAAAATGTCTTGGAGGTGAATGTAATAGAATGTATTTATAAATATCACCCAAAATGGATTTCCTACTCGCATTTCATGCAAAAATGACAAAAACCTCCAGGCGTTAAGGAGTTAAAGTGATGCTAGGCTGGAAATACCTGTATAAATTTTGGCCTGTTTATATTTACAGATTGTAGAATATGAGCAGGACTATGTGTAGGCATATAAAATGCCAATTGGACAATATCAAACATGTTTAGCATGTGTCGGATGCCACATGGGATGTATATGTCAAATATATATTATATAGACAGAGAGTCATTGGGACACAATATTAAGTAGACAATATAAGCAGAAAGGGAAAGCAGATATAAGTACATGTTGAGTGATGAGGATGTCATTAGTATGGAAGTGGATACCAGGTCTATCAATACATTTCTGATAGATGAGTATGACAAAACAGAAGGCTCACCAGTGGGTTATCTTTGCTAGCTCAACTAGACCCAACTTTTGGGTTGGTTGGCCTGATGCCTCAATCACATGTCAGTTGGCCTGATGCCTCAATCACATGTCAGTTGGCCTGATGCCTCAATCACATGTCAGTTGGCCTGATGCCTCAATCACATGTCAGTTGGCCTGATGCCTCAATCACATGTCAGTTGGCCTGATGCCTCAATCACATGTCAGCCAATCTTCCTTTTTGATGGATGTGAGCCAGATTGAGAGCACTCCTGTCCAACTCAGATGCTTTCTCACATGATGCAAGTTGGGACTGGTTTTGCAGATCACATATCCCATAACTAGTCCCACATAAGGAACTTGACAAAAAATATGAAGGATAAGATGGAATCAATCCATAATGATTGGACACTACCAACCAATCAAATCACACAAGGTCAGTACCAAAGTCAGTCTTACTTGTAAACTTGAATGAGGGAATCTTATTGTCTTGTATGCTGCCCCGATATCAGAACACCAGCACTCTTGTGGAGCACTGAAAGAAAGAAAATGATGACCCTGATTTGTTAAGACTAAACTCTGACCTCAGCTATAAATCATTCATGGTGAAACCTAATATTATCTAGCATTCATATATTCATGAGAGACTGCTTATATCATGTCAGTCTGATTAAAATCAGATCACTGAAGATGTCACAGCAACCACTTAGGGGTCATTCATGTTCTGGTAACCAGTGTTATTACCATAATCACTAATTTTATCAACCAATCAAATGAAGTCTCATATCTTTGCATTTGGAGACTGAGCAGTATGGATTAAGAGCATGAAAGCGTACTAAATGATTTGATTCACTTTCAGGGTTTTGAAAGCTGTATTTCCATTGGCTGATTCAAAGGTCAGCAGAGATCTGATTTTAATCAGGTTGATATCATGAATCCCATCAGATGTACTCACAGAAATCAAGATTGTCCTAGGTTGCAGTATGACCAGTTGAGTGCCAGGTTACTTTTATGGATGCATAAATACCTAAAAGAAAGAGACATCCAGTAAAGTGCCACATTGGTTTCCTCTGCCAGTTTAGTGCCATTGTTTTCAGTTGCTGTTACAGACCCAGGGCATTTTATGCCCTATTCCAATAATAGTTTGATACCTTATGGATCCATTACAATCTAGTGCTGTCACCAGCCAGCTTCAAGCCAACCATTTGCTACTTTCTTTGCAAATTTCCTGCAATGGCTATGGCAGCATTTTAGCCCCAGATGCTCAGAACATGAATACAGTAAAACCTGTCTTGGAAGACAATTGCTATGTGAGATTACCTGTCTTGAGAGACCACATTCTCAATGCACAAATTTATTAATTATATAGCATTGTGACCTGTTATGAGAGACCACATGTCTTGAGAGACTAATTTTTTGGCAAGACTAGTTCTACTGTGAGTCAGCAATAGGTTTTATGACCTAGGCTCCAAAACAAGGAAATAATAGCTCTGTTACATCAAGACAAGACTCTGCAATCTGATGTGGATTGTGTACAGACAGCACAGATTCAGATACAGCCTTTTTTTATACCCAAGTGGTTGGGTGATGGTGAGCCAATATCCCATATCCTACCCAGGCACCATAACACTGTCTTCAGCATTGCAGATCACATGGTTTGTACCAGTATAGGACCTATGGTGGTCTATGGCCAATATAATGCCATTGTACCTAGTATAATGACGACCCTTGGCCATTAGAGTGCCACAGTATCCAAGTGCCATGACAGGTCTAGATGTTGAGACAAAGCCATTCAGGTGCATGACCAGTTTTATGCCAGAGCATCCAGGTACCATTTTGGAAGCACTGCAATCCATAACCTGTTTGTAGTCCTTGGCTTTTATGGATCCATCTATAGCCTTACCATTGCAGATCTATGTCTTATGGCTGCACAGCTCCTTATGACCCTAAAAATTATTTTCACTCATTGGGTTTCAATGTGACAGAGGATTATGTCATCATGGGTTGCCATTTTATGAGACCATTTCAGATGATTCTGCAGTTCTAGTGGACATTAAAGCTTTGCTAATTGGAACAAAGAGAGCTTTTTCTGATAATAAGGGATTCCCTTTCAGTGCGAAAGGAGAACCCCATTTGGTTTAAGGCTGATGTTTCCTTGCTGGAATATCATCCAGGAATCACATTTTGCACAGATGCCAATATAGCATGCTGGGATACCCACTTAATTTCTGGAAGCCTGCATGTTGTGGACTTCACTGGAGTGACTGATGCACATCAATATCTTAGAGATAAATGCTTTTGTGAAAGGATTCATTTCACTGGTGACAGGAGATGCTTTATGGAAAGGAGTACACTCATTCCATCTGCTGTGGTGAATTATCTCAGAAGGCATGGGGGACCAGATTTCTAGACCACTGCCTCCTAGTTTGGTATTTTAAGATGGTGTCACCATCAATAAATCTATACTGAAGTCCTTCACATTCCAGGTAGACTAAATATATTAACAAAGGAATCAGCTGATACAGACAGAAAAGTCTCTTTATATTATGTCAAATCTGTACCTGCAGGGATCGCTCACTGGAGGATCCTTCTGCAACAAGGTGGAACACAAAACTCACAATCTTTGTCTAACCAGTCCTGGATCTGAAGGCCTGGGTTTTTTCCATATATTGTAATGGTTTTGATGCCTATGTTATCCTCCAACACCACTGATCCCAAAAATCTTGAAAAGAGCAAGAGAATCAATTAATCCTGTTTGGTCCCTTCAAATAGGAAAGGCATGGATAAATTACATGTTAAATCTACTAATTGAAATTCCAGTAAGAATCATTATCTTTCCTAGCCTTGTTGGCAGTAATTTCATCTGAACAGAGATGTGTTCAACCTGTATGTCTGGATCATATCAAACAAGCCCTCATCAAGCAAACAATTCTCAGAACAAGAGTAGGGAGAATTGTTCAGGTGAGAAGGCCCACTATTAACGGATGTGGAGAATTTTCTCACTCGTGCTAATGAGGACCCATTCCTCCTCGTACCCAAATTGCTAACTTTCTTATATGCTTTTTAAAGTGAAGAAGTAAGCACCCATTAAAGGATATCATTTCACAATCTCAGATATGTTTCATCAGCACAGAGGGAATAGTATAGAACAAAACAAAAAGCTCTCCATCATTTTGTTGAGTTTTGGTCTGAATGACTGAAGGCTTTGTCACTGTGCCAGAAATTGTTTTGGACATGGTTGAATAAGACACCATTTGAACATGGAGCAGTGTTGGTTCATCTTTTGTATAAGAAATGCTTTCTAGTTACAACTGGCAGGAATACCTCTCTTATTAACCAGCCTGAACAATCTTCTGTTCCTTCGGGATGGTTTCATCCATTTTGCCTTATAGAAGGAAAGGTTGATACATCAGCTGGGGTTTTATTGTTCTGGATAAGATGGGCTATTCACTCTGCCTACAAGATCAAATGAAATTGTTATGCATTTCAGCTCATGATCTTAGGGCAGTCATCATTAATTTTGCATTCAGGCATATCTGTTTGGTACCTGATATTATACAAACCATGGGATGGAGATGACTTTCTCTAGATTTTACCTCTGAGATCTTTCATCACAAAGGCAGTAATTTCACCTAGTGCTACCAATAGCAGCAGCACAACAGCCTAGCTTCCCAGGTCATTCAGCAGCTGGTCAGGTGATGTGGCCATGTGACCTCTGCTGGATTTCTGGGGATTTTTTTACAGTTAGCTGTGTTGAGGCATATGGAGTCACTAATCCTTGCTAGTTATATCTTAAAAATTGACTCTTCAGGGACTGGACCTCTTCAATGGCCTAGTGATTAGAGCACCTGCCTTGGATGCAGGAGGTTGTGGGTTTAAACCCCAGCCAAGTCATATCAAAGACTTAAAAAGATGGTACTAACAGCTACCTCATTATGCACTCAGAGTTAAGAGGTCAGTGTTAGGACTGGTCAACCTGGTGTCTGGATAATGTTACTGGGTAGGACATAATGCTACATGTCTGTGGCATGATGAATCAGTGCTAGACATCTTTATAAACTGTCACAGTGCAGCAATCATAGTGATATGACTAAAAGATTGTTCAAGCTACATTCAAAATCTAAATCACACACACACACACACACACACACACGGGACTTAAGATGGCATCTCCAGGGTAGATGGATATAAGTCCATGCACCTCTTCTGTTCCTAATATATTAGGATTAGATAATGTTTTTGAAGAAGAAACCAATATTTGGAGCAAAAGATGATTCTTTGATAATACTTTTTTGATCAAACACAGGTAAACCATGCTAACCTGCCAACAGTTACAGCCTACTTTCAAAGTGTGCATTCTGCTGTAGTCGTAACTGAAGTAAGGATAGGATTTGGCAACAGACCCAGTATTGAATTGAAGATCACACTTGCTTGACTCCAGTTTTGGCTTTTTCATTGCTGAATTTTAATATTACAGGGCTTTATTTGATAGGTGGTGTCTGAAGGTATTATGTTTGGCTAAGTATTATCAAGGAAACATATTTTACTTCAAAAGATTGTTTCACTACTGGAAGGATACTCAACATGAATTGTAGAGGTTTTTGTAGAAAAGCACTTTAGATGCTATTTCATAGCTCACAAAAAGTAAAAGAAAAATTAAATCCCTTGTGCATAGCTCTGATTTTGTTCTTTTTTCTTTTTCAGCTGAGATCTTAATGACGTTTGAGTGTATCGGGTTTGGAAAATTTTGAAAATGGCCCATCATGAGTCCAAGAACCAAAATGAGTTTATAAAGTGTGTTGTCGTGGGTGACAGTGGAGTGGGGAAAACCTGTTTGACATGTTCCTGGGCATGTAATGCCCATTACACCTTGGAGAAACTAGTAAAAACCCATGTGGCATCAGTTTGGGCAATTGATCATTATGCAAGGGACCCTGAGGTTAGAATGTACAGAGTGACTTTGCAAATATATTGCTTAGATGCAGGAAATATAAAAACAGAAAGTTTATTTAATTTATTGGTTGATTGAGATTATGATTGATTTTTACAAAAACCACTTCATAAACATTACACTTTTATAAATTATGTTTTTTGTGATTATTTTGTTACAGTAAAAGTCACATAGTTACATTTAATATATAAATATATAACCTGTTTGCACACAAGAAGTTTCAGAAAACTTTTTGTCACAAATATGGTAAAACACAAACATTTAGTGAAAAGGGTGAGAAAAGTGTATGCAATATTTTTATTCCAGAATCAAACAATAACTTATTAAGCATCTGTTACTTGTGAAAGTTCAATGCCATTCAGCTTTTTTCTTGAAAATGGCACTACTTGTATTATGATTTAGAGTTTTGTGAATTAAGGCAAAAAAATGTTTCCTATTACACTGGTTTTAAAATTAAGATAGGTAGGTAGGTTTTTTAAAACATTTTTTAAAAATATATTGTATTTATTAGTGTATATACTAAGCTCTTCAAGTATGGTGCTAAACAAGTTGAATTTAATGCACAAATGAATTTTGGGAATTAAAAAGGAATGATTTTTTTTTTCATTTAAAACAAATTATATATATATATATATATATATATATATATATATATATATATATATATATATATATCTGTATGTATGTATGTAAGATGTTCTAAGTACTGTGGGTACTGGGCTAAATCAGCTCAAATAAATGCATGTATCAATCAATTTTGGGATTTATATTTTGAAAAAAACTTTTAACCAGGTTGTGGGGGGAATGCTATGGTCAGCAACAAATAATGGAACCAGCTGGCTGACCAGAAATGCATTATTTTTGCCTAATATATGATAAAGTTTTTGAATGAAATGATGTGCTGTATTTGCTTCTTTAAAATTCTCTCTATTGGCAGATCCTTAGGACTTCTGTGGTGAATGTAGATGGAGTCCATGTGTCACTAAGAATTTGGGATACTTTTGGCTACCATGACAAAAATAGGAAGTTTGCCTACAAAGGGTATGTTGGAATCTGCCATAGATGTCTGGTGACCATAAAGGATGAAAATAAAATATTTTGCTTCAAGGAAATGAAATGCAGATGTGTCAGATAGGTTTAAATTTGGGGAAGTTACAACTTTCACCATATGTCACTTTTGCAACCCATAATAGCCCACCAGGCTGTAGTATTGTGAGCTTATAGTATACCATATTTAATGTTATTTTTCGTACCCTTTAATTGTTTGTACACCATCAAGCTATACAAATAATAATTAAAGCTATCATATTTTTTTGTACACAGAACTTCAAATTTTTTGGGGTTAACCTATTATTTTTCTTACATAAAATGATGTACTACTTAGATACACAATCTGACCAATTTATTCATTGCTGAGTATATTTAGTATAATCCCACATGAAAATATAAATATTTGCTTTCTTAATGAAACATAAACCCAGTTATCTGATATCTTTATGTAACTGAGGCATCTAATAATAAAAAGGAAATAAACAACCAACTGTAAAGAAATATTAACCACTTATAAGTGTGTAGAAAGCCCTGTTCAGCTTACATGGAAAGGGCAACTGTTTTGTTAATGAGAGCTCTTTATTACATCAGTCTGTAGCCAAGAAACCAGTGCATCTTGAAATAAATTCTGAAGCCATTTGAGTTACTTTATCCAGTAAAAAAAATATCTCAGTAGAGGAGGAAGTGAAGACCTTAGACCACTGGGCAATTAATCTTGTTGATTTGACATAGCAATTCAGTAAACACTATAAAAACACATTTTTAATCACAAATACAAAAGTCATTGACTAGGTAAGTTAGATTTATATATAGGTATTATCCAACATGGGATCACAAATTGTATCCTTGAAAATAGCTAGTTGTGTTTATAATATAGAAATATATTTTGATACACATTACTTTATTGTTCTCTCACTCTCTCAATTCATTTGCCTTTTTCAATGGCTTCAGCACATTTATCAGTAGATTAATATTGTTTTTGAGCTCATGGGCTGGTCATACACATTTTCAACACTCTATCGGTAGCCTCATTTCCCTACACAGAGTCTCCCTAATTTGATCTGTGGAGGTGAATCTGGTCTTCAATCCAGTATTTACTGGAAAAGACCAGCTAAAGGTCATTTAATTAGCATGTATATTATGTGTGCATAGCCACGTGGCCTACAGACAATGGACCCCATAAATACAAAAATGATTTATTTATTCAGGTTTTAATTGCCAATGAAATATAATAGTGCCCTTGTAGTATTTACATAAGGAATAACACAACTGACTGGTAACTGATTCCTGAACAATATAGATTATGGATTATTCTCCCCCCCCTCTCCCTCTCTCTCTCTCTCTCTCTCTCTCTCTCTCTCTCTCTCTCTCTCTCTCTCTCTCTCTCTCTCTCTCTCCTCTCTCTCTCTCTCTCCTCTCTCTCTCTCTCTCTCTCTCCTCTCTCTCTCTCTCTCTCTCTCTCTCTCTCTCTCTCTCTCTCTCTCTCTCTCTCTCTCTCTCTCTCTCTCTCTCTCTCTCTCTCTCTCTCTCTCTCTCTCTCTACAACCAGATTCTTGAGTTGAGAGTAGAATGAGACAAATGTTTACATTTGTGTTGTATGTAAGGTTGTCGAGTGTCATGTGTTCCATCAACCTTGTTACGGTATGATCCCTTTATTTCTTGTACACAGTCATCACCACAAAATGATAATTATTTATTTTACATATCAGTTTTTGTACATTGAAATTAATGATTATTTTTTTCATGTACAAAAAATAACATTAAATACAGTAATCATGTGTCCTTTGTCCATCCGTGAATATTCACTTTTACCTCTCTCTAGGCAATGCTTTTGATCTAGTTTTGATCAAACTTTGAATTTAGGTTTATATGATCAATATCTGGAATGAGTTCTGACATGAGGAAGAGCTGTGCCTGTCAACACAGAGATCTTGTACCTGATTGAACATTTACTACTCAGGTGGCCATATTTTCTGAGAGTCCAGTATTCTTTACAGTCTTTTTGATATAAGACCTATTCTGATGCCTTCTTCACAGATCTCCTGGTGTTAAACAAGAACTTTGAGTCAATTGATTTGATTGCACTGTTGACTTTTATCCATGATTGCCCACAGACAACTATCCAGTCTGTGTCAGATGCTTGTTTGTTTGTGATTGCATCTAGCATATTAATATATTTGATATAAAACCTATACTGAAAATATTTCATTCGTGGCAGTACAATTTCATTGGAAAGGAAATTCTAATTCTGTCCACTGTAGAAAATTATCTCTGAAGGCAAGGGGGAACCAAATCCCAAGAGCTCTGCATTCTTGTATGAGATTTTCAATACAAATAGAATGGTGGATTCATCCCTTGGTTTTTAGTCACAAATACCAGTTGGGATTGATAACTGGTGGATCTGTTTGTGACAAGGTGGAATGTCAGACATCAAACCATTGTCTCACCAGTGTTATAACTCTATCTTAAACTAACAGAAAAAGTAATACCAACAGGTTTAGTACAATACAGCAAATAATTTAATTCTCAGAATTTTAAAATGAATATTTTAGAGAACCTTACAGAATTGAAAATTTAATCTAAAATAATGCTAAAAGTTTTATCACTAGTCCAAAAGTAGAGAGTGTTCATAATTAATTCCAATTTGAATGTATTGGTGTACCAAAAGCCTTAGATGTGCTGATATATCAATAATCTTGATATATCACAATTATATAATCCAGAATGTCATTGAATGAATCTTCAGTACTCTCAAAACATTTAATCCAGTCAATGAGCACTTAAATAATTCCAATGAATAATTCCTCCCAAATTATATCTGAACACAACAAGTGGTACAATACTGATGTTAAAATAAGAATGAATAATTTTGTTTACTCAAAACCTTATATAAAAACTAAGACTTTGATGCAGATTATTTTCCAATCAGATTCATAAGCAAGATCACTTCTAGAAGCTTCCAAGCTCAAAAGACCATGTAAACATGTTTATAAATATTATTTTAAACTTCACACACTATCATGGACAAACTTATGTACAGTAATATGTTGTTTACAAATAATCCTAACAACACTCAATATTGGACTAAAGTTAAACACACAATATAGATTACATTACAACAGTCCCAAATCCAGTGGCCTTAGCAGTCATTATTCTTTCCATAGAGTTGAATCCACATGTTCACCTTCTGATACCTCTAAGTCCAAAATTACTACAAAAAGCAAGAGAACTGGAGTGTTGATTCATGCTGAATGCTCTCTTTGATTTGGGAAAATCATCGATAAATGAATTATTAAATATAGCAGTGGAAACCCCAAGTAAAATAGAGATATTTTCTGACATTTTGTGTGACAGAATGTTTTGAATGGTTGTCATACTCTTGCTTATCTTGCTAGCATGGAGTTATCATTCATGGAACATAGTGTTAAGAATCAACAGCATGATGAGTAGCTGCTCTTTATGATGATAGATGATTAGAGATTCTTCTTCATAGATACCAATTGCACTGCCTTATGAAACCATGAGGTTTGATTATATGTGACATACAGTCTTAGCAATTACATCTGAGGATAATAAAGTGAAATGTTCATGACTTCAGAAAGTGGGCCAAAACATCCCTTATTTGTCTCATGTACATTTTTATGTGGAGAGGAATCTTTAAATCCATGAAAATGCTAAGACAAAGGAGAGGTCACAGTTAATGGCATCAATAATGCAGGACTCTGCCATGAACATGTACAGTGCAGAAATGTCAAGAATGCAGTACTCATCCATGTACATGTACAGTATTATACATTTTAGTATTGTGATACTAAAGTATTATACATTTTAGTATTGAGATGCTACAGTAATGTACATTTTTGTACTGTGATACTACAGTATTACACATTTTCAGACTGTGATACTACAGTATTACACATTTTCAGACTGTGATACAACAGTATTATACATTTTAAGATTGTGATACTACAGTATTATACATTTTAGTATTGTGATATTACAGTTTTATACATGTTAGGACTGTGATACTACAGTATTATTCATTTTAGGATTGATACTACAGTCTTATACATTTTAAGACTATGATTCTACAGTATTATATATTTTAAGACTGTGATACTAGAGTATTGTACATTTTAAGACTGATACTACAGTATTGTACATTTTAGGACTGTGATACTAGAGTATTGTACATTTTAGGATGAATACTACAAACTGATACTACGGTATTGTACATTTTAGGACTGTGATACTAGAGTATTGAACATTTTAGGATGGATACTACAAACTGATACTACGTTATTGTACATTTTAGGATGGATACTACAAACTGATACTACAGTATTGTACATTTTAGGACTGTGATACTAGAGTATTGTACATTTTAGGATGAATACTACAAACTGATACTACGGTATTGTACATTTTAGGACTGTGATACTAGAGTATTGAACATTTTAGGATGGATACTACAAACTGATACTACGTTATTGTACATTTTAGGATGGATACTACAAACTGATACTACAGTATTGTACATTTTAGGACTGTGATACTATAGTTTTATACATTTTAGGACTTTGATACTGCAGTATTATACATTTTACTACTGTGATACTACAGTATTATACATTTTAGTACTGTGATACTTAGTATTATACATTTTAGTATTGTGGTACTGTAGTATTATACATTTTGGTATTGTGGTACTGTAGTATTATACATTTTAGTACTTTGATACTGCAGTATGATACATTTTAATAATGTGATACTGTAGTATTATACATTTTAGTATTGTGATACTGTAGTATTATACATTTTAATAATGTGATACTGTAGTATTATACATTTTAGTAATGTGATACTGTAGTATTATACATTTTAGTATTGTGATGCTGTAGTATTATACATTTTAGTATTGTGGTACTGTAGTATTATACATTTTAGTATTGTGGTACTGTAGTATTATACATTTTAGTATTGTGGTACTGTAGTATTATACATTTTAGTAATGTGATACTGCAGTATTATACATTTTAGTACTGTGGTACTGCAGTGTTATACATTTTAAGACATTATTGTACATGTTAAGACTGTGATACTAGAGTTTTATACATTTTAGTACTGATAATACAGTATTATACATTTTAAGACTGTGATACTTCAGTGTTATACATTTTAGGTTTGTGCTAAAATAGTATTATACATACTGCAGTATTATACATTTTAAGACTGTGATTCTACAGTATTATACTTTTTAAGACTGTGGTACTGCATTATTATACATTTTAAGACTGATATTACAGTATTATATATTTTAGTACTGATACAACATTTTCATACATGTTAAGACTGTGATACTACAGTATAATACATTTTAGGACTGTGCTAAAACAGTATTATACTTTGTAAGACTGATACTACAGTGTTATACATTTTAAGACTGATTCTATATTATTTTTCATTTTAAGTCTGATACTGCAGTATTATTATACATTTTAATACTGTGATTCTGCAGTATTATACATTTTAGGACATTGATAAAACAGCATTACATATTTCAGGACTGTGACACTACAGTATTATACATTTTAGGACATGTGATGCTACAGTATTATAAATTTTAGGACATATGCTCCGACAGTACTATACATTTTATAGTAGTGATACTGCAGTATTACACATTTTAGTATTGTGATACTGCAGTTTTATAATTTTAGGACTATGATACTGCAGTATTATACATTTCATATCAGTGATACTAGAGTATTATACATTTTAGGACTGATAATACAGTATTATACATTTTTGTACTGTGATACTGCAGTATTATACATTTCATAGCAGTGATATTGCAGTATTATACATTTTAGGACTATGATAATACAGTATTATATTTTTAGGACTGATACTACAGTATTATATATTTTAGGACTGTGTTACTACAGTATTATAAATATTGTTTTCATTTGCCCAACTGGGTTTCCATGTTAATGGGAAAAATGGTTGCTGACATTCTGTTTTGGTTGTCTTGGACTCCTGCAAAATGTGTTTTTCTACCCATGGTTGTGTATCTCAGAACTATTACACTTCAGTGCTATACATTTCAGGGCGGATGTGATACTACTGTGCTATAGCGTAGTGAATAGGACATCTTTGCAAAACCTCACTCGATACTGGATACCAGAGGTTAAATGCTGTGCCCCAGCTACTCCAGTTGTCATTGTTGGAACACAGGCTGACCTTCGTTACATCTGCAGGGATGAGATGTATCGTAAAGTGAATAAGGGTTTTATGTACAGGTATCTAGAGCCATTAACATTGTACATTCACTTTAAAAGGGAAAATTTCCACATGATTTGATTTCTTGCAATATTCACAGCCTTGTTGCTGGTTGCCTAAAAAAATCTTATGTCGTGGTCATAGAATTTCATAGTAAAAATTGAAAAATTATATAATTGCTCAAACCAATTCTTCAGAATTGGAAATTTGACAAAATTCCATAATGTGGACATTTTACCAAACTGGTGTTATACAAATGTTCTATAAGTATTTGTTGTAAGATCACTTTAGAAAAACTAAAACTGTCTTATTAAAGATAATTAGGTTTCTTTTATGTGTTGGCAGTGGTCATAGTTTTCATACATCTTGATAATTGCAATTGAAAGTGTGGTGTTTTGGGCGTAAATTAGTTTATACACTCAACTTTGGTGAAATTTTAAACTGGTGTGGGGATTTATTGTTTCCACTCCATTTTTTCACATCAGTGAAATTGCAGTTTCATCTTTCTGTCAGTCTGTCTGTTGCACTATGTGAAAATGGTCCAAAATTTGCTTTGCTTTACAGAACAGCAGAGGTCAAGGACATTGTGTTCCCCCAGGAAGGCAGGGCTTTAGCAGAACAGCTAAAAGCACCATATTATGAATGCAGTGTTTACACACGATATGGGATTAATGATGTGTTTATCAATGCTATCAGGACTGCTGTCATGAACAAGAAACTTTGGTTTTGGAATATCAAATTACACCATATCAAGAAACCTTTGATTCAAGAACCAATGAACATCCCAGCATTGCCATATCCAGAAGTGAATGGTCCAAACCAAACTCTCCATGGTGATTTATGTCGTCTGCTATACAATCAGTTGGAAGGTGATGTTGTTTTTATTGTGAGAGGTGTTAGGTTCAGAGCTCATAAGATATGTTTGGTAATTGCAGCAAATCTTTTTGAGGACATTTTTCTATGGCATGATTCAGAATCAGGATACACTTCTACATCACCTTCCACTTCATTACCCTTGGACACCGTTGACAGAAAATTGGAAAGCTCCATTGAAATTCATTGTCATGAAGATCTTGCAAATAATAATGGTTACAATGATAAAGAGAACAATGGAAATGATGTCAGTATTGATCAGGATGAAAATGGAAATCGTTTGTCTGTGTGTGAGGAAAAATCAGTTAAAACAGATTCTTGCTCTGACTCAACTAAATTCACAAAATCAACAATGAACATCCAGAATATATACCCTGCTTTTCTCTGGATAGCAGAACAGTGTTTTGACAATCCATATAATTCTGATGAAAAATTAAAACAAACCATAATTCATGTAAACACAGAGATTACACCACGAGCATTTCAATTTGTTCTGGAGTATTTGTACACAGCACGTGTTGAAGAGGATAGTGATTGTTTTGGAGAAGCAAGGCATGCTGCAGAATTAATGAATCTGCATGATCTAATACTTATGATTGATAATCTACAATCCAAAGAGAAGTTTCTTAATGTGAAACTTGAGAAAAAGTTCAGAGAAGCTAGATGCAGGAAATTAAGAGAGCTGGCTCTTGAGAAAAATCTACTTGCAGGTAGCCGTAAAATTGGATACAGTGCTTTCTTCTTTTTTTAAAAATTATTTTGGTGTATAATGTTTGAATTTTCTAGCAAACATTTGTCATTTTTTCTGCATTTAGTTTTATGATTTATCTTTGTGAATCATATTTTAAAAAGCTTGTTATCTTTATAGCAATTAAATTTCTGGTTTATGTAAAGAAGTGGTGGCTATTTAAAAAATAGGCCAATTCAAGGCTTGGTGTGGGTGGGTGAAGGACTTCAACTTCAGCATGGTTAGATCACATGAATTGCATCCATCTATAAATAGAAACCAGCAAAATCCAATTCCAAGCTGGTCCTCCAGCAAACAAACACATGGTTATTAATTTGTTTTGAACAAGTGTAAATAAAAGCACCAATGGTATGCAAGAACAAAATTAACTCCATAACACAGAAATATTTTCACATTCAACCTTATTCAATGCAAATGGAATGAAATAGGAATTAATTTAATTAATTGCTTAAATTAATTAATGTCTATGAAGCTGCAAGAGGATTGCTTTAATTTGGATTGTTTCCTTTTGAATGAAATATCAAACCCTGGCAATCCATCAAATAAATAAGCTGACACTCCTTCTGCTGCCATTTTTTTTTGCCAGCAATCACTGCTTAAAGTTGACAGGGATATGGGACTACAAATGTATGAAAGGAATAAGTGAGCTTCATACAGACTTTGATGATCTCAGACAGTTAAAGACTTAATACATGCTTTACAGTTTGTTAGTACAAAATTACAGAAAACCTCATCGTTTACTGGTACTGAGGCAAAATTTATCAGTAAAAACTGGCATATACCAGCATAATGGAACTTCTGCTAATCTGAAATTTTAATAGCAGAAATTACTTATCCTGTCACTATTGCTTAGCTAATCGATTTTCATGCTGATGTTTGAAGCTGTGTGACCGAGAAATTATGCCTGTGGATAACTTTTAGACAAGGTAGATACTTTTACTTAAAATATTAACTGAATGGTATGGGTATGTCCCTATATTCTAGGAATAATAACAGGTGATGGTACAGGTAAGTACCTATGTGGCAATGACACCTTCTCTCTGGCCCACTCCTTCATCTCAGTTGGATGAGAAAGAAGAGGAGGTCTGGTCCTTTGATGAAGTTGTAAATGAGGTTTACTATTTGTTACCTCCTGACCTGTGTCCCAAACCTTTGGCACACAATCCAAAAGGCTCCTTTCCAGACTGGAAAAGATCTTTGGTGTACCACCTCAACCAGACCTCTTCTCCCAAATTCATATATGATTGAGGAAATATCAGGAAGGTTTTCGCTAGGCCAAAATGTTGCTCGACAATGTAGAGGGTGGACTGTTCCTCCCAATATGTTGAGACCCCTTATCTCTTCTTCAAGCTACCAAGTACATTCCCCGAAGTGGCCTACTAAATCTTCTCCTTTGGATGCTGATGTGGCCAAAGTGTGCATTTCTTCAGGACTCTGAACTCGCTTCCCCATCAAAAAAATTGATGCCATGGAACAGAAAACCCAGTTATTTGTAACTATAGCCTTGCATTCCAACCTTTTCTCAGCTACATCCGTTAGTATGCTGAGATTGGTCTCCCTGGATTGTCACATTAAGTGTGCTGGAAGCTGTGGTTAAAACATCCCTGTTACCTCAGCAGTATCAATGGAATTTCTGCACATCCACTGTGATGCTGCTTTGGCCTCATCGAACATCCTGCTTAACCCTTTGAGGGCTGCTCCTCTAGAAGCTAAGATCCTCTTTGGAGACATTATTCCTACAATGGCTTCTTAAGACTTACTCGATCACCAACATCGAGCTTTTACCTCCATTCCTAGTCCAATGTAATTAACCAAGAAATAAGGTCAGACAAATCAACCCCAGGGACCATCTACCAAATTTTTCCAGGCACAATCCCAATCCAATCCACAAATTCTTGCTAGGCAACCTCTTCCCTCATCAGTTCCATGGCAACCAGGTTGCTGAAGATCCAAAAGGAAATTTTCTAACCCACTTTCCTTTCCTACCAGGGCAGAAAAGGGGGGAGGGATAACACTAACAAATTACAGCCTCTCCTGCTGTGCATCCCCTTCACAAACATTTCAGAAGGTGCTAGCCAAGGCCTTTTCTCAGTAGCTTGGTCAAGTATCACTGATAATGGATGGATCCTCTTCATTGTAAAACAAGGATTATAGACTCAAGTTTGGGGATCAACCCCCATTATCAAGGAACCCCATTTTCTTTCCCAAGTCCAATCTGGTGGAACAAAGGGAAGAGGTGCCACCCTTTTGCAGAAAGGACAGTTGTGAGGGTTTTAAACAATCACTGTCCTGCCTTCTACTCCCAAATCTTCCTGGTCACTAAGAGAAGTGGGAAGTTTTTAATCATTATCGATCTTACTCCACTCAACCAGTTTCTGTCAGAGGAAAACTTAAAGATGGAGACAACCTCCTCAGTCCAGAACACTCTTCATCCATCCAATTGGGTCATCTCCAACAACCATCAGGATGCCAATTTACACATTCCCCCCATTTTTCCTCTTCTCCACAAATATTTTTGATTTTACCTTGACCAGGAAGGTTTTCATTTTTGGGTTCTGCTGTTCCGATTCTATTCTACACCCAGAGTCTAAGAATCACCTAGATTATGGGAGTAGTAGTGGCCTACCTTTGAATACAGGGAACATCGATTCTCCAGTATTTCAATGACTAGCTTATTTACTATGTTCCTTTCAGATGCATCTACGGTTCTTCCTTCTGGCAAGGTGGAAACCTAATAGAGATTCTCTATCAATCTTGATTGGGGTTCCCATGTATGCTCTTGATAAACATTCCTATATGTTTGAAGATTTATCAGATTCAGGCTTGAGAGCTTATTTAGAGTTCGAGGGCAGTAATTCTTGGACTCAGGCCAAATTGTCTCTCACATCAGCAGTGTTGAAATAGAAATGAAAGCAATATTTCTAGCATTGCAAGGGTGCATAAAAAAGGGGCCGATGTGTCATGGTCCCCTCAGAGAGCATAACCTACCTAAGACATCAAGAAAGCTCACATGCCTCATCTATTTGTTTGAAGGTCTAGAACCTTTTCCTCTGGGCAGCCTCAGAGAAAGAATATCATAATCTGAGTTCACCACATTTTAGGCAAGATGAACATATTGTTCAGAACAGATCATGCTGTCCTCACAAAATGGTCTCTTCACCACCCCATAACAGAGTCCCTGTTTTCCATTTGGGAAAGACCTCTAGTGGACCTGTTAGCTGCCAAATTGAACAACAAACTTCTCTTTTACATGTCTCCTGTCCTGGATCAGAAGGCATGGGCAGTCAATGCTTTTATCTTCCAGTGGGAATGCCTATTCACATACGCCTTCCCACTTTTCTGACTGCTATCATAAATTCTGCAAAGAGTCCAAACTTCCACTGCTTCTCATTGTGGCCCAGCGATCTCCTAAACCTCTTGATAAATTTACCAAGGTCTCTCTACAACATTCTAGATATTCTCCACCTTCATGTCTTCTCATCTCAATTAATCTCTCTGCCTGAACAAGATTTTGGACAGTCACCAGTTGCATCATTCAATCCAGGAGAGATTCTGCATCCAAAGTTCATGATGCCAGGTGGAGAATCTTCAGTGATTGTTTGCAGTAGGAAACATGTTGATCCTATCCACTCTTCAGTAACTTCTGTTGCTGATTTCCTTTTGTTTCTATTTGAGACCAAAAGATGTTTATTATCCACTATTAAAGGCTATCAAGCTATGCTGTCCAACACACTTGAATTCTCACATGGCACAGACATTGGTTCAGATACGCATCTTGCAGATCTTATAAAGTTTTTGAGCTTCAGAGATCTGTCTCTCACTCCCGTATGCCCAGATGGAATTTTTTGTGTATTTTTTGGTCATTAACCAAAGCTTTTAATGCACCATTGAACAAATCTTCCTTTTTGGACCTCAAACTCAAAATCATGTTCTTTTTCACTCTTGTCTCCGCTAAACAAAGAAGTGAAATTCATGCCTTGTCCATTGATCATGGTTGTCTCAGGTTTAATGGAAACCTAGACTCCATTTCCCTTTGCCAACCTGGTTTTCTTACAAAAATTCAGTTACCTTCAGCTGCCCCATCGAGGTTCCAAGTTAAATATGTGCAGGGGATGATCAAGATAGATTTTTATGCCCATTGTATGCTCTTCACTTCTATCTTGATGTCTCCAAAGCAAAGAGAAAGGTAGAAAATATCTCCTTCTCCCTATTAAGGACTTAATAGACATTTCAGCTGCCACAATCTCCCAGTTGATTGTCATACCAATGAAATGAGCCTATGAGTTTCTCAGCAATCAATACCTCAATTAAACTTAAAGCCCATAAGGTTTGAACCATTGCTACCTCATGAGCCACTTTAATCATTCCTCTATGAAAGTAGCTTTTTGGTAGAGAGACATGAAAATTCTATAGAAGTGGACCACTCCCTCTACAGTCAGTGTATTTAATTTCTGTTTTTGATTAGTTTAACATCAGCTTACTCATTTTACTGAAACATTCACCCAAACAATAGCAACAGGATAAGTAATTGCTGATATTAAAAGGTAATTTTTGGGGGGTTGTGGAGCTATTTTTTAGCACATTACTTACTTGTCACTATTGCCAAATACCATCTTCCCACCATGTTTTGATATCTTGTATAATTATCATCAGTGAAAAGGTGACATACAAGTACATCTGTCTCTCTGCACATGACCATGTGACAGAGTAGTGTGCAAAAGGTCAAAGGGTCATACTGACTTTTTCTCCACTCTGGGATGATGTATTCATATGATACAGTATCTTTTCAGCATGAAAATAAATCAGCAAAGCAATGCCAACAGGTAAGTATTGCATAATTAAAATTAGTTTTACCCCCAAAAATTAAATTTTTTGCATCCATCTGAGATGATAATAGCTTAATAACTATATCTCTTTTGACTGAGACGGTGCAAGCAGTATGTCATTTACAGTATTTTTGCCTATATAAGATGCGTCTTATACAAAGGTTTACATACCCCGCACCCAAGGTGTCTTATATATGGGTTCATCTTATGTAAAATACTTTTACACAAATCGTCAAACCACGTGTTTTATATACCGGTGTGTCTTATAATTAGGTGTTTTATATGCATGAAAATATGGTAAGTATTTTTAACATGAACGAATATTACAGTGTGTGATATTGAAGGACTATTATTGCGGTTGATATTCACATTTCATGATTTTCATTCCTAGTTGTAAAAACAATTGGGTAAGTGTTCAGTAATTACCACGTCTACCAATCCAATGCGGGTCACTTCAAATTTAAAATCCTTTCTTTTCAATGTTTTGTATACTGTAATTATTGCAGATCTAAGTTTAGTCGGAGTAAATGTTTTAAATTTATATAATATAATATGTTTAAATAGTTTGTTTATTGTTACTAATTATCACAGCAAAAACTACAGCGGCTATATTACCTGTACATCAGGTTGGGTTCAGAGATACATAAATTTTTAGTATCTTTGATGGGTGCATTCAAAAACAAGACAAGACTAAATAGTTAAAAAATAAAACAAGAATTTGTTCAATATTAGACTTAAATATGAAAATCAGTTATACCATATATTAAAATTTGTTAAACACAATATAATAAACTGTTACTAAACAGTGTTCAACTTAATTAAAAATCTATGTACCATATTATTCTATTCATCTTCATTTTCATCATCATTAGTTTCGGCTTCAAATCCTCTGAAACTTGAATCAAATTATCACGGAATAACTCCATACCTGATGCTAATCGATCCTCATTGGTGTCAGTTGTCATATGAAGAACTAATATAGCCGATTTGGGAAACATCAAATGACATTGGAATCTTGTCTATATTGATGATGTCATCATGTGCCAATTTCAGTTCATTTATTTCCTTTTGAACAAAGGTATGGAAAACATCCACTTTATTCTCCAAATAAAGTGAAGCTTCTGTCCAACAGTTGTACATGACCGGACTGCAAGATTGTTCCATTTCATGAACATTAAAACTCAGTTGACACTGCCATCAAAGTCTGTGATCTTCTTTTCTATAGCAATAAAACAAACATTAAATTTGATCGCTATCATTGAAGCGACACATCTACTGTCATGTGACAATTACATACATTTTTCTCGCTGCAGCCAAATTCTCTTCCAGCAGCTTTGTTACCACACCCCTTGGCAAACTTGAAGTCTAATTTAAAGTTGGCTGTATATGATTTTCACTTGGGCATCGTAACAATTTTAAAAATTTTAAAAATGCTAAGCAAATTGATCTCTCATTTATATATACCTGTGACAAGAGACTATTCTTGCATTTATATATGCTAACCACATTGGTCATTTATTGGTCTATGTACAGTACTAATCCCACTGGCCGAAAACTTGGCCTAACAGATCAATGAATCCGACTTTACATTATTGTTCTTGAATCTAGATACCAGGTACTAAACCCAGCCACTATTAGCTTGTTGGCAGATAAGAATAAGCAATCCTTTGATCTAAACTAAAAATGGTAATGATGCCTTGTTTACATCCGTCTGGTGATGATACATTTGACAAATTTTCATTTATGATAAAGAAAAGGAAACCTCTGGATATAAATTACTCAGTGTGGCAGATGGCTAGGCTGAATGCATATTATGTAATTTTTGTTTATATATGGGTGTGTCTTATGTAAAAAAAAAACAAAATTGGTCTTATATGCATGAAAATACGGTAGTGTGTTTTGAGTATGTCCTTTGCTGACCATTATGAAGTGGTACATGGCACTTGATTGTAAATTTGTCAGATCAGTTTGTACTATCTCAGTAACTGCAGTAAAGCTGTTATATATAGGATCCAAGTCCACATTTGAAATATGATATTAAAATTGTATTTTAGAATTGCTTTTTCGGTTACAAATTTCACATATATTTGGGGCCAGTTTTTTTTTTCTCACCCATTCAAGTTTGGGAAATATATTGGTTTTACACTGTGTAAATCCAGCTCTTTTCTTTGCAAGAAAGTGAGTTTGAAAACTCTTGCTACAAACCAGTCCAGATTTGTTATTTGGATACCATAAAGGGTATCAGGAATATGAACTATGTGACCTTACTTTTAAATGTTATATATTGTTGAACTCTTTGACTTCAACTCGTTTTTAGAAAACTTATTTTCAGTTTGTTTATGACTTATTTTTAAAGATTTTGTTGTAAAAACACCTTTTGATTTGGATGATATGTATATGATCTTTATATTAGATTTTCTATCTAGCAGCAGTTTTTTCATTTTTTTTATAAAAAAAATTAATGCATAAATCTTGTTAGCATGATACAGCAAGAACCATTTGAGACGAGTGATACAGCTAAAAAATGTTTGAGATACACAAGCGATACAGCAATAACCATTTGAGATAGACAAGTGATACAGCAATATATATTTGAGATACACAAGTGATACAGTAATAACCATTTGAGATACACTAGTCAAATTGTGATGCTTGTTTATGGACATATCTAGATGACTGGTAGATTTTCATAACATTATGTAAATTTTTCAACATTGTTTTTTCTTCGGATTTTAGGGACATGGACACTTCTGGTCTTTGGTATTTTACAAGCATAAATATTTTTTCTATAAGGCTTTTTGGACCAAGATGTTTGGCCTTCTCTATCCTCATTTGGACAGATGTAAAAATTATCCCTTTTTGTGAAAAGTTGATGCATTCTGTATCTATGTAAATGACTAAATTTATTCAATCTTCAACTTATAACAGAAAAACTAAATCTAGACCTTTTAAATTGTGGACTTAAGACTGATTTCTGTCCTATTTATCATGTTAGATTTTTTTACCTTTTTCTTGTATCAAGTACCAGTATCACACAAGGACATACATTGCCATGGTAGTGGATATTAGGACATGTGTATGCTTTCAAAAATAGTGAAAATTCCTTCTCATTGTAAAATATTTGTTTATTTATCTGGTAATTGAATTTATACAAATGATAATTGAACATACTTTTTTTGATTCAACAACAGAGTAAGAATCTGGAATCTGGATTCAAAATTTCCCATTTATTTAAGCAAATAATTGGACTTGTTTCATATCATTTGCATAATTAGTGTACACATGATTGAAACTACATAATTTGTAACTTTCAACCAAATATTGGTTTATATTTCAGACATAGTGTTCCAGTTGGATGATGGACAGGTTTCAGCTCACAAACCTCTGCTAATGGGTCGATGTGAAATGATGTCAGCCATGTTCAGTGCCAACTTTAGGGAATCATCATTCAAAGTTGTATGTTATGGAAAAAGTGCTTATTTCTACCTTTGCATAAAAAATATTTCTCACAAAAACCTTTGAAAGGCAACAAATAATGCAAATCAAAGATCACTGATTATTTTAAGCAAGTGGCCATTTAATTTTTGGGATAGATTAAAATGAAAAGGATACTGCAATTTTATATGAAACAAATTTGGGAGAGAACAACATATTCAATCATTTTAAGATATTTTTTAAAGGTTCTCATAAAAAAGTTTTCATAATGTAATAATAATAATAATAATAATAATAATAATAATAATAATAATAATAATAATAATAATAATAATAATAGTAATAATAATAATAATAATAATAATAATAATAATAATAATAATAATAATAATGTGATTTTCAGAGTCTGTTATTTGTTCAAAAAAAAATTTTGAGCTCTGTTTGCTTATTTCCATGGTAGGCTGTTATTGAGAGGTTTGATTGTATTTGAAATATTTCTTCAACAGCTAAAAAATAGCTGGGATTGTTGTGCATTACAAATTAAGTGGTAATATTTTAATCACTATATTGCTGTATTAAAACATCATCTTCTTAGATTGCACATAAAGCATATAAGTGTGAATCATTAAACTGTTTCTACAATTCAAATATGAACTTAAAATCACAATACATCATTGACATTTGGAATAAATAGTACTTGGATAACTGAATCATCAAACTATTTCTACAATTCAAAGATGAACTTACAATCACAATACATCTTTGACATTTGGAATAAATAGAACTTGGATAGTTTCTTGGTTTATTTAAATTCAATGATTAATTACCATATTTTATGTAATTTTTCGTAAATGAAAAAATAATTAATTTCATTGAACAAAAAATTATATGTAAAATAAATAATTCTTATTCAGTGGTGCTGACCATGTACAAAAAATAAAAGGGTTGTAGCAAAAGTGGTTCTACAGTACACATGCTACTCAACAACCTAACATTACAAATGTACAAAGTAAATATATATTTTCTGTCTCATAATTCAAAAGTACTTTTGTTATTAGTTAACAAGAGAGAGAATTATTGTCAGTGTGCAAGCTCATCTGCATTTAGAACATATGTATCTATTAATTGTGGTACAAAATGATCAAGATGGTTTGAGCATGTATATTATTATGGGTATTATTTACTGGTAAATTGTACAGAATAATATGACCCCCACATCATCAGGAAATTAAGTGCAAGTTGTATTTTTACTGCAACAATAATTTTATCAAATTGCAATTAAAAAAAAGGAATTTGAAATCGTGTGTGTGTGTGTGTGTGTGTGTGTGTGTGTGTGTGTGTGTGCACGCCCATTCACCAGGGAGAACAATCAAATAAAATCTTTTCAATGTATTTATTCAGTGTAGTTTTTTATTTGTAGCTTTTGCAAAGAGCAAAAAAAGCACTATTTTCTGTTACCTGACTAGAGGGATAATCCTTATGTAATATGACCCTCCATTAGGAATAAACACTGCTAAATCAACAGTTCATTCCTGTTTTAGTTATGATGTATATTGTCACAACAACCACATGGCTGTAGTGTTATATACATTGTAATTAAACATGCTTAGTGGTTTGTTTAGTCTAGTTGAAACCAGATGGATGGGAAGAATCAATTAGAGAGGTTAAATTATCAAGGCTGCTAGTAGGTAAATGTGGTTCTCTTTAGGGAAATGAAAATTTGTCAATGTGCTATTGAAAAGTTGTCCACATAGCAGATATTATCAGGACAGGCTATCATATGCATTTTTATTCAAACTTGCCTGTAAAGATAATAGTGAGGTGTATTATAGAATAGATTTATAGTTAATTATATCCAAGTCAGAACAAAGCAAGTACTTCAAAGATAGTATATATATATAAATTGATTTAATGGAGTCCGTGACTTTCATATTTACGATGGAAAATAACAAGGTTTTTATATGTTATGTTTGCATGACTAATGAAACAATAAGACAAGATGACCAATGTTCTGTGGTCTTCACTTTAGCATGTACTGAGATGTAGTTTTTTTGATAAGACAACATTAAATGGCTTCCGAACTCATTTTAAAATGCATGTGGTGCTTTGACGGACTAAATAAGGAAAACTAATTATCAATAATATTTAAAAGCATGGTCTGTAAAGTCCTTTGTTCATTTGTTAATAAACACCAGTAAATATTGTGATGACCATAAGAGTTTTTGCACATGGGCGCCCGCAGGATCTTTTGCAAAAAGGAGTGGGTTAGGGGTCAGTCAGTCACAGCCAGGAGAGTTAGTATAATAAGCAGTCTGAAACTATAGCTAATATTTACTAAACATTTTGAACATAATTTTGTGACATATTTTCAGCTTCATTTGCATGATTCAACTTGTCAGAATATATATTGCAGTATGATTTCAGTGTGTGGGGGCACCTGACCTCTTCTTGACGATGCTGCGGGCATCCATGCATATGCATCAATCATTATATTTTCTCACCAACAATTAATCATTAATTTTTGTAAAAACAAAGTGGGAATATGGCATTTTCTATCTTTTTTTGCAAAAGTGAATCATTTTAGTGGTTATGTCCGATAATTTAATGAATTTTTCAAATAATACAAAGTGAGAGGTACAAAAAAATATATATTTAAATATTTTGATTACTGGATTGTGTATGAAAAATTAAAGGGTTCAAAACCCCATAAAATAGGGTAATTTTGTCACTAATTCATGTGATAACTTAGAGAATTAAAGATTTATTGTTTAACATTTTATTCATAGTTATACTTTCTTAATTTTATGATGTTAATACATATGTATGCCTCCTGCAGTGTTATAAAATAGAAATTCCTGGGAGATCACTGCTGTGTGTATATGTGTATATATGTGTGTTATGGAACTTGTACTGGAAAAAAAAAAGAGTTGTCATGTTGTTGGTAAATTTTTATGGCAGTGAAAGTCTAGTACTATTTCCATTTCTTAAAGAAAACATTTGAATTTCTCTGACCACCAGTATGACAGACATGTATGAGTTTAAACTTTTGTTTCCTTTTGAAGAATCAATTGCAGTTTTTTAAAACTAATTTTGACCATCCATCATCCATTTTCAATGGTATCACAAGTCAAAAGAATGATATTCCTGATGTGTACGACTTTGACATATTTTCCATTTGAATTTATTCATGCACTGTTTTTACCAGTTGTTATTGTCCGATGTTAAGTAATACTCAAGTTTTTACAGGTGCAGTTGCATTGCACTGTTAATTTTCAGTCCATTACACATTTCTTTCATCATCTTGGACAACCATCAGATGTGCCTTGCTTGCACAGAATCTTTGTCTTCTCATCCATGCTGTGTGTGTTTTGCACTGTAGGCAGAAAATGTTGGATTCAGCATCTTCAAAAAGGCAATGATGGTGTCATGAAAAATTGCACACTCTACATTTTTTGAACATGTACTATTGAACATTTATCCAAATTTCCAACTCATTTACCATTTTTATAGGGGACATTCTGTTTTAACACCAATAAAGATATCTAAACACTAAATCCACCTAAAGCCATGCCAAACAATTCCATTATGGCTATTTTGGAGTCATTTGGATGAAACAACCTTTTTTTTTTAACTTGGTTTAGCAGACCACTGAGCTCCTCAGCCCATGTTGACCAGCAGGTCTAGTCATCTGGACAATTAGTGTTCATCAGTCATGAATCTGTCATCTTGGCACAAAAAGCATGTTGCTTGACAGTTTCTACTATGTTGATACTGTTGTAGACACAGCAGACAGCCCTATTTAGCGGAGCCAGACCAACTGTATCCATGATACCTGGACATGGTAAACCAGCATAAAATTTAGCTATCTGTCTGAGCCAAAGCAACCATGCCAAGCCATCTGTGCCAAGCCATCCATGCCAAGCCAACCCTAGTAATTTGAGGGTCTTATTGGTGAGACACTTTTCAGCAAGTTTCTCACCACATTGGTACCAATCATATACTGATCTTCATTGTATGTATGTACATGGACAAGACAAGAATAATAATGCCATTAACATTTCTACTTCACTCTGTCATATAATTGTCAAACAAGTATTTTGTGCCATGCTTAAGACAGTCAGGAATACTGTGTCAACTTTCTGATGACTTAACCTGGCATCTCTTGTGATGTGTTGCCTAACCAAGAAAGTAAGCAAAGACCATATCTGGGAATAAGTTTGCCATATTTCCAAGGTAATTTATTGGACTGCTCACCACACATAGGACCTGCCATTCCTCATCTACCTTTACATGTGCCATTTGCTGATAATCCTTCTCACAGGTTGTTTTGATCACTAGATTACTCTCTCAGCCAAAATTAAACATATCCTTCTTTGAAGGCAAGAACCGCTCCATTGGCCTTGTGGTTAGAGCATCTGCCTCAGATTCAAGAGGTCGTGGGTTTGATCCCTGATTGAGTCATACCAAAGACATACAAAAATGGTACTAACAGCTGCCTCGCTTGACGCTCAGCATTAAGAGGTTAGTGTTAGGACTGGTTGGCCTGGTGTCAGGATAATGTGACTGGGTGGGACATCATGCTTCATGTCAGCAGCAAGATGCCCCAGTGCTAGACATCACTATAAACTGCCACACTGCAGATGTCATAGTGATATGTCTGAAAAATTGTTAAAGCTATGTTAAAAATCATGCTCACATCACATCACTTTGAAGGCAAGACCGGTAGTGGCTAGCAATAGCAATGATGCTTAGAGCCTAACAACTAGAAGTCACAGTCTATTCAGACACAAGTTTGTCTGGTTGGGGGCTTACTTGTTACTGGACTTTGTCAGTGGCAAGTGAATAATGCAACTGAAGGCCCTTCACTTCAACCTCCTGAAAATGAATGCCACTCTTGTACGGAATGCATCCAAAGGAAACCATTTCTGATAATGTTGGATAAATTGGTCATAGTGAACTTCATCTTCAAAGATTATGGGGATGAAATCATTATTTATTATGGTATGGGATTTGCTTTGTTGTTTTGCCCAGTATTATGTAAACATACAACCCCATCACATCTCTGTCAGGTTTAATTTCTTGGCCAACTTATTATCTAGAGTGGTCTTCATCTGTCCATCTGCCATCAAGTCTATGTGGCAGATCAGTGATATACATGTTTACAATGAAGTGGAACAAAAAACTTTATCTGACTTTCCCAGTCGAATCTGCCTTGGCACCCAATGCCCCTTCTTCTTTTCCTTTCTGTAGACAAAAGCTAGTCCCAGTCACAATGATGGAATATCCTTCCGTTATCTCGGACATGTTCAGTCTCTTGGAAGAGATGATATTTTCTGCATCAGGAACCTCTCTGACTTGTCAAAATTCAACATATCTAAACCATGCTGACTCACCTTGCTCACAAAATGGAACCTCTCTTAGAATGGCTCATCTAGTATGAGCTCTTGCCTTCTACCTGACTGCAACAGTCATCATACAGGACTTGCTTGTCCTTATAGAACCAGCTATATTGTGCAAGGTTAGTTACATATGCTCCCTGTTGATTAAATGTTTTTATGTTTTGGTGACTCAGTCATACTAATAAAACAACCTGATTACATTTCTCAAAACGGGTTACTGTTTCAAGGCAGCCATCAAATAACTATCTGCTCCATGTCTTTGATTGTAATGGTATCTGAGGTGCATGGAGAATTCTGCAGTGGGTGTCAAATGCTTTCCCAGCCAGTCAATGGTGGAAAGCAATAAAACTCCACCAGTGCAGGTCACTTGGCTGTATTATTAGATTGATGTATTCTGGACTATCACAGGATCAGTTACAACTCATAAAGATTTCAGGTCTGAAAATATGAGCAATTTCTATGAATCTAGTCTTTAAATATGCTATCTCAATTGAAGACTTTAGTCAGCTGGTAACTCAGTCTGTTTTCTCCAGCTTTTATTTGCATGACATGGCCTTACAAAGGATATGGCTTTTATTTGCATGACATGGACTTACAAAGGATACAGCTTTTATTTGCATGACATGGCCTTGCAAAGGATACAGCTTTTATTTGCATGACATAGCCTTGCAAAGGATACAGCTTTTATTTGCATGACATGGCCTTACAAAGGATACAGCTTTTATTTGCATGACATGGCCTTGCAAAGGATACAGCTTTTATTTGCATGACATGGCCTTGCAAAGGATACAGCTTTTATTTGCATGACATGGACTTACAAAGGATACAGCTTTTATTTGCATGGCATGGCCTTACAAAGGATACATCTTTTATTTGCATGACATGGCCTTACAAAGGATATAGCTTTTATTTGCATAACATGGCCTTACAAAGGATACAGCTTTTATTTGCATAAAATGGCCTTGCAAAGGATACAGCTTTTATTTGCATGACATGGCCTTACAAAGGATACAGCTTTTATTTGCATGACATGGACTTACAAAGGATACAGCTTTTATTTGCATGACATGGCCTTACAAAGGATACAGCTTTTATTTGCATGACATGGCCTTACAAAGGATACAGCTTTTATTTGCATGACATGGCCTTGCAAAGGATACAGCTTTTATTTGCATGACATAGCCTTGCAAAGGATACAGCTTTTATTTGCATGACATGGCCTTGCAAAGGATACAGCTTTTATTTGCATGACATGGCCTTGCAAAGAATACAGCTTTTATTTGCATGGCATGGCCTTACAAAGGATACAGCTTTTATTTGCATGACATAGCCTTGCAAAGGATACATCTTTTATTTGCATGACATGGCCTTACAAAGGATATAGCTTTTATTTGCATGACATGGCCTTACAAAAGATACAGCTTTTATTTGCATAAAATGACCTTGCAAAGGATACAGCTTTTATTTGCATGTCATGGCCTTGCAAAGAATACAGCTTCTATTTGCATGACATAGCTTTACATAGGATACGGCTTTTATTTGCATGACTTGGCCTTGCAAAGGATACAGCTTTTATTTGCATGACATGGCCTTGCAAAGGATACAGCTTTTATTTGCATGACATGGCCTTACAAAGGATACAGCTTTTATTTGCATGACATGGCCTTACAAAGGATACAGCTTTTATTTACATGACATGGCCTTACAAAGGGTACGGCTTTTATTTGCATGACACGGCCTTACAAAGGATACAGCTTTTATTTGCATGTCATGGCCTTGCAAAGGATACAACTTTTATTTGAATGACATGGCCTTGCAAAGAATACAGCTTTTATTTGCATGACTTGGCCTTACATAGGATACAGCTTTTATTTGCATGACATGGACTTACAAAGGATACAGCTTTTATTTGCATGGCATGGCCTTACAAAGGATACATCTTTTATTTGCATGACATGGCCTTACAAAGGATATAGCTTTTATTTGCATGACATGGCCTTACAAAGGATACAGCTTTTATTTGCATAAAATGGCCTTGCAAAGGATACTGCTTTTATTTGCATGACATGGCCTTACAAAGGATACCGATGAATCTAGTCATGCTACAGATAGTAGGCCAGACAATTAGTATGTCTTGGTCTGTTTATGACACCATGGCTTTTGTCTTAACCCTGCAGCTTTTATTGGATTTATCTAAGAAACTTTTGAAAATGAAGTAAAAGGCAGGTACTTGATCCCACATGATCACCCTCACACATATATAAATATACACTCTTCTGTTGTGCATCATTCATTAAAACCTGCCTTGAGTGACCTCTGCAATGAGTGATCACCAGTCATTTATGACCACCTTCATAATGCATGGAATGATTTTATTGTATAAATGCAGTGTCATGCATGTAGTATCATCTACTAAAAACTGTAACCAGACTGAAGTATGTATGCATCACTAAGTGTCATTTTAGTGCTAAAGTAATTGTAGCAGCTATGTATTACTTTTGTTTTTGGGGTTAATCCTTAATTAGATCTTTGTCTTTAATACCAGAGAATTGTTTTCCATATTACATTATCATTGTTAAAAGGTCCTGTGTTTTGTTACATTTTATATGCTACACTGATTATGGCTCACACCAAGCTGCCATCTGTTCACCTTAGTACAACTGGTTTGTTTATAGGGTTAATCCCTTTATGTCATCAGTGAATTAAGACTTTAATTTTTGTCTCTAAGTAAATTTTCTGTTTTTGAGGAGTAAATTATGTTTTATTATTTCATATTTGGTACATATACATTGTATTTATATTTCATATATCCCCAGTGTTGGATTAAAACCACTTCAGATGTTATTACATTTAGCAACTGATAATGTTAACAGTCAGCACCTTAATAACAATGGCAGAACCTCCAAAGAAAAAGAGAGAAATTCTGATACCAGAATAAAGAAATTAATATAATTGAAAGAAGTGATAAAGCAGCAACCACTTGCAAAATAGCAGCTAATTTAAATGTTGGATAAACAGAAATTCAGAGTGATATAAAAGACAAGGAGTTAGTAGCTAATACATATACATGTGATTTTCAAATATAAATGTAATTTCATGCTTAATGATTGATATATACATCTTTATTGCTATTATAATTACGGTCAGATGAATGCCTGCAGTATTTTGACAAGAACTAAGAATAAAGAGTTAAAGTATTGTTTCAGATGTAAAAATCTACATATATTATTTTTCTGCAGATTCCTTTCCTGGGCATCAACTGTGCCAGTTTTAATGCCTTGAAGGAATACCTGTATACTGGTGAACTTCCACGGTGTACTGTAGAGGACTGCTTGGACATGATTGAGCTTGCAAACTGCCTTTGTCTGCCACAACTTGTTAAGCTGATGGAAGTTTACATCAAAGATGACCTTCTTGAGGCAGAGAAAAAAGGAGAAAACATTACTGAAGATATCCTGTTGATTCTGGAGCTATCTCAGGTAGGCAAGCTTTTGATAAGGTAATGTTTGCATGTCTTTTATAATTTTATTGATGTAGCCAAATTCAAGAAAACAAAATAAACCAACAAAACAAATCAATCAAAAGACACCTGTGTTTTTGTCATAGTATGTCTTTTATATCAAATCAAGAAAGTGAGGTATAATAAAATTATTCAAAGCATGCACAAGTTCTTGTGGTCATTACCATTCTTAAAATCAATAACTTTTATTGACCAATCATACACTGTTTGAAATTATATGTACTTAACATCCTTAAAGCACTTGTGAACTCTATATATATATATATATATATATATATATATATATATATATATAGATGCAATAAACTGATGAACAGTGCGAAACTAGTAACTAACTAGCCTGAGTGCTTTCGACTCTTAATGAGTCTTTTTCAAAGGCAAATACAAAACATATATAAAACAAACAAATAAACACAAAAATGTTGTGTTTATAAACCTCTACATGGCTGTCTCCACATGAGTTAAAACTATAAATACAACCAGGTTGTATAGACTTGTTGTGGATACTGAAAAAGGTTGTTATTCGCCATGATTTATATTCTTTTTATATACATATATATATATATATATATATATATAGATGCAAAAAACTGACGCCGTACGAAACTAGTAACTAACTAGCCTAAGCGCTTTTGACTCTTAATGAGTCTTTTTCAAAAGCAAATACAAAACATATATACGACAAACAAATAAACACAAACACGTTGTGTTTGTAAACCTCTACATGGCTGTCTCCACATGTGTTAAAACTATAAATACAACCAGCTTGTATAGACTAGTTGCAGAAACTGAAAACGGTGTATAATTCCCTAAAAGTCTACAAGCCAAAGCGACATCTATTTTTACTTTTTGTACATTTATGTAATGCAAATTATATCCCGGATATTTGATTCTATGCTGGTTATTCTTATAGTAAAAATTGAAGGATAATAATAAGATTTAAAAAATGTTAAATTCTACTAGTGCATAGTTTTCATTTTCTAGTCTTCTTGGTTTATACCGCTTGGTTTCAATGTTCTAAGGTGGCGTATCCAGTATGATTCCTTCTCCTTCCTGATTTCGGAACTCCAGCTGTGATTGTTAGCAATAGCAATAAGTATTATATCACTGAAAGTGTGGCCAGGGGAGAAAAAGTGTTCTGCGACTGGGCTTCTGTACAGCTTTTTTGTCATCCAATCAGATCTATGAAGGTTTATCCTTTTGTGTAGCTTTTCAGTTTCTCCGATGTACTGAAGGCCACATATCTTACATGTGATGAGATAAATCACATTCTCTGTTTTGCATGTTTTGTTTGGACCATGTATGTTTAGTTTTTCTTAAGTCACTGTGCTAGTGAATGTCTTGGTCTCTATCATATGTTGACAGGTTTTGCATCTTTTATCGCCACAGGGTCCAGATTGACTAGGTTGGTTTTGACTAGCGATTGGCGTTAGCTTTGCCCTGACTAGGATGTCCTTTAGGTTTTTTGGTCTCCGGTAAGCTACTACAGGTTTGTTCGGAAGTATTAGTTTTAGTATGTCTGACGATTGCACAGTTGGCCAGTGGTTTGCGATGATTTTACCTACTTTGGGATTGTCTGGGTGATAGGTCAGAATAAATGGTATCCTATCAACCTTTTCTTTCTGTCCATATCTGAGTAGGTCATCACGGTTTGTTTGTTTGGCCCTTTGGATTGCCTCTGCAATCAGGTCTTTGTCGTAGCCTCAGTAAATTAAATGTTTAGCCAGCTCTTCAGTCCTTTCTAGGAATCTTTCATCGTCGGAGCAAATTCTGCATATCCTCAGTGCCTGGCTATATGGAATGTTCCTAATGCAGTGTTTTGGATGACAGCTGGTTGGGAGGAGATACTGGTGTTTGTCGGTTGGTTTCGAGTAGATGTCTGTGTGCAATTTGTTTTCCACCAGTCTGGTTGTTGTGTCCAGGAAAACATGGTTTGAGTTGGAAATTTCTGCCATGAATTTTATTGAAGGATGGAAATTGTTTGCCTTTGATATGCAGTCATCCAGACTTTCTCTTCCATACTGCCACTTCATTTCTATATGATCGATAAAGCGTACCCACTGGTATGGTGTACGCTCAACCGATTCTAACAGCTGACCCTCAAGTTTTCCCATGAAAATGTTAGCATACGAAGGGGCCATTTTAGTACCCATTGCAGTTCCATTGATTTGTAGGTAGTTTTCTTCATTAAATTCAAAGTTGTTGAGTTTTAGGACAAGCTCCAGGAGTTGGACTAAGAAGTGTGTGGGTGGATTGTTTACAATTGTTTCCCATGCTTCGCTACATGCCTGTAACCCTTCGTTGTGCGGTATGTTGGTGTACAAAGATGTGACGTCTAAGGAAGCAAGTAATGTATCTGGCAGTAATGGTTCACTAGCTTTGCTTTTTATGAGAGAATCTGTCGTGTCTTGAAGATATGATGGTAATTTATGGACATGTGGTCTCATAAAATGATCTAAATATTCTGATATCCTTTCTGTGGGGTGCCCGTTACCTGAGATTATAGGTCTGCCAGGGTTTCCTTGTTTGTGGATTTTGGGTAGAAGATAAAATCTACCTGCTCTTGGGTTTTCTGGGCTTAAGTAGTTTTTCATTTGCTGGTCTATGTGTCCGCTTTGGTACGCCTCGTCAATAACATTAGTGATGATTTTTGCATATTCCAGCATTGGATCATGGTCAAGTTTTTGGTAGAACCTAGCGTCACTTAGTTGTCTACTTGCTTCACTAATGTAGTCTTCCCTATTCATAACGACAACAGCGGAACCCTTATCTGCAGGCTTGATTATAATGTCTGTTCTGCTTTTCAGTGAGTGCAGGGCATCTGTTTCTTTTTTTGTCAAATTAGAATATTTGTTAGTATGGTTGATATGTCTGGAAGTATCATTTTCAACCGAGTTGATAAAGGCTTCCAGATTCAGAATGGAACTTTTTGGTGGGGTCCAGTTACTTTTCTTTCCAAATGTGGGTTGGTCACAGCTTATATTTTCCTTTGATTTGTTTGTTGGTTGCAAGGCAAAATGGGCTTTGAGTCTTAGTCGGCGGATAAACTCTTTGGTGTCATTCTTAAGCTTCCCTCTGTCATGTTTATGGATGGGGACAGAAACTCAAACCTTTCCATAAAAGTTTTATTTCTGCATCCGTAAGTTCTAGATTGGAGATGTTGACTACTGTGTTAGTAACAGTTGCATTAATGTTTGTTACAGAGTGCTTGCGATTCTTCCTTTTGCGGCGATTGTTCTTCTTACGGTTGCTTTTAGAAGAAATTTCATCAATTGAAGTTTCTTCACAACAGTCCTGTGGTTGTAGATCATGACTTCTAAGTTTTCTATCTCTGACTTTGTATAGTTTCGAAGAGAGTCTTTGTTGATCTTTATTTAATTTGGAGTAAAACATTTTCAATTGTTCTTCTGTTGAGACGGAATTGAGCTGATGTTTTAGTTCTTCAATGGTTGCTGATTTGACTAGATATTGATAGTTTACGTTTTACTAAGTAGGTCTGTGAGTTTCATGAAAGCGTCATGAGTTATTTTATTCCATCTTTTGTTAAATCTGTTTGAGCTCTTGCCAATAATTTGCGGTTTCACTTGAATTTGAAGACCTTTAGTGACTATTTGTTTCAAGGAAATGAT
This sequence comes from Potamilus streckersoni, assembly GCA_016746295.1. NCBI lineage: Eukaryota > Metazoa > Mollusca > Bivalvia > Unionida > Unionidae > Potamilus > Potamilus streckersoni. Next base: position 1,498,872 of record JAEAOA010000332.1, on the reverse strand, counting down.
ACAAAAAAGTGCAATGATGCTTTAGGCGAAGTAAGACATCAGTTTCATTGCGTAAAGTTTTGAATTTTTTTTATATTATTATTATGACTTTATTTAAAGAGGGTAACTCAATTAGCTAAGAACTAATCTACCTTGAGGCCCTCATTCAAAGGAACTTATTTATTTTTGTTGCATCTCTGAAGCCATTGTATATACTGGGTTTGGAAAGAGGAAATAGAGTGGGCATTTCTAATCTCAACTGGAATATTTTTCCAGAGCAATGTTCCAGAGTATTGGAAACTTTTTTTTAAATAATTCCTTATTGGTTTGGGAATTTTGTAATGTTTGGTAGACATTGATCGCAGGTGGGGAGTATTTCCAGGGAGCAAAAGTTTGTAAGTGGATTCATGAATTATCATAACATGAATTATTCAAGGAATGGTGTATGTCTTGCTCTATAGATCCTGATTGATCTTAAAAAAACTTTGGTGCTATGGGTTAAGAAGATTTTTTTTTTTTTAAATATGTAATTGTATGAATGTCCATTATTTTCACTTTAGCAGTACATAGCTGAAAAAATATTTAAATGATTGATTGTCATGAAACTGTTAGAAAATCCGAATGGTACCCTTATATATAATTATGGCAAGTGTTTGAATGGTACCCTTATATATAATTTTGGCAAGTGTTTGAATGGTTCCCTTATGTAAGATTTTGGCAAGTGTGTGAATGGTACCCTTATATATAATTTTGGCAAGTGTTTGAATGGTACCCTTATATATAATTTTGGCAAAAGATTGAAATTATAATTGCCCACACAACTTTGAACTTGTTGGGGGCTGCCAGACATGGCATTTTTCCTGTGTTGCAGTACAACAGCCAAAATACAATGAATGCATTGGAAAATGGAATCCATAGAAGTTTTGCTGAGTTAAATTGTATCTGCAATACATTTAGCAAGTTATGAATGGAAATGGAATGTTTTCAGCCAGCATGCTTTATTTTATTATTTGCAAACAGGCACCAAGTCCAGAGACAAAATGTGTCAATTTGCTGCATAATAAAAGGAATAAGACAGATTCTTAAGATTAATGTGATGCAGATATTCTAATTAATTATTTAATGCCCAAATTGCTCATTTGTTGTTTTTATGAAAGTAAGCAAAATCCATCAAGCAATCTTTTCCAATCGCACTGGCCACTGTGCTTAGGCTGTCTCTCCATTCCACTAATCCCATATACTGTGAAACTTATGATTGTCTGGAAATAATCATCTGTAGCCAGTATACAATAATAGGCCTGGCATGCTAACAAATTTTAATAGCTTCAATAAAAATATGAAACAGAATTCAAGTAACATAATTGGGTAACTTCCATCCCTGTTTTATTTATATTTTTGACTAAATGAAAATTTTGTACTATGCAATTTTCATAGGTCACATATTCCAGTAACATGGTATGACCCTAATCTAGTGTTATTTACATATGCATTGGCAGAAATTGTTCACCAATAGGTAAAAATATGGATAACTGATTTATTTTAGCTCAGTATCATGCTTGGACAGAATACGATTCAAATGACCACATAGATGATATAATAAACAAGCTGGTAAAATCCCAAAACAATCAGATGGAAGTAAAACAAAGTGAAATATCTGATGAAGAACAGGTTTCCAAATATAATGGAAATAGAAAAAAAAAAACATTAATGAACCTAAAGAAATTAATTGAAGGCTGAAATTTTGCAAAACTGATGACTATAATGTTGGAGGGTCATAAAATAGAAAACTTTTACTTCTGCACTGTTATAGAGTATGGTTGCAGGCATAAAATAGGAGGATAATAAATTAATTTATTTGTTTAGTTCTTCATACAAGTAGGAGGTAAGACAGACTATGTAACTCAGTTGAGTATGAAGTTGGCCCATTTTGATCACACGTTTTCAGATGAAAGGTGTGGGGGGGTGGTTGGCCTAATTTTGTTGAACATTGCTGAAACACTGACAACATGAAACAGGAGATTTGTGAAGTTGCTTTATGTTAGGTGGTTTTTCACTTCTAATTTCCAGAATTTCAAACACTTCATGTCAGGTGGAGATATTTCGTTAGTTTCCACAATTTCATACACTACTTCTTGTCAGGTGGTATTTTATTGCTGGGTTTCAGTTTCATACACTGCTTCATGTCAGGTAGTATTTTATTGCTAGGTTCCAGTTTCATACACTGCTTCATGTCAGGTGGTATTTTTCTGTTAGCCAACACAATTTCATACACTGCTTCATGTCAGGTGGTATGTTATTGCTATGTTCCAGTTTCATACACTGCTTCATCTCGGGTGATATTTTATTGCTGTTCCAGTTTCATACACTGCTTCATGTCAGGTGATATTTTATTGCTAGGTTCCAGTTTCATACACTGCTTCTTGTCAGGTGGTATTTTTCTGTTAGCCAACACAATTTCATACACTGCCTAATGTCAGGTGGTATTTTATTGCTATGTTCCAGTTTCATACACTGCATCATGTCAGAGTGGTATTTTACTGTTAGCTTCTACAATTTCATAAACTGCTTTATGTCAGGTGGTATTTTATTGCAAGCTTTCAGTTTCATAAACTTTCATGTCAGGTGGTATTTTGCTCTTAGCTTCCAGTTCCATACACTGCTTCATGTCAGATGTCATTTTTTTTATTGCTAGCTTTCAATTTGATACACTGCAATATATCAGAATATAATAGTAATTCATTGCATTGATAATTTGCATATTTGTAAATTTTAACATATAAAGGTGAAAATTGTATTAGTTTGAGTTGTACAATCAGATTTAATTGGACACCAGCATGCATACTTAATAGACACAATAGTTATGAAATATTCTCTTCATATTTTTATCAGCTTCATAATGCAGACCAGTTGGCCTCATGGTGCTTGAGATACCTGTGTAACCACTTCAGACAGGTAAAGAAAAATTACAACAAACAGTTCAAGGAGCTCAAACCAGAGAATAGAATCTTCATTACAAAAGAGCAATGGCCACCACAGTGGTAAGAAATTTCACAAAGTTTACTATTCATTTTATTATGTTCTAGTTTCATTCTAGTGAACAGGATATTTCAATGCTTGAAGAAGGCTTTTTACTGTCTTTCATTTTGTTGTTTTCTCATTAGTCCGAGTTTCCTCTGACCCTTGACACCCCATTTTTGATATATGGTTTTTTTATGTTGGGGTGTAGGGTCAGAGTCTATTCCCTATCAAAAACTTGGAATTTGCCAACACCATTTGGTGTCGGCATAGGGTACTCGCCAACTATAAGGCCTAGAAAACTTAAATGACCTTGCATTGACCCATAATTACATTAAATCGATAGGGAAATCATTTATCTTCTCAGAAATTACAAGCATAACACGATTTTGTCTTTAATCCGTTGTCAGACGAGACGTAACTACAGCGTTGATGAATTTTGACCAAGTTTGCACCATTTTAATTGCTAGTCACATGACTAGCTAAATCTCGCAGCCGATGTGCATAAACGTCCTAGGTCAAATAGTCACGTGATAACAACAAAGTGCGTTGACATGTAGTTTCTGCGTGATCAGTCAGCCTCTTTCCAGGAAGATGCGACAGCGACATGTTTCGGGCTGCTGTTATCCCAATTAATATGTTGAATAATACGTGTTTTTTCTTGTTATTGTATACATTGCATGACTTTCATTCAATATTTTCGAGTTTATGTCTTCTTTCTGCAATACTGGAATGGAAGGTTTTGTGTATAAACCTATATTGCAACATGGCAGGTAAAGACGAATACATGGAAGCTCTTGCCAATGAGATACTTTAAGAAAAGGGATACCATTTTAATATTAAAGAACTACAGTATGATGTAATAAAATAAGTTGTCAATGAAGGTGACACATTTGCCATCTTCCACAAGGGGTATGGGAAAACGCAATTTTTGTTGTTATCACGTGACTATTTGACTTATGACGTTTATGCATATCGGCTGCGAGATTTAGTTAGTCATGTGACTAGCAATGAAAATGGTGCGAACGAGGTCAAAATTCATTAACGCTGTAGTTACGTCTCGTCTGACAACGGATTAAAGACAAAATCGTGTTATGCTTGTAATTTCTGAGAAGATAAATGATTTCCCCATCGATTTAATGTAATTATGGGTCAATGTAAGGTCATTTAAGTTTCCTAGGCCTGATAGTAGGCGAGTACCCAATGCCGACACCAAATGGTGTCGGCAAATTCCAAGTTTTTGATAGGGAAAAACTCTGACCCTACACCCCAACATAAAAAACCAAATATCAAAAATGGGGTGTCAAGGGTCAGAGGAAATTTGGACTATTTTCTCATAAGAGCATGATATCCAAAAATATAAACAAAATTTAGTTATTATATACCTCCTTTTAGTAAATAATAAATTGTATTTAAATTGCTTTTCACAAAACTAAAGTGAATATGAAATAAATATGTTTAATGAGAAATTATTTAAATTTTGTAATGGCAAAAGGCATAAAAGCATAGTTTGATTCCATTTAATTTTATATAATACTGAATGATGAAAGACCAGCTTTTACATCACATTATGTAGCAACAAATTTACTGGGTCTTGTGCATTAATGAGTGCTTTACAATGTCCATTAGGTAGATAATGTGCCAGATCATTGGATGTATGATAAGAAATCTTGACACTAATCTTTGTGTATCCACACTAACAATACAAAATGCTATACTCACTGAGGATAGTCTGGATATTAAACAGTTGTGACTTAAGAAAGATGGGCATTGATCTTTGTGTTTCACTCTCAAAATATTAGTACTGCACACATTGACAAGTCAATGTAATTGACTCCATATTCTCTAAATGATTGGAGCAAGAAACTTGAGCTCAAGCTTAAAATTACTCCTAGGCAGGAAGATTTAGATCAGGTCTAATTTGCCCAACAGTGGGCAAGGAAATCTACAATTGGCCCTATCTGACCCCTGTATGTTGTAATTGTCTTCTGTGGTCAAGTAGATTTAGTATTGGCTCTCTTCTGCATGCACTAAGTACATTATGCAGGCAAGGAGATTTAGAATAGGCCAATGTATCATCTTGCAGGCAAGGAGATTTAGAATAGGCCAATGTACCATCTTGCTAGCAAGGAGATTTAGAATAGGCCAATGTACCATCTTGCAAGCAAGGAGATTTAGAATAGGCCAATGTACCATCTTGCAGGCAAGGAGATTTAGAAATGGCCAACATATCATCTTGCAGACAAGGAGATTTAGAATAGGCCAATGTATCATCTTGAAGGCAAGGAGATTTAGAATAGGCCAATGTATCATCTTGCAGGCAAGGAGATTTAGAATAGGCCAATGTACCATCTTGCAAGCAAGGAGATTTAGAATAGGCCAATGTACCATCTTGCAGGCAAGGAAATTTAGAATAGGCCAATGTACCATCGTGCAAGCAAGGAGATTTAGAAATGGCCAATGTATCATCTTGCAGGCAAGGAGATTTAGAATAGGCCAATGTATCATCTTGAAGGCAAGGAGATTTAGAATAGGATAATGTATCATCTTGCAGGCAAGGAGATTTAGAATAGGCCAATGTATCATCTTGCAGGCAAGGAGATTTAGAATAGGCAAATGTAACATCTTGCAAGCAGGGAGATTTAGAATAGGCCAATGTATCATCTTGCAGGCAAGGAAATTTAGAATAGGCCAACGTATCATCTTGCAGGCAAGGAGATTTAGACTAGTTCAATGTACTGTCTTGCAGGCAAGGAGATTTAGAATAGGCCAATGTATCATCTTGCAGGCAAGGAAATTTAGAATAGGCCAACGTATCATCTTGCAGGCAAGGAGATTTAGACTAGTTCAATGTACTGTCTTGCAAGCAAGGAGATTTAGAAATGGCCAACATATCATCTTGCAGGCAAGGAGATTTAGAATAGGCCAATGTATCATCTTGAAGGCAAGGAGATTTAGAATAGGATAATGTATCATCTTGCAGGCAAGGAGATTTAGAATAGGCCAATGTATCATCTTGCAGGCAAGGAGATTTAGAATAGGCAAATGTAACATCTTGCAAGCAGGGAGATTTAGAATAGGCCAATGTATCATCTTGCAGGCAAGGAAATTTAGAATAGGCCAACGTATCATCTTGCAGGCAAGGAGATTTAGACTAGTTCAATGTACTGTCTTGCAAGCAAGGAGATTTAGAATAGGCCAATGTACCATCTTGCAGGCAAGGAGATTTAGAATAGGCCAAGGAGATTTAGAATAGGCTAATGTACCATCTTGCAGGCAAGGAGATTTAGAATAGACCAATGTATCATTTCCCAGGCAAGGAGATTTAGAATAAGCCAATGTATCATCTTACAGGCTAGGAGATTTATAAATGGCCAATGTATCACCTTGCAGGCTAGGAGATTTAGAATAGGTCAATGTTTCATCTTGCAGGCAAGGAGATTTAGAATAGACCAATGTATCATCTTGCAGGCAAGGAGATTTAGAATAGGCCAATGTATCATCTTGCAGGCAAGGAGATTTAGAATAGGCCAATGTATCATCTTGCAAGCAAGGAGATTTAGAATAGGCCAATGTATTTTCTTCCAGGAAAGGAGATTTAGAATAGGCCAACGTATCATTTTGCAGGCAAGGAGATTTAGACTAGTTCAATGTACTGTCTTGCAGGCAAGAAGATTTAGAATAGGCCAATGTACCATCTTGCAGGCACGGAGATTTAGAATAGGCCAAGGAGATTTAGAATAGGCTAATGTATCATCTTGCAGGCAAGGAGATTTAGAAAAGGCCAATGTATCATTTCCCATGCAAGGAGATTTAGAATAAGCCAATGTATCATTTCCCAGGCAAGGAGATTGAGAATAAGCCAATGTATCATCTTGCAGGCTAGGAGATTTATAAATAGCCAATGTATCACCTTGCAGGCTAGGAGATTTAGAATAGGTCAATGTTTCATCTTGCAGGCAAGGAGATTTAGAATAGGCCAATGTATCATCTTGCAGGCAAGGAGATTTAGAATAGGCCAATGTATCATCTTGCAGGCAAGGAGATTTAGAATAGGCCAATATATCATCTTGCAGGCAAGGAGATTTAGAATAGGCCAATGTATCATCTTGCAGGCAAGGAAATTTAGAATAGGCCAATGTATCATCTTGCAGGCAAGGAAATTTAGACTAGTTCAGTGTACTGTCTTGCAGGCAAGGAGATTTAGAATAGGCCAATGTACCATCTTGCAGGCAAGGAGATTTAGAATAGACCAATGTATCATCTTGCAAGCAAGGAGATTTAGAATAGGCCAATGTATCATCTTGAAGGCTAGGAGATTTAGAATAGGCCAAAGTAACATCTTGCATACAAGATTTAGAATAGACTGATGTATCATCTTGCAGGCAAGGAGATTTAGAATAGACCAATGTATCATCTTGCAGGCAAGGAGATTTAGAATAGGCCAATGTACCATCTTGCAAGCAAGGAGATTTAGAATAGGCCAATATATTTTCTTCCAGGAAAGGAGATTTATAATAGGCCAACGTATCATCTTGCAGGCAAGTAAATTTAGAATAGTTCAATGTAGTGTCTTGCAGGCAAGGAGATTTAGAATAGGCCAATGTACCATCTTGCAGGCAAGGAGATTTAGAATAGGCCAAGGAGATTTAGAAGAGGCCAATGTATCATCTTGCAGGCAAGGAGATTTAGAATAGGCCAATGTATCATTTCCCAGGCAAGGAGATTTAGAATAAGCCAATGTATCATCTTACAGGCTAGAAGATTTATAAATAGCCAATGTATCACCTTGCAGGCTAGGAGATTTAGAATAGGTCAATGTTTCATATTGCAGGCAAGGAGATTTAGAATAGGCCAATAAACCATCTTGCAGGCAATGAAATTTAGAATAGGCCAATGTACCATCTTGCAGTTAAATAGATTTAGAATAGGCCAATGTACCATCTTGAAGGCGAGGAGATTTAGAATAGGCCAATGTAACATCTTTTGGGCAGATTTAAATAGGTCCATTATACCCTTCTGCAAGAAATCATAGTGACAAATGGAAGCAAAATGTTTGACCCAGAATGTATCACATGTGGATGTTGCTGCTTGCAGTTCTTTGACTTTGAAAAAGGTGCTATTTGCAATAAATATTTAACTTTCCTTTTTAAGGAATTTACTCTGGTGTTTGTTTTGTGGATATAACCTAAATTGTACCATTAAACCATTAGAGACATTCATACTCAATCTTTAGATCTCAAAATCAACTTGTACACATTGCACCAGTGTGACTGAATTATGTTAGTAAAGCAAGTTAGGTAATGAAAATGCATTAGATTCTACAATTCTGTTTAAAGGCTTATCAGATTAACACAGCATCAAAGTATTTTGGCGTTTGAGTTAACCTAAGTACATGATGGTATATTGCACTCCATGACAATTGTAATTTATAAACATATTGACATGACCTTTGAACTTTAGGATGTTCTGGAAGCAAAATTATGACCCACATCATGGTCATCTTGTGTCATAGGTTTTTATATTAGGTAGGGTAAGAAACAAAATTTTAATCCTTACTTAAGGTCAGTCTATGAAATTAGTTTTAGTTGTGTTCAGATAACATTCAAGAGGAATCATTATTTAAATCATTCATTGGAATTACTAAAGTACTTATTGACTAGATTAACACCATTTTGAGATTATTGTGAATTCATTCAATACATTCTGGATTATATATCATTGTGGCACATTAAGACTGTTAGTACATCAGCTTATTCAATATTGGAATTTATCAGGAGTAATTTATACTTTTGGATTTGTGATAGAGCTTTAGGATTATTTGGGATTTAATTCACAGGACTAAGTTCCTTTCGTATGCTTTTTTCTTTCTTTTACATATTTTAAGTCCATTGAGTCATAATAATTGTAAGTGTCCTTATAAGAAGAGTGGCCTTTTTAGAGGAGGATAATGCAGATATAATGACTACAAATAAAGTATGAAAAGGAATACATATTTTTAAAATTTAATATTTTCATGTAACTATTACAGGAATGTTATGGAATCAACATGATAAAATGTGTGTGTCAATGTTACTTAAAATAATTATGAATAATCACCAGTTGTAGTGCATATCATGTCAGTAAACTGTGGGCACAAACTTATGACGATCTATTCAGATCCATCAATTCTGTTTTTCCCACTGAAGCAGAATGTTTTTAACACTGTTACAATCTTTCTGACATCATATTTCTCTTGTTATGAAAGGTCTTTACCATTTCTTGTTTGATCAAATTGTTATTATTTTTTGTTAAAAACTGAGAATGTCTGATGACTTTTTACACTTTTTGCATCAATTTATTCCATTGCTGGTAATTTGTAGTTATGACACCAGATACTCAGTGTTTACAAGGAAGTGAACTTTGTCATGTGATTGGTTTTAGCCTAGTACACTTCCAAGTACATCTCATAATCTATAAGAGAGAAGTCACAATGGCTGTCATACCATACTTTCTTTTGGATTGGATCTCACACCACTCAAGCTGAAAAATACTGTATTTCTCATCATTTGTCATTTTGATAGTTATAGGTGGCAATAATAGCCAGTAAGTATGACAAGGAACATGCATTAATAGGAATGCTTGGATTACTTACTACTTTAAATGGAGTTTCTTTATTGGCATGTTGGAATAAATGTTAATATGTTGAAGTTATAAATCAACAAATATTCCTGATATTTCTATAAGTAAACACCTTTATATTGCTGCTTTCATGGGATAGATTTTACAGTATTTCCAGTAATAAGCTGGCCACCTGAGAGCGATGGCCATCCTAGAATGGTATTTTTGAACACAAACTCATTAACTCCAATTTTCTGATTTACTGAATTGTATACTGTTTTCGAAACAGGTATGATGCCTGGCTGACTGATTATGAAAAGAACAGTGAGCAGGCAGTTTGTTCCAGAAAGAAGAGGTCAAAATGTGTTGCTGCACAGTCTGCCAGACAGTGTTCTTGGCTTGAGAAGTATTTGGGATGTTTCTGTTGTTACTGTAGATGACAAAAGAGCCTCATCATGGATGATACATAACTGAATGTTGTCACATGAGTAGCCACAAAACAGTAATGGCTTCTTTTTTGTAATAGCAGATAGAGATTTGCAGTGACCAGAGAAGCCATGTTTACACATTGTTCATATTTATGTTATGCTGTTGTCCATATGTTCATCCATCTGATGCTTATTTCAATTCCGGATTTCAAAATCTCTGCCATGACCAGACTTTCTCAATAGTTTGCCTTAGAGCAAGGAAGAAACCCATTATGTTTGGGCTGTAAAGGTTAAAGTTCAAGGTCATGCAGACTGAAAGAAGGTAAAATATTTTTTTAAAACTATCTGTTCTGTGCTGCATTCCTTATCCAAACCTTTTAGATCCTGTGCATTTAAGCCAAGGTAAACAATTATTGATATGTGGTTTAAAAGGCCTAAGGCCAAGGTGACTCCTTAATGGAAATGGTTTTCACAAAATAACTGGTCCTATCTCAATGGTCCAGTGCCACCAATCACAGCCAGCCTAAACCTCTGTCTATCTTTTTCTTTTTTTTTTGAGTCTCTGACTAAGTCAATGTGGTTATGTGAGAAGGCTTACTAGTAGTTTCCTGTGGGTCAGTGGTTCTAATATAAGATTTCCCCAGTTCTTCCTCTACCAGTTATACTTATCAACAAATATAGCCCATCATGTACAGAAAATTGGCGTTTTAACTTCGAACAACAACAACTGGTCCTGTGCCACAAACCATAAAATACTTTGCTGATGGATTGAATTTTAGACAATTCACTTATTGATTTAGTGGTCAATAGGTCAGCCAAACTGAAAGCCTAGAGGAAATATAGTTTCATAAAGTAATTTGAGTTATGTATCTTTGAAGAAATATTATGGATGGCTTGCATTGGAAGCAAGGAAGGCACCTGTTGATGAGGCGAAGAATGTAACATTTGTTCTACTTTACAGACCTGGACCAGACTTTGTGGTGTGTACTTAGAGACATAAAATCTATTGGTTTGGGGTCAAAAGGTTAAAGGTCATGATCACTGACTGAAAAGAGAAAAATGGTTTCTATACAAAATTATAAGTTTTCCGCTATGTACATTGAACTAAATTTTCTGGATGACAAGCATATTGAGTATGAAGAGGTAAATTTAATTTGGGGTCAAAATATTAAAGATCAAAGTCATTATGACTGAATTAGGGGTCAAAAGGTCAGGATCATTCTAACCCAAAGAAAACTTTGTTTTGCAGAATACATTTTGTTACAGAGTATATTTCTTGACCAAGGATAATAAAGAAACTTATAGATAATGGCATGTAAAAGTGCATGGTCACAGTCTAGTAAGTCTAATAAGAAAATAATAGTTTTGATACAAGTTTAGTTGAAGACTTTGACAACAGGTACAAGTCATATTGACCACTAAGCTGAAGAGGAAATCATCCACTAGTCTTGCCTTCACTAGGACTGTTGGATTAGTTACTGATTTAGTTGACAGGCCTTGTGCTATCTGTGAATGCATTTATACTGTAAAATCTGAATAATAAGCACTTGTAAACATAAACATATACTGAGTATAAGTACATATGACACTTTCTATTTTCCTTATCAAAATAAACATGTACTAATAAAAGTGCAAATGGGCATTTTCTACTTTCCTTGTCAGAAAATACAGTAGCTATTAAAACATCTGCATTTTGACTTGATCTATCATGATTTCAGTACAGTACTGATCATTTCATTTCTGTACAGATCGTTTCAATATTGTACTGATCATTTCAGTTCTGTACAGCTCATTTCAATGTTGTACAGAACATTTTAGTGCTGTACTGATCATTTCAGCTCTATACAGATCATTTCAGTTCTGTACAGCTCATTTCAGTTCTGTACAGCTCATTTCAATGTTGTACAGATCATTTTAGTGCTGTACTGATCATTTCAGCTCTATACAGATCATTTCAGTTCTGTACAGCTCATTTCAGTTCAATTCAGTGCAGTACAGATAATTTCAGTTCTGTATAGATCATTTCATATCATTTCTGTACCGATCTTTTCAGTGCAGTACAGATAATTTCAGTTTTATACTGATCATTTCATTTCTTTACAGGTCATTTAAGTGATGTACTGATCATTGCAGTGCTGTACAGATCATTTCAGTGCTGTACATATAATTTCAGTCCCATTGTAATTTGTTTAGCAATTACAGATTTTCTAGCAGAGATATTTTAGAGCAGTTAGGGTAAGAAAGGAAAAAATTGTCATAACATTACATACTATTCAGTTACTACAAACTGCACTCTTGATAAGTGCATGCCATTCACTATTTAAAAAATTAAGTAATTAAATTAGCTAATTAAAAATAGCAAATCAATTTACTAATTTATAAAGGAATTAAAATGGCAGTCAATATCCAGATATTTAAACATGATTTTTTTGTGCTTCCTTTTCTCAGCAAAATTGTGAAATGTTTATAAGTTTTTGATGAAGTATGTTAGGTGAGATGGTATGTACAGGTGTATATTTAACCTAGAATCTCCATATATAAAAAGCAAAAGCATTTCTATGACAATTGTTGTATGTAATTGACATATAAGGAATATATCAGCATGTTGTTTTGTAATATATCCTTGCCATTGTAGAATTACTGATTCAGTTGGAGAGTTATTTCATTCATGTTATTCCAGCACTAGATTGACTTTTCAACCAAAATCTACTGAAGTTAATGCATCATTAATAAATTTATTCAAGTGAAACCTTGTTAAACTGAGCAAATGAAATCATCAGTGGAATAAATCTTCTGTTTCAGTTCTTTTTTTTTTGTTGAATAAATTACCTAATTGTATTACATTCGGAATTCAAATTTAAGCCTGACCAGAAAGATGAAAAAATGTTATATATATATATATATATATATATATATATATATATATATATATATATATATATATATATATATATATATATATATATATATATATATAACATGCTATTATAATTACCTTCTCATGCCACCACTAGGTGGTCAACTTTTTCTCAGTATTAGTAATATCAAATTGTTATACCTCTTCTATTGGAATCTATTGTCTGCAAAGTAAATTATCTTTGCTTCAGGCATTGGTAACTTTTTTTTGCCATTCATCTTTTTTCACTGACCATGCCATTTTTACATTATTGCTTTTTTGATTTCATAATCATAGTTATATATGGTGGTCAGTGCTGAATTTATTTTGAATATTTTAAGTTACAGATTCATTGCTTTACCCTGAGTGCAATTTGCACCTTTCTTTATTCATTACATTATTGAGTCAATGTTTCACTGTTGCTGAAAAAACACAGTAGCAGCTTGATGCACTGAGTGTAAAAAGTTGAAGGTTTCAGAGGACATAAAACATGCTTGTGCTATTTGAATTCTGACTTGGATGTGATAGGATAACTTACTGCCTAATTTTGGCATCCCAGTGGGCATAAGTAAAGCAAACTGGAACAACCTAGAGAGCAGGAGTACAGCAACAGGAGCAAGGTCATGGATAAAAGCACTCTCCTAGGTCAGCATAATTAGATACAATTAGTAGTGAAGTCTTAGATACCAAAAATGGCATTTCCTTACCGAATAAACATTCCAGGTGAATACAGTGAAAGCTGTGAATCAGTATCTGTGAAGAAGTTGTGCTGGTCATAACAAAGTCTTATGTGGAACATGTATATCTATGATGAAGTTGTGCTGGTCATAACATGGTCTTGTGTGGAACATGTATATCTATGATGAAGTTGTGCTGGTCATAACATGGTCTTGTGTGGAACATGTATATCTATGATGAAGTTGTGCTGGTCATAACATGGTCTTGTGTGGAACATGTATATCTATGATGAAGTTGTGCTGGTCATAACATGGTCTTGTGTGGAACATGTATATCTGGGTCACGGTGACCATATCCACTAGAATCAGTTTTCTTCCTTTTAAAAGCTACAGAAGATCATGTCAGGTGATAGACTTGATATGGTCTTGAATCAAATAGCTGCATATGAATTCAAGGCCAGCACGGGCTGAAATTTTCATGAGGTATCTCATGTTGATCCTGTGAGATCTCAGAATATGCCAAATGAATCACTCATTTGAGTCATGATGCTAAGCTTGGAGAGTGATGTCTTGCTTTTTCACTTTTACAGGAAAGTAAAGTATCTAGTATGCTGACCTAGGAGACTGCTTTTATCCATGACCTCGTGACTTCCATAGTGTGAACAAGGTAGAGGTTGATGCTTATGTATTTTCTCATCCATTTACCAGCTCTCCTAAAAATAACATGATCATGTCTTGTATTGGATAAAAATAAGGAAATTTTATTGTAAATTTGATTTTGCCAAGAATACTTGCCCAATCACATTAATCCATCCCACACCTCCCAGCAAACATGAACATCGATGTTGATGCATTGCATAAGCTTGAAGTGAAACAAATCCAGTATACAGTAGCCACCTAGCAGTGATTAGGAAAGGTAATTATAATAGTATCTTGGAATAGTTATGCATATATACTGTTTTGATTGTCTATTTTGTATATGTAGTGGTTCTCATATGGCCACCCCATCTGCACTAGGAAAGTGGCCTTATAAGATGGGTGGCCTTTCCAGAGAGGGACTAAATGTTTTGTGAAAAGTTCATGTAATGTACCTAGTAAGAAAGCTACATACTTCAGATCATTTAATATATTAATTTAATATCTTTGTTTAAATGTAACATTAATTATTAAAAGGTTCTTGTTATAATAATAGACTTTTTTCAACTGAATATATATTAATAGTTCTTAATCTTTGTGTAAGTGTGATATGTGAGTGGGTATTTTTGTCAGGCACATTGCAAAACCATTCAAAAATGTCATTTAAATCTTGGTACATACATAATTCTCTTTCCATTTGCTCCATTTTCCCACTGCTGCTGAATAACCTCTTATTGGTTGTGACATTGTTTATTTGAGTCTTTTCAACATAAAATTGTTTTATTTGAGTCTTTCCTACATAAAATTATCAAGTGTACAGTGAAAACTGCTTACACTGAAACCTCCCCACCTCAACTAATGACATCAAGTAGAATAACCGACTTTCTTCTAAAATAATATGTCTCTGTTTACATGATGACATGTTAAGGTTTCATAATGATTTTTTCGGATGTCGCTAACTGTATGCAATTTTATTATGCAGATGAAACTTCTGTAGGGTGGATGAAAGGCCTTCTTCATAAAGGAAGCAATAAATGTGTTGTCACATGATTTTTCGGTCTTTGTTACCCTGTTCTGTTCAAGGTTAATTTCAGTGTGTGTGTGTGTGTGTCTGTTAATGCATAAAATCTATTTTTAGCCTACGCTGACCCTGTTATGATCTTGACAATTATATCTGGTTGTAATCATCAAAGAGAAGAACTGAAACCCAAAATTCTACACTTCTTTCAGTAATAGAAACTTGACATTGGGAGATATGTATCAACAATAGAAATAATCTGATTACTTACCATTTGTCACAATATGAATTAATTATTGATTCTGGATACATTTGAAATAAAAGGTGGCAGCTTATGAGGGAAACATTTTACATTCTTATACAAATATGCTGGCCACTGGTCACATTAGAGAAGTGGCTATTCTTGAGGGGTACTTTTGAACATAAACTCATTGGTGCCAAAGGATTCTGGTCATAAGAAGCAGGTTGCTGCTGGTTAGAAGGGCCGATCAAGAAAGGGGCTACTGTAGTCCAGAAAGACCAATAAATTATCTCTCCAGGGGAGCTAGATTCAAAAGGTAGCAGAAATTAATTTCACATTAATGTGATCAGATATCTTTCTCAGAGAAATATAATTCACAATAAAAATTTTCCATTTCCGATGTATTTTATAACACTGTGTCCTTTACTGTGTCATTTACTTTTCTTTGTCTTTGTCACATAGGTGTTCTTGATATATGAATAGAGATTCTTAAAAGTTTCCTTTATAAAAAGAAATTCATTTATGTACAGGTTTTATTTAAAGCAGGTTTTACTGTACATAAATTTAATGTATTTTTTACCTGATACTGTATATTTATTTAATTTTTTTAGTATTTGTTTTGGTGGTTGTGATAACAAATAAATCCAACTAATTACATGTATTCAGATTGTAAAAGACTTTCAGATACATGAAACAATAGATACATAATACAGATATATGTATCTGTACATAATCTGATACATGATTTGCATGCTTCAGCACATAGTTATATTGTATGTTATTATCATTGTATTTTTAAATTATTAATTGTATGTTATCATATTGTATTTCTAAATTATTAATTGTATGTTATCATATTGTATTTTAAAGTTTTAGTTGTATGTTGTTATCATATTGTATTTTAAAGTATTCATTGCATGTTGTTATCATATTGTATTTTAAAGTATTCATTGCATGTTGTTATCATAATGTATTTTAAAGTATTCATTGTATGTTGTTATCATATTGTATTTTAAAGTATTCATCGTTGGGTAAAATAGGTCTAATCCATGCACATTTAGCATGTTTATTTGTAAGATTTAAGTTATTACATTTCTTTCAATATTTTGAGCAAAATATGAAATGAAGTATTTAGGTAAGAAGGAAGGAAGGAAGGAAGGATGGATGGATGGATATAATGATTGATTAATAGATGATAACATTTTTTTGAAAATGGTAGAATTTGTCCATAGGAATCAACTACACTATTATTTGTTGTTTATATACAATCAGAAATTCAAATATTTTCATATAAGACAGTATTCTTTAAACTGTGATATTATAGCATAAATGTAGAAAGAGAGTATTCAAGTGCAAACTACATCAAAGGATGACACTGTTACTAATGTAGAGTTTTAAACTTCAGACTACATTTAAGAATGATACAGTTGCAAATGTAGATAGACTTTTAAACTTCAGACTACATTTAAGTATGACACGATTGGTAAAGTAGGGACATTCCTGATTTGTAAATGTGATATAGGACATCTGAAGAGAAGAAGTTAGAGAAATGCAAAAACCTTTATCTTAAGATAGCCTATGCCATCATTAAAACTTCAGGGGAAAAACTTCACCAAAACAATTCTGGAGAGAGGTTTCTCATTATGAGGTCCTACAGTGTACTGCTGCTCTTACAATAATTTATGATAATGCCTCTTATTCAAGGAGTTTTATTTTTTAACAGGGTTAGTAGCATATTTCTTTCAAAATGTCAAGGTTTTTTCAAGGTTCAAAATTGTTTTTCAAGGTGTATTATAACATTAGTTTTAAAGGATGCATAAATGAAACTGTATGTAAATACAAGATGACACTATTACTCCATATGAGGAAAATTTCTTGCAAATTTATTTTTAAAACAACAAAAATAAAACCTGAAGTCATTACTATGATCATTGATATCTTTCCCATTAATATTAAATATCCTACATCTTGGCATTAGAATAATGTAGTCACTGAACAAAGTTCATTTTACACTTTCTACACTACACTATTTACAAAGTTCAAAATATTTTAGAGTGAATTTTTCAGTTCTTGTAGCTTTGTCAACAAGCAGTTTTTTAAGAGCTCCAAGTTCAACGATTTTGTTCTGTTCACTTTGCTCAAATTATTTTGATGTCATGATAAAGGAAATTTTGCTATGGATCTTTGCTTTATAGTCAGCAGCAGCTGTCATTCCCCTAATATCTTTTTCAGAATCTTACTTTCTTCACACTCATCCCCATGAACAAAAAAGTAAAGATATTTTTTATATTATTTCTTATTGAAAAACAGCATATGGATATTTTAAACAATTTATATTAGATATATTATTATTTATCTCAGCTTAGCTGTATTCTGTATTTTTAGATTTATTGTGTTCATTGCAATTATCGTCTGTCCTATTTCCACTCAATCCCAAATTAGAACTGGATTTAACTAATTTCATAATTAAGACTATATACAGTTTCCATTTTAAAACTTGAATCTCTGTGTTTACAGACATTCATCTTTCATCAAAAATGATTTCATGCTGAAGGCTTCTTGTTTTGCTTGTATTATATGTGCCATTATGTTTTGTTTTGCTTGTATTATATGTGCCATTATGTTTTGTTTTGCTTGTATTATGTACCATTATGCCTGAAAATTCTTGGTTGTTTTTTTTTAGCTGCATGTGATTGTGGAGCACTTTATCCCATTGCATGCAAATCAATATCCTTCTGGCATAAATTGCTTTGTGCAAAGCTCTCTGAGAAAGATAACAAAATCCAAACTATTATATTTTTCTTCATCTAGTAACTGAAGCTGGAATTGGCAGCCAGCCATGTTCAAGCGAATGATTCAAATTTAGACCACTGCTATATCTGGGCTTCATACAATCCAAAGTTCAAAATGTATAACTGCGCAGTGGCCAGTTGTGGAAAAATTTCTGTTCTGGCACAAAATTAGTGAGAGATTGTTTTTTGTAGTTTATCCTGTTTTCTTTTTTTTTAATTCTTTAAAATGAAAACTATTTATGAATTACTTTTGTTTCATGAAAATCAAAGGTTTTTAGTGTACCCAGACAATATTTTTAATTTTCAAGGACTTGAGGGAACAATTCATTTTCAAGGTGCCATATAAACCTTGTTTTAAATTTATGTTTTTTTGTTACTCATTGTATTTCACTTTTTAAGCTGGCTTCAATGTCAGAACATCTATAGTTTATTCAGCCTCATGAATGGTATCAAGATCTCATTGAATTTTCATGTAAGAATCTTGAAATTAAAATCATTGAATTCATTTAGTGCATGAATTATTTTAACATTTCTATCAATGCACAACACCACTTGTTTGATACTTGCTAAAAAAAGTGGTATGTATACATGTAATCTGCCAGGTTGGTCCTGGAGTTTTAGAAGAGTATTTTTTGAGACAGAACAAAGCAAAACATGAATGACATCATATAGTTGCATTGAACTCCAAATATTAAATTTCTACTTTATGGCATAATTTGTCTGATGTGAAAATGATGTTGTTTCTTCTATTCAAATGATGATCAATTAATGTCCAATGATGTCTTGCCAAAATCAATAATATTTTCAAAACCCATATAGTAAGTCTAAGACAGCAAGCAATTTTATGAATTTTATTATGACTACAGTGAATCATAGCAATTATAATGGGATGAACACAATATCATTGATTGGAATAGTACTCATAACCACTGTATAATGAGAGAGCACTGTGTAAAAACAGCATCTTCAATTAATTTGTTTTATATTGGAGCAGAAAAGCATGTAATTTTTTTTAAGAATCTGAATCTTTTTAAACCTCAAGGAATTTAAAGGTATCTAAGAAATGTAATACTGTGTATGGTTTTCATCTGATATGAGATTGCATAATGACAGTGTTGGAATATGAAAGAAGGACTAATTAAGCTGTTACATGTATATATGGGGTAATGTTAAAATATAGCATATATACAGGATTACAATTATATTTTAAAAAAGGAAAAGTAATAACCGTGTTGATGCATCCATGGTATGCATTTTCATTTTGAATTCATGCCTTGTGAGAAATTTGTATTATAAGCAAGTTTGCATTAAAGTTTTATTTGCATGAAGTACCACAAATGAATTATTTTATGAAAGAATGTGTACTCATCTAATCCAGCCAATTAAACAGACTTTTTATCGTTATAGAGTTCAATTTTCCTCTGTACATTCATTTCAGAATATTTGATGTCAAGATTGTACTCTTGTAGAAATAAACTCCATCTCAATAGTCTTTGATTTTTATATTTTTTATTCTGCTGATGAAAGTAATATGGTTGTGATCACTAAATACAAGAACTGGAGAAGGAGCTGAGCTGATATAAACTTAAAAATGCTGTAATGCCAGCATTAAAGCCAAGCATTCCTTCTCAATTGTTGAGTAGTTTCCTTGGTGTTTATTTAATTTCTTAGAGTAATAACAACACCATTTTTGTAATCTTGAATCAAAACCCAACATAATTTGCATCCACAGATAGTTTGAATGGTTGATTGAAATATGGAGCTGTTAAAACTGGTGTGTTTTTAATCTACTGAAAACCTCTTGACACTTTTCAGTCCAAGAAACTTGTTTTTCTTTCTCAACAAGTTTGTCAGAGGTTCAACATTATCAGAAAAATTAGAACAAAATTTGTGATAGTACCCAGCCATACCCAAAAATCATATCAGCTGTTTTCTACTGACAAGTGCAGGACCTTAGCATCTATAGGTTTAATTTCACCATGTCTCACTATATGTCCTAGAAAAGTAACACACGCACAGCAGAACTCACTTTTAGATAAATTAATAGTCAACAAGTGCTCATATTCAGATAGTAATTGTTTGAGTTCACTTTTTCTTGATTTTTTTAATGAGAAAGTTTCTAGTTTAGATTTTCCATAACTTTCGAATTCCGAAGACAGGTTGTTCTAAAATTAGTAGTATACAACTGAATTCCTTCATTCAAATCCTCAATTGGTGGAACAGGTACGACTAAATTATTTGCATGATTTACTTGTTTATTTCTTTCAACATAATAATACAGTACTCCATTAATTTACCTAGACAGAGTACTAATATTAATTAACTCATTCATTTTCTTCTTTACTTTGTAAGGGCCATAAAATTGTAACAAATCTTACTTGGAAAAAATTCTGCAAAATGAGCAAGAGAGAATGGACTTTATTATAGAACTCAAAAATTTTCTCAAGTAAAATTTGGTGAAACCAAAGTTTAACTTTTAACTTGAACTGCTGGAGCATTCCAGACTTGAAATTTGATCTTTGACCAGATTGATCAAATTTGAGAAGGTGAGATTTAGCAAAATTCCTCAAAGAAATTACCTGTGGAAAACTTGTTGATGTACACATGATGGTCAACATATTTTTGTTGCCTGACATGGTGTTTGGTATGGGGCCAACACAATTTACCATATTTCTACAGAATGGTTCGTCAAATGGTTGCAGATGTACTTTAGGTATCTTTTGATTTGGTTTTCCAACAATTTGACAAGTAAGACAAGATCTACAAAAGTAAGACAAGATCTACAAAACTTGCACACATCACTTTTGATTTTTGGCCAATAGAAGTGAGTCAAGATATTACAATACATTTTACTTACAAATGACCAGCCATAGGAGTTTCATGGGTCAAACAAAGTATTTCCTCTCTGTAAGTTTTTGGAACCACAATCTGATATTTTACTGACCATTCGTCTCAAGCAGGTATCTTGGGAGGTCTCCATTTTCTCATAAGAACTCCATTTTTAATGAAGTAACAAACAGGTACATCAGTTGCTTCAGTTTCGCTAATGGCCCACTAAAACAAACAGGAGATCTTAGACCCCTTCTCCTGTTTGATAACAAGTGATTGTTGTTTGTCACCCTGATCAGATAAAAGAGACTGAGTATTCAAAAGAGGAATAGACAAGGATTTTTAATCAAGTCTCAGAGAGGCTTGATTTTTAGAATTTGTGCCAGATAGAGTTTTACTGAGAGTCGTATTTGATTGAAACAACTTTCTATCAGTAGACTATGGAGTGAAAGATTTGCTTACAGTAAGAACTTTATGAGTTAAGTAATACTCATCAGCAGCAATAGCAGCTTTTTCTAAAGTTTCAAACTTATGCTCTTCGAGATGATTTTTAAAGTCACCATGGACACAGTTCTTGAATTCTTCAAGTAATACTGAACTTTTGTCGATAAGCCTCAGGAACTAATGCATAACCTTTCAAGATGCATTCCTTAACCAATTCATAATTAGAACTTTGTTCTACTGGCAGAGATGTATAGATATTTCTGGCCTTACCATAAAGTACACTCTGCGACAATTGAATCCAATACTCTCTTGGCCATTTCAAATTCTCAACAGCATTTTCCAAAAGAATAAAATATTTGTCTACTTCCTCTTTACTAAAAGGGAGAACTAACTTCATATTTCCTAAAATGTTAAAATTTTAATTTGCATGAAAAGTGGAATCATTTTTTGTAACTTGCCAGCTCCAATTCTTTCATTCTAAGTTGAAATTCTTTATCTATTTAACTTTCCTTTACATGCATTTGTTTACTTTGTAGTTCCATTTATCTTTCTTTTTCTTTTTTTATATATATCTTTGTTTCTTGTGTAATTATATTTGCCTTTCTGTTTTCCTTTCTTCTAATTGTAGTTGTCATTCATTTTTCCTTTCTTCTATTTGTCTTTCTTTCTTCCACTCTCCTTCCTGTCTATCTTTCCCCTCTTTTTCAAATTGTAATTGTTCATCTCTGTCAATGAAAATTTCAGTACAGTCTTCAAAAATGCTATGTGTGATGACATCTTGTGTGGATGAGCAGCAATCTTAAGTTGTTAGTTTGTTAAAATCTCAGAAGTCTATAATTCTCATAGTATGTATCAAATAAAACTTCAAATTTCTGTTGTAAACAGCATATGCTTTTTGGCTTGTAGGACCAGGCAGATACAAGTTGGCCCAATATAGAGAGATGGCAGGGCCTGACAAGTCAATTCATTCCAATAATTTCTCATCATGAATAGTAGTGCATGGAGCTAGGACAAGTAATTTTTTCTGTAAATAATACAAAACAAACTATATTAATATTCTAGTAATTTTGGCATGCTGATTTGGAAGTTCAATTTTGGTACAGCCCTAATTAAGATCTGTAATGTCAAATAACAGTGTGTGTATGTGTGTGTGTGTGTGTGTGTGTGTGTGTGTGTGTGTGTGTGTCCTCCAAACAAATACTTGACACTTTCCTCAAGATGGAGCAGTGTATATTTTCAAACATTGCTGGTAAGAAACATTATTTCTTATAATTTAGTTGTCCTGTTAATTTCTCCAAACTATTACAAAATGTTTCTGTATGTTCATTTTCATATTAAAATATTATAAATTAACCGTCAATTATTACAAAGAAAAATTCACAAAATATCTGGAGACATTAATAAATGTTTGTTTTTTTAACTGAGCAATATTTTCACCTTGTTCATTTTATGACCCATCTATTTATCTAAAATTTTTCCTAATACTTATTCCAAAATTAGACGATGTTTTGTGAAACAGATGGATGCATACTATGGTTATTTCAATTATCCCTCTCCATTCTTATGTTTCATGGTATAAACTGGGAATATTGACAAGCCATGCCAATGCTTGTATAAAGTGGTTGAAATATTTGACTCATTGGATTCCATAATCCTTTTAAAAGTTAAATTTATATGTGTATGGGTTTAAAAAATTTAATAAAATTATGATTACTGGATGAAGAGATTCTGATTTCCAGACTGCAGAATGCAGTGCTGGTGACGCCTTCACAATATTTACCTTCTTGTAGATTTATAGTGTAGTTTGGATGTTGCACTCAACACCCTGCCCCAATACCCCTTCCTCACCCCAACATGTTAGATGACATTTCATGAAACTGACGTTAGTTATTTTACGTATTAGGGGCCACCTTACAATCAAATATTTTTTAATTCCAGATAAACTAGAGATAGTAAATATAATGTATATTAAAAGAAAAAGGGAAAAAAAGACAACACACACACACACACACATGCACACAATCTCTTTAGATAGCCTACTTACTGTAAATAGATAAATACATTTAGGTGACATAGAATTTTGAGAATAGTGTTTTGTTCCTGTTTACAATACAATCAAATACAAGTCACCCCAACATGTTAGATGACGTCATTTTACGTATTAAGGGAGGTAAAACTGATACCACTTGTCCCATTTCTTGAAGAAGTTATTTCCCATTAACCTGGGTTCGGTTGTCAGTGAATTTTTGGATTCTCCTACACTTTATCAGATTAATGAATGTAAATATCAGAATATCTTATATATTCACTACATGTACAAGGACATATACTAGTACCACCCTCTCGTGTAATAATCTCCCTCCTTATCATGCGAACATTATATTAATTAGAGAAAACAGTTACAGTACAGTGTTATTATTTTTGGTTGTTAATAAAAAATATATAAAACAAATTGTGCTCTTAATGAATTTGCGTGTATGAAAGATTGTTCTCAATTACCAGTAGTCCTAAATACAGCATTAAAGTATTAAAGTTATTTATCTGCTTTAAATTAAGGCATGACGTAAAATAATTGTCAGGCTATTGATACAATTGAGTACAAATTTGGAGCCATATAACGTCATAAGCTTTGGTCCAACGAAGACGCAGTTTTCTGGTCACGTGATCAAACCGTCGTCCATATTGAACCTCTGAAAACAACATTGGAAACCTGATACTTTAGACGTTATAAAAACATTGTAGTGTCTTTTGGAATCATAAGAGCGATATATAAGACAATAACAATGTAGATTTAAAATGGATCAATAAAAGCTGCACACGTGGTAAGTGTTTATCAAATCGAAGATTTGTTAGCACCCTTCGATTTGTTCTGTATACATGAGCAGGTTCCCGTTAATACCATAGGACTATAGCATATGTAGGTTTTGTCCCACAACGTTAGCCCCCATCACTTCAATAATTTTCTTTTGGGTGGGAGATTGTAGTACCAAAACAAAACAAAATATGCTACTTCTTACATGTAAGATTAATGTAGGTCGTTAGTCATTTAGGGAAAGTTATTTTATGTGGATGAAAGTAAAAAGTTTTGTGTGGAGGTGATTGATGTTTTAACATGTTATATTTTAATATATAAAAAAAGAATAAAAGACAATAGCTTTTTAAACAAGGCTATTAAGTTTATTGTAAGCCTACTTCACCAGTGGTCGAATTTATTATGTTTAAATGTGATTGAGACAAGTAGTAGTCTGTATCGATAGACCAATAATTAGGTGTTATCCGGCTGTTTTTTTTTTTTTTTTTTTTTTTTTTTTTCTTCCAGACATTGTTTGAACTGGTGTAGAATAGCCATAACGCAAAAAAAAAAAAAAAAAATTCAGCTGTGAACACACAAGTTAGCTTGCATGTGAAATGGGGTGAAATCAGTTGAATAAACTTTTCAGATCAGGACTTGACTTACTGACCAGTTACAAGAGCCAATCAGCGTTATTAAATTAAGTACTTATGTGCTGCATTAATTCCAAAAGTTGATTGTGTAGACCATCAAGTTAGACATTCTTTTTCCGGCTGCACAATTCACCCAAAACCTGCCCCAAACCACCCAAAACCTGCCCAAATCCACCCAAAACCTGCCCCAAACTACCACAAGCATTATGTAAATCAAATGAAACGTACCAGAAACCACAAGAAAACATTGGAAGGAGTACTATCTTGTAGAAACAGACAATAAATTATGCCGCATTTAGTATTTACATCAGATAGAAGTGACAAAAGGGTGACAAATGTTACTGGATTGATCCCCTATGCTGGTTACGAAGTCAAAGGCGGACCTAGTCAATACGTTCCAGGTATAAAAGGCCTCATTGTGAAGTAAATAACGGACCATCAGTGTGCCAAATATGTTAATGTGGATGACAACAATAACATATGAATATTTTTTACATATATTTGTTATTGTCTTTGTTAAGAACTTGGCGCAAAGGCTTATAGCAGTACATCTTTTTGATGTTTTAAAAACAAAAAATTAGATAATGTAAATGTACTGATTTTTTATTTTTATAATGAAGTGAAAGTTACTGCTGATCCATGTTTTTCTTTATACTTCATGTGACTGCATTTAGATTATTGTCATTGTTTGAAATTTAATGATAATGATACTTTGGTATCTGATTCTCTGCTACTGGAAAAGTTATTCCATTATAATTTAGCTCACCTTTGTATGGCAAATATTTTTCAACTCGATCAGTTACAACTTTCAGGATGTCTTGCAGAGGAAATTGCCCATCGATAACATTCTGTCATAGGTTTTTACATCTATGCAGCAATTTTTGTTTTTAATTTTTTAGAGAGGTTAACTAAAGAACTACTTGGTGTATGCTATTTCCTTGTGTGAAATAGATATCATTTAAAATTTCCATCCTGATCCCGATGTATTAAATTCCTCCATTTTTTATTTCCTGATGTTTATCATCTGCAACTGAGGAAATATTTTTCGTGATTTAGCCATTAAATATGGTTTGGCAATTTCATTGTCGAAATTTACCTTATCAAAGATGAAAAAAATTTGGAGTTAAAATTTTCAAAAATGTTTTAGTTATCTAATTTATAACTGTTAGCATAACCAAAAATGCAGTATCATTTTTTTCTGCTTTTTATAAGGTTCTTTTTGGCAATATCTTGTAATTTTAACATATTTATGTAATATTTTATATATTTAAATTGTTCAATTAGAGATATAAAATGCTATGTAAAATAATGACAGAATTTTTAAAACACATCCAACTAACTGCAGAAGAACAAATGCTGTATCATGTTCATCCAATCTATAATCATTATGCTAGGAAATGCATTTGGATCTGTTATCCATATGAAATATAAATAACTGTTTGGTATACCAATGCCAGCTGGAATCAAAAGTGTGTGTGTGTGATTTGGATTTTTAACCTAGCTTTTACAACTTTTCAGTCATATCACTGCACATCTGTAATGTGGCAGTTGTTTTTGTGCACCAGATGGTTTCATCAATTACAGTGGAACCTACTTATCTCACCTAAGTTACCTGGCCAGTTATTAATTTGTACAAACAATCATGGCTTTCCACTGGATAAATAAAAAGGTGAACTGGAAGGAAGCTACCAACTTAACTAAGTAATGCATTGGAATCAATGTGTACACAAATGATCCTTTGTTTATATCACAACCCCATCTTAGCAGTGTATTGTTACATCATAATGTGCTTATGTAGCAACCCCAGTCAAAATTACAAAATCAACATATTTGCATTTGAATGATTGATTCTTATAGAGCTCATTCAGACATTTTCAGAACAGTTTAAAGTTTTTAAATATGATGATTAGTTAAAAAGTTATGACTATTTTAATACTGGCAAAAAGGCTTTTCGGTGAATTTTTGCCTTATATAAATGTATGTTTAATTCTTTTGAGTCACGGACCTGACACATTTAATAAAATAAGTATTTCCATCATAACGTTTGATCTAAACAAGATATCACCATGAAACTGGCAGTCTTGTAGAATATTGCCTGTAGAATTCAAATATATGCAGTAAATTAAACTATGTCCACTAGATTTCATTGGAATACATGTTAAACAGTTCATCAAATTTTCTATGATTTGAAAATGCCCACTGACGTCCAGAATTTAGACATTCTGGAAGCATTCCAGATGCTATGACAAATTCAGGCTTAACTTCCTGCACATCATCTCTGTTGGGCCATATAAAAACTCCCGATTTCCTACATGGTGCCATGAATTTAACTATAAACTTTTTATTATTATTGTCACTTTTAATTTCTTGAATACATCCAGGGTACCAAACATCTTGGTATGCTACAACAATATAATCATTTTCCTTTAGCTGGTCCAGAACAGGCAACTGTTGACAAACTGTACTCAGTTCATCATTTTCACTTTCAAAGCGTTCACCAGTGTCATTTGGATTTTGTTTTCTTTTCTTTGGTGGTGGTTCACTCATTTGGTCCAATATTTCATTGCACACATGTTCCTGGTGTTCTTTATGTTTAAGACGCAAGTCTTTTCCACCATGACAGCCTTATGCTGACATACAGAAGAGGACTGTATGTTTTGACCGTCAATTATGCTACCTACTATACCTACCACTGACCGACTTCTGAAGACACAAATAGAACAAATAAAATTAATGGAATGGCTAATCTTCTGTTTGTTTGATTGTTACAGACACTTAAACTCAGCAAGAAGAAATAGCAAATTACAAATAAATAACTTTTGCATAATTAAAAATATTTATTTATTTCTCAAAATACAGGAGTGAAAGAATCCCTATATTGGATGTTAACTACAGTAATATGTATGGTCCAATATTGCCAGATGTTGAATGTAAGTTACATTCAGTATCATTGTGGGAATGGAGATACTATTTTGCAAGAATACATCTCTCAATTTTTTAATTTACATGTACTTCTTGCGCCTGGTTATGTTTATGCTAACTTAGGACTCAACAATGCCAATAAAATGATCTACTTGGTTAACTGTGCATGTGCTGAGTTCACGTAGCACATGATAATGGTCCGTATGGTTGGTCACTCCAATGACAGTTCACTCACACTTGTTGATCTTGTCTGAAAGATAACATGTTGTAGCTATTCTGTTAACAATACTTTTCAGAGCTGTCAGAGTTGTTAGTTTGTGCACATATGCCTTTTGTTGTTAACAAACATGTATGCACATTTTTATGGCATTCAGATCGACTCTCGACTCTTCAAACAAATTTCCGCAACGCTGTTGTGTAAAAACACATCCAAAAATATGTGCATGTACATTCTCATTTATTAACACACATCATGTACCTAGTGAAATTTCAAGCACATGTTATTATATTGATGCCATATTGGTTTTCATTTATCTCGATCATCAGTTATCTCAATGCTTTTTGGCAAATCCCTAGGCCAGCGACATAACCAGGTTCAACTGTAAAGAGGAAGGGCCAAATATTTTATAATTGCCAGAGCCATATAGTGCACATTGCAAATCTATCAACTGAGCTTGAGCTACGAAATATAACCTGTTAATTAATTTGGGTATATTATGTTGTTTCCAATCAGCAACCTGCTTAAGTTTATTATTTATAGATTTCAGTTGTTGTTGCTCCAAAAACTCATGATAGTTTTGTTTCTTAACCCTTTAACTACTACAGCTGTTCTGCAGTTTCACTACTGCTGAGTGATAGCATATCAGTTACTGAGACTACTGAGGCTGTTTGCTAAGCTGAATACTAGAGCATCGTCATGGCTGACTACGGAAACTGACAATAAAAACATGGTTACATTTATATTCATTATTTCATTAGTTTTTGCTGGATTTCAGTGAAATAAAAAGCAGATTACCTAGTACAGTTTTTTTATTCCTATATTTTCATTTTATTTACTCCGACAACAGACAAGAAATCCCCGTCATGTAATCTGTTTTGAATCGCACAAAATTAATCCTCGTCATTTGATTCAAAATCACATATATCTAGTGTTGAAACAAGACTAACATCATTATCTGATCCATTTACTAAGAATGATCCATTAAACTCTTCGATAATAATTGCACTAAACCCTTCAAAGACACAAATATCTGACTTTGAATCCATTTTTGTTTGTCTCAACTATACTTGTTTTGTACATTGCCAGAAATTTCCTTCCCGCGTGTCTAAATTTAGCCTCTCAGCTTTCCAACTGGTATCAAAATGTTCAGTAACCAGTCTTCTCATTGGTTATGATAATGAAAATTAAGTAAATATCTGTACTTTCAACCAATCAACGTTTAGTTAACAGAGAAGTTACGTCCGCATAGATGCGACACTGGGGTTTTGAGTACTGCAGAACTACACGCTCATAAGTGACACTGGGGTTTTAAACAAGGCTTATTAACACTGCATATATGCATCAGTGGGGTTCAGGAGCTCAGATGGGGTAGTCGTAGTTAAAGAGTTAATGGTTTGTACACAAAAATTTTAATTTTTGACTTATGAACTTTTTGAAGTACTGTGCAAAATTGGGATATTGTTTTAAATACATTGTCAGATTGTCTTCTCATTTTGCAAACTATGAATCATCGTTAATGAATATTAGTAACTCGTTATTGAAGAGCATTTGAAGTACAGATTTTGTGACAATATCGTTGCATCCATCCATGTTTATGCAAAGATTGCTGAATGTTGTCCATAATATGCTTAGTGCAATATAAAAATTCTGCATTACAAAAATTGGATCTTAGAGCATTTGTCAGAGCTTTTTCATTGTCAGTACCAAATCAGGGCTCGAAATTAGCAGTAGTCCACTAGCCTGAGGATAGTAGATTTCCTGTCGGACTAATAACTTTAAAAACGTTAATGGTCCGATGGGCTAGTAAGTTTCGGTTATCGAAAGTCAATGTTTGTTTACGCCATTCCCTAATAAAGACTTGACTTCGGCAGATGTCCTGTTGAATCAAA
The DNA here is from genome assembly GCA_016746295.1 of Potamilus streckersoni. Lineage (NCBI taxonomy): Eukaryota > Metazoa > Mollusca > Bivalvia > Unionida > Unionidae > Potamilus > Potamilus streckersoni. The sequence goes on along the minus strand of JAEAOA010000332.1, from coordinate 1,468,842 downwards.
GCAGTAATCCTTGTCAACACAGTCATAAAATATTAGCAGGAGAAGATGAAGTTAATATCTGCCTCAGAAAGAGTCGACCTCGGAACACACTATTATTTAGGCAGTAAGATGTAACACAAAAACAAAAATATGTTGTAGGACTAACAATAAGTATGATCCTGCTTCTTTTTAGCCGTCGCATTATCTCTCAGAACAGAACATCTTTGTATCCAGTGGCTACTGACATTAAATTTGAATTTCGGGCACATGAGTAGAAAGCAGCATCACCCCCAAGGAAAGAGCAATGTAGCATAGTCTCTATCACCAGAAACTGGCTAATGTGTTTGATAGTCCAACACAAATCATGCCTTAGACAGTTGTTTTCCACCACCAATTGTGTCATAAAACCCAATGAATAACTGGTTGATCTATTGGTCATTTGATATGCACTTGTTCTTGACAACAGCATATAAAATCAGAAAATAATGAAAGGTGGTAGAGAACAACTTGGTATATAGGCTACACGGCAATCTCATTTATTCGAATATAAGATGGAAAAGGATGTTTAGTCGATTCTGGTGCTAATTTTATGACAATTGATACCATGTAATTCCTGCCAAAAATTCACACATTAGAACAAGTGAGTTTGTATTGCCCAGTATCAGTATGAAGCAAATTATGACTTAATGGATGTATCCATTACTAATATAAGTAATCATTATACCCAATAATTCATACAGGTGGAAACTTCAAAGGAAACTTAAGCCACAGATGTTGCAGATTATTTTTATAAAAAATTATCAATATTTCACAATAATTTTAATAATCTGGCATGAAGTTATGCAAAAACATTTGTATAAAGAACTATTTTAAACTTTCTACTCACACTTATCCCCATTTTCACCAGCTATACCTATTGTGGCAAGAGGCAATTTTTTCAAGACTTAGGCTCAAAGATGGATCCTGACTTATTACAATTAAATTCACTTTGTGATTAAGATGACTTCTGGTCTGTATAGAGGTAAAAGCAGTAGTAACACATAACAGATATTACTGAATGAAAAGTTCTGGCAAGCAAGATTTACAAACTTTCAATTGGAATATTTCAGAATAAAGAATTTTGGACTCGTCAATGAAATGGTGCTGCCAGATGTCTCGAATTAATATGGTAAAATCATCCCTGCGACTACTGTCAGAAATGGATTTATAATTTTTTTTAACCCATGTTTAAGTTTTAAAATTGTAATCCAGTCATACATTAAATATTGAAGCTGGAAACCTTCATGTAGACTAGCTCTGCTATTGCCCACCAGTATAGGTCATAAACCCAGATAGAATACCCATCATTATTACATGCTTTTGTGTTTGACATGGTTTGACAAATTTTGCTTTAATACCATTTTTACTTCTTTTTTCAAGCAATCCTACATTTTTACAATACTGATCATGTTATGATCAGCACTAATTTTTTTAAAGGTATTTTCATTTTAAATCAGATGAGAATTTAATACATGTATTTGTTCAGTACCATGTTGAGTTCTACAACTTGCTGTGCATGTTTGACCTAAATCCCTTAGATTTAAAGGCAGTACCCTCTTTGTTTTCCCATTTGACGACCCTTTGATTAAGCCATGAGTTTAAAGCTTGTTCACTGCCAAGTAACAGAGGATGGTTATTTGAACTCCCTGATGTACCATACAATTAATATGTTCATTTGGATTCATTGATTTCATAAGACTGTATGATTGAAATGTTATTTACAGAACTCTATCTTCGTCTCTTCATAAGCATCTGCATATGGAAGTAAAGTCAAGGAAGTTGATGATATTTACTATGACGACTAGATGATTCAGAAATTTATCAGAAAATGAATATGAATTCTTGGACTTTGTACATGATGACATACTGTGAATCGCAAAAATATAGACTTGCTTCATTTATATGTAAGATGTGTGTAATTAACATTGGGATATTATTAATCATGTCATTCAAAACAAATATTTTTGTACTGGTATGTGACCTATAATTAAAAATAATGGATCCATCATATAAATAGATTTAAAACGGAAAGCGTTGTAGATTTTAATGGATTAATTAAGATAATGTGTAAGTTAGATTTATTTGATCCATATTCCACTCAATAATATAATTGTATTTTGCACTGGTTTGGTCCTTAATATAAAATATTACCACCAATTGGCTTCTGTTGAAACCCCTGCATCCATGAGCACATACATGCATGCATGTTTGTGCCAGGAAATTCAGAACTTGTCTGACATTTTTTCCTGGTGGCCAGATATTTGTGAAAATGCTTATCTGTAGCATCAGTTCTAGTATATTTCTTTAGGATGCTAATTTTGTATATAACTGTTTTGATAAAATTGATCTTTTTCTTTCCAAAGACTGATGAGGAGTTTATGTCTCACTGCTATTATAAAAATTAGTTTTGACAACAAGCAAACTTGCAACATAAAAAAAAAACTGTAGCATTTATTTGATGAGTATTTCTAGTCAGGTCTGTTGGTCAAGTTTCAATCATGTTGGATAATGATTATTAAGCTTAGTTGTTTTCTATTTGATTAAGGTGAGGCTATGCATATCTTGTGCCAAAGGTTTGATCTGTGTTAACCTACAGTCATTTTGTTAAAAAGCACATGTTGTAAGGGACTGAGTATAGTGTATAACCTGAGGCAGTCATTATGCTTTTTTTGGTCACTAACTGGAAAGGCTTAAGAGATGGACTATTGCCCATCATCTGACATATTTCTGTCAGCACAGCTGGTTATTGCCACTCCTAATTAGAGGATTGCCTTGAAACTCAACACATGCATTCATCCCAAGGTCTAGTTGGTTCTTAGTGAAAATTGTGATGTTTGGACGCCATTGAAAATCTTTCTTATTGCTACTCCTGAATGGATGGCCATATCATCATCTCACTGAAAGACGTTTTATGAGGTTTAGTTGGCCCTAAATGAAAATAGTGCTGATCTGATATCAAATATGTCTGTCACAGTGGCCATTTTGAAAATCTTATTATAGCTACTTTTCATGATTGTGGGGCCCCATGTGGGCAAGTAGTTTAAGGTGCAGGCCATTATAGATCACTGACATCTCACCCCATGTGGGCAAGTAGTTTAAGGTGCAGGCCATTATAGATCACTGACATCTCACCCCGGCCTATATGGATTCGAGTCTTAGGCTCAGCCAATGGGGTGTGTATGAGAAAGCTGCCAGTATGTTTTGTGTGTTGTTAGAGTCTTCCTGGGGTGTTCCATTTCTACCTCCACCAAATACACTATTAGTGGAAGAACCGTGTATAGTCTATCATGTGTTGAAAAATGGTGTTACACTCGTAAAAACAACAATCCCCTGAATATATGGTCATGTTAACTTGGCATTTTCACCAAAAGAAACCCTTCTTATGATGTCTTCTTTGTCATGAACGAAAGGGATGCTGAGCCAATGTCCAATGTGTGTATTGTAGCAACTATTGGTAATTAGAAAATTTTGTTATTGCTAAAAAGCTAACAGATGGTTTGAACACACTCAACGGTTCAAAAAGAGAAATGGTCTTATCATGAATTCTTGGAAATTCTTTGTGCCATTTAGAGAGCATCAGTCTCTTCATTGAACATGGTTTTTTATTGGAATGGCAGTTGTTGAGTAGCAGCCAACTAAATTCCATCTTTTTTTAAATTTACTGCCTAAAAAAGCAAGTTGTCCATCTGTCCCCCTTTAACTAGCTGGGATCAGTATATCTCCCAAGCAGTTTGGACTCTAGCAAGCATAGTCAGCGAAACCAGTATTAATTGTGCAAGAAAGCCGTGTGTAAGCCTAATACCTTTGAGTTTCACTTAATTAAGTGTTTATTTGGCAGTTAATGGGTAAACACAATTTAATGCAATCATGTCTGAAATATATGATTTATATCCAATTTCTCACAATATATGTATGCCAGTTACAACCTTTGATATGTCTTGTCTGGCAAATACAACAAATTCAGGAACCCAGATTGTGATATATATATATATATATATATATACTCCATTCCCTCGATAACTCGCGCACAACAGGGTCCAAAAACATCAACCGTGTTATAAGTGAGAGCGCAAGTTAGCGAGGGACCTATATAAAAAAAACTAACAAAGGTATCGACGTAGAAGCAAAAGGGGTGGCTGTGTATGGGTTGGATTGGCATGTTAGTCTTGAATACTCAGTAATTGTGCTAAGATTAACTGTAAATAAATATCTCTACATAGTTGTGTACTCAGTTTACTTTTTTATTCACTGAGTAACATTAATTTCAGGATATCATCAAAACATTATTTCCACACGATTTATGTTCGCTTAACATCTACGACTTCACACATTGTGTACTACGTCACAATTTTTGTGTTAGTATATTATAGTTTTATTGTTTAGTCCAAAGTAGGCTTTTTATTCAAAAGATCGACACTCATTTCAAAGAAATAATGTTGATTGAATGATGGGTAGATTTGATTGCGGTAGAAGTAACCTTAAAACAAAACAAATTTACATGTGTTTACCATTACCAACATGAATTTAATGTGTCTACAGATTTAAAATAGCGTAAATTAGAACATGCTAATACTGGCAGTTTGTGACGCGTTTGACAAATATCGCTTCACATTTTGAAAACATTTGTTCATTTTTTTGTGTTACTCTTTGATTTTTCTGCCACCTCATTGTATTGTTCACGGATGATTATCTCTCATCTTCCAGATTCCCTGAGTATTTCTCCCGACAATGAATTTTGTTTACTTCTATGTCGGCACTGGAATCTCCAAAGCCGTTCATGGCTTGCCCTAAAATGAGATTCATTCTCCATACTTTTTGCCATTTTTTTTCTGCTAGGGCCTTGAGAATTGTTCCAGAGATGGAAACACCTTGTTCACGTTGCCATTTGAAACATGCCCACACAGCATCATCTAATTCAGTATCGTTTGCAGTCCATGCTCTTTTTCATTTGATCCCATTATCTAAATCAACATAATGTAAATAATCCCAAAGTTTTTGCTTATCCTTAAGCCAACCTAAAAATGTTGAGTCAGCAATTGAAAACATTGGATCTCCCTTCCACATTATGAACTGTATCTATGATGCACAGCTTTTCAGTAACTGATAATACCTTTGCTTTCCATGGTCACATTTACAAATAATTAGGATACATTACTGATATATACTTTAGTGATGTTAAGTACCTAAAACTGTGAAACCATTTTCGATTGGTCAAACAAAATGAATTTTGAAAATGATAAAAACCACAAGAACTTATGCTCCTATTGGCATGTGTTTGAATTTTTTTTAAATTGTACTTCCCTTGCTTGATTCGATACAAAAGACATTAAAAGTGATAAAACAACACAGGTCTCTTTTAATTGACTTTTTTAATGCAGCAAACACTTCCCCAAGTTGTTGATCAAAACAAAGCCGGCATGTAATTAGCTAGGTTCTCACAGATGTACTCACTGATTTCAATGTGACCGTCGATTGACTCTTTTCATGTTTTCATAGAAGAGAATATATTGCAATTATAGTGTTTTTATCTTTTAATTGACTTTTTTTAATGCAACAAATACTTCATTAAGTTGTTGATCAAAACAAAGCCGGTATTTAATTAGGTTCTAACAGAAGTACTCACAGGTTTCCATATGATGGTAGATTGACTCCTGTTTTCATAGAAGAGAATATGTTTTGATTATAGTGTTTACACTGAAGCAAAATTAAAGGATTAGAATGTGAATTTCACATACCAAGACATTGAATTGGGTTTTTTTTTCATTCTTTGTTGCCACCTGTCCTGTTAGCATATACCAGATCTTTTCGTTCATCACTGTTTATTTAAAGTGTAATGACAACTATATCTCTCAAGAAATCCAAACATAATGGGTGATATCTTATTAGAATTGCAAATTTCAAAATATGAATTTTATCTTTATAGGCAATAATCACCATTTCTGATGATCTACCATATTTCATGTATTTTTTCATGCCCTTTAATTTTTCTTAAAGAATCCAGTCATCAAAACAATAATTATTTAAATGTATCTTAATTTTTCATAACTTTGTATTATTTGAAAAATTTGTTAAATTATCAGACATAATTTCTACTAAGAAGAGTTACATTTGCAAAAAATCAAAAATACCATAATCCCATTTTGTTTTTACAAAAATTAATGATTAGTAATTATTTTTTATGTATGAAACATAAAATAACAGTATTATCAAGGTTCAATTTGCCATTTTTTATGGCAATTTTTTTTCATGTTCAGAGCCATGCGGGACACAGTGTTATAAGTGGAGTCATCCATCTGTGCACAAGTTATCAGGGAGTGGTGTGTTATATATATGTATATATTTGTGTATATATATATATATATATATATATATATATATATATATATATATATATATATATATATATATATATATATATATATATAAGATAATGAGAAGTTGCTGTATTTGTATAGTATTTGGATTTATCATGTGTTTCATTAATACATGGACTAGTTAACTTTACATTCTGATCCATATTACTCAAAGCTGGGTTGATGAATCTGTCCATTCCATTGTTGGAAACATCGAAGAGACTGAAAATAGCCATTGGACATGATATCGCATAGAAAATTCACAAATGATTCAGTTAAATGACCAAAGCAACAATTTTTGAAGAAGCAAAATTGCATCTGAATGGTTCCTTCATATTTATCAAACATCTGATTATCTACCAATGGAGTCTCATACTTTTTTAATGGGAACAGGAAGTAGGTTTGTTATTTTATTATTGGTTGTCAGGCATTGGATTTGATACTGAAATAAGCTGTTTAGATCACAAAAATGTCCTTCAAAGTCACTTGTTTTTGTTTACATTATCACCAGACAACCCTAACTTATGATCTTCTGTCCTGGAATTTCTTAAAGCAGGGAGGGGAAGAGGGACAAAAGGATATATTTTGTAATAAATGGGCACATATTTTCATACAAAAATAGTGTCAGTAATGAATGGAAAATAGATAAAAAAAAAATAAATCATATGTTTGTCAGACTTTAAATTGGAAAATAAATAGAAGAAAATTGATTTATGGTATTTATGTGATCCAGAGAGGGATGGTGGTAGTGCTCTTGGAGGGCAGGGAAAGGGCACTAAAGACAGATTGGGGGAGAGGGGCTAAGTTTGTATAAGCATGATTGCTGGTAACAAACGGCACCAATAATGGCAATTATGCAGATCACATTTTTTTTCTTCTTTAGTTATGATGCAATTGTAAAATTTTGGATCTTTTTACTGTACACATATTTTTTATAGAGAGTTGTAATATTCTTATTGATGATACATATATATATATATATATATATATATATATATATATATATATATATATATATATATATATATATATATATATATATATATATATATCATCAAGTAAAATTTTCCAGATTTGTACTTTTCTGGATTTTTGTCATTTTGTCATTTCAGATTCAAGAAACAAGTCTTCCATACTTGATAAAGATACTGACTACTCAAGTAATTATGATGTAGTAAGTATATTTTCATTCCAAGGCATTAAAAATTCATTGATTACACCTAAACTTATAAGTCACATAGACTTCTTTCTGCAGCAGTCAAGCATTTGATCATATTGTTGAGGAAAAAAGTTATGCACCATGTATTATTTTTGCATAAGTATTAATGCTGATTTCCTTATATCTGAAATTTGGACAATAGAGAAAGTTATTACAGGGTTTGCTTTTGTAAATTCTAGATGGCTTAATTTGCACATTTCTCCATTATGTCTTTGGGGTAACATGGCGGATGGTGTAACGTTCTTTTAACAGTCTTCTAATACACATTTTGTAACTTCTGATTTACATGTACAATTTTTGTTTAAGGAAGTCTGTGTACCAGGACAGACTCCACAGAAGATCAAAGTTAGACTTTATCTTGATAACATTGTGGTCATTTATGGAATTGGGGCATCAAAGCAGTGGGTCAAGCTATGTTCCCTAATACACATCATCTTTGTCAAGTTTCTGGATACATTTAGTGGTGGTTGTTTTGCTAAAATTCTAATAGGTAAATGGTCTTCTACAGTAATCTGAATTATTGTGGAATTTACTTTTCATGTCAGTGCACTGAATGAAACTGTTCACATTTATCACAAATTGCTGGGTACGCAAGTGGATTAATCATGTTTTAAATTAAATTGTTTCATATTTCAATAGTCATTTTAACATTTATAGTTTTTGTAAACATGACAGTCTTAAACATTTAATAGGATACACTTGCAGAATTGCGTACAGGATAGTAACCATAGTAACCAGGTGGAAAACCTATTTTTGACTATTTTGGAATGGTTGAGCCAAGTTTAATCAAATTTGTTAAGTATGTTTCATAGGACATTATTTATAAGATTGTGTTGCGCCATAGCATCCATCAACTTCAGGATGGCTAAGCCAGTTTCTAAGCCAGTTTTGATCAAACTTGGTGTGAATGTTCATGAGATGCCTGATCAAAATTTTGTTTTAGTGAGTCTACCCTATCAGCGATCAGTCGGGCTTTCTTAGCAAGCAAATAAAAAACTTATTTTCAATTTCTCAAGAACAGTCATATCAACTTTATTAAAACTTGGTGAGAAAGTTTTATAGGGCATACTGTATTAGAATTGGTGTTGGTGTGTGTTTTCTTTGCATTTAACAATCATAAATAACTTTTTTTTGGCTATTTTAGAATGGCAGAGCCATTTTTTAACAGTTTGATAGGAATTTTTCTTAGCGTATACTGTTACATATTTTGTGCAGTGCAGTGCAAGTCTCATATTGTAGCTTTCATAGCAACGATGTATAAAACATTTTTAACTAATCTAGAACAGATGAACCAAATTTGAATAAACTTGTTAGAAAGGAACAATTTATTTGACATTATACCTTGTTTGTTTCCAGATGCTTCTTGAAATTGTCCATAGTAATAAGGTGGGAAACTTTATACTTGTTCTCAATAAAGTAAAACCAGTTAAGAGAGACCACTCCTCCTACCAACAAAAAATGGTCTCTCCAGACAGGTGGTTTTTCATAGCAGGTTTTTACAAAAAGACCAGTTTCAAAAGTCCTATTTCAGAACATTTAAAAAAAATCCACAATCACAGTAGATATATTCTATTCTGTACACACTTAAATATTGTATTAATTCAAATGAAAACAAAGATATGTAGCAATAAACACAGATCTCAGAAACACTTAATTACGCATACACCACTCCCTCAATAACTCGCGAACCCGCTTATAACGCGGTGTCCAGCATGGCTCCCGATTTTTTTCAAAGATAATATATTTTAAAATGTGTTGAACATGAAAAAAGTTGTGATAAGAAATGGTAAATTGGTAAATTAAACCTTGATATAACTCGTTTTTATCATCGAAAATGGTGATTATTGCCCCTAAAGATAGAATCCATATTGTGAAATTTGCAATTTCTAAAATGATATCACATATTCTGTTGTTTTTTTTTTTAAATAGAGAAATAGTTGTTAATACACAGTAAATTGTAAATAAACAGCCCTCAATGAAAAATTTTGGTAAATGCTAACATGTGGCAACAGAGAATGAAATAGTCACTAATTAAATGTCTAGCAAGGTGAAATTCACATTATAATCCTTTTTGTCTCAACCCTATAGTCTAAAATGCAACCTACAAATTCTCTTATATGAAAACATGAAAAGAGTCAGTCAAGGGTCACATCAAAACCCTTGAGTACTTTTGTGAAAACCTAATTTCATGCTGGCTTTGTTTAGGGGAAGTGTTTGTTACAATAAAAGAATCAATTAAAAGAGACTGGTGTTGTTTTATCACTTTGAATGTGTATTTTGTATCAGATCAAACAAGGTAAATATAATAAAAGAAAGTTCAAAGGCATGCCAATAGGAGCATATGTTCTTGTATTCATTACTCTTATCAACTTTAATTTTACTTCACCAATCAAAAATATTTTCACATTTTATGTATTAACATCATCATTAAAGTATATAATATCAGTAATGTATCTAGGGCTGTCATCAGGTACCCTACCATATAGAAAAACCTGGGTATTGAAACCTAAACGCCTAAACACGGGTACCTGTATAAAAAAAAATCGATACACTCCCCATCTACTTCAAATAGGTGTGACAGCTATGGCTTTAATTAGAAACCATATCTCTGCTTAATATAAATAAACAATACATCAGACTGTCTGTTTTGATTAATAAAATTCATTGGTATTGTGCAACTGGACCAACCATTATCCCCGAGGCATTATATACCAAGGTTAAAACATTTGTTTTACAGGTAATAAACCTCTTTGAAGACCATAACTATTGAATGAGGGTGCTAAATGACCTTGCCTGCTCTTTTAATGAAATCCAAAGGGATACCTTTGATTTCTGAACAAACATGTCAAAGAAATCTCACAATGTATATTATAAACAATCATCATCAGCTAGACATCTTGAACTCTTCTAATGCCTCAAAGTAATCTTTGCTGGTTGTTTTTCTAGTCAACTAGCTCGGTGAATTTCGAAAGTTAGCCATCATACATATACCGATATTTCTATTTGTGATACTACTACATTTTTACCCTTATCTTAATCATTATAATTCTAAAATAATAACATTTATGTGACTGTGTGGTCACGTGGTATAACTTTGGTCAAAAGCAGATGAATAAACATGGTCTGTTCTGACAAGGACTTATACTTTAAAAAATGAGAGTGTTCTAAAGCTTTTAACACAGCTGATCACGGTGATCATTAAAAGTTGGATTATACCTACCATATGTGTACAAAGGTCATTCTATATAAATTTATTAACAGCATGCGGTCAGACAATTCACAGCTACTTCGGTGTGGAATAATCGGACTGAGTAGTACACGGTTAGCCTCTATTGCCATTAAAAAAAAATATTAAAGAAATGGAGATATCAATTAGTTGGTCTACGGTTGTCAGGGGTCAAGCTAGACTTAAATTTTAGGGAAAAGTGACTTCTTCTTTTGGTCAGAACAGGGAAAAGTAGGAGCTAAACAGGGAGAAGTGGGAGTTAATCAGGGAGAAGTGAGACCAAAACAATAAAAAGATATATATATATATATATATATATATATATATATATATATATATATATATATATATATATATATATATATAATGTGCTCTATTTCTTGGTATGCTTTTAACAGTTTTAAGCAATGCCTTATTTTCAAGTTGAAAAATATGTGTTATTTGTGAGTATCAATATATTTTGTATGCATATAAAAATTATAATCATAACCATTCTGTTCATACTTAGTGTATGTGTTTTTAAATTGAAGTATATGCAGTGTATTTTGGCTATATGACTTAAAAATCACATCTGAAGCTATATATTGTAATTAATTTTCACTGATACAAGTATCAAGATTAGAGCCTTGTAACTGCAAGTTGGTAAAAATACTTAATAAACTAACTACCACTTAATTATTTTATTTTCCTAAGTTTTGTATACAATTGCAGTCAAAAAGATTTCTAGCATTCTTTGAAACCACAGGAGTCTGCAGTTTTATCAATAAAACACGATGAAATTTCTGACTACATGAAATCGACTTAAACGGTATTATAAAATTATAAAATTATTATTTTATAATACAGTTAAGGTGATTACATGTAGTCAGAAATTTTGTCGTGCTTTATTGATAAAACTGCAGACTCTTGTGTTTGAAACAGCCCCTAATAAATCTACATAGGAATAAATGCACAAGTGACTTCATACCATACTGTTCGTCCTGATTTCATTGTTCCCAATAAAACATTACTGTAACTATTCATAGACAACACACTGAAGCACTGAAGTCAATATATAGCTAAACTGGACCCTTTTTTATTTTACCCCCAACCGAAAATCCAAGAATCTATTTTTAGATGGGGGGGGCTGTTATCGAATTAAACACTTTCTTGCTTCGTTACAAAAATCCATTAAAAGTTTTGCATATTTATGGTTTGTCTACCTACTGGTGATAATGACATTGATTGGTTAAATATTATTTGCTTTATTACTATATATATTTTTCGTATTTTCACAGTTTAATGAAGTGGTACATCAACTATGCAGCGATGTCCGCCATTAAAATTTCATTTACGGTTTCAAACTGATTTTATACAGAAAATATGGCTGTTAAAATCTCCTTTTATTAAAAATATTATATAAATTAGAAAACACTTTTCACTGATCATATTTTTAAAAACAAATTACTATTTGCATATTGATGTTTAAATTTTGAAACAGAATTTGGTATAATTTCATCATAGCATTGTAAGCCCAACTTCATGAAATTAAGCAGTGATATCTTGCTCCAGAGAAGGATTAATGGTCAGTTAGCTATTAAAACTTGTATGTGAATGTGCAAGAAGCTGATTGGTATCAACACCATGTAAATACATTTGGGTTACAGCAGAACCAGAACTTACTGGCTACGGCAAGGGGGCATCTCAAAGTTGTAATCTACAGTCATATTACGTCCGAAAAATCAGAGGGAGAAGTCATTTTCGATTTCATAACAGAAGAAGACGAAGTTTATGCTTCTCAGGTGACTTTTTCGCCCTGATCCATGTTGTACATGTCATTCATGTGCTAATGGGTTAAAATTTGCAACTGGTACCCTGGTTGTTTTTTTCTTGATTTTTGACAGCCCTAAATATATCCTAATTATTTATAAATGTGACCATGGAGAGCAAAGGAATTAAGCGAAATGCGTACTCAGTGACTGAAAAGCTGTGCATCATGGATAGTGTTCATAATGACAAAGCGAGATCAAAAATTTGCATTAAACTAAAAATTTCTGAGTCGACATTTAGAGGTTGGCTTAAGGATGAGCCGAAACTTTGAAATTACTCGCATGATGTTGATTCAGATGAAGAAATGAAACAAAAAAGAACGGACTGCAAGCAATAATGAATTAGATGATGCTGTGTATGTATGGTTCATGCAGCAACGTATCACAAACCGCAAGTGTTATTGTGTTCTGATTTGTCATTTTACATTTTTAGACCCATTAAATTCATGTTGGTAATGGTTAACCAATGTGAATTTATTGTTTTTCTTCCATTTTACTTCTACCGCAATTGATCGACATTGTATTTTCAAAATGTGTTGATCTTTTGTATTTTAAAAAAGCGTCTACTTTGGATCAAACAATAAAACTAGAATATATACCATTCACAGCGAACATTAGTGACATAGTACACAACGTGAAGTCGTACATGTGCTAAGCGAATGGAAACCACGTGGAATAATGTTTGGATGATCAATATACTGCAAGTTGTCCTGAAATTAATGTTACTCTGTGGAAAAAAAATAATATATATACCGATATGAAGAGATATTTATTCACTATTAATCTTAGCATGTTTATTAATTGAGTATTCAACACTGTAACATGCCAAGCCAACCCCAACCCCTTTTGCCTATATGTCGATCCCTTTGTTAGTTTTGTTGTTTGTTATAGGTCCCTCGATAACTCGCGCCCTCGCTTATATCGCGGTCAATGTTTTTGCACCCTGATGTCCGCAAGTTATTGAGGGAGTGGTGTATTTGGACGCAAATTTTTTATTTGGGACGCAGAAAATTACCCACATAGGAGTCCTTCATATGCACCTTTTTATAGCATGGAGGAAACTTGTGGCAAAAAAAATGTTCTAATCACTATGAAAACTGATGCAATGCTTTATTTTTTTTTAGTTGTTGACTTCTTTGATCAAAGGTCGCCAGCATGCTTTGATGAAGGTGCATGTGTTATTGAAGGTACAGCTAAATGCTCCCTTTAAAGGACAAAACAAACACCCATTTGCAGCATCATCAAATGAATTGTAGAACATTGACACAATTTTACACAAATTTCCTTAGTTTATTTCGGGGGCTTCAGAGGTAATCAGGTTTTATTGAAGTTGTACAAAACTATTTTTTCTGGGTTTTTTAATGTTTTTTTTTAAAATTTCTGTCATTTGGTTGACTGTTATCATTTCACGTTTCCGCCCTCAGAATCGGTCAATTGTAGCTAGTCAGTTGCATGGCTATTTTGACTATATTACAGCATACAAGTATCAAGGCCAGATATCAGCATAAGCGGATTACGACATAACAATTAACTGTTAGGTTTGTCAATAGGGAATAAGGATTTGTTTATGTAACAATTGATTCCAGTGCATTTTTATATTCAAGTTTGCAGTTTCCTGTCATGTTGCTTTTGAATTTATCAACTCCAATCTTGAGAATGTATATACTGTTTTTATCAGCCAAAAATGTTGTAGCCAAAAATATGGCCAGAAGGTATATTTTGCTGCCAATATGTAAAACATAATTGCAATTTGCAACATTGGTGAGGTACAGGGCAATCACTATTATTGATTTTATTTCCGGTTGTTGCCATATAAATATTGCCTGCGAATTCAGAATCAAGAGACTTGGACAAAATGCTGTTTGCAAATTTAGACAAGTGTTAGACAACTCTTTCAACACTAAAAACTGGTAAAGCAGTTTAGGAGGGACTCCCACTTAACACTGTAAACCGGTATTCCGGATTCATATATCTGTCTCGTTTTGGCAATAAATTCTTTGATTGGTCAATGTCTGGGATTCCCCTATAGTAAATATTTCGTTCATACATTGATTCATTTGCATACTATTTGGATATATTCAGATTTTAAGATAGGTTCTTTACAAGAAAGGTGGGTTTCCTGATCTATAAATGGAAATCTTCGAAGTCGCCTAAGTACATCCAAAATGTCAGACTCGTATGATGATGAATCTGGAGACGAAATAACTGAAAATATTGATGATTTTGAGCTTGTAAAGATAAATCAAGAAGATATATACAAGAGTGGTATGATATTGTTGACAACATTTATAAGGATGAGGAATTTCGATGTTTTGAACTCTATGTGTACGAGACACCTGTGACCTGAATTTTGTCTGGACAAAATCTCCATTGTAAAGTAATATTGACACATTTTCCAAATGTGTATGTCTAACACAAGTATTTGATGGATCAAGAACACCTCTTGAATACTTTAGATATTTTATAGAGATAGAGTTTTCATAAATAACAAGATTTACAAATACCAATGCACACACCTACATCGAGATAGACCCAAATCAACACAAAGGTGTTTGATGTTGAGTTATCTAATTAAAAGGCATTTTTTTATGGCCTGTTGATATTGATGGAAGTTAGGAAATTAGACAGAGATATGACTGTATTGGTTTAAGAGTGAGAAATTATGGCTTGTTGGATCAAATTTGGAAAAATTAAATCATGATTCATGTTTGTCCAGGTAAGATGCTACCTCCATTACATGTTTGTCCAGGTAAAACGATACCTACATTTTAGTGATGATACCAGTCAAAATCTTCAAGGTGACAAATTGAACAAAATGCTGCCTTGGATGTTTGCTAAATTAATCTGGTTGACAGTCAAAATGTGTTTTATTTTATCTTTATTTTCATTGAAATAATCTTAAAATCTTGTATACTTCAGATTTTAAATACCTGTAGAAATATCATTAACACACTTTTGGATTTGCTTGAATTTTGAGTCAACATTGCATTTATTCAAGCCATGATTTGTAAGAACACCACAATGGATTAAAAAAAAAAGACCACATATTACTCTTTCAGCATTTTATTCAACATACAGAGAAAGTACCTTAACTTAACCGTTTGATTTACCAGTAAAATTGTCTGTGCGAGAATAAACTTTCTTATGAGAATATTTTCAGAAACCTGAATTTATCATCTTTACAATGGAACCAAATATGTATACCTATCACAAGAATTGAAATTTATACAAGTCAGTGAAAATATGTTGCCTACATTTTTTAAGATCTTGAAAGTTACTTTGTGTTGAATGGTAGTCTTCCCATGCAGTTACTTAGTGGTACAAAGGTTAAACGGAAAAATGATGAAGATTTCAATGAGATTCAGAACTGTGCTAAAGTTGCTATAACTGATAGTTTGGATGTGACCGTAGCCAAGTGTAAGAAAGTATGTGATTTCTGGCTTAGTTTGGACTGCAAAATGATAAGAGGCCATTTCCCTTCTGTGACTAAAACAAATACACACACCCATGAAGCACCATGAGTTGCTGACATTCCCAAACTAATTAAACTATCAGTACATCTTATTCATCACCTCTTGAAGAATTAAATGTTTGAGTGCTACTTTTTAATATAAAACTATGGGAAAGGGAAAGGGTAAGGAAGCAAAGAATAGACAGTCATTTCTTCAAGCCTGGTAATATTTCCACAAAAAGGGAAAAAATATACATCAACCCAAAAAGATAAAGCCACTTTAGATCTGGGGACAACAAGAGAAGACTGATTTAAAAAAGCTATGCAAAGTTTCTACAATGCTGATATTGATCTTGGAGACATGTGCAGACTGCTGTGGCTCAAGTTTAGAAGTAAGCTGGAATTGGAGAAATATGTGGAAAACTTTGAGATGACATGTTAAGTCCATGTTTCTATGCAATATTCAGACACTGTTATAATTTAATGCTGCATAAACTACTTGGTAAATTGAATTAATGGAACAATGATTTGCATATAAAAGTTGTCTAATACATAAATTTATACTTACATTTACCCAAAACTCATAATAAATTAAGAAAAACCCTAAATTACTGATTCTTATTTCCACATCAAGCAGTGTTAAATTACTTACTTTTCAATATAAACCTGAATAAAGTACTTAAAGTATTGAAAAAGAAAAAAGAAACACTGCAAACCTTGCAATCACTAAATTATAGTCAAAGGGGAGGTAATATACCTTGAATTGGCATACCAAGTAGCAAGCTGTAATTTACAACTAAATAATTCTATACTATCACTTTATAGTTAGTGCTGAACAATGATGCCTATAAAAATAGCTTTTGTTTCAGCTCTGAAACCACATTTCTGACATGAAGCTTGTTTTCATCTATTCACTTCAACACATCTGGTGAACAAAATACATGTCGCTTAGTTCACACAGGAAAAAATGCCAAGATGTGGAATACTGTGTTCCAAGAGCACCAGTTCCAACACCCTGCCTGGATAGATAGAAGTACATTCTTGCCATATGATTTCAAAATGAAAAACTCCAGCGAGAGAGAGGATAGTACATTACGCATGTGTGTTGACTATCAGCTAGATATATCTACAGTATTAAAAACAAAATTAAACAAGAACACTCATGAAGTGGAATCAGTGAATTAAAGGATAAAACACAGCTTACCAAAGACTATAACCTTTAAGATTCATAGTACTGTCCATAATTGCAGCAGTGGATTTGGAGAATCTCTGGTTACGCTGTGTCAATCTATTGGTTGTCCGATTTTGACTTGCAGTTCTGTGGCACAACATCTGAAAAGCAAGTACAGTATATAAGACAGAAAAATGTGAGAAAAGGGGATTTCTTTACAAACTGTGAGAAATATGAAGAAGAAAAATATTATAACAAAGGCACATTAATGTGTCCAATGGTTAAAAAAATGAAAGCAAAATATGAACATTCTTACTATAAACCACTACCATTTTAGTACATTTCTACAGGTTGGGGCATGTGCAGTTTTGTGCACATCCCTTTGCTTTTTACAATGCCTTCTGCTTTGATCTACTGAATGTGTCTTTAAAGTTAAATGATCAGTATTGATACAAAGTTGATTGTGACATAAGTGGCTTACATTTAAAACCTCTTCCCCACCCCCTTTTTGGGAAATGTTGAATGATAAATGGTAACTATATGGGCCAATATGTGGGCACCAACATATGAAATTTTGTCATAAGGCCATACTATTCTCTTTTTCCCATAGCCTGAGCTATCTACTGTACCTGTCCAGTGTATACAACCCTTCCCATCTATGTATTGTATACAATAGTTCTCCAAAATCACATGCAAACCATAAGGAGAAAAAAAGACTCCATTATGATTGTCACATGCAAAAACCACCAAAATGGTACCCTGTATGCACGTGGTAACCATGGAAACAACAGGCTCCTGTTATTGTATAAGTCACATAAAGGACTCATGGTACCAATTCAACTCCAATAGTAAACGTATGGAAACACCGTCATGTTCAAAATTCAATAACTTAAATTTCTGGGTGCTGCAGGGGTCACGCTACCAAGTGAAGTGGATGAAAAAGTTACCTGAGAACTATCAACTTTGCCTTCTTCTGTTAGGAAAGCAAAAATGACTGCCCTTGATTTTTCGGATATAAAATGGCTGTAGATTAGGACTTTTGAGATGCCTCCCTCGCAGTAGACGGTCAATTCTGGCATTGATGTTCACCAAGGTGAAATGCATCAATATATAAATAGTAATTTGCTTTTAAAGAACTGTGATCGGTGAAGAGTGTTATGTATTTCTTGTTTATTTTTAAATGGAGATTTTAACAGCATATTTTTTTGATAAATCAGTTTTGAAACCCGTTAATAAATTTGTAATGGCGGACATCGCTACATATACGATACGCCACATCATGACAGTCTGTATTCATAAATAATTGGGCAAATAGATTCAGGAAAATATATAATATAATGAAAACAAAGTTTAAATATTATGTCATAAAAGATTTAGCCTAAAATATTTAATAATGTAGGAATTCGAAATAATGCTGCAAGGTCAAGGTTACCTGCCCAACTGTAATTAATTTTTGCAAAAAGTACAATATATATATATATATATATATATATATATATATATATATATATATATATATATAGTAGTGAAGTAAATACTATTTAACTGATTTATATCGTTAATACCAGTAGGTAGAAAAAATAATTCAACCATAATTATGTAGTCCTATTAATGAATTTTTTTGTAACAAAGCAAGAAAGTGAATAGTTTTAAAAAGAAAAAAAAAATGCATTCTAAAAATAGTCACACAGTGCAATACATGATTTTGAATGTTTTGGTTTTGTGGGGAAAATGGTCCAGTTTAGTTATTTATTTTTTTTAGTGCTTCTGTGTGTTGTCTATGAATAGTTACAGTAATGTTTTATTGGGAACAAGGAAATCAGGACAAAGGGTATTTTTTGTAGTTGCTTGTGCATTTATTCCTAAGTACATGAATTAGGGGTTGTTTTAAAGGATGCTAGAATTTTTTTTGGACTAATTTTACACAAAACTTGTACACAAAAAATAAAAAAATTAAGTGGTAGTTTCTTAAGCATTTTTACCAAATTGCAATTACATGACTCTAATCTTGATACTGATTTCAGTTAAAATTAATAACAATGTATAGCTTCTGTTGTGCCTTATAAGTCATATGCCCAATTTGCCTGTATCTCAATCCAAACACATAATACTACAAGTATGAATAGAATGGGAATGAAAATGATACTTTTTATACATGTACAAAATGGGTTGATAATAAACAAATTTTTAAACTTGAAAACAAATAAAGCATTTTTTTAAAACTGTTAAAAGCATACTGAGATATGGAGCACATAAGATAATGCAGCTCTATATATATATATATATATATATATATATATATATATATATATATATATATATATATATATATATATATTTTATTTCTTGCTTTGGTCTCACTTCTCCCAGTTTAGCTTCCACTTCTTCCTGTTCTGACCAAAAGAAGTAGTCATTTCTCCCGATAATTTAAGTCTAGCTTGACCACAGGTGCTGATGATCAGACCTATATTTCTCCATGCACTGGTGCAAACTTCTTGGTAGGGAACATCATATGAGCCTGGCATTTTTTTTTTATCTACATACGCATGAAATGTTATTGATTCTGCACCAAATGAATCAGGTCTACTTTCATTATTGAATACTCCATTGTCAAATCTGTACAAATAATAAAATCACATCAATAGAATTGTGTCTATATTTTTTTTTAAATTACAGATAGGAAAAGCTCTCATAATATAATTTTACTAAAACTTTGCTTTTCATTATTAACCAGTTATGGACCACCAAACCCATATATAATCTATTATTTCTTCACCCATTTTTAGACTGGTTCACAGTTCTTTCATATAATTAGTTCAGTGTATCCTTGAGTTAGTGCACATTCTGTCTACATTCTCTATATTACCTCAAGATATCTGTTATGTTTAAAATGTACATTAGACTACTTTTCTCACTACTATTTTACACAACTGGAATAATTTTTAGGAAAAAACTAAAAAGAAATTATATCTATTTTGCATTTTCATCTAAATTAAATGTTGACCCTGAATCTACTGTAAAGTCTTCCACATGTAACAGTCTCACATTTTCTGACCAGAAGAGCCTTCATCTTTAATTGGGTCATGAAAGGCAATTTTATCAAGTTCAAATACTTCAAATCTTTAGTTCAAATTGTTGTCTGAATATATGAATGGTATCATTTTGTTTTACTTTGACAACTGACCTATGTTGTAAAACTATTAATACAACACTTTCCTCATTTTATGTAAGGACTATTATCATTGGTTAAATATTATTTAAAAGACCAGCAAAGCTTTAATACGAATGGTTTATATGCATCTGGGGTTTCCCAACCCTTGGCTGGGAATGCATGTATAAGCTGAGACTGAGACAGAGAGTATTATTAGCAGATTGTATATGTCTCACTGGGGTTACATGGTTATTTTTAGTGTGGCATATATGCATTAGCAGAAGGTAAAGAGTTTAAGGATTATGTGTGTCCAAATTGCCACAAAAATAAAAGTCAGTCAACAAAATATACTTATAAGGAATACAAGGCATTACAGCTTGTTTTAAAACTAAGTTACAGAAAAGAGCAGAAAGCAACAATTATTGTAAAATTCAACAAATAATTTATTTATGTTGATACAAAGTGAAAATTTAAAAAAAAGAAAAAGTATTGTGAAGTAAATTCAAAATAGTCCAAAAGTTCTATCATAATTCCAGATATAGAGTTCCAATTGAATTTCAGAGTCAGCTAGTTTCAGATGCATTATGACCTACTGCAGACAGGGAACTATTTCATTTTCTGGGTAGAAGGAGGTTGGACTGGGATTTTGTTTAGGTAAAAGGAGGTTGGACTGGGAATTTGTTTAGGTAAAAGGAGGTTGGACTGGGAATTAGTTTAGGTAAAAGGAGGTTGGACTGGGATTTTGTTTATTTTTTAATGATGTTGCCATCCTTTAGCCCCTGATTGAACCTTTTCATTCGCCATTTGTTCTTCTCTGCTATGGTTCTGGTTTCCCAGTCATGTTTAATGAAATTAATTTACTGTTATATGTTCTGCAGTACATTTTTCAATGACTATTCACATCCCATGATTTTTCTCTCCATATTGTAAATTAACCCCAAGTTAATTTTGTTTTTCTTGTTTTAATATATGTTTTCTTACCTTTGATGTTCATGTGTATTCTTCCAACAGACATGCTTTTGGGGCCTTGTGTGGCTGAATGGTCTAAAACACTTACTTTTACCAATGAGTGTTTGGGTTTGAGTCTCAGGTAATGTGGGTATGTGAGAAAGCTTGCCATTATGGTTCTTTCCAGGGTTTTCTTGGGTTTTTTCCTTAACCAGCTGTACTGGCCTCCATGTATAGCTTCTCATGTACAGAAAAATGGTGTTAAACCCACAACAATAACAGACATGATTGTAAAGAGAATAGTCTTTTACCAACTTGATAATGCATTTTTTAAAAATTAATTTAATTAGATGCTGCATATGATCAGATGTAGCATTGTTTATATGTTTGTTACAAAAGTGCATGTTTTATTAAATAAGAAAACATGTATAGTGAAAATGTGTGGTTTTGCATATCTTCAACAATTGTTAGCACATCTCTCTCTCTCTCTCTCTCTCTCTCTCTCTCTCTCTCTCTCTCTCTCTCTCTCTCTCTCTCTCTCTCTCTCACACACACACACACATTGCCAGAAGAATTTGATGATTGCAGAGCTAGTGTTTTGAGGAGTGCCATTGCCTTCCCTACATTGTTGCACTCTGTAAATTTTTTTCAGAACAGTGATCAATCACTATCTTATTGACCAAAACAAAGATTTCAAGAATTTTCAGAACACACATTTCAGTTTTTCTCCCACATTTCATAGCAGTCACCTCTATTAAATACTGATGTGTTTAACTGTTCCGCCATTTTCATACAGTGTATATTGCATCATATGCTGCAAACAATTTCGATTACCATGATTGTAAGGAGACTGTGGTTCATAAACTGTTCACAAATTTAGCCCCTGTGCAACACTGCATAAAATAAATTGTCACATAATATAAATGGCATAAATTAAACAAATGATTAGAATGGTATTAACAAGAACTCTGCCGTCTTTGGAAACTGATAAATGCATTTGTATGAACATGATTAATTTTGAGAAAAAAAGTATTTTGAATAACTTATCTTTCTGGTTTTTTTTCAGATCTCACCATGTACCATCAACCACCTCATCCTCACCATGCAAAGCGTCGGAAGAAACGGCCTATTCATGGATTAAAAACTGCAGAAGTCACTCGTGGTAAGTCAGGATATGGGTTTACAATATCGGGCCAGCACCCATGTATTCTTAGCTGCATTGTTGCTGGAAGTCCAGCAGATTGTGTTGGCCTTAAGCCAGGAGATTATCTGGTATCAGTAAATGGACTTGATGTTTCAAAAGCTGGACACGATGAGGTGGTCCGAATGGTTGGTACGTCAACAGGGACACTTACCCTGCAAGTGGCTGAAAATTATAACAGTTCTGATTCTTCCGATGATGAGTATAATCATAGAACAAAATCGTCTAAATACCCCAATAGAGTACGGGTAAGAAGTGCTGCTAGGCTCAGATTCGATGACAAGATGGACAAAATTGTTGCAGGTTTGAATCAAAGAGACAGGCATTGTCCAGATGGTCACAGTCATGACCCAACCTTAAGGCCTTTACCACAGCCAGAAACTATGTATAAACATGGTCACTCACGACCACGCTTGCACATGCCAGTAGGGGCTGAGAATAGTGAAATTGCTGCAGCATCAGTGCCAAGGCATCAGCATTTCAGTTCTAGCGATAACTTTAAAGTTCCATTTCATAAAAGTTATTCTGTGCCCAATGTGGAAGAAGAACCAAGCAAACCAACAATTCACAGGGTTGAACCTAAACAGGCTTTTATCAAAAGTACATTCCAGTCTCATCGAAGAAGTCGTCAAGCAAGTCATCATGAACCGAGCTCACACGATCATGTTTATAATAACTTCTCACCAGCAAGTTTGCAGCAGATTATTAATCATTCTTTGCATTCCTACAGCGATGCAAATGAGGCTTTCATTCTGCAAACAGAGGATTCTGATGCTCTGTCAGATAGTACAGAAGATGAAGAGTTAAATTTGCTGCCACAGAACTCCAATATAAAAGTTATTGTTGGTTATATTGGTTCTATTGAGATGCCAAGTGATGCCAATGTTCCACATGTACGAATACAGTCGATAAGAAATGCAGTACGACGCCTGCGAGTGGAACAAAAAATTAACACCTTAGTTTTAATGCATGTTCATCAGGAAGGTATAGCACTGTCAAATGCCACTGGTTCCACGGTGGCAGAATATCCTGTAGATAGAATTGCCTTCAGTGGAGTGTGTCCTGATGATAAGAGGTTTTTTGGCATTGTAACACTACACAGTAATGATGAACCAGATGGGGCAGCTAGCAATGAGAACTTTGTACGCAGTAGTTCTTGCCATGTTTTCATGGTGGATCCTGAAATGAATGCTCACAATATTCATGCTCAAAAGGCAAAATCGTTTGGAATTAGGTGCACAGTTGATCCACATAGTCAACGATGTTTAGAGTTCCCTCGATCTACCACACCTATTATTATGTCCATTTCCAATCTATATCAAGACCGACTGGAGGGAGCCCTTGAAACTGATGTGGCAAGGTCACAAGTGTTTGCAAATCCAAATCGGCCAGCAGAGAGGAGCAATAGTAACAGCAGCAATAGTGACAGTGGTCTTGGGCTCGGCCGAGAGGATAATGGGCATGATAGAGTTGTGGGTCCTGATCTGCAGTTGGAACAGCCACTAGCACCAGTGGGACAGATTCGATGGTCAGGGAATACAATTCATTTAACACATGGTCCCATTCGGCATCTGTCACCAGATACTCATACTGTTGCCACATTGCATCATCCTCTGTCTGCCTTGTCCACAGATGCAAACAGATCTTTTCTTACATCCACAAATAGTGATGATTGTTTCAAAGCAGGTGAGAAACTCAATGTTCGTGCAGTGTCAGAGTCTGTACAAAATAGTTTGGCCTCCCCAAAAGATAATTTGGAAAAAGACTATAGTGCTGAAAGATTGCGGCAAAGCATGCAGAAACTTTTGCAGGCAAGGCAGAAACATATTCACGAGAAACAGTTCACCAGTGATCAAGACTCTCAAAATTTGAAAGAAAATAACTCTGCAAAGAAAAAGCAACAATGTCGTCCCATTTCTGCTCCTTTTAAGTGTCTTTCAGGGGAATATAATGTGGACAATCAACAGAAAGTTGATTCTAGTAAAGTTGAGTCTGTTGAAATGAATTTGGCAGACAAACTGAGTCCACGTGCTTTTTTGTCTTCAGCCTTTACACCAGTTGGCTCAGCATCCTCTGCATTCAGAAAGGTCAAGTCAAGTTCAAGCAGCTTGATGAATCAGATAAGATCACCATCAGCGCCACCTATTCCAAATTACCATGGTGATGATGAAGATAGTGACGATGATGTGAATTTGATAATAGAACACTTTGAACGGGACAGAGCATTGGGTTTGACAGTTGAAGCAGAACCCAGGAGGCATTCTGGGGGCCTCAGTATGGCAAAAAAGGTAAGTTGTTTGTATTCCTTTAATAGTGTTGAAATGATTATTTTGCCACAGCATTGTGGTCACTGGTCACATGTGGCAGGTGCTGGCTCACAACAGTGTTTATATAATAAAATCAATCTATGCATTATGATTGTGGTTGGAAATGAGAGGTGATCACTCAAAGCGGAGGTTGCTCATAACAGGTTTTTCTGTATTGTGTATAGTTCTTCAGAATGAAAATCCAACATGGCTACCATTACAGACATCTTTAAAATCTTGCTATGACTGTGTCTTTTAAATTAAAAAGTAATATCTACAATGGATTTTTGATAGTACCAATTTTTTACCAGTTGTTGTTGCATAGCTTTTTCCATTTTTGTCCATTAAATGTGAATTCATCCTTCCAGAGAGTGGAGATTTGTCAAAAAGAAATAGTCCACTTGTGCACCTCATATTCCCATGTGCATAACAGTCATCTATTCCAGGGCAGCCATACTGATGGATGTGTGTCAGATATATGACCAGAGAATAATTTCTAATGTTTGTAG
Organism: Potamilus streckersoni; assembly: GCA_016746295.1. Classification (NCBI taxonomy): domain Eukaryota; kingdom Metazoa; phylum Mollusca; class Bivalvia; order Unionida; family Unionidae; genus Potamilus; species Potamilus streckersoni. The sequence continues at coordinate 1,443,481 of JAEAOA010000332.1, read as the reverse complement.
TCCCTCACCACATTGCAGTCCTCTTTCAACGAATATTATCTTGGTGATATATGTGTCTTCTCTATTCTATCTAAAAAAGAAAGGTCCTTAGGACATTCATTTAGACTGCATTGTGAAGAATTGTGTATTCTGTAAATTATGGTCAAAGAAGACTGAAATCTGGAACCTGGTCATTTTCCTAATGTACTTCTAAAGTACAGAGTAAATGTTGTGAGTCCCCTAATTTTCTGATTCTTTTAAATAAGTTTTCTTTCAAGCAGATCCCAAAGGTGCTGACTGCAAGATAACTAGATCTTCAGTTTGCATCCTTACTTTTCAGGTCCTAGGAAGGAGCCTATGGGATTAGTCAGAGAAAGGTGAATGAATGTTTGAGGAGTGGATTGCCTACCCAGAACAATCTTTACATTCACAGTAATGTTTGCTCTTTCCCAAGGTAGGAAATGTACCACTTGTCTCCCTGAATAGTGTGCTTCACCCTTCCCACAAGAGGGAAGCATTACTGAACTCACACTTCTAGGGTCAAAAGCTGCTGTGTAGGGAGAACACAAGCTTGATGAATGATGAAAAGAAATTACCACCCAGTTGTTTCAAAAACTTTTTATGCTTGGCTGCAAAATACCAACTCAAATCAAACTTAGATGAAAATAAAACTGATCTAATGATTAACATGGGCATAATGGCAGCCATCTGAAAAGTCTTGTTTATGCTATGGATGGCCAATGAATACAAGCCTTAAGATGTCTAGTTGGGTCTTAGCCATGATCTTACAACCAACATTGCTGCCAAAACTGTCATTTTAAAAATATTGTTATTTGCTTTTTTTCTTGAAAAGATATTCATATTGACATGGGTATTTTGCCAAACAGCTACTTGTACTGTCTGGTTGGTCCCAAATTGTGCTAATCTTACATGTAGTATGGCTACAAGATGGTCTCATCACTCAGGAGATAAGAAGAAAAAAAATATTTTCCTGGATATTCTTTGTATAATTGTAATCTCTTTTATAAGACTCATGCTTTCTTCATGGACCATTCTTATCCTTGGGATAAAATGTACTGATATTACAATAAAATCTTCGTGGATCATTCATATTCTTTGGTTCTGATGATGCAATAAAATATACATGTGTGTTTGGGGGTAGGTATCTTAGTAGGTCTTGGGGATTGCTGAATTGAAAGTTTCCACTGACTTTGTGCTCACAGTACTCTTGTCCAGGTGGTTCTACTTCACAACAGATTTGATAAAGAAAGAGTTTCTAAATTGATCATTGCTTAAGCTTTTAACCCATTTTATCGGGAATATGACTGCAGGCGAAATACCCCATTCTATCCTGAATACACCTCTTGTCATAGGCTCCCATTGTATCCGGAATATGACAAGAGTTGTAGTTCACGAGGTGTGTATGTAGCGTCTCTTGAAACACGTGTTATACATCACAAATACTTGTCTACTTCTTCAGCTACAACAGAAAATGGTTAAAGAACACATGCACAGAACTATTTGGAAAAAAAACGTGGTTGAAAAAGAAACAACTGATTTTTGAAAATCGATAAATAAAATGGATAACAACTCAGATGTAAACATGGATATTGATGCAAAGGTTGTGATGTTGAAGTTGACGATTTTGATGATTTTGAAGATAATATTGACCTAATTGATGGTTTAGATGTAAATGAAGTTGATGAAAGAGATGGTGCATGGCTGCATGCACTTTTCAACAGTGATTTGGACAAGGAAGCTAACTTTGAAGGATTCCAAGACGCGTTAGGCCGGGGTGATATTTCTCCTTGGTTTCAGCCATGTTTTAAATTGATTGAGGGGGCAACTGTTCAACACCCAGAAGAATACTGACCTAGTGATAATGTGGACTTCAAAATTTGGATAAAAATTTTATTGATTAATTACCTTCATCTTACTGAAAGATTTCTAGGATTAATTTATGGACAAGTTTTTTCCGAGAAACTGCAGGCTGAAGTACATGTTCTAGATTGTGAACTCAACAAATTGTTCCAAGTGTTTTGTTGTGCAGTTTTAGTAAAATTATTATAACTTTTGAACTAACAGTGCTAGAAACTTCAAATTGGGGCCAAACTACTTGAAATAGAATTATCTTTTTTTACTCCATACTATTTGGAACATTTCATTCATTTTCATGAAGAAAAGATACACTGAAGTTTATGGTAAGTTTTTTGGGGGTGTGTGTCAAACCATATTTCAAAATACAGTTGTGAGCTTGTACATTGGTAAATTTTAACATAACATATATCACTGTGTTGTAAATTGTATTAGCTTTTCAGATATACATAGTTTTATATACTTTAAAAAAAAATAACAATGTTACAACATTTTTAGTAAACATGGTGAAGGTCATCACAATTTCTGCTGCTGCTGTGTGATACCACAATGTATTTAGAATTGCTTCTCAGGAACTAGGTGCTGCAGTTGAAATAGGTTAACAGGATAGAATGGGTTAACAACAAAACGTAAAATTGTTAGAGACCTGATTGTAAGCAGACTGTAATATTGTCTCTTAGGGTATTATTGCTAATCTCGTTGGAGGACAAACTGTTTGGTTTACTCATCTGTATTATTTTCTTTTCCTTGACTGGTAATCCAATACCCCTTCTGTCCCGAAACTATCCTTCACCCTTCCACTTCTTCCATTCTTTAATGTGCTTTCAAACTTGTACCTCCATTATTCTATCTGGTCCCATGACCTCTACAACAACTCCTCCCTACTTAGTCATCTTTGGGTGGCACTTGTTCCAACTCCAAACAGCATCAAAAAGTTCTCAGTAAATAATTAAGGGACGTATAGTCTAGTCTCCCTTTTGACCCAAACAATCTCACACCCTCACACAACCTTTCATCAACATGATGGCAGCAAAATCATTAGGTCACACATACACTCACATCAAAATATTCCATACATGCTTGTACAATGAAATAAGGGGTAATAATATAATTATGGTATTAACAACAACTGATACATCTACAGCTTAAGTGACATGAGTACACATTTTTAATTCTCGATATAGTAAGTAGCAACATCACAACTGTCAGACACATTTCTTTACAAATCATAAGAGGTACACGTTCAAATACAAATATGCAGATACTTTAGGATCTGTTCATAAGGCCGACATGCCTAATTCTGTATAGTTCACAACTATGTATTCAAATTCAAAATTGAAACAAGTATAAGTTCCCACATAAGTCACTGATAAATGCAGAAATTCAATACCATGCACACAAATGCAAATTACACAATTCTAATCACATGCTAACAGTCTAGTTTATTCAAATTTGTATACTACTAAATTCTCTACAGAACATTTTAAATAACTCAAATATGTAGGTGCAATTAACTCTAATAAAGGTAACTTCTGCATACCAACATAATCTAGTAATCATTTTCTACATACTGCGTATAAACTTATAACTTAGTTTATATCTACTTATAAACTTAGTAATGTCCAACAAATTTGGACAAAGAATTCTTACCTTTAAGAAGCTTTTCAAGTCTTAATTCCCCCTCTCACCTTTATGAATGATGTGCAATCAGAATACGCCTATTAGAATTCACTTCCTAACTTATTAGACCGCTGCATTGGTCAAAATCCTGGCATAAGAGTCTGATTCGGATAGATGCCTCATCAGTATTGATCCTGATTTGATTCTGAAATCTCTTTGAATTGTAGTCTGCCTTGTTTTTCAGGTACATGTTAAATTTCTTTCTCCTGCTGCTTAGGTGTGAATAAACAACCTCTTCCTTTCTTACCATTTACGTCCTCTCTTTGAACTTAGCCTTTGTTCCTTCTAATTCAAATGTCCCTTTGAGCCTCAATTTTGCACAACAAAGATCAGTTGCCAATGTCATGGCAACATACTCCACACCAGGTAAGTTGGGTACATGAGGGTTTTCTTCACAACATGACACAGACAGTATTTATTTATTCATTTAAAGTGCATTTTGTTGGGGGCATTATCAAAGATATTTCATTTATTTTAAATGCAGGTCAAGTATTTGGTTTACAAATTAAAATTTTACATAAGAAGACTATACAGGCCTTTATACATTATCTAATACTCAATGTCAAATGTTTGCATAGCTCAGTTGGTTAAAGCACTGTACTCCTTTTGCAAAGGTTCTGGGTTCAAACCAACCTGTGGGTACAGAATGTTTTTGTTTTCTTGTCCTTTTATTTTGTTTTGTATTTTATTGTACAAAACAAGTTTCAAAGTTCCATATTGTAACTATACAGATTTCATATCAGACATTAATACATACACCTATGAATTTAACACTGTTATGTCATCACATCAAAATATGTAAGTAAACAATGTTTTATTATTTATTTAAAGTGTAATTTACTTGTAGCATTAGTAAAGATATCTCATTTATTTGAATAAAGGTCAAGTTGAATAAAGGTCAAGTTTTTGGTTCATAATAAAAAATAGTAAGAAGTCTGAGTTTGAGTGATCCTATATTCTAAATATAGTCCTCATTGAGTATTATGTATAGAAAATTAATGCAGGTTGGTGTCCCAAGCTTTAAAATATTGTGTTCATACAGGTATGAACCTGAAAAATTCAGAAGGTCCTGGCCAATGTTGTAAACTGTATATACAAAAGAAATGTTTAATGATATATATCAATAACTTAGACATGCTTACTTGGTTAATAGTCATGCTATAACACTAACAAGTCTTAGCCCCATAAACATTTATAAAACCTACCTTCTATTTGAATGATTACTAAAGCACATGACCAAATGACAGCTTTTTATCCAGTTTTTGTTCAATAAGGTGAAAATTTAGGTATTTCAAGAATTTAGAATGATAAAAAATTTTTTAGTGTGGATGTATTTTACAACTACTGACTAAACAGAAAAAGTTGATTCCTGCATATTATTTTTGCTTTGGCATTAATGCTGACTTCCATATATATATATATATATATATATATATATATATATATATATATATATATATATATATATATATATATATATATACAGTACAGTCTCCAAATAGTTAATGGGTGAACTTTTAAGATGTCACCAAATTTGAATATTCCTTGCATATTTGATCAACTTTTAAGATGTCACCAAATTTGAATATTCCTTGCATATTTGATCATTTGTGCATTGATATTGTACACAAGTTATAAAACTAGCAGTTCCTTTACACAGAAATTTCCAAAATTCTTGTTAGTGAATATTGAAAAAAAAACATGTATGTAGTTTTTTTTACTGCAAATTTAGGTGACTGAATATGCACATTTCTTGCATTTGGCTGTGTAATATTGTGTTGGGCGTTACTCTTTAACAGAGAGACTATGCATCCCCATAAAAAGCAGTTTGCTGGTGAATATTGAATTTGTCTAGACTTGAGAATTCCAAATGCATTTGGGCTACTAAAATTAAAGAAGGAATTTAACCATTTTCCAGATTATTTTTAATTAAAACACAAAATTTGATATGGTATTTATCTAAACTCGGCAGAATTTATTAACAATTTTAATAGTTCTGCCTAAAGGTAAAAATTACTAATGAGAAGATGAAAATTATTCACGAAGGGATTGTATTCTTACTGACATGTGCAAATTCAGTCTGAGTTGCATCCCTTTGTAAAATTCCCAGTCTTTTTTTTCCCCCCTCATCTTTATTCTAAACCCTTTGCCATGCAGTATATAGAAGTAATCTTTCTAGCAAAAACAAATGACATGACAGTGATGCCAGGCATATGGAAAAACCACAATGAATTGATAAAAGTAGTGATGATAATGCCAGAAACTTTTACCTCCATGACTTGAAGTTCCAAACAGGTTTTAATCATATTGTCTATCAGTTTTGGTGCATTTTAATACCTGTGTCAGTGAATTAATTATCTTTGTATTAGATATGTTCAGTGTTGAAATGCAGGAACCAAGGCTTGTCTCCATTTCTCATTTTTCATTGTATTAAAAAGTTTTGTGGTAAGAATTGAGCATAGACCTACATGTATGCTGTACAAGCAGCAATAAAAAAAATAAGAATTTATCATATCAATAACTTAAATATTTTAATTGCAGGAAATACCTGCATTACTTTTTTTTTAAATGTATCTTTCATTTTTAAGTGGGTGGATGTTTGATGTATCATTAATTTTTGGGTATGTGTTTACATGGAAATCTAAACCCTTTTTTTGATGATGGTTTGTAAACAGTCTTAGAATTAAGTGAAAAGGAAGAAAGGTCAGTGGGGATTGGGAGGATAGTTTGGACAAAAACATCAAGAAATTGCTTTTTTTTTTGCCATTTTTCTCTTGGAGTATCCCTAGCTCATAATCTGTAAAAGGGAGTCACTTTAAGAATTATTAGAATGAAGGTATGCACTACCAAATTATTGCAGGGACATATTTGTAATTAATGTAGCAAGATCATATGGTTCTCTCAGTGAAACCTCCATTAAATTTTCATCATCTACTGAGAAATTTTAAAGAATTTAATAAATGGGTCATATTGTGAACAGGACAGAACCTGAATGATGTAGTAATATGCTACCACATTGAGTCATAATCATCAGAATGCTAATGAAGTGTATTTGAATGCATCATGCAGTTTAGTGACCAAGACTAATTTATGATGCAGTTAATTATGTGGCACTGTTTGAATAAATGGTTTTACATCAGCAAGTGCTTTAGTTTCAAATGTGCACAGAACATCTGGAACATGAGCTGTTAGCATAAATTATATTGATCAAATGTGCCATGGTCATGCAAGAACAGAACCATGACTCCAACCAGTATATTTACGAACTTTTCTAGATTAGCCTCAGAACTAATAGATTTTTGTACTGACATAAATTTGTTCATTAAGGGACTGAAAGAAAATAAATGCATTTTGCCATGTTTTTTCTTCATAGTATAATAAAACAGCAAATTTTGAATAGAATCAAATTCATATTCGGATGGCAATATAACAATAATAATTAATACAAGTCAGTGTGTTGTGTTAAAAAAGGAAGCATTATTTATTTTATAGTTCAGTGCAAAGATTTGTTTATTAACAGCCAATAGCATTTTTAGTGTAGTTAACCACTGATAAGCTTCACACTTAAGAGACTTTCAATAGTTCTCTGGTCCTGACTTTCTTTGAATCACTGGATTTTGCAAAGAATGGAGAATGTCATCCTCCCTGTATCAAAATGTTGTAATGACAAGGTAACTGCTTAACCTGCAGAGAATTCTAGCTTCAATTTTCACATTGCTGGATTTATAAGGTTGCTGACTGCTCTCTAATACTCCTCAGTGTTATGACAAATAGTCCAATAAGATCATTTCCATTTAGGAAATGATCTCTGGGATCCAACCACAGCTAGATCTTTCTATTCCTCATTCCTCAATGATCAGGGAAATATCATGACTTCTCAGGCCAAAACTGTTTGACAGCATGGTGGGTGGTGTTTTCTTCCTTAGGTATCTGCAGTCCCTGAAGTGTCCAATTAAACCTCCCCAGGTGCACCCCAAGTGAGTATTGCCTAAGCATCCAGTATCATAAAATAATTGGAAGTCTTTGATATGGCAGTAGTCATGGTAATATCAGCACTGGAGTGTGCAGACAGGTGATAGTTGTCTTATCACACATAAAGAGGTCCTAGATTCAATACTAAGCAGAAACCCAGTATGGAGCTAATTACTGAGATGCTTGTTTAGTGCTAGGGTGGTCTCATCTCATCTCATCTATGCCAGTGGTTACTAATGGGACATAGGCTGTCAATAAACTCTCTCCAGACATCCTGGTCTTGAGCTAGTCTCTCCAGCTGTAGGGTGGTTTATATTGTATTAATTAAGGGCACTTTATTTTTCAGCCATAGAGATTTAAATAAGTATCCTCATAGTTATCTACCATAATGAAGTCCTAGGTTAGATACCAAGCAGAAACCAAGTATGGAGTGAATTATTGAAATGCTTGTTTATCGCTAGGATGTCAATATTTGTATATAATTAAGGTCCCTAAATTCATCAACCATATTGATTTAAATATATATTGTTGCACATCTAAAAGCGTATAAGTCAGATTCAAACTTCAAACAACAAAGACCCTAATCTGTCATAGCATAATCCACCTGCAGATCAGGGTCTTAAGAGTAATTATCCTTAGGCTAGTGCTTGGAGTACATTACTCCTTTATATGAATTATAAAATTAAACCTCCCAAGCCTAAGCATCATTACCATTACAAAATTTGAAGCCATTGAGCAGACTTATGGTCATCAAAAGCAAAGTATACTATGCTGACATCTTCTGGGCTACCCCATTTAATATGCTGAAGGAGGCCATTCTGAATCCAGTCACATTATGTATGCTTGAAGCTGTAGTCAAGACATCCCAGCATTCACTTTCTGTTGAAATGGCTTTAGGACAACTAAAAATATGTTTCCTATTGCACTGGTTGTAAAATGTGGGTTGGAAGGTATTATGTCTATGTTAATGATTAGTATATGTAATGTAGTTAGCACATCAAGTATTTGGCTAAGCTAGATGCACAAAATCAGAATTTTATTTATTTGAATTTTTTTAATAAGTACTGTTCCACTGTATGTCAAGACCTTCAGAGGAACCATCCACACAAGATTTGATGCAGTCATCAACATATATGTCACAGCCTATCTTGGTCCATCACATTTGGACAGGACACATACTAAGGTATTCATTAAATTCCTGACAGATTTAGCCCTGTCCATTGTACAATTCAAGTGAGATCTACTTGTCAGTTGGGTCTTCAATGTGGAAGTCACCAACAAGCCTCTAGGAAGACATTCACCTCCCCACTTTCCTTTCCCAAGGAAGAGGGGTTGTGGGTGAGCTCTGGGGACTATTACCATCTCCTGCCATGCTGTCTTTTTCCAAATGTCCCCCTAGGTGCTTGCCAGTGGGGATTTTCTGAAGCTTGATCAGGTATCATAGGCGATGAGTAGTTCCTTTATATTATAAGCAAGTTTTACCAACTTCACCTTTGAATTGATGATGTTTTTTCCACCATCAATAAGTATAACTGGAATGTAACTTAAGGGTAAATCTGGCTTTGGTTATGCAATACATACCTTGACCATTGCAGACCATTTGCTTTTTCATGTTTTAAAAAAGCCTTGTTCCATTTCTCAAGGTCCACTCATGCACCTGACTAAACAGAGAATAGTCATCTTTTGGTAGACAACTTTTATAGCACAGAATGGTAAAGCTATGGAATAGTGACAGGTAAGTATTGCATAATTAAAATTAGTTCCACTCCCATTGTATTCTCTAGGGGTGCAAATTGAGTCAGAAATTCCCCTTGTGTTGGAACTGAGGGTCAGGGCTCAAACTGGGGGTCAAAGTTAAGCTTTGAGGTTCTCTGATGCACAAATAAAGCTAAACACTGATTCTTCACCCCAATGGAAGCAAATGCTTTAAGAACCCTTTATTAGTGAGAAACTGGTGGGGATGCAGTTCTGCTCAAAGTCATGTTTCACTGTTGTCATCTTCAAATCAACAAGTTATGTTGAAATGTTTATATCAGTTGAACAGGTGGCTGCTCTGTCAAAATAGTGATTAAAGTCACTTTCTGTCTTCTGGCTTGAAACCTATGATATTTAGATGGTTGTAAAGTAAAATTTTGCCAAATTTACCTTCAACATTGAGGTTGTGGTGGCCATTTTGAAAATCTTGTTGCTGCTACTTGTCCAAAATGTATTGTCATGCATTGACATACAGTTATCCCTAAAAAATACTTACACTACCAATCGGTCATAAATAAAAACTAAATGAAAATATTTTGCTCTCAAGAATATCTATGATAGAAGGTGACCTCACCAAAATAAGTTGGTCCACTTAAGTGACTGTCATATTGTTATAGTTCAGAAAGAGAGTTGACTATTTATGTGCATTGTATGAATGTGTTTACTCAAATTGGACATCAGCTTTTTCTCATTGTTAATGTCTTATATACTTGTGTAGCTGAGGGAGCTCTGTTAATTATTTTCTACAGGTACTTCCTTCCACTTCATTGATTTTTATTTGATGTTTTTCTTCTCAGTAGAATCTTTCATTCCAAGGTACAAATGTTTACTTTGTTGATAATTATGAACAAATGTATTGACCATTCATGAAGTTTGTCCTCATCTTGAAGCAGATTCACCATAAAGTGTATAATAATCTACTATTATATTTCTTTAATGAAACACACATACACATACACACAATTTGTCAAACATTTACTGAAGATAGGCTTGCCTGTTTGTTAGGCTTAACATTTGGAGAAAAGCTGTCAGATCATTGGGTTCTATTACAAGTTTGAATGTTGGTGTCCCTTTTCATTGCTGAAAAATAAAGGCAGTCCTTCACACAGTAAACAGAAAATCAATGTTCCATATATATATATATATATATATATATATATATATATATATATATATATATATATATATATATATATATATACACACACACACATGTATTCTGTCCTATAGATCAAACTGCAATGACAGTGAGCCAAAACTGCTGTTGCATGATACACAGTTAGATCTTGGTTTGTGGAGTTTGTAAGGGGTAATTAGTGTAATAGTAATACTTAAACAATCAGTAAATAGTTTTTGGAAATATAACAGGCTGTGGCAGAATAGTCAACTTTGACCTATATAATTATTAAATGTACCCAAAAACTAACTGTCATTTACTGATTGTTTAAATATTACTATTAACATTCCAAGCTTAAATGGTTTGCTTTCAAACTAATTATTTATAAAATATATTTTTTTCTTTTTTTAATGAACTATAGGCTTTTTATTTTTTAAATTTGCAACTCAACTCAGTGAGAAGTAATCCCTCATACAGACATCACTCGATACATACACACTAACTTATCAAAGGGTCAAAGAGACATTTGTAGCTGCAAAAAATGGGGAGGTGAAGTTGACTTATTGGACTTCTTATGCCTGTTAGTTTGTCTTAGTTATAGTCCAATTCTTCATCCCCATTGGTTTGTACCCCAATACTGATTTCAATAACTAAATCATTAACTGGTAAAAAGTGTACAGAACTAAGTCAACTGAATCATTGATATATAATTTCTAACCTGACTGTGACCAGAATGGCACTAATACTGGTATCCCCTTGCACTTTTCATGCTTAATGAACTTTCCATATTCTGTACACTATGGGGTAGTTTATTTCAAACCAACAGCATAATTACATAATTCATCCTATTTGGTAACTGCTAATAATTCCATAACTTAGGTTGTGCTCACCAGTTATTATGTACTTTTGAGAGAGTGATGTATGTAAGGTGAAGTTGTTTGCATTTAAACATGCACAGTGCAGACAATGTTGGCATACCTATATACTACTTTCATGTAATGTGGATGAAATTTCTTTGGATATTGTACTTTTGGAAATTTTAAATGATCTTGGGACACTGCTAACTAAAATGACTGCTCCCTTGTGCTCCAAAAATCAACCTAGATTTGTCTAAAGTACACTATTCTTGGCAGCTATTAAAATATGGAAAATGAATTTTGCCAAACTAGATAATACCAGCTTCTAAAAGTGCAATGGCTGAATTACCAAATACATAAAATGTAAAAAAAGTTATCGGCTCTTTTTTTTACAATTTACTCTGAAGTTGAGAAGTGAAAATGAGCAAGTAGAGCTAGCACGTTTTTGAAAGGTGCACATCTGGAGTAAGGCCAAGCTGTATATTCTCTAACCCATATTACACCCATCAATCATACATCAAAATAAAGGGAATTAAAGGTTCTTTGAACAACACCTAAGATATACAAAGTCTCTTTTAAATAACCAGTATAACTAGTAAGGCAACCCGGGAAACTCTTTTTCTTTAAAATTTTAACCCTATGCTAAATACGAAACTGTAGAGCGCCACCTTACCATAATGTTGAGTTTGGAATTATATTCCTTTGCACACATGAACATATTAATAAAACCACTTGTTAAATTCATGTGAAAGGCAATTTTTTTTATCTCATTCTTTTCCTTTGCTTGATTTGACACTGTAAATATCGGAAGCAGACCCGCATACACCCCATTGCTTAAAATTTACCGGTACTTGTCCAGGAACTGGAAATGGGTCTTAGGCATGTCCGTCTATAATATTGACAACTTCTGTTAAGCATGATACCATAGACAATGATGGTGTTAAGGCCATTCTACTCACAGACTGGTTAGAAAATATAAATCAATGAATGAATTGATGAATCTTTGTACTTTTTATCAAATTAAAGGTTTCCATTATTGAAGTAGGCAGAGGGATACAAACCAACGGGTTAGTAGGCTCAGTAGGCTCGGACTATAACTGGATGGATGGGCGGATAGATGGATATGTATTTACATTTACATGTATAATGTTAATCCATAAATTCGATTAAAGGTGACATACTGGCATAATATTATCTGAGATCATCTGATTCACAATATTCCATGTTTTAATTCCACATGTCTTACAAATCAACAGCAAAAGTTAAGATATATCATGCCATCAGGTACAAAGTCCAAGAATTCATCCATATTGTTTGATAAAGTTCTGATTTTTGTTTGTTTGTAATTTTAACACCATTTTCAGCAGAAGATAGGCTATACATGGCAGCCAGTATAAAAAGTGGAGGAAGAACTTGGGGTCTCAATAAAGTTCTGAAATCCTCCTTTGTCATCTAGTTATTGTAATTCATCAGTCTTGTAATCGTAAATATCATATAACTCCGTTTCCAAAGTTTCGCTGTCATATGTTGGTGCTTATTTAGGGACTGAGCCTGGACATTTGATCCTACAGTTTGCAAAATCTGTTAGAGGCTTCAACTGAACACACATCAATTGTGCAGCAAGATCACCAGCACTGAGCCACTGTCAAACTTGCACACAATTCTTTGTCACATGGAAAGAAAAAGACCCTTTTTTTCACTCTGCTGCTTTTAGTTTAAGGGATTAAGGTAAACATTCACTGGAAGATGTAGAACTTTTACATGTATGAAATTAAACTGCTAAATCAAAAGGATGTTAATTTGAAAACTGTAAGTACTGCCTTTTCAAGCCAAGAGGTTATCAGTCCTCATGTATGAGCAGAAAACTTGGGAAATATATCTAACTTATGGAAAAGAAAAATACAAATTAAATCACAACTTGAATTGCATTAGAATAAAAAGTGTTATACAGTAAAACACAAATATTAATACAAATGATTTGCACGAAAATGGAAGCAGTATACTTGTTAGAAGACACCAATTGTAAACACCATTGATAAACTCTTCACTTCATTTTGGATAGTATTGAACTTACAAGTAATATTTTAAAATTGAAGTCCAAATAACAGTAAATGTATTGTGGAACAAATACCATCATAAGATGGATAAATGCAGCACATATCATATATGCCTTTCTGAATAGGAATGGTGGCATAAAAATATTTTTAAAATATAATTGACAGTATTTTGTGTTCTTTAGACATTTAGTTTCTAGCATTGCCCATAGATTTATCAAATATTGCTTTGTCATTCGTATAAGACCACTGCTATGCATGAGTAGAATTTTCAGAAGAAAAAAAAACATTGATATTTACATATATATATCTTTAATTTTATATGTATAGCTGGTATTTCTGTATAGAAAACTGACGGTTTTATACATATAACCAAGTGTTACATTTCATTTTCTTTGTGAACAAGAGCACATTAGTCCTTTGTCATGCTTTGTTCTCCCTGTGTGATGAACAAATGGCCATATAGGTTATGGAGCCTGCACAAGAAAACTTGGGATTATTTGTTGTTACTCACTGCATTGGTTTGGGTCTTGGAGGATTGAAGTATGGCTCTGGAACCATATTTACACACTTCCAAGGGTCTCCTGGAAATCTTTCTGACATAATGTAATCCCCAAGTTAAGATATACATAATCAATTTTGCCAATATATGCACCATTAATACTTGAAATTTTCATTTAGTTGCAAAAAGAAAAATCCCCTTGATTTCTCTACCTTCCTGGGATAGCTGGTACTCTAATCATAAAAGTCTATAAGATGTAAACATGGACTTGTCACTCATGGTTGAAGTACAGTACTTTGTTTAAAGATGGATTATTTATGTTTAGGCTTCATTGCAATAATTTTAAGCCTACTCATGTGGGCTGGTATATTGGAATATTCTACAGGGATTGATTTTGATAATATAAGAATTCTTACTGTAAAATATATGCACTGCTTTTGTAAAAAATATTCTCCATATGTTATTGAATATAGAAAATTACCATATATACTTGCTTATAAAGTAGAATCCAGCTCCCCACAAAAAACAGATCCAGATCTGGCAGTTCTGGTTTTGTTTTGTTCTTTTATTATTTTGTTCAACTTAACTCCTAACAAACTGCAAGGACCCAAACCTTCCCATGTATTATATAATGGCAGGTCACAGTCTGTGCAGTTTGGAGTTGGACTTGTTAGCAAGTACATGATTCATTATTGGGAACATAGAAATGAGTTTTCTTTAAAAGCAGTAATACATCATCTGTCACTGTTGCTTTGCTTATCTTTCAATGGAAAGAATTATCCTTGTCCACATAATATAATGTTACCCTCTCATGCACAGAAGTTTCCAGAAAATCTAAAATAAGAATGAACACAGACCCAACCCAACTCCTATGTGGCATAATAAAATGTCACCCTCTCTTACATACCAGGTTCCAGAATGTCTAGAATAGGATCAACATAGACCCTGCCAAACTCCTGTCACATAATAAAATGTCACCCTCTCATACACAGAAGGTTCCAAAAAGTCCAGAATAGGATGAACACAGATCCAGCCAAACTCCTATGTCACATTAAAATGTCACCCTTTCATATACACAAGGTTCCAGAAAGTCTAGAATAGGATAAACTCAGACCTTGCCAAACTCCTATGTCACATTAAAATGTCACCCTTTCATATACACAAGGTTCCAGAAAGTCTAGAATAGGATAAACTCAGACCTTGCCAAACTCCTATGTCACATTAAAATGTCACCCTTTCATATACACAAGGTTCCAGAAAGTCTAGAATAGGATAAACTCAGACCTTGCCAAACTCCTATGTCACATTAAAATGTCACCCTTTCATATACACAAGGTTCCAGAAAGTCTAGAATAGGATAAACTCAGACCTTGCCAAACTCCTATGTCACATTAAAATGTCACCCTTTCATATACACAAGGTTCCAGAAAGTCTAGAATAGGATAAACTCAGACCTTGCCACAGGCAGATGCACAGTAGCCATCCTCTTTTTCTGTGGATGCCATCATTAATCATTAGATGGCTAAGATAAAACTGCACTGGGAAATTTGACTGTTCATGTCAAAGATGTATTCTGACATCCAGATCCATTATTGCATATTAGAAGAGTGATTATACCTTTCCTTATTTTGTGGTTGCATAAGCTGTCTTGTGAGATTCAAGGCAACATTGTGCTGTTTTCCAACAGTGACTTTTCTGTTTATAAACTCTCCCCACCCCCTACCCCGGGCCAATAGGGTTGGTAATAGCAATTCCTATCAGCATTGTTTGTTGCCATCAGGCATGTTTTATACCATGTCCATGGTGCAGTGAGTGGTGCTGCTGCATCCCTGCAGGAATCTAAGCCTGAACAATTCAAAAGGTCTTACTGAATCACAGTAAGATCTTTATTAGTGCTGTCCCTTTGGAGAATGAGATGTTCTTTGGAGGCATTATATTTTAAATGGAGCCTGGTAATCAAAGCTTTCAGCAATATGCAACTTCAATCCAACATGTTTTTGACTTTATATGAGAAAAGAATTAAATTTTATACCTGTAGATATGATATGCCACTATTCCACCTGAATGAATTGTCATATCAATATGGGGTTTCTAACAAGACTTAAGCTGATTTGAACTTCATTATGGCCTACACAGTGGTCATCTTCAAAGTCTTCTTATCACTACTACTTCCGAATCTATGGTCATAGTATGATGGGGTTTTCACGAAAGGATTTCTTATCATATTTAGTTGGATCTAAGTGAACATTAAGCCTATCCAAAATCAGATATGATCTACATGGCTTCCCTCCTTAAAATTACTTTAGCTGCTTTTAGATAAAAAAAATCATCAGATGGGCTTTAACAAGAAGCCTTATGAGATTTAGTTGGTTCTAAATTAAAATGGTTCTTATGTAACCTCCATGATGATCATTTTGACAATCTTGTTATTGCTGTTTCTTGTAGATGGACAGCTTGTCATATTGACATGGTGATTTCACCAAGAGTTTGTATTTTGCTTAGTTATTCCTGAAACAAAATCGTCCTGATTTGACTTCTAGCATGGACAACCTGGCAGTCTTCTTGAAAGTCTAGGAAGAAGCAAAAGATTTCCAATTACATTGGGTCGTAATTGAAGTTGATGTTATATGCTGTATGGGTGCCACAGTGGCTAATTTTTAAATCTTGTTACCGTTCAGAATTATTCCTGAAAATTTATTATTGGCCAGTAGGGGTGGGGGTGTTTACAAGAAATTAAATGTAGACAAATTTCTGTCTTTACTGGAAAAAATTTTTCTGACTTATTATAATAGGTTGATTTCATTTTAGCTTTTTGTTGTTGTTGTTTTTTTTATTTAAACATGCCCTATAATTTGAGCTATTGATTTAAATTTGTGTGGAATCTTCATTGTAAATTAAACAACAAACACATCATTTAAAACAAATGCATACTTTAGTTGCACTAAATTGTTCAGACATTTTGTAATGCCCAAGTTAAGGAATACTTAATCAATTTTGCCTCTTTTTATTTGTGACATCTATTTGTTGTTGGTTGTAATAAATCTATGGTTGTCCTATGTTATGTCTTGTTTGCTCTTATCATAATCTTAGTAAGTCCATAAATTAAAACTTTGATCTACATTCAGGGCTTAAGTAGCTTGTTGGCATATTACATAGTTGTGTGTCTGTAATTATTGTAATATTTTTATGGCTTGTATTTGAACAAAAACAATTTGTCAGACATACAGCAGTCATTATGATACAAAATTCTTGACTTGATAAGCAGATATTACTGGAAATGTTAGCATGAGTAATGACCTCCAAACCAGAAATCTTTAACATTTTGTTAGAAAATCTGGAATTTTAATAAAAAAAATGAGGAATTCACAAATGGCATTGGTTTACCATATAAAATGTTGTTTCACACAAAGACTTAAACCATTTATAAGGTACATGTAGTCAATGGCAAAATGTCACAAAATGCTTATTGGCATGGTTTGTTGCCTGTCATTTGTTATCTATCCTTTGGTCAATCATACATATAATATGGCCACTATGGCAGCCATCTTAAAAATCTTGTTTTCAGTCTCTACAAGAATGGAAAGTCATTATTGTGATATCCAATATGGCAGCCACCTTAAAAATCCTGTTTTTAATCTCTACAAGAATGGAAAGTCATTATTGTGATATCCAATATGGCAGCCACCTTAAATATTCTGTTTTCAGTCTCTACTAGAATGGAAAGTCATTATTGTGATATCCAATATGGCAGCCACCTTAAAAATCCTGTTTTCAGTCTCGACTAGAATGGAAAATGATCTTAATGTGACATCCAATAATGCCACTATAGCAGCCACCTTAAAAATCTTATTTTCAGTCTCTATACTAGAATGGAAAGTCATATTAGTTTGCCATTATGGCCACTATGTCAGCCCCCTTATAAATCCTGTTTTCTGTCTTGACTAGAATGGAAAGTCATTATTGTGACATCCAATATGGTCACTATGATAGCCACCTTAAAACTCGTGTTTTCCCTAATCCTTCAGAATGGATGGTCATATCAACTTGGGGTTTTCACTAAAAGAATTGGACTTGACTGAAAATGCTGATCAAACATTCAGGTATATCCACCACAGTGGATATCATATAAAAATCTTGTTATAGCTACTTTTCTGGAAGAAATAGTAATAATACCATTGGGGTTTTTTTTGCTAAAGGACTTAAATGTCTCACTGGTTCTAAATAAAAATGATATGACTACATGGTTGCCATCTTAAAAATCTACATGAACAAAAAGTCTTTTTGATGTTGGGTTTTCACCAGGAAACTTCTTATGATGTGTAGTTGATTTCAAATGAGAATGTTGTAAATCTGATGTTGAATATAGCCACCAACATCAGCCATTTTTAAAATTATTTTTGCTACTCCTGAATGTAAAGTCCTGTCTTGAAAATATTATCTAATATTCTCCAAATTAATGGCTATATCAAAGTGGGGTTGACACCTGCTTGACCCTAGATGAAATAGTGCCAATAATTTATTTAATAGCATACCATCATGAACATCTTAAAAATGTCTTGTTTTCACTGCTGCCCTTGAATAGGTAATCATTATGAAATAGTGTTTGAATCCAAAGACTTCATAATGCTGTCCACTTTTCCTAAATGCAAAGAAGAATGAAAGCAGTTTAAGTGGCTGTTCATTACAAACATTACATCTACTCCCAGTTACAACTCTATGGTCTTAAATAGAGAAACAAAGAAGTCAAACCAACAGGTTTAGTAAAAAATTATAATTTATTTGTCCAAGTTATAAAGTATAAAATTAAGGGGCACATACATTATTGTGAATTAAATCCTATAGGTAATTCTAAATGTTATATCAAAAGTCCAATAGATTAGAATGTTTCAATTAATTCCATTATTGAATATGCTGATGTACCTATTGGCTTGAGTGTGTTCATGTACCATTAGTCTTGCTGTATCACAATGATATAATTGAGAATGTCTTGGAATGGATAGGCAATAATCCCAAAGATTTATTGTAGTCCAAACAGTCAATGAACACTTTGCAATTCCAATGACAAATTTAAATAAATGATATCTCTCAAATTATATCTGAATAAATATAAATCTCAGATCATAAATTCCCAAAGACTGATATGAAACATAAATGATGACTTGTTTACTAAAGCATCTTTATATATAAATGAACAATGAATAAACAATGTCCTGGAAAACTAATGATTTCTAATGGTAAAATTTTACTAAAACAAGTTCAGGCCTTGAAATTCAATTCAAATAAAAATATTTTAAAACAAATGTCAGACGTCATGTAGGCCAAAATTCTACCCTCAGTCATTTATAAAGGTCAAGCATACAATATAAATTATTCATAGCATTTCCCACTCCCAGTCCCAACCTAACCCTGAAGACTCCCAAAGGCCAAAATCCAGTATTCATTACATATATGATTTCCTTTGACTTCTTGAACCAAAGTTTTTCAATCTCCATTTCTATCTTTCCCAATTTGCAAGTTTTTATTGATTAAACATTGTTTCTTGTCAGGGTACAATCAAACACCTTTGGTTTAACACCTGATAACATTTGTGATGTCTTTTTTTTTGTAAATAGAACCACTTTGACCTCCTTTCCCAGGACCAAAAAGTATTCATGTACATTATATGAATTTTACAACTGTAGCAAAAGGAAAATAAAGAAAATAAACAGATTTAAATAGGGTTAAAGTAAATATGACATTACTTCCTTTGAAACCTTTTAATCCCTCTTGTAACTTCTTTTGGATCGGGGAGGGCATACAGGGACTTCATTGAGACTTGGAAAATTTTTGGCCACTACTAGTTAGTGCTAGGATTTATAAATATAGGACATTTGAGTCCACACCATTTTTTTTTTTTTCTGTTATTTTGTACACAAATTACCACAGTACACTTCCCCACTTCTCTTTCACCTGCCCATTGAGGAACCTGGGGCCAGCTGTTAACATGCCACATGCTTAGTACATTTGGAGTAATGGAGAAAATGTATCAAAAGAAAATGAAAAGCATGATCAGCAAAAGTGGTTTCTCTTTTGTATATGTTACCATAAACCCTGCCCTAGTGTTAAAGAAAATTTCTGAACTGTACTGCAAATATATGTCCTTAGGGAATCCATCTTCAGATTTAAATTTCAGTATCTTGTACAGTAAATGGACACCAAGATGATATTTAATTTATACTTATTTTTCAAACTGTGTGCATGTGTGTGTATGTATGTATGTATATATATATATATATATATATATATATATATACAAATATGTACATATATACAAATATGTACATATATATATATACAAATATGTACAAAAGAAAATATATGTTTCATTTTCAAGTATGTTAATCACATTATCATCATCACACTAAATGACTTTTTTCTGCTTATAAACATACTTTATCTACTAAAAGTTTAGTAAAATGTCCATAAAAGAAAAACATATTTCACACTCTGTAGATAAACTTTACTGGGTATGAAGTTGTAAACTTCTCATTGTTAAATTTATATAAAAAAAAAACATGTGAGTCCTGAACAAAGAAAGAACTAATTTTATATGGTGTATAAATACATCTAAAGAACTAATTTTATATGGTGTATAAATACATCTAAAGAACTAATTTTATATGGTGTATAAATACATCTAAAGAACTAATTTATATGGTGTATAAATACATCTAAAGAACTAATTTATTTGGTGTATAAATACATCTCACCCAGGTGGTCTTGATATGCCTCTATCCCATCTCAAACTCATTCTTTCTGCTGACTTGGAATAAACATGCTGTTTTTTAAAATAATAATCAGATCAGGGTCTGTGCAGTTGGATTTGTATGCCAGTGTATATGTTAGTTATGACTTGTGACATTTTTTTTAAAACTAAGTATCAGAAAAAAGTGAAAATCAACAAGTCTTGTAAAATTCAAAAAATAATTTATTTTCCTAGAATACAAAGTAAAAATTTAAGAAGAACCTAGAGCATTGTGAATTAAATCTCAGATAGTTCTATAAAATATTCTCAAGTCCAAAAGTATAAAGTATTCCTAATGAATTCCAGTGGTGTTCCAAATGAATTTAAATCTTGTATGTGCTGATGTGCCAATAGCCTTTTATAATGTTGATGTGCTAAGTCTTAATATATCATAATGATATAATCTAAAATGTCTTTATATGAATTTCACACAATACAAAATTAAATATACATAATTGAAAATGTAAAGCCAGTTCAGAGCTTTTCATAAAAGATGCAAGAATTGTAGATTGAATGAAACATTCATTTGTTTATTGTGATGCCTGTTAGCTAAGCTACACAGTGTCATAAAATAAACTGTAGAATTGTCATTCTCTTTGTGGGGAATTGTGTTCTTTAGGTCAAATTACAGCATAGAAACTACCACAAGCCCTAGCATTGGATACAGGAGGTTGCATGTTCTAACCCTGACAGAGTCATTCCAAAGATTTACTTGCAGTTGCCTCACTTGGCACTCAGCATTAATAGGTTAGTGTTAGGACTGGTTGGCCTGGTGTCAGGATAATGTGACTGGGTGGACATGTCTGCAACATAATGCCTGAGTTCAAGACATCACTACTGTAGTCCCCCTCTTGAATGGCCCCTCCCACCAGCAGCCACCCACTCCTTATGGCCAGAATTTAAAGGCACCCAGGAATTTGTGTTCAAAATTTCTCCTCAGGAAAGGCCAGGGCTAAAGTGACCAGTAGCCAGCATATTTGTGCAAAAATATAAAATTTACCCCTCACAAGTGGCCACATTTTATTTTGTAATAGGTAGGCAGAACTAATTGTATTGGTTGTTGTTGTTGTTGGGCTTAACGACATTTTTCAGCATAAGATAGGCTATTCATGGCCGCCAGTATTAATGGTGGAGGAAGAAACCACACCGACCCATGAGAAGCTACTGGCAAGCTTTCTCACATATCCACATTCAATAAATCCTAGACAGACAGAATTGTATTGGTAGCATGTGTTAAGTAATCTGATTTCTGTTTTGGTTGAGAAAGACTCAAATTTTAATCCCTACAAAAAGGTAAGTACCTGTAATTTAATTATCCTTAAGGTGTGTTATCCTTTGACTTCAGGTTTAGCTACTGATAATTGATAAGATTACACATAGTAATAAATCAGGTGACAATCTGTGACAATCACTGCCTTTAAAAAATACAGGCATCTTGTTTAAATACTGAAAAAAATTGTTTTAACAGTCTTGTAGTTGCAACCTTGATTATAACCAAAGGTAATTGTCAAGATCACAGGGTCAGCATTAGCTAAAAATAGAACAAAGCAGGGTACCAGACAAAAACCCCAAAATCATGTGACAACACACTTGTTGCTTCCTTTATGAAGGCATTTTGTCAGTTCAACAAATGTTTCATCTGCATAATTAAATCACATACAGATAGCAACATCTGAATAAATGATTACCAAATATTAAGGTGTCATCACCTAAACCCTTACAATTATTTCAGAAAATATTGGTTATTATAGTCTGTGATTTCAGGTGATGGGGGTAGGCTTGTCAAACAATTTTAGGTAGAAAAGACTCAAATAGAACTATTTTATGTTGAAAAGACTCAAATAAACAACATCTTAACCAATAAGGAATTTATTCAGCAGCAAGAGGAAAAATGGAGCAAATGGAAAAAGAAATTGCGTATGTACCAAAATTTAAATGTTTATGAATGGTTTTGCAATTTGCTTGACAACAACACCTGCTCACATCACTCTTATATCAAGAATAAGAACTATTAATGCATATTCAGTTGAAATAAGTCAACTATTATAACAAGAACCATTCCATAATTAATGATTTTTTTTTTAAACGAAGATATTAAATGCTTTAAAAATATGAAGCTTTCTTACTACATACATTACATCTACATCTCACAAAAATTGAGCCCTCCCAATTGAGCCACCCCCTTTATAAGGTCACTTTCCTGGTGCAGAAGGGGTGGCTGTATAAGAGGGGGACTACTGTATAAACATCACACCGCAGACATCATAGCAATATGACCAAAATATTTTTAAAGGCTACACTAAAAATCCAAAATGTGCACACACATATGCCAGGCTTAACAAAGTCCACATATTCACTGATGGAAGGATGGCATTCAAAGATCTGGGGTAGGAAGGGCACTGTATTTTAAAATATATTTACTCTTTACATTAATAGATACTAAAGATGCATGTTTTCATCTATAATCAGAAAAGGTATATTTTATTATATGTAACTTCTATTTCATATACACTAATAAATTGGAGGTACTAATAAAACTAAGGAACTTTAAGATGCTACTAGTTTTTTTATTGTACTTGACCTCTGGTGTACTTAAAACATTTTGGGCCTAATTTAATGCAAGTGTCATTTTTAAGGAGGTCACCATTTTAGACCATAATTGGATAGCAATTTTTGATGATTTATGGCAGAATAATTTGGTGAGTCTCTGTATAATTCACAAGTCACATTGATAATTATAGCTAAGTGTTTAGAACAAAATTATGATAATGTCGTTGAATTTTCTGTAATTGGGGTATGACATTACAATTCAAGAGTGAAGGACTTTATTTTATGAACCACTTGGTATTGACATGGGAAACATTTGACAATTGGATTACCCAAACCAATTTGACATGATCTATTGAGTTATGATGAAATATGTAGGAGTTGCTGGAAGATTGGAGAGTTTACATAAAGGACCATTGAATCAGTTTATTGATATCTTATTTATCAACCAGTCCCATTTTTAGCTGCCACTCATTAATTCTCCCTGTTCCAAGTCTTTTGATCCAGTACCCAAGGAAAATGTCACACTTTGTGTATGAATACAGACATAGATACCAAGGACTAAAAAACTTTACTTTTAATACAGTAATGATTGGAAACTAAACAAGTTTGTATTCTTGTAATGGCATGTTTGCTTTAAGTGGATTGAATTGCCTGAGAGAGCAAATGTGGTCCTAGGTAGAGGAAACAGTATCTAAGGAAAGGGCAAATTGTATTAAGGAAGAAGGAAATGCTTGGTGTCAATTTCGAAAAAAAAATGAAACTAAAGATTGCCACCATGTCACTTGAACTGAGGTAACATTTAATCCTACATTAGATTTATCTTGAGAGAAAAAAAAGAAAATTTGTCATGTAGTGCAGACTGTTGTGTAAACAGATCTTTAGTTGGCTGACAGTAGATGTATATGTACAGATGATTTTTTTCTATTACTCTGGATTTTTCTGTTTTATGGAGAGAATTTGGACGAGTTGGATAATGATGAACATTTTGAGTATTTCAGTTCTGCACCAAATGAAAACATTCTTCATGCTGTGTTGATAATGGATATGGGAATGATTTAAAGCTATAATGTATGATTCAGACATAAAGGAAATACTGCTTCTTCATATTAATTTCTACTTTGATTTATAAAATTGGATTTTAATAAAATTGCCATTGGAAAATGATATAGCTGTGATCAAGATGTCTAACCCCTTAAAAAGAAAGTATGCACGGCACTACTCATGCAAGGTATGTTTAATTTTTGTTTTTAAAAATCACATTTTAGCATGTCAAAAGTTTATTCTATTTTCCAATTACATACCAATTTTGAACATTTTAATTGATGAAGGACTTAACACAAGCAGAATAAGTCCTACAGCTTCTACCTTTCATATCATTATGTCTGGGTCCCTGGTTACAGAAGAAAACCTCTATATAATTAAAAGAATATTCAATATAAATATCTTACTTAGGAATTCACAACATAAATGAATCTTTAATTGCTTTGTTCAAGAGCTAATTTGTAGTATTAAAACAAATTATGAAAGCTTGAAATAAAGTTTAAAGGGCTTTGAATATAATTTGATAAGAAGAGTTTTATGATTCTGAAATAAGATATGCTTTATTCTTTAAAATACTACATGTAGTTAAAAGATCCAGTAATCTGGATTAGTTTAAATGCTTTCATTTTAGTTCTATGATGTTATTACAGATTTATGTTGTGTTGTGGTGTTTTTATGGCCACACTAATGATTGTCTTATCTATGGTACAGGATGCCTTTGGTGACTGGAAAATGTACCATATATATATATATATATATATATATATATATATATATATATATATATATTTGATTATAAGTAAGATCCAACTATATAGACCCAGATTTCCTATTGTACCATGTACCAGCCACTCTGGGTTTGTCCAGTTTTTAAGAGTACATGTAATATGTAGAACAAACAACACAGACCCATAGCCCTGGTTTGCAGGGCATATTATGTGACACATATAATTTGAGTATGTACAATAGTTACATATCCTCTTATTATAGTACTGTCCATGCATTCCTTTATAGAGATTTTCATGAAACCTGTGTTTCATCAGAATTTTGTATTGAGACATTGCTGACATTTTATTGTGATGTTTCTATCAATATGTTTTTGACAGTTCAAAATTTTATTAAAGAGTGAACAAGAAGTCAAAGTTCATATAACTTTAAATTCTTTTAATCTCTTGATGTGAACAAAATTGGGAAACATTTTGGAAGGAGCTTTGAATGCAAGCTACATCTATTAGGTTCTTGATTAACATATACCTTCTAAATTCTTGGCATATTTTAACCTAACGTGGGCATTCAAGATGTATCCCACACATAAATTTCACCTCCACATTTTATTCTTGACAAACGGCATGGTTATTAATTAATTTTTCATTTTTACTGGAGAATTTCAGACAAAATTACTGCTAAATAAGTCAGTGATTTTGCCCTTTTATCTAACACCAGTATTTACATATCCTTGTTTCAGTAATTGTTGTGTGCTTGTCAGATCTTCAAGATCAAGGTTATATGTCACAATTTATGAATTTTTTTATCACACTCCATTCTTTTCATCAACATTAAAACCCTTCTGTTTTACAGAGCAAACATTGTATGCTTGTAAAATAGTATACTCCACATTGAAGATCATATCTACAAGGTTTTAGTCATTGGTCGGCATTTTAATATTCTATCATACATCACATGCTTTCTAATTTAAGTGCAATTTGCAATCAAGAAATATAACTTGGTGTAATTTTATATCATTATTACCAAATATTGTATACATTTGGGGTTTCTTGCTTTCATGGTTGAGATCATTTGTCAGTATTTAATTTTTCTTCATACATTTCCTATCATTCTTTAATATCAAAGCTGTCTTCAAGGTCAAGGTCCAATATTTGGGGTTTCAGGAACATTTGGGGTTATGTCTATATTGTGTGTTTATCTTTTGTTCCTGATTGTATAAATGTTGTTAATGATCATAGATTGTAAGGGTCTTCTTTTTTTTTTGTCAATGATCATAGATTGTAAGGGTCATTTTTTTTGTCAATGATCATAGATTGTAAGGGTCATTTGTAAACAATATATTGCATAGCTAACTTTTGTTCATGATTGTACATTATACATATACTTTAAGATAATGATCATTTGTAAACAGACTGATTACTTGGATTTGATTTCAAGACCTTGATTTTTCCCATGGAAATTCTATTGTCTTCCTGATTTTTGTCAAGTTCTGAAGTTAACAAAATTCTTCATTCTATTTTTACATCAAAGTTTTTTAAATCACTTTTATTTGTGTTAAGAAATAATTTGAGAGGAAATGTTTAAATTATTCATTGGAATTAGAAATTGTATATTGACATTTTGGACAAAAACATTCCTTGGGGATTATTATGAATTATTCATAGATATTCTGGATTATATTAATGTGAGATGTGAAGACTATTGGTACATCAGAGCAATCAAGACTGTATATCAGCACATTTAAGATTGGAATCCATTTTCCATAATTTTTAGTACTTGTGATAGAACACTTAGGATTATTTAAGATTTATTTCACAATAGTGTGTGGTCCTCTTTAATTTTCATGGTGTGACTTAGTAAATTAAATTTTTTATTGAATTTTTTAAAATTTGTTTTTGCTTTTCTTGTTTCATATTTTACGACCATACTCATAGGTTTGTAACATAAGATAAATGAATGAAATTTGGTGCACTTGTACTGTCACTTGAATAATTGTTGCATTCCACATCATTTTGGTCCTGTCATCCAGATGAAGGTCATGGGTATGTATGTAATAATTGCTTATGCTGTATTAAAAAAGTGCAACCATCAGAGTAGCCTGTGTCAGCTTCTGTGATGTGGCTTTATGCAAGGCATGGCATGACCTATTTGTGTTGATGTGTTCTAAAACATCATTCCACACATACCTTATTTTCCAGCATATATCTGCATATATCCTGCAGATGCAGATAATCCAAACCCTCATAAAGCCTGCAATGTTTGTGTAAAAATTGTTGATATAACCCGAAACTTTGTATAACCTGCAACCATAGATGATGAATGATACTACAACAACATTTTCACTCACCCGTCAGATATGCAAATTTGTATTTACACTATCAAGTCAGTCAGCCCTGGTCCATATTCATCCCTCTGCATTAGTTCAAGTTAGTCACCCTGCCTTCACTATATTAGGGATGACCATGGGCAAATTTGAATTTTGAAGCCAGGTAATTGTGATGAGATATGCAATGGTGTGAAATCCTGAGGCTGAATGCCACAATTGTCAATTTTGAATGTAGGTCACTTGACCAGAATTAACTGTTCAGGCTCAGTACACAGTGATTTAGCAGTAGGCTTGTGCCTCAACTACAGGCAACATAAACGTGGACATTCCTAAATAATCTTGTATTGTGAAATGTAGATTCTAGTTTAAATAATTTCTTTCTGTTAAATTTAAAAAATGCCGAAACGAAATTCTTACACAGCTGACTTCAAGCTAACTGCCATTGCATATACTGAAGTGCAAGGTAATAGAGCCACAGGCAGAAAATTTAATATGGATGAGAGTGTAATCTGAGGTTGGAGAAAAGAAAAAAGGAGGGTTAAAGAAGATGAATCTATGAAAACATGCTTGTCATGGACCTAAAGCAAAATGGCCTTATCTTGAAGCTGACCTGAACCTGACCTGACCTGATCATGGACCAGCAGGAAAACAGTTGCCATCAAACTGAAGACTAAACTCATGGCAGCAGAAAAGCACATTGATGATTTTAAGGCGTGCATTGGATATATAAATTTATGAAGAGGAACCAAATGTCAATCAGAACACTAACCACTGGTTGGGCAACAGCTACCAGAGAATTGGGAGAAGAAGATGGATGATTTTCGTAAATTCATCGCCAGAGAAATTCAGAATCTTAACCTTCCCCATTCATATGGATGAAGTACTGATGTGTTTTGACATTCTGGCAACAAGGTCAGTGGATGAATATTATTACATGTAAAAACTTTGTGACATAGCCCGAACCCTTATATAACCCACACACCCCTTTTGCAGGGTTTGTAAAATCTGGTATAACCTTCAGGATTTATGCTGGAAAATATGGTAATCTGTAAAAGCAATTTGAGTTTAATGGATATACACATATTACACTTTTGGATGGCATATCACAGTCAAGATTTTATTTTCAGGGCACTGACCAATTTCTTCACCATTTGTGCACATTTACTTGACGATCTTTTGAGAATGAAATGAAACTTATTTACTTTCCATGTGTGACTAGCAACTTTAGCTTTTTCTCAATGCTCATGGACAGATTTCATCAATGTATACTTGCCATAGTTGACTGGGAGACAATTTCATTGAGAGCCATAAAATATGTCATTGTCCATATTTTTGTGAGGGATTGCATCTTTATGGATACAATAGATCAGGTTTGACCTTTTTTTTTGTATGTAATGTAATGTCCCCTGATGAGCTATTTGCATTAAATTGCAGGGTGGGTGGGTAATCATTACCTAAAGGACACTAGATGTTGTTCCGCAAGTACTGAATATAAATAGTAACCAAGCCCTAACTATGTTCATTTGGCAATTAAAACATTTGTCACAGGTGCATATCAGTTTAAATACAATACACTTTTGGTAATGTAATGCATTTCATGGAGAAAGTCATTGTTAAAATTGATAAATAGAAAACTGCCATTTTATTGCAACCAATGCTTGAGAAGCAAAATGTGCAATCCTTTTCAGTAGTATTAGTGGTTAGTATGACTTTATTATTATAACATCGTCACACCCTATTAAGTCATACACTCTATTATTACACAGCTATATTACCTAGCACTTAAAAAAATTTAATATATCAGTACTCCTCAGTTACTAAATGAAGAATTCATTAGTGTGTAACTACAAGACCATTCAACATTATGCAGTTTTGGTGTTCTCATGGTCTTCTAGAAGTGTGTTTCTGGGTTTCTCTCAACTGCTGTTGGATAAACTAATTGCCCATGAAAATTAACTTCATGGTCAGAAATGGGATGCTGCTTTTGATCTGCAAAGCCCAAGAACTGTTAAACACATTTTAATTATGACTGGGCTTTGGTTGCTCACTTCTGCTAAATATGTTATCATTATATGCAGCTTCCAATATAAAATATGGGGCCCCCAGTGGCCAAGTAGTCTAAAGTGCTGACCCTTAGAATCACTGCCAGCTCACCTCTGTCTGTGTGAGTTGAGTCCAGACTGGGTTATCATGGGTAAGTGAGAAAGCCTGCCAGTAACTTATTTTATCATGGGTTGGTAATTCTTCCTGGGGGTTTACAGGGTTCTTCATCCACCATTAATACTGGCCACAATGTATAGCATATCTTGTGCTGAAAAATGGCATTAAACCCTACAACAACAACCAATATATATATATATATATATATATATATATATATATATATATATATATATATATATATATATATATATATATATATATATATATAATACACATTTAATTCTATTCATGCAAGTTTTCCTGCAAAGTGTGATTGTGTTTGCCTAACTTAGGCCACATTATACTTAAATATATTTCATTTACAAGATATGAAAACGGTATCTTCCAGTAATAGTTCTGCACAGAGATGCAAAACTTGGACAATGGCTGTACATAATCTAGTTTGTTTTCTTCATCTACTGTGTATTTGACTGATATAGAAATAGCTGTTTTATTTCTCAACTCACACAATTTAAGTCCTGCAATTGTTAGAATTTTAAAATTTCCTATGAACCAATAGTTTTTAAAATAATTTTACTATCATATTGTTGTGTAGCATTGTTCTTTGCTAGTATAACAGTGCCCTATCTAACTCTTACATATATACACCTTGATATGAGCATCATTTTGTAGACTTGTGCTTTTTATTTGTTTAGTCTCATCTACTCTGTTTTAACTAGAAATTTGTTGAGTATGTTCATATCTTTATAACGACTCTCCAGATGTTATTTGTAATTAGTATATTTCAACATGATCAAAGAATTTGGTAAAACATCTCTTGCAATCTAGATGTGCATTTTATGAGTTTTGTTTTAACTAATGTTCTGGGTGACCAAGTGGTCTAAAGCACTCGCCTTTGCTGATAACTGCCATCTCACCTTTGTCCACATGGGTTTAAGTCCCAAGCTCAACCAGTGTGGGCATGTGAGACTGTAGTTTTCCATGGTTTGGTTGTTCTTACTATGGTTTTCCTATTTTCTTCCTCCTGTCAGCCATGTATAGCCTGTTGTGTGCTGATAAATGGCTTTAAACCCACAAGAGCAACAACAATTACTACTGCAGTTTGGACTGAGATATAGCCAGTCAACTTGTTTACTTGGGATGATACTCATCATAGCAAAGGAACCATTTAACATGTTCTGTTTCAGTTTCATAGACTTGTGTCATATAATTTCTCTTGTTGGTCAGAGTCATGTCTTTTGTCCATGTGTTTTCTTAAATGTTGTTTGCATTGATGAGTCCAGGTACTGGTACCTCTTTTTTCTACACCTAAAATGAACATTTCTTGTAACTAATAATTCTAGTCTTCCTGACATAAAGTTAACTTGATTAACAAAAATCAAAATGTGCTGCTTAGGTGTTAGTTGTATATTAGTATGACTTGATTATCAAAGAGAAATTGTGTTATTGTTTGTTATTATTGTTATTGTTTGATCTAACACTAAATTTAACAGTCTGGCACTCACCTTTTGTTGTTATGATTGTAAAGTCACTAAATCAGAATATTACAAATATTATTTTGTAAAAACATCTCACATGAACTTGCTTTTGCCCCACTCCTTGACAGTAATGCATCAGACTATGACATGTTAGTTGATCATAGAAATAATTTTCTATAGCAGACAATACAAATTATTTGAGAAGAGTCGTCTCTCTTGGGGTCTGCAGCATTTGATCTTATCTATTACAAATCATAGAGTCATCATTCATTTTGGGCAAATAGAGGAACTCTTCTTTCAATGTCACAGTAGTTTATCTTTTGAAGTTTGTATTATTTGAATTAGGTCTGCTATTGAAAATAATTGAGACAGGACACACAGTTCAAAATACTCAAAGATTTAAAGAAGTTGGGACTGAATGAACGTCTTGTGTAGTTTAAGAGCCATATAAAAATTATCAGGTAAAACAAATGTACTGAATTGTATTTTAAATCATTGGCTACTATTTTATAAGAACAAAATATCATTTGGACATAGATTTTTAAAGGTCTTTCCACATCAAGATGTTAAAGCTCCTGGTAATCAATTTTCATTAAATCCATTGACACTGATTACATACCAATTGCAGCCCTTACACACAATTGTGTGCTTTTGGTAGCTGAATTTGCATATTACTTAGAAATGTTCCTTGTAAAGGTTTTTCTTTTCTGAACCAATTTCGATGGAATTACTCCCCATTTTCCATAACTACAATAGGTCCTTGTAATCAACATAGCTCAGGAAGCATTTTGTATATTCTGATGCGTTTGGTGTGTACATGATTTCATATATATAGGTGTATTAGCTTTATTCTGGTTATAACTATGGCCCTTGACAATTAACTTCATATTTTGATACAAGATGCTGCTGGTTACCAGTCTAAGATTCGATGAATGTGGATATGTGAGAAAGCTTGCCAGCAGCTCCTCATGGGTCGGTGGTTCTTTCTGTGGATTTTCCGGTTTCTTCCTCCACCATTAATACTGGCTGCCATGTATAGCTTATTGTGTGCTGAAAAATGGCGTTAAGCCCCACAACAACATCAACAACAACAACAACCAGCACATAATCAGGTGCCATTTGGTAGGTGAATCACCTGTGACATACATATACCTTTGAAAGGTTTCATCTTTTTGGTACAATATTGATGGAGTTATTGCCCTTTTCCATTCAGTGTTACATATCAAATGCAGTAGATCCTTGTCAGCATAGCTCAGGAACCATTCAACATGCAGTTTTGTATGCACATGGTTACGTAAACCTAGATGGACATATTATGCATTTTGTCTTGCCAGCTCCAGCTTGGGGAGAATTAACACCCTTGACAATTTAAATTCATATCTTCACATAGGAAGAACCCTTTTTTATTAACAATAAGTATTACTTATGTCCCATCAAATCGTCTTATTGTCCATATATCAAGTTAAATCTTTCATTTAGGTCACAGATGGGGGTATTCATGTTGCAAACAGTTTTTGTTTTCAGAATATTCTTAAAAACACTAATATAATAATTAAGTAAATCTTAAGAAAAATACAATACATGTATATAACTTCAATACATACACCTAATGGGATGGAAATAAATATCAATTTGAAGTACATGTATGGAGGGATTTACATGTGCTTGTATTAATATACTAATTTATTTTGCTATGTTGAACAATAGATATATCAGTCATTCAATTCTTTTAGACAGTTGTATTAGGCAAAATACAATCAATGAATGTATTTCAATATACATTTCATATTTACAATGTACTTGCCCTTTGCATGCCATTATGTTCAATAGTTGTACTGAATTCTTTTTAATCACCACTAGTTATGGACATGGTATAATAGAAGTAAGCATAATAATTCCAGCAGAATTGTAGAGATATTTTTAAAGTTCTAGTTATGTGCCAAAAATAATTCTTTATTTAAAGATAGTAATTCAACCAGTGACAATT
This sequence comes from Potamilus streckersoni, assembly GCA_016746295.1. Classification (NCBI taxonomy): domain Eukaryota; kingdom Metazoa; phylum Mollusca; class Bivalvia; order Unionida; family Unionidae; genus Potamilus; species Potamilus streckersoni. The sequence continues at coordinate 1,410,635 of JAEAOA010000332.1, read as the reverse complement.
AGTTTCTCTAAGGCCCCCTACTGATCAATGTGTTAGTGAAGTAAATAGCACATATCATTATGATGGACATGTATCAAGACAATTGGTACATATTCAATTTGATCATAAAATCTAGTGTTAATGATCTGCATAGCTAAATAATGGATGAAAACTTTTGTATTGCTATAGCATGCTGGACAATTTTTTTCATAGTTAATGAATAAGCAGAAGTTTGTTGCTATAGTTACAACTTTGCATGAGTTATTTGGTATAGTTAGAACATGCATGCTATTATTGTTGTTTTTATTGAATGAAAGAAAATTCATAAAATATTCTTTACAACAGAGTTGAAGTATGGCTTAAAAATTATAGGATTTTGAAATACCATTGGGGGAGTTATTTACAGAATTGGGTCAGTTTGCACTTGAAAAAGTTTAATGGCTGACATCATAAGTAAAGATCATTTTACTATACATCTCAGCATAAACTCCACAAATAACAAATCAGAATCCAGACTGGATTGATGGAGATTCCAAATGGAAGCTCCGGGCCATGCTTCTTCAAAAACTGAAGATCCAGCATTTCAAAATTTGGATGAACTTTTTAAAACCATGTCCAGGACCAGAAATGGATGGCACTGGAAGCAGGGAATCCCAGTAGACTAGAATTGTAATTTTGGGAGAAATTAAATACATAGGAGAAGTTAATTCTCTTTCATCCCAGTTTAGGGATAAGTAGGTGAAATAGATTTGGATAAATGGTTGGAGGGTGTAGGGAGATAAGTGTGGGGTGTGGAGAGAAAGGGGTTGGGTGAGTTATTTAAAAAATAGGTAAACATTGACAGGAACAAAGTTTTGGACTGCTTCTTTACACAACAACTTAATTCAAGTAAGACAGATAATGCATATGATACTTTCTTTTATAATCATTAGAAGTGAGTTGTGAAGTTTCAGATGAACTGTGATATGAACTGAAATATAGCTAATATTTTTTTCTACTCAGATTATTTCTATTTCTATCAGGTTAATATTTTCAGGATTAATTTATGTTCACAAGGTGAGATATTTGATATATGAAATGAAAGGCTAGGAATGTCTTTGCTCAAAGGATATCAAAATGAGTGATTATGTCAGGAATACATAATGAAGATAAATTGACTTGTATCTTGCATAATTTGTAATCTTTTAAATGTGAATACTTAGATGTATTCTGGTTTTAAATAAGCATTTTGTTTTCATTATATATCCAGTCTTCTATTTGAAAAAAGTTATTTTTTGTTTGTTTATTTCCAAACCCATTCCCAATCTGAGTTTAGAATTTCGAGAAAACAAGTTGTCGTTGTGGTGGATTGGTGTAATGGTCCTTGTTAGACTATTTTTGTTTGACTTGGTGACTTTTCCCATGTATATAGTGTACCAATAGATCAGCAGTGATCAATTTTGATCAATATAGATTATCAATACCCTATTCAGGTGGCAGTCTGTTAGATCCCAGTCCTATCTTTCATGGTGTTTATTTAAATATAAAGGTCTTTCAGTTAAACCTACCTGCAATAGAGGTGTTAGCAGCTGTCCTAGATATATTATTCATTCCAGATTTGAGAAGCACCTAAGCATTTAAATGTAGTTTTCAAGTATTTTCAAACTGGAGTTGGATATGATTCAATTTGTACCACATGTGTCTTCAAGCAAAATTATATTTACTTAAGAAGCTTGTTAGGCCAGTCATTTGGGGTAGCATGAAATGGAGACAGTGTATTTCACAACAACAAATGAGAATAATTACCTAAGAAGAAAGGCTGAGTCCTATTTCTCTGAAGAAAAGAAGATAATTTGACACATACAGAACCTTGATGAATGATGTAGCATTTTTCTTTGACATTTGAGCGGTCTTTCATTTGTCTATAATGACTGAAGGGTGGATGGATGGGCAGATTTTGACATTGTTACATTATTACAAGCAATTTTTCAGTCAGAGGTTACTTGAAGTGGCAAGTATTAAACAAAATATGAATGCCCAGAATGAAGTAATTGTAGCCTACCTCATTTTTATGCTGTGATCCATTGTTTTGAAAGTTTCTCTGCTTCATCAGTGGAATTTTTTGTTTGGTATTACATCTAGGATTATTAAACAATTGCACAGAACATTGTGAGATTTTCTTCAAAAAAAAAAAAAACAGGTACAGATACCTATGTACATTTTTGTATTCCTAACAATTAAGGAAGGTCATACCTGGCTTTTTTATTTCCAGCAGTGAATGAACAGATTGGATTTGCCATTAAAGTGGAAGCTATAAGGACAGAGATAATTTTTAAAATTACAAAAGAGGTCATTCATGATGTATCAGGCTGTGCAGATATTGAAAGAATGCAAACAAGCTTTTGTCCTTTGATCAGGGGTCAGTAAGCTAATTTATATTGGGGGGGGGGGATATTTGTCCCTAGCAAATGTTTGTGTTCTAGATTAACTCCTTAATGCCACCACACTCATTGTTCAGTATCTGTTAGCAGGTCAGGCAGTGTGAAAAATTACCTATTTGCTTTCTTACCACATTAATTGACTTCCCTTTCTAACATGATGGTATTTTTGTGGTCTTAATTCATTAGTAACTGAAAGAGACAAGTGATTGTACTTCCCTACTGATAGATAGAGACAGCCAGTACTTTGACAATAGTTGGTGTGTCATGGGAAAATAGAGAAACTTGCAAGGTGCAATCCTATTTACTTGAAGTACATTTATTATGTTAGTCTTTTTGACACAGACCCAGAGTTCAGTTTCTGCATATTGCTTTGTAAACCACACTAAATATCTTGGAGGTGTAATTGTCACTGCTTCAGACCCAGAGTGGAATAAAGGGATTGTCGGGACATGTTTGAGAGACCTTTTCAGTGTGCATTAATTCTACTTACACCTGGAGTAATTATTTTGTCACTGGGATCAATATTTACTTTTGAGGTAAAATAATCGATGTTCTAAATCCATTTCTGCAACAAAAATGCACTCTTGTTCCTAGGACTTTTAAAGTGTCTTTCTACACCTACTTAGTGCAGTATCAAAATTTACATTTGTGAACAATTGACAGATTTGTTCACTCTGTAAATTTTATTCATAATAAGGACTTGCTTCAACTGACAGCTTTCAGAATTAATGCTAAGCAAATTGTCATCAGCTTTCAAGAATTTCCATGGTTTTGTTCATACTAGATAATGAACAAGTGAGAAGTGTTATAAGACCTTACACTAGTGCTTCATAGAAACTTGACCGAATTTTTACAAAGAAATAAAATTCAGATAGAGGTAACTGCTCCACATGATAATTTTTACTTCAGAAATGGAAAATGACAGTATTTAAAATTGATCTCATCAAGATACTGATTCTCATGAAACCAGTTCAGCAAAAAGAGTCCTGAATTGTGTACTTCTGAGATTTGATGTCTGCTAGAGTGATATTGTAGCATAGTGATGTGTGTATTGTACAACAATAATTTCTCGGCATGTGTTAATGTGAATGAAATTATTATACATGTACAAGAAGAAAATATAAAATTGGGGGATTACTAGCCAAGTGACACACTAAAACATTGATCTGTTTTGAATGAAAGACAAGATTTATTTGCATTTTTACATAGCTGTTGTTCAGACATTTGGGTCCTCAAGACATTAGATACAGTGATATACAAATTTGCTTATCTTGGTTTTAAAGTCTACAGCTTTTAGATGTGTCTGTGCCTTAAGAGCAAGTTGGAGCAACCTGCATAAAGATAAAGGAATGTGAATCGAGAATGTAATTAATGTTGATCAGGACTGATGCCTGTAAGGATTAAGCAAGTCATTCATTGGCACTTGCAAAGGATTCTGACACTTAAGGATTATCCACAGTCCAAAGGATTATCCAAATGAAGTCAGTGGACTTTTGTGAAAGAGATGAACTGGTTTATACATAGAAAAAGCTATAAATTGACACTTAAGGATTATCCAAAATCTCAGCATACATGGATAAAGAAAGGCTGTTATTTTTTTTGCTGAAAAAAGTTGTAGAACTGTTGTCAGTCTGTTCGAGAAAAATTGGTTTTAAGTGACATTAACTCAAAACAGAATGACTGTATCATTATCACGATCAAAAGGTCGTTGGTTCTTGAGGTCATTCGAAAGGCCCACAACACCCATACTGCCATCATTGTCATCATCGTTTGATTCAGCTCAGGAAGTACAAGAACTCTGTAAGAAGCCACGAGAATGGTTATTTAAAAAGGTAAGAACATTATTATTTGATGATCAGTAATATTCATTTGGTTTGGTTTAGTACTTTACTACACAGCAAAACAAGTAAGTTATTAGTGCTGAAACAGTTGGTGTAAATTTACCCAGCCCTAGATACACCACTGTAGCTTAATCAATGCAGGTCTGATTGTGGGATTCAAACCTATGTCCTTTCTGTTATGCTATCAATGGAGCCACTGCAACACATTTCTCTCTCTCTCTCTTGATTGATTGATTGATTGATTGATTGATTGATTGATTGATTGATTGTCCTAAAAGTAATTTTTAAATTAAAAGTCAGATTTAAAGTAAGCTTAGTGACACTGTCATTGATTTTCAGACAAAAGAAACAATCTGCAAGATAAACCTTGTGACCTTTTAATTTTTTTTGTGGTGTTTATTTGGTTGTTTAAAGGATAAGAAAACCAAACAATTTTAGATAATTATATTTGAAATAACTTATGGCAATGTGACTATGTTGCTCTTGCTCAGCAGGGGGTGTGCTAGTCTAAACTTTTGATCTGCTGGCAAATACATTGACTTATGGTGTTATTTATAGTGAGACAGAGAGAGGGCAGATAGCTTCAAATATATTTAGGTGCCTTAAATGTTAATTGATTTGGAAGAAAGATAACACATTTTAGTGCATGTAATTTGTATGAAAATTAGCATTCATGGCAAATACAATTTCATTGCAGGATTGGTAATTATTAAATTTAATTTGAATCATTTATGTTTAATTCCAATTGTATTAACATCCTCAAGGGCAGTGCAACATGAATTAAACATACATTAAATTATGCAAAATATTTCACAGTGAAAGTTAGGATATGATGTTCTAAAGTTAGATTCAAATTAAATAAAGTACAGAAGCATATACCACTGTCTGGATGGGAATATTTTCTCATGAGTTATATCCCCATAGCTGAAATAAAAGTGGAGGATTATTATTGACAAAGTAGATGTCTAAGACTGCAGTGCTTACACTAAAATGCTTACAAATATGTTAACCATATAAGCTAAGTTTCACTGTTACATCTGGTGTTAACTGATAAATGTGTCCAGGCAATGAATGTGTCTGGTTGCCTTATTAACTGTATTCATTAAGGTTGCAACATTGACCAAAATTTATAAATACATTCAATGCAAGCAATAACCAGAATGATAATATTTAATCAAAACAATTAAAAACCACACATTTCCCTGGATCTGCTGACCTATGTTTTTATGTAAACCATTGATAATGTGCATGCCAGACATTGTTTAACTTTTACTCCTTTGACTTCCATATAAAGCTATCATACTTGTAGGAAATCTCAATGGGTACCTGTTGGTCCTATTGACTGTTTACCTGGTAAATTATATTAAATGTGAACCTGAACTGATTTGTTGTAGGTTCATGCATACCAACCCCCAGAGAGGTATAAGTATAATTATTACTAATTTAAATGGCAAAAAAAGCAGTCTGAGTATAGTGATCTCTATATTACATGCCATAATTAGAGAAAACCATATGAAAAATATTTATTTTTGATACTTACCTGGATCTAAAGTTAAAATTCTTGTCATGAATCATCAGACTCAATTGTGGATTATGAGAATACTGACACAAAACAAAATGATAAGTTATTTATAAACAACAATCACTTTAACTAGTCTACATGTCTGACTTTCCCAGAATGGTTGTAAAGCACTGTTGATTTATGCTTTTCCTGCTGCAACATGTTCTTCTGTTTAAAAAAAATTCTAACATTTATCAATCATATCACTAGTCACATCCAGGGGTCAAGCTAGACTTAAATTTTAGGGAGAAGTGACTTCTCCTTTTGGTCAGAACAGGGACAAGTTGGAGCTAAACAAGGAGAAATGGGAGTTATTCAGGGAGATGTGAGACTGAAACAATATATATATATATATATATATATATATATATATATATATATATATATATATATATATATATATATATATATATATACTCACACACACACAGATACATTATCTTTTTTTTATGATGTGCTCTATTTTTTAGTATGCTTTTAAGTTTTAAGCAATGCCTTATTTTCAAGTTGAAAAATGTGTTATTTGTGAGTATCAATATATTTTATATATAGGCCTACACACTTGCTTGCTTTGTTACAAAATAAAACTTAATAAAGTTCTGCATATTTATAATTTATCTACCTATTGGTACTAATGACATGGATTGGTTAAATATTATTTGCTTCAGTACTATATATATTTTTTGTATTTTCACAGTTCAATGAAGTGGTATATCAAATATGCAGCTATGTTGGCCATTAAAATTTCATTTACGGTTTCAAACAGATTTTATACAGAAAATACGCAAATAAGGCCATTAAAATCTTCATTTATTGAAAAAAGGATATAAATTAGAAAACTCTTCACCAATCATATTTTTAAAAGCAAATTACTATTTGCATATTGAAACAGAATTTGGTATAATTTCATCATAGCACAGTAGGCCCAACTTCATGAAATTAAGCAGCAATATCTTGCTCAGGAAAAGGGTTAATGGTCAATTGGCTATTAAAACTTGCATATGAATGTGCAAGAATTTCTTTGTCACCATACATAAGCTGATTGGTATCAACCTGATTGGTAAATACATTTGGCTTGGGTTACAGCAGTGCCAGAACTTACTGGCTACATAGGGGAATCTCCAAGCCTAATCTACAGTCATATTAGAGGTCAACTCCATTTCATAACAAAAGAAGGCAAGTTTATGCTTCTCAGGTGACTTTTTTGCCCACTTTGCCTGGTAGTGTGACCCCTGCACATCAGTAAATCTTGTCACACTTAATATTTGGTGCCATGTTTTTTTTCCAATATAGACTGGTCTGCTACATCAGTATATATCAAATTATAATGATTCTCTGAGACATTGTTTCAGATTCTAGAAACCTATGTTTTATTGGAAGCTATCATGTACAGTTACTATAAATAGAAAATAAGGAAACTATTTGATATACATGCTCAGATCAGGGATGGATATGTACAGTTGATAAATGTGCATAGGCTAATAGACAAATGACAAAGCCTCAAACTGTACTTGTTACACCATTCCACTCCCTGGATGATAATTCTCGCCTGGATAACTTGGATAACTTGAACCAGCTTATAACATGGTGTCCAGCATGGCTCCTGATTTTTTTCAAAAAAAAAATATTTAAAATGCATTGAATGTGAAAAAAATTTCTATAAGAATTAGTAGATTGATTTTACTGTATTTTATGTAAATTTTTGTACACAAAAAATAATTATTAATCATTAATTTTTTAAAAAAATCAAAATGGGAATACTGTATTTTCGATCTTGTTTTCAAATGTAAATCTTCTTAGTGGAAATTTTATATCTGATAATTTAACCAGTTTTTCAAATAATACAAAATGATATGTAAAAATAATTATGATAATTTAAAAAAATTATTAATTTGATAACTGGATTGTGTACAAAAAATTATTAAAAGGTACGAAAAAATACATGAAATATGGTAGCTCATTATATCATCGGAAATGGTGATTATTGCCTTAAAGATAGAATCCATATCGTGAAATTTGCAAGTTCAAATAAGATGTCTCATATTATGTTTGGGGATTTTTGAGAGAAATTGTTGTCAACACTGTAAATAAACAGTCTGGTGAAACAGGATCAAGGAAAACTTCTAGTAAATGCTAACAGGTTGCAACAGAGAATGAAATAAACACCAATTCATTGACTTGCTATGTGAAATTCACATTCTGAATCCTTTAATTTTGCTTCAGTGTAAACACTATAATTCCAACATATTCTCTTCTGTAAGAATCTAATTAAATACCGGCTTTGTTTTGATCAACAACTTGGGGAAGTGTTTGTTGCATTAAAAAAGTCAATTAAAAGAGACCTGTGTTTTATCACTTTGAAAACGTCTTTTGCATCAAATCAAGGGAAGTACAATAAAAAAAGTCAAAGCATACCTATAGCAACAAAAGTTCTTGAGGTCATTAAAGTTCTCAAAATTTATTTTATTTGACCAGTGAAAAATGGTTTCACCTTTTTATGTACTTAACATCACTATAGTATACATTATCAGTAATGTATCCTAATCATTTGTAAATGTGACCATGGAGAGCAAAGAAAGTTAGTGAAAGGTGTACTCAGTGACTGAAAAGCTGTATATCATAGATAGGGTTCATAATGGTGAAGTGAAATTCAATGTTTGCAATGAATTAAACAATTGTTGAGATGACATTTAGAGGTTTGCTTAAGGATGAGCAGAAACTCCTGTATTATTACATGATGTTGATTCAGATAATAGGATCAAACGAAAACAAGCATGGACTGCAAAGGATACTGAATTAGATGATGCTGTGTATGCATGGTTCACACAGCAACTTGATCAAGGTGTTCCCATTTCTGGAACAATTCTCAAGGCCAAAGCAGAAAAAATGGCAAAATATATCTCATTTTAGGGCAAGCCATGGATGGCTTTGGAAATTCCAGCGCTAACATAGAATTAAACAAAATTCATTGTCGAAAGAAATACATCTGTGAACAATACAATGAGGTGGCAGAGAAATCAAAGAAAATGAAGAGATGTTTTCAGAATGTGAAGTGATACTTGTTAAACGTGTCATAAACTGCAACTATTGTCCTGTTCTAATTTACGTTATTTTAAATTTGTAGATCCATTAAATTGATGTTGGTAATGGCCAACCCTTGTAAAAATTTCATTTTACTTCTACTTCAATCAAATCTTCCTATCATTTGATCAACATTGTTTGTTTTTTTTTCAAAATGAGTGTTGATCTTTTGTATAAAAAGATCTACTTTGGATCAAACAATAAATCTAGAATTTATCCAATTAACACAAACATTTGTGACATAGTCCACAATCTGCAAGTGGTGAAGTCGTATGTGTTAAGAACAGAAATGTGTGGAATAATGTTTTGATGACCTCCTCAATATTCCTTTAAGTTATCCTGAAATTAATGTTACTCAGTGAGGAAAAAAACAAAGTCCACTGCTATGAAGAGATATTTAATCACAGTTAATCATAGCATGATTATTGAGTATTCAACACTAACATGCCAACCCAACCCAACCAACCCTTTTGTCTGTAGTCATCTCTGTTTTGTTGTTTGTTATAGGTCCCTCGATAAATCACACCCTCACTTTTAACATGGTCAATGTTTTTGGACCCATTGGTTGTTCAGGAGTGGTGTATTTTGTGTCTTGCTTGCTCCTGACTTTGCTAGATAATTATCTTTAATCAGAATTTGGAAACATTTTTTTTTTTTTTTTGCAGTAAGTAATTGGCTGCCTTGGGCTAATTATATTACCTGGGTAATTATGAGTGGGTGAGTACCTAGGTACTCTAAATGGATAAGTTCCCAGGTACCATGAATGTGCAAGTACCCAGGTACCTGTTGACAGCTCTAGTGCTGTACATCTTGATCACTTATCACAACTTTTGTCATGACATGTCTTTAATAAATGTATAACTTCATGTAAACTAGGTACAGCTTTCATAATGTTTGCATCTGTTTAATGATACAGTCTATAATGCATCGCCTGGACAAAGTGTGTACAAATTTGCACACTTTGAAAGCAGTGATGTGCAAGAAATGCTGCTAATTTGCTAGGGAATGACTTTTGCGGTGTAATTTAACCAATGTGGATAGATAGAAAGAAGAATGCAGATCACTGAACAAGTATATTGAAGAAACAACACAATGAGCCCCCTTTCAATGAACAAATATAAAATTTAATCAGTTTATCAACAGAATTTAAAATGAAAAGAAATCAATGACTTGGTTACAAAAGAAGGAAAATGGTACTAACGTGTACTCAAATAAAAAGACAATACAAATTTCTTTAAATGTAAAATTACTTTCAAGGTTAATATGCTATCTTCATTGCCAATGAGATGTGACCTTTGGGACTCTTGTCCTCGAACTCTGACTTAACAATCTTCTCTGGACTTAGATTTCTGGTAGAATTTGTTCTGTCCTGTGATTGTTCAGGGATTTCTCATGTGAATCCAGGAAAACTATTTCCTTCAATAAATAAAATGTCTCCCAATAGACAATAGGTCACATTCCCAGGTATATTTATATTTTTACATTAATTGGCTCTGCCCATGAACTTACCTAACTCTCCGTCTACATAGTCTGTCAATGCTTGTCCTGACCTTAATTTGGGTCACATAGGGATGGTCAATTAAATTCAACTCAGTGTAGTATGAATAGTATGAACTATGTAACCTCCACTCCACTGCTTACTCTACCAATCTAGCAGTGTTAAGTTACATATGGCTTAGACTCTCAGATATAACTATTCTAAAATAGTTTACTGACCAATTAAATATTACAAACTAGCATATAGATATACACTTAAGTGATCAATTAAATATTACAAACTAGTATATGGTATACATGTAATGTTAGGTCACTCATTCTAAACAGAGTTAATCCATAAACTATGAAACATTACCCATCATTCCTTAAGCTTAATTCATTTAAATTCCTAATCACTCTTATGTATTCAAGATTCAATTACATGCAATCTTTTCAACTAATCTAATGAAATTTTAATTACATTCAATCTTGCCAATTCTCCAAATGAATTGATAATTAGAAAATCAAAGAATAAAATGTCATGACTAGCATTTCACTAAAATCCTGCAAAATGAAATCATACATACATGCATCATATCAAGAATACATTTGAAATAGATCAACAAATGAAATAACATATTAAAATCGGAAACAATTGTGTACCTTTTGCCATTTCTTTATTTGTTTCCAAGACTATAGTTTAACCTCACATATATTCCAACCTCACGTATATAGTCTCCTAACTGAGACAACTATCTGGCCTCTTACTCTATAATGAAAACTACAAAAATGTAGAGTTTGCCTATTCCCTGAGACAAAACTCCCTGCTTTACTTCCAAATCACTAAAGCCAAATCACAGATAAGTCTTACTAGCTCTTCCAGAGTCTCAACCACTCTTTTTCCAAGTAAGATTGAAGACTAAAGAATTTTCCTAAAGTAAAACCTTTAATTTCTTACAGAGTGAGCCCATAAATCCATATTAACCAATCGGAATAGACTGTTTCCTAAACCTGTTTGTATAATTTTTGGATTGACAAGACAACTAAACAACTAATCATGCCGTAATTTTAACATTACTTTGAACAATCATCTTTAGCCAGCTCCCCCCTTTAACCAGTTGATTTTTTTATTTTGGGAAAGGGTCTTATGTCATTCTCTTGTACCATAGCATCTGACTGGGGGGGGGGTCGCTAGAACTATAACTAGAACAAATTCCCTTTTGCTGTTCAGAGATGAAATGAAAATAATCATCTATCTCTAGCCCTTTTCTACTTTAATTAAGTTGACTTTGATACAATTCCTTTAACCAAAGCTTCTAAGAGTTTTTAAAATTCGACAGATCACAGTGTGTTTATAATATAGGCCATTTAGAAGACCCATAATGTATCATATTGCAGGCTGTGTATCATGAATCATATTGATATGTGGCACAGGTGTATTGTTTCATCCCTAATGAACAAGTTCTTCCAAGAAATTGTTTCTTCATCCAGGAGAACAGGGAGAAAAGAAAGACCATTAGTGAGACTTGGTACATTTGGATCATTATGCAAAAGAACATAGTTAATAAGAAGTAGGACTTGCTGTTGTTTTAGAGATGGTTAAAAGTAGCTGCTACTACTGCTGTCATATAAAATTCATTTTTGTGTGTTTACATTAATATAAGATACTTTTTAAAAGTATAGGTTGACTAATATACAGATTGTTCCTTATCTTATAAAATATTTGCTTTACCCTTTGATGGGTTTTCTCCATGCTTAAGATAAAACTTTATGAAGCCAAGACAATTCATTCTGTGACATGCATGCTCTGCCTTTTGACATCAAAGTCAATCCATTTAAGGCCCTGACTTTCAAGTTAAATATGAAAGTTCCAAGGCAATAAAAATATTTAAGACAAGATATCTGCATCAATACTAAAAATGTTTTGTACTTGTTGTTTGTATATCCACTGGTCAACACAGTGGGGTCACTGTTGTGAACTGACATTAATGTCTAAAGCTATCCATTATGGATCACTGCCATCTCACCTCTGTGTTGGTTCAGTCTAGCTGAATGTCTAGCATTCAGCAAACATGGATATGTGAGAAAGCTCCAAGTAGCTTCTCATGGGTCAGTGGTTCTTTCTGGGGATTTCCTGGTTTTCTTCCTCCACCATTAATACTGGCTGCCATGTATAGCCTATAATGTGCTGAAAATGGCGTTAAGCCCCACAACAACATAGTAATTTCATGATGCACTAGTGCCATTGCTAAATATTCCTGTTGCAAAGACAATACATTACATGTATATGGCTTCTCATACCTAATGAAATTTTAGTTTTGATCTGTGTACATGTACTTTGCCCATTAAGACTATCAAGACAGCTTTCCCTTAGACTGTTACAGTCTAGGAATAATTGATGAGTTCACATCATGTGTACAACATTTCAGATAATACTGATGATGACATTGGTTTGTGATAACATCTTTGCCAGAATTAAGAAGTTTGAGAAATGCTGTTCAGGTCTTTTAATTGTACCTTTTCCATGCTCATGGTTATTGCTTAAAATCATGATATACATGTTTTCAAGGATAACTTTTCAATATCTGTCAAAGCAGAACAGGTTAGCTTGGGCAAAGTGATTCATCCCCCCCCCCAGTCCAGTACAAGCATTTGTTTACTTGTCAGTTCTCCACCAATTTATTTGATGAAGTGGATAGATGGGTACAATAAAAATGATTGACACTCCAGTGCAAAGATTTTCAATTATGAAACCAAATTGACTATTTGATTTTTATATAACAATCTGCTGTTTGAGACACTGGGATTCAAGGACAGGTTGGACCATGGCCTTATTCAGCTGAAAAATAATAAAGAGCATGTCAAACCCTGGTAACAGGATTTGTTGTTTTCAACAGTCAGTTTATACTAAATAGGTACCATTTTGAGAAACACTGTTGCCATGTTTTTCTTTTCTTTTGCTTTTTTCCCTCCTTCTACCCCTTCCCTTTTTTTTCTGTACATGAACACATGATCTGATTAGATTTTCATGAAATTTGAATGAAATTCTGGATTCTGATAACATTTTTAACACTTTCAGATTAGACTTTCTTGAAACCTATTTTTATAATTACACAAACAGCTGAACCTGGGCAGATATGTTTATATGTGGTAAGATTTTTAAGCACAATAATGGCTTTATAGTAACAGTTAAAGGTAATGTTAAAAACTGAGGATTGGGTGACATCTTTATATTCTCGTGTAGTGACCTTGCCACACAATTTTTGCATTTGCTGTGCAGGCTTTATCACCTTTTAGAACTGCTGGACTTGGCTTTTTTTTTTCTTTGTACCTTCTTCAACTAAATATCTTTTCTCAGCATACATCTTTTAAAAACAAATCTAATTCTTTTTAATCTATATAGAATTTCTCAAGTATCAACTTTCAAACAGTTCAGAAAATGAAGAAATTTTAACAAAGTAATTAATGTGGAAAAAATATTAAGAACATGTGAAATTGCAGGCTTCAACCAGTGACAGCAACAGTGGTTTTGTCTTCTTTTTTTTTTTATAGATAAATAGACAGAGGTATGAATGGACATTCATGTCCACAATAACCACAAACGTTGCTAATGAAAGTATGGGAAGAAAAGAATAAACTTTTTAAGATGATTAAAATGAAATATAATCAACAAAGAAACACTTTTCATGGAAATCATTTGATATGAAAAATATTTATATATATGCTTATATATTTATATATATGTATATATACACACTTAAAGGTTGGGTCCAGCTGAAGATAAAATAACACCTGATCTTAGTCATATTGCTCCAACAGATCAGGGTCTATGTTATTTGTTCTACTATTTCCACTTAACAAAGTACATAGTAATTTGTCAGTTGATTATGTGACAGCAATATCTTAGTCTATACAGTTTGCAGTGGACCACACCTAAAAGCAGGTATTGTGGCACATGTCAGTTAGGTCCCATATGTTACTCATTTACATGTACACTGAAGCTTCTATATAGTTTACACCCTTGCCTAAGTAAATATATCTACATTTTATCTGTATGACTGACTATTCACTCTCAAGTACTTGACAATACCTGTCCTTCAGAATCTCAAATCACAGGTAAACTCACTGAAATTTTGCTCTGGACCTGCTTTTTACAGTGACACAAATGTTTATTCAACATACATGCCAAGTCTTCTGGAAACAAATCTTTGAGATTTGTGTTCAAAATCAGGGAGATTGGGTCCAAAGCCAGGAGATTATCATAAGGACTATTTTTCTCATAAGTTTTAGTGTGAAAGTGTAGATCATACCACAACTAAGTCAAATAACTAGAGACCAATTCTAGCAGAGTACCAATTGCCATCATATTAATAGCAATTCCCGAACACATTCAAAGATGGGAAAATAGTTTTGCAAATATGCATCAAATTTTTATGTGTTTGTTCACCTCCTGCGGAGCGCACTACTTACTGTACAACAGCAAAGGCCAATGATATTCCAATTGTGATGTGTCTCCTTCAAATTGCTCCATGTGAGCAAAAGTAGTTGAGAATATAATTCTCAATGGGGACAAATTATATCAGAGGTTTATGACATAAAAGACAAAAAACATTCTGATTGTAATAACTTGATAGTCTGGTTCCCTGACCTCTCTCCACTCCGTTACTCTGTTACTCCTCTTTTCTTGGTAAAGAAGAGTAACAGTGGAGAGAGATAAGGAAACTATACTAATAACTTGATTGACAGATTACAGTAGTGTGAACAGTGTATTGAATGTTGTTTTAGCTGGAAATACATATGCTTGACAGTTTTTTTTATTTCTGGAGATCTTGTGGGCTGATTGGTTGATCAAAAAATGGGGTCAAAAATCAAAAGACTCACAGAATTGTGGGAGACTTAGCATGTATGATACAAGGTAAAATCAGATTTATTGAAGAATATTTGTGTATTCCCATTAAATGTTATTTAATTAGTATGTTGATGTTAAAAATTTGTAAGTTTAAAAAAGTACATTATTTTCTCCAGAAGGTTGAAACTCAGAAATTCTATTACCATTTAATTTGTTCCTTGATAGATTTGGTAATTGTCACATAGAGATAAGAGAATTTTCTGTGGGAAATAATTTTTTCTTGATTCTGACCATTTCTGTATCTACTGAGTACCATGTCCCATTATAATTCCATGGTAACAGTTCGGTAGATAGCCTCTCTAAAAAGGACATGGCATACAGCTTCAAAGATAAGTTTTTATTTTTTATTTTCAAAAGTTCATGTCAGTAAAATTATTGTGAACTGATCATGAAAAGAACCAGAACCAGTAATCACAAAGAGAGATTAAAAGAAAGACAGAATAAAAATTTTAGAATTCTTTCAACTACATTTACAACGTCTAGATTAGGATTTAATTTTTATCACATTTTCATCTTTAAAAAAATGCCTGTCTATAAAAATCCTGACATAAAATATGATTCACTCATTTCAACATTGAGTGTTATATTATCTTCCAGATATATTACCCCCTTTAATAGTAATTGATTTCAGTAGACCTTTAGTGTAATCCTCAAGTGTTGACTTTACCTGCAAATATTTTCCCTGCTTACATTTATTATACCCTTGATGACTTTACCTGTGGTCACAAAAGAGGAAGATTGGGCAGTTAAATTTTCAAGCTGCAAAATCACTTGAATTGATTGCCTGTGCCTTGTTGTATTGTAGAAGTCAAGGGTTCATTGTTTGGATTTATTTTTCCCAATATATTCATTTTTAGAAGGTCTATTTAATACTCTTTTTCAGTCAGCTTCTTGGTAAGAAGCACATTGATTGGTTTTGTCCACCTTTAATGTTCATTTGATGTTTCTTTTAGCTATGTAATCCAGGATGAGTTGCAGGTAATGGTATATTTTTGTTCACTTGTCTTTGTGCCCATAGAAAATAGTTGTCTACACACATACCCTTATACTTAAACATTTGTACTGAATGCTCTACTTCCCTCTGTATTATACAATCTATTAATCCAACATAATATTCCTAATAAATATTTTAGATAAAATTAAAAGGTTTCATTTAAATAAAAATGTATTCATTCCAACTTGCCCATGTATGGAGAGCTTGCAAGACTCTAAGGAGATCCACATTTACCCTGATACAGGATATATGGTAGGTCATACATTTGCCTTGATACAGAATGTATGGTAGTTATATATTTACCCTGATACAAGATTATGGTAGGACACATTTACCTTGATACATATAGGACATATATTTACCCTGATACAGGATGTTAAATAAGATGCACATTTACCCTGATGATACAGAATGTATGATAGAACACACAATTACCCTGGTACAGGATGTATGATAGGACACACATTTAACCTGATAATGCAAGATGTATCACACAATTACCTTGATACGGGATGTATGATAGGACACATAATTACCCTGATACAGGATGTATGATAGGACACACAATTAGCCTGATACAGGATGTATGATAGGACTCACAATTACCTTGATACATGATGTATGATAGGACTCACAATTACCCTGATACAGGATGTATGATAGGACACACAATTACCCTGATACAGGATGTATGATAGGACACACAATTACCCTGATACAAGATGTATGATAGGAGACACAATTACCCTGATACAGGATGTATGATAGGACACACAATTTCCCTGATACAGGATGTATGATAGTGATGTGTGTATTGTACAACAATAATTTCTGACATGTGTTAATGTGAATGAAATTATTATACATGTACAAGCAGAAAATATAAAATTGGGGGATTACTAGCCAAGTGACACACTAAAACATTGATCTGTTTTGAATGAAAGACAAGATTTATTTGCATTTTTACATAGCTGTTGTTCAGACATTTGGGTCCTCAAGACATTAGATACAATCATGTACAATATACAGTGATAGGACTCACAATTACCCTGATACAGGATGTATGATAGGACACACAATTACCCTGATACAGGATGTATGATAGGACACATATTTACCCTGATACAAGATGCATGATACTACACACATTTACCCTGATACAAGATGCATGATAGGACACACATTTACCCTGATACAAGATGCATGATAAGGACACATATTTACCCAGATGCACAATGCTTGATAGGACACATAATTGCCCTGATACAAGATGCATGAGAGGACACACATTTACCCTGATACAAGATGCATGAGAGGACACATTTGCCCTGATACAAGATTCATGAGAGGACACACATTTACCCAGATACAAGATGCATGATAGGACACACATTTACCCTGATACAAGATGCTGGATACTACACACATTTACCCTGATACAAGATGCATGATAGGACACACATTTACCCTAATACAAGATGCATGATAGGACACACATTTGCCCTGATACAAGATGCATGATAGGACACACGTTTACCCTGATACAAGGTGCTTGATAGGACACACATTTACTCTGATACAAGATGCTTGATAGGACACACATTTACCCTGATACAAGATGCATGATAGTACACACATTTACCCTGATACAAGATGCTGGATAGGACACACATTTGCCCTGATACAAGATGCATGATACTACACACATTTACCCTGATACAAGATGCTGGATAGGACACACATTTACCCTGATACAAGATGCATGATAGGACACACATTTACCCTGATACAAGATGCTTGATAGGACACACATTTACCCTGATACAAGATGCTTGATAGGACACACATTTACTCTGATACAAGATGCATGATAGGACACACATTTACCCTGATACAAGATGCATGATATGACACACATTTACCCTGATACAAGATGCTTGATAGGACACACATTTACCCTGATACAAGATGCTATATAGGACACACATTTACCCTGATACAAGATGCTTGATAGGACACACATTTACCCTGATACAAGATGCTGGATAGGACACACATTTGCCTTGATACAAGATGCTGGATGGGACACACATTTACCCTGATACAAGATGCTGGATAGGACACACATTTACCCTGATACAAGATGCTGGATAGGACACACATTTACCATGATACAAGATGCTGGATGGGACACACATTGACCCTGATACAAGATGCTGGATAGTACACACATTTACCCTGATACAAGATGCATGAGAGACACACATTTACCCTGATACAAGATGCATGATAGTATACATATTTACCCTGATACAAGATGCTGGATAGGACACACATTTACCCTGATACAAGATGCTGGATAGTACACACATTTACCATGATACAAGATGCTGAATAGGATACACATTTAACCTGATATAAGATGCTGGATAGGACACACATTTACCCTGATACAAGATGCTGGATAGGACACACATTTACCCTGATACAAGATGCATGATAGGACACATTTACCCAGATACAAAATGTGTGATAGGACACACATTTACCCTGATACAAGATTAATGGTAGGATACACACAAAAAATTGCCCTGATACAAGATTAATGGTAGGATACACATAATTGCCCTGATACAAGATTAATGGCACGATACACACATTTGCCTTGATACAAGATTATTAGTAGGAAACAAAAAATTGCCTTGATACAAGATGCTTGATAGGACACACATTTACCCTGATACAAGATGTGTGATAAGACTCATTTACCCTGATACAAGATTATTTGTAGGATACACACATTTGCTCTGATACAAGATGCATGATAGGACACACATTTACCCTGATACAAGATTAATGGTAGGATACACACAATTGCCCTGATACAAGATGCATGATAGGACATGCATTTTACCCTGATGTAAAAGGCAAGGATACAATGTGTAAACATCTTTTTTTTTACTGCCTGTATAAGATCACAAACATGTAAATGAACATGGATTGATGGAGGTACAATAATTTGAAATTAAATTATATATTACCACATCTTTGCTTAAGATACTTGTTTAGTATGAAGTTCTGTTTTCCCTAAAGCATGCACATATATATATATATATATATATATATATATATATATATATATATATATATATATATATATATATATATATATATATATATGTGTGTGTGTGTGTGTATAATGTTCACATCAAATGTACAAATGTGACATCACTAGAAAAAATTGCAAGTTGATGAATTTTAGTTGTAGTGCACATTACACATTGTTACATAATTCTCAAGTCCACATTGTTGATAATGCTGACAAACATTTCTTTAAAATATATAGTATTTTATTTATCTCTTAAGATATTTGTTTGTTAATAGAACCAATGATTAGTAACAATTAGAAAGAAAAAAAAAAGAAATGCTCTTTAAAAGTTTATGAGACATTGCAGTTCCATGGTCATTGTAGACCATACAAAAAAGCACCCCAAGCACCAAGTACATCTAGATTCAGCAGCAAGTTTCTGATAAATGTACATTAATGTGTAACATAATAAATAGAAATTACAATAATCATAAAGATGTTTTACTGACATTGTCCCACATATTCAACAAAGATCCTTTTAAAATGAATTTTTCTTGATACAAAGTAAAGGATGTACATAAAATGAAAAAATCAAAAAGCAAACAGCTTTGAGCATGATCTTTTTGTGCATTATCTAAAGGCAAACCTTGGTCTATACAATGTATATATATAGTAAAGTAAGCATTGTACACATTTAGCAATTTTCATGCAGTGGGAGTCATTTACTCATTCTTGTCAAGAGCTGCTTGTTCATAGTGTTTTTATTGGCAACTCAGCTACAATACTTTTGCACATGTATTATACATATTAACAAGTTTGAACCTGCCCTGTGTGCACTGAAGGGAGAAAGACATAGAAAAGAGTGTTATTACATTAAAGCCTCAATGCCTCCATTACCTGGAAAAAGTCATCTATGCCAAATCATCTTTATATTACTGAATCTTGAAATACAATGGTCCTGAACATCATTGGTTTCCAGTCCAACAGAACAACATTGACATTTTGTCACATTACTAGCCATGTAATATCTCCCTTAAATAAAAAGAAAACCTGCCATTTTTCACATGTGTATTAATTAATCCAATGATGATTGGCAACATCAATGGGTGAACCAATTTTCAGTTGAAAGCTGGAACACAAGATCTGATGACATCACCATTGTAAACACAAGAAGCTAGCATCACACTTTCCGATTGTGTCTTCAATTTCACCCTTCAAAGCATTCTAAAGCATTTCACTAGTGTTATTTTTACCAAATGCTTTTTCTTCTCATATCTGCATAACAAATGCAAGCCTGACTCTTTTATTCCCACTGAACTCATTTTGTGCACCATGTGTGAATGTTGTTGTCATTAGATTAGTCAATAATGTATATCACTACTTTGGAGCATTCCTGAAAAAGAACAATTACTAGCAACTTTGGTATCTAAATTAAGGGGTGGCAACTCTTAATTCTAAACTATTTGAACTTCATTTAAACCTAACAACAATTTGATTATTTCAAAGAACAGTTTGTCAGATAGTGTTTTCAATAAATCATTTCCTTCCTTGCAAACATTAGTTAGATTTAAAGAATGATGAGATTTATGGTAAACAGTGGTATTGGGTCTTTAATACATGTTAATGCCAATTTAATTTTAAATCTTATCTGTAATTCTATAGACCAGGGATGGTACATCTGCACATTTTTATCACTGATTTCTCATTAACTCCTGGTGCCGGTCATTGCAGCAGGGGATAGTAGCCTACTTCTGAGCTCTGTAGTGTCATGGTAATGTATGATTTGGGTGGTATATTAGAAAGGTAGACAGATGCAGCTCTACAATGATACCAAATGATCTGGATATTCTAGTTGCATTAGAGAATGCAGAGGGAAAACATAATTTTTTAGACCCAATTTTTTTCCACCGCCTGTGGTTGGAATCGATTTTGTTTCCAGATTTTAGACTTTTGGGCCTCAGATCTAAGGCAGACTGGTCTGAACTGTACACTGACCATTGAACTTTTGCTGTACACTGACCATTAAACTTTTGCTGTACACTGACCATTTAACTTTTGCTGTACACTGACTATTGAACTTTTGCAGAAGGTAGGATAAGATGGACATTTAGAATAAAGAGTGGTTTTGATGCAAAAATGATGGGTCCTTTAGGAGATTCATGGTAATTTCATAAGTATTGTGCTGACCTGCTGTTAAACCACACACACACACACATGCACACACACTGAGCTGTTTCCTTGTTTAACCCATTTTCCCTGATGGTCCAAATTGACTGTGTTTTCCTGTTTCTATACTATTTTTTTTCACATAATCAGTTAACTTCATACTAGCTCAGTACTCAGCCATTTAATGCATGCAGGTGAAAATTTATTCCAAAAATAGATCATCTTACCATTAAAAGGAAAATATATGGTTTGGATTGCAATTTGAGTGTCACCTTTCTATATACAACCTTACAGAAGATAGCAGTATTGATATGAAAATATTATTCAATATTATTACCTGTACTTATTTTGTGATCTACTTTGTACAGGACAAAAGTTTCAGGTGAGCTCATATGATGATATGCAAGAACTTGTCAGTACTTCCCTTTCTGAACAGGAAGAGATAGAAAGGAGTGTTACCTTTAATTCTATCTATGATGATGCTTGGAACAATATTCTTGGGATTATCTGTAACTCTCCTTGGCAAAACTCAGTAGATGATCTTACAGTTTGTGGTAAAATGAAAGCTGGTAAAATATTCTCAAGATCAGGATTCTATTGCTTTAAGGATTTTGTTTTGGTTTGTATGATTTATTACATTGCTGTATTATTTGTCCTACACAAGTTGATGAGGGCATACACCATACATCATACACCACTGCTGTTTTCAAATTGTTTATCTTTGACATAAATCAGTCTTCATGTCCTTAGAAAGACTGCTGTTTATGTGCCTAATAATTGACATGTAACATGTGACATAGCAACACCAGCAACTGCTGGGGAGTGTGGTGGTCCTAAATAGCTTAGATATGTACTATATGTATTTTTTGGTTTCAATCATAGCTACTATACAAATTGACCATAATATGTAATTTTATATATATATATATATATATATATATATATATATATATATATATATATATATATATATATATATATATATATATAGAGAGAGAGAGAGAGAGAGAGAGAGAGAGAGAGAGAGAGATATTTGTTTTATTGCCAGATAAATGTACGAGTACAACCCAGACAAGGTCAACTGGGGAGGTACTTGTTACACTGTACACTGGTCAGAAAATTTTGTTGTCATTACTCCTTCTGAATGGATGGTCATAGCATGGGGTTTTCCATGAAAGACTTCTTATGATATCTAGTTGCTCCCAAATGAAAATCCTGCCTCTCTGACAGCCAATTTGGCTGCCATGGCAGATATCTTAAAAATCTAGATATTGCTGTTTTGCTCAAAAGTAAAACCCCATAATACCATATATTGTTTGCAAAGATCCTGATCAGTGTTTAGCATAAGGCACATGCAGATCAGGGTCTATGCTGCTTGTTCTATGGATTACCCCTAACAAACAACCCAGTTTTGCTCCACATGGGATGGCAGATCTTGGTCTGTGCAATTTGCATTTGAACTTGTCTTATAAGTTAGCGTATATGGTAATATCATCCAGCTGCAAACAATATACACTGATCTGCAGTTATATAATGCAATAGTTGTAATGATTTTCAGGACATTTTCATTAAAATTGAAATTTGAATATAAAATATTGTTTAAACTAGTTAACAAAAATGAGTGAAAACCAACAAATTGTGTAAAAATTCAACAAATAATTTATTTTCCAGGAACAGTAGTTCTAACTTCTATCCCTAGTCCAAAATGCATAAAGTTCCAATTGAAATCCAGTGGTATTCCAAATAAATTCTAATACTGAATGCATTAATATGCATGTAGTTTTGAATATGCTAACATGTCATTGGCTGGAATGT
Organism: Potamilus streckersoni; assembly: GCA_016746295.1. Taxonomy (NCBI): domain Eukaryota; kingdom Metazoa; phylum Mollusca; class Bivalvia; order Unionida; family Unionidae; genus Potamilus; species Potamilus streckersoni. The sequence goes on along the minus strand of JAEAOA010000332.1, from coordinate 1,387,305 downwards.
GTTAATGTGTTAAATCTTTTGATGTAGCACAATAACATAATCCAGAACATTCTTGTCAGCATTTACTGTAATTCCAAAGTAATGTTTTAGTACAAGAGTATTATCCAGGAACTTGTAATTCCAGTGAATTATAATTGGAGAAACTAATTCCACTCAAATTATAAGCTCAGAGAAACTAATTCCACTCAAATGATAAGCTCAGAGAAACAATTCCACTCAAATAATAAGCTCAGAGAAACAAATTCCACTCAAATGATAAGCACAGAGAAACGAATTCCACTCAAGAATTCCACTCAAATGATAAGCTCAACACAACAAGAAGACTACTATTCTGCTTAGGATATTAAGGCAAGAACTAAATAATTCTTAGGTAAAATAGATTATATACTCTACTGTGTGACCTAGGACACAATTACAGTTTTCTGGAAATACTCTGTCAACTTGATGTGAAAGTTTTTATATTCTGGAAGTTTTTAAGGCCAGAATCAAAACTGCTCAGATTGAAGTAAACATATTTACAGTTAATAATGTTCTGATATTTAATCCACAAGCATAAAGAAATATTAGCTATGTATTGTTTACAAAATAAATTTCACTGGTCAGGTACACCATTTACTTGATTTTGGACAAAGGTCAAGTACAAACATATATATATATATATATATATATATATATATATATATATATATATATATATATATATATATATATATATATACAGAACATACAATCATTGAGAAAAGCCAAAAATAATACAAATGAAATATACATAACAATATCATGAGCAAGAAACATTAGTTTCATTATTTCTCACCTATGAATATTAGGTCTTTACTAAATGACTTTTCATAGTATCTAGTAATTTCTAAATGAAATTTATGCCAATACTACATTCACTATGGTTGCTACAGTGGCTGATTGGAAACTTATGATACAAATATATCTGAAATGATTTTGACATGAAGCATTTAATAAGATTTGTTCTAAATTGAATTTCTGGAAATTCTTTTTGGTCATTGGATATTCAACCCATGGATTGGATGGTCCTAAATGAAAATATTGCTATTTGAACATCCAATATGGCTACTACAACAGCGATCTTGAAAATTGGAAACGTTGCTACTGTTTCTGAATGGATATCACTATAAGTTTGTCACTAAAAGATTTCTTTGAACATTTGGTTGGTCCTAAATGGAAATGTCATGCAAATATCAAATATAGAACCCACAGCTGCGACTTTGAAATGTACAAAAAGTCAGATTGTCATGAGGTTTTCATCAGAAGCCTTCTGTTTCCTAGAAGAAAATAGTGATTCTTGCATACCCAATATGGCCCAGCCATTTTGAAAATCTTAGTGTTATATATAATCCTGAATTACAGGATTACATACATACATACATAGTGACCTAGTGATCTAAAGCGATGCCATCTCACCTCTGTCTGCATGGGTTCAAGTCTAAGATTCAGGGATTGTGGATATATGAGAAAGCTTGCCAGTAGCTTCTTGTGTGTCCGTGGTTCTTTCTGCAGATTTCCGGTTTCTTCCTCCACCATTAAGCCCCAGAACAACATACATACATACATACATACATACATACATACATACATACATACATACATACATACATACATACATACATACATACATACATACATACATACATACATACATTTATAGACATGCACACACATACATACATACATACATACATACATACATACATACATACATACATACATACATACATACATACATACATACATACATACATACATACATACATAGTATAAAGTAAAAAAAAAACATAATAGCTACCCTAATTTTAAAAACAGTGCAGTAAGAAACACATTATTGGCTTGAGGAGGCAGCCTTATGCTCCTCAAATTGGTGGCCATATCAACAAAATGTTTTCATCAAAATATATTTTATGAAACCTTAATGGTCTGAAATGAAAATCATGCCAATCAGGTTTTGCCTGACAATACAGTTCCATTACAAGAGAACTTTAATACATTGACCAGTCACGGATTGATTCTGCATTAAGACTAACTATGATGGTCATCTCATGACCAATCATGATAAATTCTTAATTACTGGATTCAGTGAGAGATATTGTAGAAAAACAGTTATGGGCAGCACAAGAGAAGTAAAATGTGTCACTTGTAATGATGTTTCAGTCAAAATCCTTTTCATCACTTTTGCAAAAATTAAAGAGCAAATTATAGAAATTTTCATGAGAGAGGATACAGTAGTGAGAAGTACAACACCCTAAGGCCATGTTTAAGGACAATTAATATCATTAGGTAGAACTTAAATTATGTTTACAAATTATTTTTATTCCTGTTCCACTGGTATTTTAATCACTTTATGTATTATTATGAAGATGCAGATTTTCTACCATTTTAAATAAAATGTTACCAACAAAAGATCATTGTGTATTTTTTATCAGGTCATTAAATGCTACCTGTCAATAATTTGATTTTGAAACCAGTTGTCATTAAACTGGTCAGGGCATGTTGAAAGAATAGTGAAATTTGGTTGAGATGATACTTCAAAATTTCATGTAATAGCATTTGAGTATTTAATAACCAAAGGCTTTGGGTCATTTGTTAGTCCTGGTGTAAGATTTTTACACAACAAACATCAGGTTAAGTATAAGTTGATGTAAGAAATGTTTCTTAGGTACATTGATTTTAGAGTAAAAACTTATTATTACCTGGTTCATTTAATTTAGTGAATAAAGGCATAGACACACCAAGATTTTGTAGTTTTCACTCAGACTGTATACTGTAATTAATCACAGGGTTTTTGACCCCAAGATTAGTTTACCTTGATAATTGTCCATGATTTTTTTATGTTGATCAATATATGATGACTAAGATATTACATTAAAGAAAGTTTATATATAGAGAAAGAGAGAGACTCACTCCCTTGGATGGGACAAGTTTGTAGAAACTGGTGGCTGATCCTGTGCTATCAATATATTTGCTATATTCAACCTAATAGATAGGGATATTTCATTTGGCATACCTTTCAGACCTGTACCTGTATTAGAAGTAGCAGTGGAGGCTTTACTTATCTTATGCATGCCAAGACTGGATCGGTTCATTTATGCCATTCATTTATGCACAAAGGAGATAAAAGATATTGTTGGGGAAAAGTGGGCCATATATTCAAATGGATGGACCAAATTTATTGATTTTTCTTAGGGTGATCAAACAATCAGAACACACTTATTATAAAGAACAACAATTTACCCTTAGGATGAAATGGTCACAATTTGTATATATAAGTAATGAATGTTCTTTTGAGCTGGAAAATTGGAAGGGAACAAATAATATTGTAACTATAATGCTTGTACAGTAATACAGTCACCAAGAATTTTGATTTCAATGGATTATTTTGTTCAGGAGTTTTAAAATAGTAACCAAGGGTTTTCTTTGGAAAGAGTTGGACATCACCTTTTTAACCAATTGTTTTCTGATACAGTACAAGCTTTACAGGTGTGATTGGAACAGTCTGGTGCCATGTTAGTATGTAAAGGCAGTTCTTTAGTCTAATAGATCCCAATTGCCACAGAAACTGCATTCATTCAGTTGTAAAGAAAATGGGATAAATCTGCTTTCCAAATATTTTAATTTTGCTCAGTGAAAAAATGTCAGCAAGTTTTATGTACTGCCCTAGGAGAATGGATGTTTTTAAAGAGCAGTTGGACTAGTTGAAAAAAGGTAGATGTCACTGCACCAGATGTGGGAATTATCATGTAAACAGAGTGAATAACTAGCCATTTAGTGAAACAGTCTACATGTTCATATTGAATATATGGCTTGAGGATGAAAAGGTTGTCATTAAAATTTCTGAATCATGAAGCCTTTCTTGGAGAAAAGGTAGGACAAGATAGTTGATTGAAAATTAATGAAATCATAACATTCTTACTATATAAAAACATTTATTGATCAATTCCACTGCAAAATGCACAGACCCAGAAGTGATGTTATAAAATGTGGTGGAAGATCTGGGTCAGAGCAAGTTGTTTGGACAAACAACATAGACCCTGAATGGAGATTAGGGATGGTATTGATTGTGCTTTATTTAGTATCAGTACTGTATGCTTAATAAGCTTAAATCTGTAAATTTATTGAGATTAATGCTTTTCAAATTAAATATGATGATGTTATAAGCCAATTTTACTGTATATACTCCCTTATGAATCCAACTGCAAACTGCACAAACCTAGCTTTACTGTTGCATAATGTACCAGCAGATCTAAGTCAGTTTATTTTGATATGAGTGATCAGAAAACCAAACAGCATAGATCTTATCTGTAGATGCATTATGTTACAGCTGATGTTCAGGATATTTTTTGTTTGCAGTTTGAGTCTACATAGAAGCATATCACAGGTCAACTCATTTTTTGACTACCTTAATACTATTATTGTGTAAGTAACAATTGACCTACCTTAAATTTTTCTGATCATTCCTGTGAACTTTTAATTGAATTGTTACTGTAAAGATTTTCTAAATAATGAGCTTAAGTTTTACTATAACATGTAATGAAATCATGACTAATATTTCATTAATGGAACAATTTTAAAATTCTAGCTGCACGGTTAATGGAGGAGGTCACCATGAAACATGGTCTCTACTTTTTTTAACAAAAGGAATAAAGGCTATTTATGCTGAAAAGTGAACATTTTTTAGAGCTGTTTATTAACAAATTACTCAACATGATTATAAAGCAAGTATTCAGCAAGTAAACAGCAGCCCTCTCCCCCCATGCTTTTCATATTGGCAGCCCTTTCATAATTTTTATAGGTCCCCCAGTAACTCTTGCCCATGCTTACAGTGTTGTCTGTGCTTTTGTTTGACCACATTGTGCATAAGTGCTCAGCTGAGGGATCCACTCTGATTTTACAAAGCATTAGGCCATAAATTCATACAAATATATGAATAGAATGCACATTTTCCTTATATCATTCCTATATTCTGAAAATTGCTTCTTTTTCTGCAGTATTGGTGGAGGGGGGTGTGTGAAGTTTATCAGTTAAAGAATGTACCTTGCTGGAATATTTAACTCCCTTTGCCTGTACTAGATTCTTTTTATTTTGGAGGCTCAGTTTTTTTCTCATTATGTTTGTGTTAAACAAAATATAAGTCAGATTAGACCCACTAAGTTAAGGATCCTGCAGTCCCACTGAGTGGTCTAAGGTGATCTGCATCAGGCATGCTTAATAGTCAAGTCCAAAGGAGTCCTGCAGTCCCACTGGGTGGTCTAAGGTGATCTGCATCAGGCATGCTTAATAGTAAAGTCCAAAGCCTGCAGTCCCACTGGGTGGTCTAAGGTGATCTGCATCAGGCATGCCTAATCATAAAGTTTAAAGGAGTCCTGCAGTCCCACTGAGTGGTCTAAGGTGATCTGCATCAGGCATGCTTAATAGTAAGGTCCAAAGGAGTCCTGCAGTCCCACTGAGTGGCATAAGGTGTCCACCTTTACAGATCTCTGACTTTCACCGGTATCAATGCAGGTTTCAGTCTCTGATCAATCTGGTTAGGTGAGAAAGCTTGCCAGCAGGTTTCTGTTGGTCAGTGGTTCTTCCTGAGTTCATCCTCTGCCAGATATTCTGGCAACCATGTATTGCCCATCATGTGCTGAAAATGGCATTAAAGTATAAACAACAACAAAAAAGTTGTAATATTCCATACAGATTTAGATACCCTTTGCCCTGCTTAGAGATATACAGGGACCACATGCAAGCTGTAAATAATGAATATATTTCATTTTAATTTTGTTAACCAAGAAACACTCAATATTTTGACTTTTTTCCTCTTGCAGAGAGACTCGGACAAGAAGAACAGTGTTGTAAACACAGAGAAGTGGACAAAAGGTGGTGGCTCGGTAAGACAGAAGCCTAGGCAGCGGACCTCTCTAAGCCATTCACATGAAGTACGTAGTTTTGTTTGCCATGATTTGTTGTAGGGTCTTTTTGATGGACCAGTGAAATGTGGAATAGCAAATTTATATCTGGGGGTATTTGAGGATTTTAAGCTGTTAGGGTGTTGGTGGAAGTATATATTACCAGATTTAGTTTAATGTTTTTGCTTCAAATGTTTTTTTACCTTGGTATAACTACCTTTAATGTCCTGATTTCTTAAATCCTTAAACACTGAACTGTTCTCCCCACTCTAGTGCATTTTATTTTCTAAAATTACATGCAGAAGTTGCATATGAAGAAAGAAAAAAAAAACATTTTAGAGTGGTTCTTCTCTAGAGCTATCAATATCATTTTACAATTGAGTAGTATTGCTGGCAGTTTATAAAGAATTTTGCTACTGAACATGATGACATTAAGCCAATTTTTTACATTTTCACAAATGTTTCTTCCAGACTACATGCACTGGTAATTTTAAATGCAACAATTGCATTTTCACAATAAACAATTCCATAATTTTTACTATTTACTGATGCTTGTGAGTCTTTTGGTGCAGGTACTGAAAACTCCATAACCCTTTGGTCCAAGAATCCTAATCAATTACTATGAGACCCAACATGATGCCATATGTTAAAAGTTTAGTATCTTGATCTTAATTGGTGTGTTCAACAGCACACAGTATAATAGGTTATATCATGCCAAGGTAATTGTACTGAGAAGTGCTGCGGTGCACACACACCACAACCACCACCTTCCAGAGGTACACCATGTTGAGCTGGTAATACAACTAACCTGGTCTGAAGAGGATTCGAACTCACTTATCTCAACCTCGGTTATTTCGACAACCCGTATATGTTGATCACTTAGATCCAGTCCCAAACAAAATCCATTATTATGCTATTTTTTGCTTGCTTATCTTAACCTGGTTATGTCCGGCATAAGTTTCAGTCCAAAGTGATATGTGGACCTGCTTAATTCAATGAAATGCAGCCTTTTAACATTAATCTTGCAGAAAGTATACAAGAAATGGTCAGCAAAAGCAATCAATTTTCATGCACAATTTGGGTAATTTACAATGCTAGTCACATGTTTATTTAGCATTCTTTCTAATTTTGGTTCCTAAGAGTAGCTTAATCAATTAGTTTATTAAGAATATATCATATTCACTACATAAAATATTCAAGGGTTTAGAAATACAAGAGTGTACACAAATTACAATGTCATTTTATTTTACGAAAATGCATAATCGTAGAGGTCAGCTTCATGTGTATTTTATCATTTCCCTTTTATTTCTTAAGGTGCTTTTCAGATCTGAATTATGTTCAGAAATAGTGCATAAAAGAAACAACTATCAGGAGATACAAGTAATTAAATTAATAATCAATGTGCAGGCGGAAAATTGCTGATCGCCTGAATATTCAAAAGACATGAAATTGTTCCATATACACGTAATATCACAATGATTTTTTTTATAGCATTTTATAACAAAATAGTCAAACACTTCAGCAATATATCAAACATGTCATCAATATATCAAAATATCAAAGAATTATAAACATTCATGATCTGCATTGCAAAATATTTTTTAGCAAATATGAAGTAATATCAATCTACTTTTGTTTAATCTGACATTGTAAATTCAAAATCACTAATGTTTTCTTACATATGCTCGGCACCAGTGACACTTGGCACAAACAATTTCATTTTTAATGCATTCAGCCATTTCATGAAACAGCATATACATGTACATGTCAACAGAAAATAATAAACAGAAGAAATTTATAACTAGGCAGACTATCACCATATCCATATATATATATATATATATATATATATATATATATATATATATATATATATATATATATATATATATATATATATATACACATATACACATACATACATACATACATACATACATACATACATACATACATACACCCACAGACATGCATGGGAATGGATAATCTCAGGCACTTGGCTTCTATACAATGGCAGTCCATAATTTAGCTTTGTTTTGTTTTCTTATTTATAATATCTCTTTCAGTCTGGCAGAAAAATTGGCTTCCATTGTCTTAATTTATATTCAAAATTGTCATGAATACCTGTAAAAAAAAGAACCAAAGTTGACTGGGGAAAAAAAACAGAAAAAGAATAAAAAAGATCTAAAGTCAGTTTCCAGGGCTGGTTTGCTTTACAATAAAAAAAAAAGAACCTTCCTATTTGATATCCTGCAGCTGAGTTCAAAGAATGAATCTGCTTCTAGTTATTATCCTATTTGTTTGCTGTCTGAAATCCTAATTGTTACAAACTTACATTGATGCCTGCAGGATATGTCATATACTCAACATCCACTTGCTTTAATAATACTCTTTGTAACACATGCTGTCAAAAAAGATTGTCATTTGCATTTACAGTGAATGTACATGTACATGTATTTTCAAAAACATGTATTGATCTTTATTTGCAAGATACTGTCATATATTAAACTGGATATAATACAATCTTGGTTATTTTGCACCTAACACCATGTTAATGGTCAATAGGGGTGCCTAAAAGCATTCTGTTAATGTTTTTCTCTCACTTTCTCTCTTTTGTGATTTTCTTGGATCCATTTTTCAGTCATGATAACATATTCAAACCTCCGAGTACAGACATGATTTGTTGTGCATGAATGGCAGGTGTCTGAAAGGATTATGTTGATGTTTTTCTCTCTCACTCTCTTGTTTGTGATTTTCTTGGATTCATTTTTCAGTCATGATAAAATATGCAAACATCCAAGTATAGCCAAGCATGATTTATTTTTCAATGTGTGTTATATGGTACAAGTGATGGACACTATAGTATGAATGCATACAACTACATGTGATATAAGGAGCTCATATATCTTTACTTTAATCAATTGCTCATGATGATAAAAGAGGAATAAATAATAACAACACCAGGTTATTTTCTTTCATTTCATTATCAATAAAGCATTTTTTGTAACATGCAATGGGAGAGAATTCCAGTTAAACACAAGATATGGCAGTAATGATCAAGGACATCTTGAAAATTATGTTACAGAAGAATAACTCAGGACCTGGTCATGTCAATGATTTTTTTTTTTTACACTCCTGACATAATCAAGATAACGGTTGACTAATCAGGTTCCAGGACAGGTGGTTTCAGAAAATTCATTGGTCCCACCTTTCTCTTAGCTAGTTCCACCTTACTCTTCACTAGTCCCACCTTATTTTTAACTGGTCCCAAAATGGTAATGACTTAACATGATTTGATAAAATGTATGTACTTAATCCATAGAAAAAAACAAACCAAATAATATACAACAAAATTATTTCTTAAAGAATTTAATTTTTCAAAAACATTGGTTGTTATACATTTGGCTTCTTATATATACACATAAACACACATGCACACACACACACTTGACCTGTGCTGACAAGAGAATGTTCAGAAAACATATTCCTATGAAAAATTCCACTAACTTATAAACATGCTTAAGACTTAAGCTCAAACTTTAGTAAACATCTTGTGTACTTTACTTACAATAAAGAAAAAAAAGACAGCCATGCAATAACTCCATCCCAAACCCTTAATCACCAACAAAACATCAGGTACACACAGTATCTATATGCAGAACACTGTACATGTAAGAGATATTTTGCAATCTTTTCCTCTCATGTGTCTAATGTCAGTGTTGTGTTCTTGCTGCATCAAGCTCTGCCTCAACAATATCTTTTCGTTTTTCTTTGTTTTCTTAATGAAATGAAGGGGCTTGTGATCAATTAATGCAACTATCGGAAAAGGAGCTGAACTAACCAACTTATTTCTCATGTCTTCATTTACACCTTCTATGGTTTTAACAATTGTGCAAAGTGGAAACAGCACAGAAATTTAATATTAGCCCTCATTCCTCTATTACTAGATTTTCATCACAAGCAATACATACCCAATTATGTATACCTCGGTGACTTTCAGTGGGATATTGAACACACTTTATACCCAACTATGTATACCTCAGTGACTTTCAATGGGATATTAAACACACTTTATATCCAACTATGTATATCTCAGTGACTTTCAATGGGATATTGAACACACTTTATACCCAACTATGTATACCTGTGTGACTTTCAATGGGATATTGAACACACTTTATATCCAACTATGTATACCTCAGTGACTTTCAATGGGATGTTGAACACACTTTATACCCAACTATGTATACCTCAGTGACTTTCAATGGGATATTAAACACACTTTATACCCAACTATGTATACCTCAGTGACTTTCAATGGGATATTAAACACTTTATATCCAACTATGTATACCTGTGTGACTTTCAATGGGATATTGAACACACTTTATATCCAACTATGTATACCTCAGTGACTTTCAATGGGATATTAAACACTATATCCAACTATGCATACCTCTGTGACTTTCAGTGGGATATTGAACACACTTTATACCCAACTTTGTATACCTCAGTGACTTTCAATGGGATATTGAACACACTTTATACCCAACTATGTATACCTCAGTGACTTTCAATGGGATATTGAACACACTTTATACCCAACTCTGTATACCTCGGTGACTTTAAATGGGATATTGAACACACTTTATACCTAACTATGTATACCTCAGTGACTTTCAATGGGATGTTGAACACACTTTATACCCAAATATGTATACCTCAGTGACTTTCAATGGGATATTAAACACACTTTATACCCAACTATGTATACCTCAGTGACTTTCAATGGGATATTAAACACACTTTATATCCAACTATGTATACCTGTGTGACTTTCAATGGGATATTGAACACACTTTATATCCAACTATGTATACCTCAGTGACTTTCAATGGGATGTTGAACACACTTTATACCCAATTATGTATACCTCAGTGACTTTCAATGGGATATTAAACACTATATCCCACTATGCATACCTCTGTGACTTTCAATGGGATATTGAACACACTTTATACCCAACTATGTATACCTCAGTGACTTTCAATGGGATATTAAACACACTTTATATCCAACTATGTATATCTCAGTGACTTTCAATGGGATATTAAACACATTTTATACCCAACTATGTAAACCTCAGTGACTTTCAATGGGATGTTGAACACACTTTATACCCAACTATGTATACCTCAGTGACTTTCAATGGGATATTTAACACACTTTATACCCAACTATGTATACCTCGGTGACTTTCAGTGGGATATTGAACACACTTTATACCCAACTATGTATACCTCAGTGACTTTCAATGGGATATTGAACACACTTTATACCCAACTATGTATACCTCAGTGACTTTCAATGGGATATTAAACACTATATCCAACTATGCATACCTCTGTGACTTTCAGTGGGATATTGAACACACTTTATACCCAACTTTGTATACCTCAGTGACTTTCAATGGGATATTGAACACACTTTAAACCCAACTATGTATACCTCAGTGACTTTCAATGGGATATTGAACACACTTTATACCCAACTCTGTATACCTCGGTGACTTTAAATGGGATATTGAACACACTTTATACCCAACTATGTATACCTGTGTGACTTTCAATGGGATATTGAACACACTTTATACCCAACTATGTATACCTCAGTGACTTTCAATGGGATATTAAACACACTTTATACCCAACTATGTATACCTCAGTGACTTTCAATGGGATATTAAACACACTTTATATCCAACTATGTATACCTGTGTGACTTTCAATGGGATATTGAACACACTTTATATCCAACTATGTATACCTCAGTGACTTTCAATGGGATGTTGAACACACTTTATACCCAATTATGTATACCTCAGTGACTTTGAATGGGATATTAAACACTATATCCAACTATGCATACCTCTGTGACTTTCAATGGGATATTGAACACACTTTATACCCAACTATGTATACCTCAGTGACTTTCAATGGGATATTAAACACACTTTATATCCAACTATGTATATCTCAGTGACTTTCAATGGGATATTAAACACATTTTATACCCAACTATGTAAACCTCAGTGACTTTCAATGGGATGTTGAACACACTTTATACCCAACTATGTATACCTCAGTGACTTTCAATGGGATATTTAACACACTTTATACCCAACTATGTATACCTCGGTGACTTTCAGTGGGATATTGAACACACTTTATACCCAACTATGTATACCTCAGTGACTTTCAATGGGATATTGAACACACTTTATACCCAACTATGTATACCTCGGTGACTTTCAGTGGGATATTGAACACACTTTATACCCAACTATGTATACCTGGGTGACTTTCAGTGGGATATTGAACACACTTTATACCCAACTATGTATACCTCGGTGACTTTCAGTGGGATATTGAACATACTTTCAGAAATGGCAAATGCTGCCATGGAAGAGGAGGGGGTACATTTTTTGCAGACTTGACTAGACCTGGTGGAGTATTTTTCACATTGGTAAATAGATTATGTAAGACAATACCTACACAGTTTATACAATATACTATGCATTCAGTAATTATGGTGACTGATGTGATATTTCCTTGTTTTTGAAGTATTATTCTTCAAACATGATTACTTAGGTCTATACCACCATGCTTTTAATGATGATGACCTCAAATGGTTATCTGTCCCACCAATTATATTTAGTTATTCTTTTTTGTATTTTAATTGACATATGCCTACCTTACTGTACTTGTAAGTATTTTTAAATTGTATGGGGGAATTTCAGTAAATATCTGTAATTTAAAATCTCCTTTTCTATAGTAATTAATGTACATATAAATGGTCTCTTGACCTTGCACACATGAATTGGATAATGTGATACAGTTGAAAAAATATTCAAATTTTAAGTTGAAGAGAGAAATGGTTATATTAATAAAGTTAACTCTTGATAAGACAGATTTATTTTAATATTTTGTCAGATTTTCTGTGATGAAGCTCAGATACATAAATGTAGCCTGCAATGCACGATTGCTATTGATGCAGTACATTAATCTGCAATACAAGTTAATTTTCATTAATGTCATTGTCAACAAGTGAAACTGTGTACTGTTTACTTATGCATTCTACTACTTCCCATAGGTCTTTAAAGTAAATCATGGGTGAATATACGACTCCTGCTACTAATGATATGGATGAATGGGAACAGGTGTAGTAATTAAAGAACATAGAATATAGTGTATGGGGTTTGGTTAGTAATGAAAGAAAGATTATGGTAAAATTATTCATTTTGGTTGCTTACCATAGCTGTAAGTGAATAAAATAGAGACAAGGTTTCATTGATGGAACATCAGTCCTTTTAGAGATCTGACATTGGATAACTCATTAATGAAATTAACATCCTACATCTTGGTGCAGAGTTGAAGACATGTAGGTACAGAAGATGAAGAGGCATGTATGGTTTTCTCTGGACAGAATCTTTCTTCAAGGATATGTTTGTACTGAAAAATATGTTTCATCATGAGCATTCTGAAATATAAAGTTATTGAATTTTTAATATGATGGCGTTCCATAAAATTACTATTAAAATTGATTTAGTACCAGGAGACCTTAAATTATCAGACATACTCAGTTACAAGTAGACTCGATTATAGGTTGTCCCCCCTTTTTTAAGGACTTTTTTTAAAAAAAACAATTTTCCTTTTGCAGTCAGATCCATCTAATGGAGTGAATTGTCAGCAAGTCAGGTGTTTTTGAAAATATAAGCAAAACTGAATAGATAGAAGACAAACTAATGTAAAATACAATTATATCATTGAAGGAATAATTGAAAAACAGTTCTATTAAAAAGTCAGTATAAATGCATAAAACTTGACATTTGAAATCCATGAATTAAATTATAGGTCACGCAGTGGGATAAAAATAGTTCAGATTGATCTGATTCACAATATATATGTTAATTCCACAAGCCTTGCAAATAAAATATGAAAGATATCTAACATCATTTGGTACAAAGTTCGAGAATTTGTCTTAATTTTTATATTATATGCAGGTGTCTATGTCAAGACTAAGACACTAAGATCATACAGTCTTTTGCAAAATATATTAAAGGCTACAGAGGGCGCTCACTGGTTATTATATACCTTTTTGAGAGTGTCGTATTTTAAGTTAAGTTGTTTGTATTTGAAACATGCACAGTAGAAAGAATGTCATTATAGCTCTTAAGTTTCCTCTGACCCTTGCCACCACATTTTTGATATTTGGACATTTATGTTGGGGTGTAGGGTCAGAGTATGTTGCCTATTGAAAAGTTGGAATTTGCCGACACCATTTGGGGTCAGCTTAGAGTTGACCACCCGCCACGTGATCAAAATTCTGAGCAAATTACGAAGTTCGAAGTTCGCCGAAGTCTCCATGAAATGGTCTATAGCTCTATGCTTTTTTGATGTAATGTGGCTAGCTTTTCTTTCAATATTGTACTTGGTAAAATTGTACATGATCTAAAAATCACACATTTAACTAAAATGACTGTACCAATGTGCTTGAAATATCAGCCCCAGAATTAATCAAAAATATGCTATCTTTAGCAGCTGTTAGAAAAGGAACAATGAATTTTTGCCCGACTTGACAATACTAGCTTCTGAAGGTGCAATGAATGAATTACCAGAATATATCAAACGTTTATTTAAATAAAAGCTATCAGCTCTTTTTTCACAATTTACCTCTGCAGTTCAGGAAATGAAAATGACCAAGTAGAGTTTGCAGTTTCTTGAAAGGGGTACATCTGGCATAAGGCCAAGCTGTGTGCTCTATAACCCATATTACATCCATCAATCATACACCAAAATAAAGGGAATTAAAGGTTCTTTGAACAATACCCAAGATATACAAGGTCTTTTTTAAATAGCCAGTATAATAACCAGTCCGGAGACCAGGGAAAAATTTTTGTCATTAAAATTCTAACCCCCTATGCAAAATACGAAACCTTGGAGCGCCGCCACAGCTGAAGCAGTAGGGAGGGTGAACCCTACAACTTTTTGCTCGAGCCCTTACCTTACAAAAGGGTTCCTACAACTAGCTGAAGAAAAGGTCAATAACAATAAACCAAAGTCTCTATCCAGGTATATTCCCATACGGTTTTTTAACCGGTAATAGAAAACCGACTGACAAAGTCATGAGTTTAGCTCAGTTTTATTACCCTATTATTGACATATTTTTCACTATTTAGTTTACCTGTCTGGTCACTCAACTGTTGTCCTTCACTCTCCCTGCTGCTGTGGATTAACCAAAGATTTTATCCAGACCAGCTCAGTTTATTTTACCCATGGTCATAAAAAATTCAAATATCTTTATTTTTTTTCCCCTTAATTATAATATTTACTTTACGGGCGTATGTACAAATTAATATAAGTTTTGTTTCTCAAATCAATAATATTGCCATCCTTGATTTTTTAGTTTGAAATTCATTCTTGACAATAATGGATTATGTACATTCAGGTAGACTTGATTTATTGGCTCAGATACAATGAACCACCCCGGTGGTGCTTGAATACTGAATAAATATAATATATATCCCTGCTGTGCCTGCTTAGACTTTGAAAGATCTACTGTCAATTATATTGCACACCAGATTCACTGCAATGGTGGATGTTATATTAACAATATTAGGTGAAATATGACAACCTGTTCCATATGGGTCTGAGAACTGTTGGTGGCGGCACTAATTTTTCCCAAGAATTACATATTAGTTTAGAGTGTTCATGAATAAGATCATTAATTGATTTTTTTTAGCTCCGTAATTCCGAAATGTTGAAATGTTTCAGAAATACGGTCGTAAACAGATTATTTACTGGACGACGCTGAATTGGGTCGTCCTCATCAACTATGTATTAACCTGCTCTATGTGAGTCAGGGAATATTCTCTTTCTCCATTAATAATCTCATTATTTACAAACTCTAGGTCTGAAGCTACCTGATTCAAATGTATGGTTTCAGTTATTTGATTTTTAAAAATCATCATTGTAAGAAATATTAGTGCTTGAAAAAATAAATTGTAGATTTTTAAATACACGTTCATGTTCAGACTTAATTGTACTAGCATATGAATTTATTTCATTAATATCTAGTACTATTGTTTTACCCTTTTTACCATTAATTTCATTTATAAAGTATGATTGATGCCTATGTATATAGTGTGTAGAGCTATTATCATATATTTGCCATGGGTCAAGTAAACACATATCACGTGAATATTTCGCTTTTCGATATTCTGGAAGTTGTATAAATTTCTTAATATCTTTGAAGTCGGATCGCTCTGGTTCTCTTGGAACCTGATAGAACGGTGCAACTTCAGGCCAACCTAGTACTGATCTAATCGAACTTGGATAAATATCTACTGTGTAATCAGGAGAATTTATTTCAGTCACTGACGATAATGTTGGTTCGTAAACTGTAGTTGCTATTTTGGATTCTTTTCCTGTAATAGATTTAATTCTGCGCTGGAATTTTTCATTGATTTGCTCTATTTGATAACTGCCAGTTGGAATACTAAGTGCCAATCGGGAGTTCCATCAGATTTATTATTGTTTGCATATACTAATGAATTATTTGGCTGCAGTCCACCAAATGGTTTTTATCTGATTGTGAGGAATTTAATCAGGCTTGTTTTTTTTTTTAAACAATATCAGGAATTGCACTGATAATATCGTCGAGTTTTGCGTTACTATCAGCGAGTTTTAAGTCAACAGTTGGTGGAGTTCCCAAAAATTCATCCGTTCTGTTCATGTTTCTGCCAAAATTTAAAAACTTTCCTACGTGATTAGTAAAATTAGTTTTGAGTGTGCTTATTTCATTATTGTTTGGAACTTCTTTATCATTGACGTATTGTTTCGTTGCAGCACCAAACTCAGATTCTCGTGTTCTGAGATTATTAATGCCATTATTATTCATGTTAAGAAATGCACGCATCATACCACCGTTGGCTAATATGTATTTAGATTCTTGATCATCGACGTATTTCTTCGTTGCACCATCGTTATCTGTGGTTGGGTTTCCAAGGCCTGTACTTTTATTTCTATTCATAACAATGTTCCCCGTATATACATCACCAGCCTTCGTGATATAATCATTAACTGACTTACCGAAATCTTGTATTTTACCCTGATCAGTAAAAGTAACGATATTATCAGCAACTGCAGTAGAAATTCGTAAAAGTACATCTGTCAGTTATATATTACTCTTCTTTAATCGTCCTTGTTTATCCTGAAAGACGACTTCATTTTGGTCCACACTTGTAATATTTAATAAATCAATTTCATTTCTGAGTTGATCGAGGGTTGCATATTTATATAAATCACCTTGCTGCTGAGCTTTACCACGAGCAGATCTTCCGTAAATATCTAACATTATATTTACTGATGTCAGTTTAAATGTGACAGCATGGTATATTCATGCACGACCTTATGAATTTGTTTTGTTGATTTTCATATAGCATCAAGTACATTACTTCCCGACCACATTTTGGTGGATCGGTTAATGTTTGGGTAGGTAACGTTGAATACCAAACTCTAGTACTTTGCATGTTGTTAGCATAGTCTAAAAATTCTTTTGGAGGGGCTAATCCATATGAATCAAAATAAAAAATTCCACGTGGATCAATTGCATACGCTACCCAATGGGTATCTGGTCCAGAGTTTTTTTCGAAATTAATAATGCCTGTTTCAGTATCGTTCGGTTGTTTTGGTAATTATTCGCACATAAAAACACCTGAAGTTTTTTATTTTTAATTCTTAGCAGAATCGAGTAAATTAAAATTACACATTGGCGATATCAGTAAACTGTTCGGGGAAGTCTTAGACCCTTTCCGTACCATGAATGTGGGGTCCCTGGTAATCTGAGACCTCTTCCCCCTTGGGGGAGGACATGTTCGTTTTATTCCACGTCCGGTTGCTTTCTTTAATGCCATTCCAGCAGCAGTTCCAACAGCGCGTAATGCAGCTGCTTTTGCAACAGCTGTGGCTGCAGCGGCTATTAATGCTGGTATAGCTGCGAGAAGGGGAAATATACCACCGGTTTTGAAAGTATCTTTGATGGCGCCAGCAGAAACACTAAGTTTGACGCCTTTATTTGATTTTTTTATTTATTTTTATTTATTTTTTTACTTCATTGAAGTTTTTGAGTTGATGATCGGTCAACGATAATTTATATGAACCGCTCATCTGTTCCTTCTTTAGCGATATTTTTATTCCAGTTTTTTGTTTGATGCTGATTGCATTCCTTTGATCTGACCAGGAATCAGGGTAACATTAGCGTGATTTTGATGACAATATTTATAAATGATCTAATTATGTGTTACACATTTTCTACTGGGGCATCAACGACTCATTCGTCCACCAGCACCTTCAAGGAGCATTGATTTATAGCTAAGTATAACAGCAATTGCTCTGTAATTAGCAATAGCTCCTATCTTTACACTAGCTCGAAAATGTATGTCGACTACCGATTGTCTGGTCATTTCTAAATGTTCGAGTGAAAAGTAAGAAATCTGATATTAAGTTGTAAAATCTAACTGTGATATTTGTAAACCAGTATCAATATTTCGATCACGCCCCATAAACATCATAAAACGATGATATACACATGCTACATGATTTTGATCGAAATTCAATAATATATCCTCTGGTGGTTCTTTTTATCCATTTATCCTATGAAACTTCAGAAACACCAAGATTGTCAAATATCATAATACTACGCATTTGATCAATTACTCGTGCAGCATCTTGTAATGCAATAAATATGTGCTTTGGTGAAGAAACGCCTTGCTGTGATGCTATCTGCCATGTAAATAAACCATTAATATTACTCTGGATAGCATATGTGGTCCTTGTCAGCCATGATAGCATTGATTTGCCACCTGGACTCATAAAAGATATTGGCCGATTTTCTTCAGATATTGATGGAGTTAATACTAGCATCCACAGTGAAAGCTTCGTAAGAATTACTTTACCAGTATCACCGGCGTGTCTCCGTATTGCATCATTGTCTGTAGCCTTTCGTACTAGTACAACTGTATGTTTGGTTCCAAAAATAACCTTTCTGACATTTCTACCGAATCCAAAGATATGTGATGCTTGAATTGCACATGAAAACACGTTTCTATTTCATCGCTCGACGTAATCTAAATCCTAAATTGAAATCTGGATCTACATTAATAATCATACTTTGTACATTCACATTGGCGTTTCTATCTTTTACAAACATCATTGATGGACCAGCTGATCTTGAATACTAGTTGATATATCTTGCAGGACCAAGTATTGTTGTAGCAACGTCAACGTCTTTCTGAATTGGTTCAATATTTTTCCGTCGAACATGTACGTAGCGCTATCAAATAACGCCATAAAACCATTGTTAACAAAACCAACACTGAAATCAGCGTTATATTCAGTATTATCTGCTTTTAATATTTCACCCTTTACTTCAATAAATGCTTCAGCGGGTAAGAAATATCTGCTTGTATCATGAACCTGAAGTTCAATCTTTCCACACTGATCTAGAATTCTTGCGTCATAAGAATATTACTGATTTACACGTACAGACTCATATTTAAGTAACGGTGCGTCCATGTCAAATGCGGGATTACTTATACGTTTAAACATATTTATTATAATTATCGTCTAAAACGATGATTACTTAGAGAAGTGAGACCACTTCCTGCTATGAGACTGGATGTTATATTTTTCCCTTTTCTGATAAAGGTACAGCAGCCAACTCTGCTAGTTTTTGATTAGCAACCTGATTCATATTTTTACTAATATTTGCAGACATTATTTCAGTGCTAGGTAATTTCACCGGCTGGGGTCAGACCGATTGAGGTCTGCGTATTAATCGCTCTAGTCTATCTTTGATTGCTGAGAATGCTTTACTGGCAACATTACCAACAGCGCCTATACCTTTTTCACGAAAAACATCAATAGCTTTCATGCCGTTGCTTTGCAATTGGTACTGCTTTTGGGGCTATCGTTCTAAACAGACTTTGAATAACATCACCTAAGCCATCTCCGTAGGTTGTTTTATACATCGGTAATCTAAAATTTATTACCCTGACCATGGTTGGTCCACGTTATATATATATATATATATATACTATCATTTTATTATAGTTATTATATTTAATTACATACTCAGTCGCTATAATAATCGTCAGCGATTTCATTAATAAGAAAATGATACACATTAATATCCATGATACCGCCTGTAAATAATCTTTTTCAAATATCTGCTGCTTCATTAATGATTTCTGGGAAATTATTACCAGCTCGTTTTCCTCCAATCAGAATTTCTAACCGTTCAACATCGGCAAGGACGTTGTTAAAACATTGAGTATTAAGACCACTTCCTTGAGTGTAAAAACCACTTCTAGTTGTTTCTATTCCTCGATACGAGGTTGTCTGAGTAGCAATTTTTTTCGGCGACGACATTCGGATAAATGTGATTTTTCAGCATTTTCAACTTGTCTCGCAAATTCTGTTAATTTACTCTTATATTCACCAGTGATTCTGTGTACATTGGTATACTTTCGAAATACAAAAGAAACCCAATTATTTTTTGAAATACTAGCGGTATCTGGATCTAATAATGTACCTCGACGTGAATATCCTGCTGCTGATGCAAGTTCGATAGGGTTATCCCGAAGTAGTTTACGACCTTCGGTAAATCGGACTGGTTGTTTTTGGTCTTAATTTTGTTTTTGGCATAACAAGATCCCTTACGTCACCGACCTCTTCACAAACTTTGTCAACACTCTCAAGTACTTGTATTTCTTGTAATTATGGTTGAGCAGGAATTTCGGCTGGAAGTTCTCTAAGAATCTTTTTTGTTTTTTTGGTTCTTTCTGCTATTTTTCCAATGCCTCAGCGGTTTTCTCTAACAGATTTAATATCTTTAGTGGTCTCAGTGATAGGTTTAAATAACTGTTTTGTGTCCTCTTCAAATTCAACTTCAGATTTCTGACGTGATTGTAGTTGCTGTTTAACAGAATCACGAACAGGTAAATATTTTTCAATTGCCTCTAGTCGCTCTCTACCTAATTTAGCTGAATGAGGTTCTCCAATATTCATTATTAATATTTATAATAGATGTTTAATTGCATTAAAATGCGGTTCGCAAGTAAACGAAATCGCAAAAAAAAATGCTTTTATATTCTCTGACAAGTCAAAAATAAAATAAATATTGTAATAATTGTCATGTTTATCTGCAAATTTATTATAAACATTTTTTTTCTCCTCGAAACGCTGATAAAAACTACCAATTTTTATCAAAGGTGTTAGAACATATATATAATAAAGCGCAATAACTCATCTCTGCCACTTTTGAGCAATAGACGATTATCTCCCTTTGTGTAGAAATAAAATATCAAGGTTTTTTACGAACAAATTATAACGTATTCCAGACAATTAATACCTATTTATGTTATTCATCAACAATTAGGTGTTTGTGAACAGCAAATTTGCAACAGGGAGAGATACTGATACATATTTTTGTCTCTCTAGCCTTATAATTCCAGTCAATTTATGTATCTCAGGTCAAAGGTTATTTATTGCTTCTTAACACATCCTTTAACGGACAAAAACTCGTGCAGAAAATGCAGTGTGATTATATGTATGGTATATTTTATGTTTTGTTTAAAAATTGAAGCAAATTCACGCTACAGTTATATAATGATTATAAATTTTATTCAGTATCTGCTGCTCATACATAATTTCCCTGCTGCTTACCTGTTTATTAACCTTCTGAACAAGCATATGTAAGACAGGTCCGTGGTCTAGTGTTATAAGCGTATGGCTGATATTTAAGGTTTCTGGTTCGAGACTCGTGACAGCCAATATGTGATATGAATACCATTTTTTCTAATTGGGGAACACGAAGTTCATCAAAATAAACAATTATTGTTATTATCAGAATGAACGGTTGCTGTTAATTCTCTAAATGAACGATTGTTTGTAATAATCAGAATAAAAGAGTATTAATTATTCTCAGAATGAGCGAATGCTGTTGTTCTCAGAATAAACAATTATTGTAATTATCAGAATGAGCTATTATAATTCTCATAATGAACGATTATTGTAATTCTCAGCAAGATTGATTATTGTAATTCTCAGAATAATCGATTTTTGTAATTCTCAGAATGAACGATTGCTGTAATTCTCAGAATGATTATCAAATTCTCAGTATGAACGATTGCTGTAATTCTCAGAATAAACGATTATTGTAATTCTCAGAATGAATGATTACTGTAGCTCTCAGAATTAACGATTATTGTTATTCTCAGAATGATGTATTCTCAGAATTAATGAGATTCAGCAAAAGTAATTCACATATTAATTATTATTACAGAATTAATGATTCTTAGAATGAGTGATTCTCAAAATTAATGATTCTTAGAATGTTTGATTATTGTAATTCTCAGAATGATTGATAATTGAAATTCGAAGAATGATTGCTGTAGTTCTCAGAATAAACTATTGTTGCAATTCTTAGAATAAAATGATTGCAGTAGTTCTCAGAATGATTGATTATTGAAATTCTTAGAATGATTGATTATTTTAATTCTCATAATGGACGATTGTCAGAAAATGATTCTTACAAAGAAAGATTGTCTTGATTCTCAAAAAATATTACTCGCCCACCATGGGGACCACAAAATTTTACAATTCGATTAGATGTATGTTAAAAAATTAAAACCTGACGGAATACAGATATCTGATCTTCTTGATTATGAAAAGATTGTGTGACTTTGAATCATTACAGCAGAGAAAATTTCAAAATAAATTCACATTACCTTCGAATTACCGATTCGTAAAATCAATTTATAATTCTGTTAGAATCTTTAGCTATGTAAACAACACACATATGAAACTATTTGCACCTCTTGCGCGTTCAATCGAAAAAATGAAAAGAGCGTGGTCTCACAAATACGAAAGAAAAAAATGATAGACAATCGTGTATTGCAATCGAGAAAGATGTTATTTGATTCTGTAATAAATAACAGTGAAACTGAGGACAGCGATAGCGAAGGCGGACCCATAACTGTAGTTTTGGCTTTATAAAACCCTTGGCAAGATTGACAGATTCGAGATCAATACAGAAAAAAAATATTGTTCTGAGTCAAGACTACACAGTTATTTGACATATTCAAATATTATTGGCTGATCATATTTTATTGAATATGCAGATTTTCGTATATGATCAGCTTCACGTTTTACTGAAGCAGAGTTGATACCGAAATATGTGGCAGTTGCATTCATAGAATTAATAAATATTTTTTTCACCAATATCTGTGTTAGTAGATATGACCGACTTAGGAGTATTAGGAGAAATACCAGTATTTCCTACTTTACAATTCTTACTCTGTGATAATTCGTAAATTCTCTAGAGAATTATCTTTCGGGTTTGAATTTAACGACTCCATCATAACATTCAAAGATGAACCTATGTGATAGATATCTTTTTTGTCCAATGTTAAATCTAAAATAACCAGCATTATCAAAACTACCGACTGGTTTTTTAAATCTTCAGTTTCTCATCACACCATCTTGGGACGCCTTGTAATTTGTATATATTGGATGTCTTACAAATTATTTTTGCTCCATTTATAAAGTAATATTATTTCTCTAAATCGTTATTTTGAAATCTGGTCAGATAATCCTTTTATGTTTTTATAAGAAACTTACCTGTCCAGGTTTTTTTTTCATAATGACGTTTCAGTTCTTTATATTTTTTAATACCATATTTCGCACATAATTGTGTCTTTCCTCTAA
The DNA here is from genome assembly GCA_016746295.1 of Potamilus streckersoni. Classification (NCBI taxonomy): domain Eukaryota; kingdom Metazoa; phylum Mollusca; class Bivalvia; order Unionida; family Unionidae; genus Potamilus; species Potamilus streckersoni. Next base: position 1,363,562 of record JAEAOA010000332.1, on the reverse strand, counting down.
CTCCAATACCACACTGAACACATGGTTTTGGTCCTGTACTTACATGTTTGATGTTCTGTATATGATTTCCGCAGTATTTGTTTATACATGGCTTATTGCAATAAGAAAAATGTCCAATTTTCAACCAAACACGCTTATTTTCTGTTCGAATCATTATGTCTTAATTATATTAATGGATGAATTATCTACAATTGAATCATCTGCTCCTAGATTTGATCTTAATAAACTAAGACTACCGGAATATAAATTTTGTGTTTCGATGCAAGATCTAGCTTTAATGAATGCAGATATAACCAAACGTATCCGTGGAACCAAAAATGAATTTCTTGACGATGGTGCTGCTCATGTTTGGTCAACTTTAAGAGTTAGAACTGCTTTTAATATGATGAATGACGAATGAGGAAAAGCAATTATTAACCACCTTGATAATCAAAAATATTTATTTTAGCAAAATTTATTATAGAAAGAGACGATATTTGGATAACTCGTGATAAAAGAGATCCCGTTTATATACAGTCTGGAAATAATATGGTTTTATTATATAATAAATCCAAACATGAAAAACTGACTAGTATTGATACACCTTATTTTGAGCTAGGTTGCCTTGTAACTGCTGTTGTCTATGGAATTTATTCACAGAATGATAAACCTAACGTTGCGGATCTCAAACCGATAAGGCTGTCAGAGTCAAGAATAAGCTAGCTGAACGAGTTACAGAACATTTCACAAATGCATAGGTAGCAATAGCTTAATAGATTTACAACGTAAAAATATGTAAATGGGCAAAAACTTAAATATACTGGCGCATCTATTACGAATGTTGCTTAACTAGAAAATAACAATAACAGTAAAAACACTAACCGGAGAAATATTATACGAACCTATATATATATATATATATATATATATATATATATATATATATATATATATATATATATATATATATATATTTATAATGGAAGCCCATATATATATATATATATATATATATATATATATATATATATATATATATATATATATTTATAATGGAAGCCCTGTAACGATTATTGATGATAATGCACATGCATGGACTGATGATGTAACAATATTTCCACAAGACAGAATGGTTAAATTTTATAATTGTCATATATTTGATTTTATCAAAAAAATGTCAGTTAAAGTCACCCTGTATCTGTTTGGTTTTTTCAATATTCAGAATATGATTACGATGAATTTGTACGACCTAATGGTGATATTTACCGTATATAATCTCTTTATGAAGAAATAAAAAAAATCTTGCACTAATATATACTTCTGACGATGTCAAAATAAGACAACTACTGAACAATTGTTTTACCCTACCTTCGGTCGCGGCACATTTCGTTGAGAAGAAAAATTAATGGAAACCGCGTTGAGAAGAAAAATTAATGGAAACCAACAAGATCAGAATTTTTTGAGGATATACAAAATAGTTGTATAGAATATGTGCACGGTGGATTATAATGATGTTGTCTCCGTCGATATGGCTGCATGTTATCCTGGAAGTTTTCTTGGATATGGAGATTGATATAAATACTTTGACAAATTCTGACACCCTACACATGACATGACCAGAGTTTCGATAAATGAACCCTTACCAGATTTTGATTTAATCGGATTTGCATGTATAGAATTATTCGAGTTCATAGAAGATCTCCATCCGATTACTTATGCTTGGTTTGGAAGACATTTTTCAGAAAAATGTTGGACTCCCAAGTGTTAAGATATATGCTTGATGCTGAAATTTTAATATCGTTAAAGGTAATTGAAGCAATTATATCCTATAGTCCGCAAAAGCAAGTTTTATTACCAGAACCGAATAGATTTAATATCGATGATGCCAGGAAAGAATTTCCTAATCTTGCCAAAAATGACATTATTAAAATTGCTAATAATATGCGTACATGCAGAGACGATCACGATGAAAAACTTGCAAAAGATCTTGGTAGAAATGTAATCGGCAAGTTTACTCAAGGCAGTTCATACGGTTATAAACGACATTGTACAATATTTATTATGGACGAGGCTGAGATAGATTTTATAATTGCTGATACAACGGAGAAAAACACATTTATAAGCCGATGTAATGCTTGTTTATCAGATGGGACCAAACTAGGTACCATTGTGAGCTATATTGAGGGCGACTCGCCACAGTTTACTTAATTAAGATCTACGATCCTAGCCTATGTTTATATAAAGCTACTGTCGATGATAGATTCATCGTTAACTGTTAGAGTCGCTACGGATTCTTTTTATATACATAAAAATATAAAGATTTATTAAAACCGCTACTCGGAAATGGTGAGTGGGGACATGGAGGATATGCTTAGTTATTCTGAATTTGCTGACGTTGAAATTAAGGAAATATATTACAGAAATAATAATCAAAGATCAAAGTAGTTATCTGCACCATCTTTGTACGATCCTGTGGCTAGACCAGACTTTATCTTAATGGGTGTGGATTGTCAGGTACAAAATCGTGCGATTAAATTATTTATGAATAACCATTCAGATATGATTGTTTTGACACCTACACATAAACTCGCTGGAGAGATAAAAGAACGAGGAGTCAAATCATGCACATATAGTTTTTTTAGATGGTGCGGCAACACATGGACTCCTGAGCAAATGGGTGAAAAATATATACCTAAGTACAATATATGAGATGAGATAGACACGGTGTGTCGTTAGAAACACTAAAACCATTTCTTGAATGGTTGTTAACAAAAACTACTGTAATTATGTGTGGCGATCATGGTCAACCACCACCCTTTATTGGACAGTCTCCTCATGAATGGCTAAAGAATAATGTAGATTATTACGAGGAAATGAATGACTACCATCCATTGGTGAGCCGCTGAAAGAGCTTAAACGATTAATCAGACTACAGCCAGATAAAATACAATGTGAGGTAAGGCGTAAAGTAATTCCAGAGACAACAATGAATGGTTTTTGGACTTTATGAAGACCCACTGATTTGGTAGTTGCAAGTAGAAAGATAGTTCTTGATGAATTGCAAATGAAATTATTTACGTTACATAAAAAAAGTTTTCAAATCAACCTGTACCATTATGTTATCGCCTAGAAGATACTCGACGATAGAATATTGAAGTTGAAATCCCAGGTGGAGACACTGAAAGGGTCAGAATACAAAATCTTGTTCTAAATGATATTGTTTCCGTCGCTGCTGATATTGTTGAGAGTGCATTGAGCATGGATAAATCACATGGACGTTAGGATACGCTATAAAGATTCACTCCTCTGCAGGGATTAACTATCTCTAATACAGATATCTGGATTGTAGATAATCTGATCTATTTGTCAAACTTAGTCTATCTTGCAGTATCTCGCATCAGAAGAATTACTCAACTACCTATGGTTATTATAGATTATGTGATAACTGAGGAAATTACTAATGACGCTGCTGCTATAATAAAGAAAACATTAGGGTCTTATAAGTAATGTGACAAAAAATTAAGTGTGACTTTGATATTGATACTGAATTTATTATGACACTAAAACAACTACAAAATAATTACTGTGCAAGTTGTAACACAATAATGTTATGGCAATATTCGAATAATAATCCAAGACAATTTACCGTAGACATAATTAATAATGATCTTGGTCACACTCGTGAAAATGTAATGCTGACCTGTCTTGAATGTAATCGATGCAGAGGAGATAATTTACGGAAGTAAACGTGGTGGTAATTGTGTATCCGTATGAATTACCTGCAATTGTTCACCCACAAATCCATGTTGAGGGGCAGTAGCATCTAGTCTGTATATGGCAGGTCTTTCAGTAAATCTAACCACTCTAGAAATTGTATGTGTAGTCACACTCCAGACAGGGTTAGTAGATCGTTTCTTTCCACCCTTAAGCTCCCCTGGTTCGTATAAATATCTCACAATTGCATTACCTAATACTGATTGTTGACCTGATCAGTATTCATCGCTACAATACGCTACAATACCTACAATACGTGGTATATATATTGTTTTGTGATTGCATTAGAATGTTTCATGGAAGTTGCAGGAGCAATTTCATTATTTAATGCAGCTATCACACTTGGTAACCTTTCAACCCATTCACGAGAGATTCTCTCACGGACTTAAAGTTAGTAAATATTTCCCTTGCGTATTGATATCCAAATAACCTCTCAGCAAGTGTTCAATTAAATCATTCAACGATTGCTTGATCACAATAAATTTCAGTATGCCCTTGTCTGATTTTAATGTAATGTTTTTTCATCAAAGATCATACTGCACCAAGAATTCTTTGCAAGGATCAACCTGTAATAACTGGCCATCATAGACCACCCACGTTGATAAATTCGTTCAAACTCAAATGCAACTTCAAATGCTGTCTTTGTTGATAATGGTTCAGCTTCTTTATATTTACTTGCAATGTAAACAACATGTGTGACTTTCGTCCACGTGTTTTAATAGTATCGTGTGATATAAACAAACTATCTGCTTCATGAACTTTATTAGGGACACTGACATCAAAATGTGCGTATTTAATTTTTTTGCGTGGTGGTAGATAAATTTGCCATATTGCCTGTCGTACTAACCAATTTGCAGCAACAAAATGTGAGACTTTTGCTGCTTCAGTAAGTTTAGTGAGCGCTGCTTTGCCTCTTGGGCTATAATAAATAGATTCCATTATAATAATCATATAATTAAGTACCAGCCCCTAGCATTATTTTACTTTTCATGGCGGATTTTAGCAGGAAACTAGTGAGTTTTTCTCTGAGAGATTTATTAGGTATAGAATTTAATGCATGGATCAATTTCACATGGAAAGCAGCAATTATTTTCTCCTTTCCAAAGTGGCTTTCATCATGGTCGTAGTACCAACGATCATCTGGTTAGAATCGAAACATTTATTCGCGATGCTTTCATAAAGAAAAAAAATTTAGTAGTGGTTTTCTTTGATTTGGAAAAGGCCTATGACACAACATGGAAGTATGAAATACTAAATGACCTGCACAATCTGGGTCTAAAAGGCCGACTGCCCTCATTCTTATCAAACTTCCTCTCAGACAGGAAATTCAAAGTGAGTGGGCTCCACTCTCTCTAATATACATGATCAAAAGACAGGTTTACCCCAAGGCAGTATTTTATCGGTGATGCTTTTCAACCTAAAAATTAATAGCATCACCAAGTGTCTGACGACAGGTATGGATTGCTCACTATATGTTGATGATCCAAGCTCATGCATACAATCGAAAGACAATTACAGCAAAATGTAAACAAAATTAAAAATTGGGCCAATCAATACTAATGGCTTCAAATTCTCAAAATCAAAACCTGTCTGTATGCATTTCTGTCAATTACGAAGACATCGCGATGGACCTAAAATCAAGCTTGAAGGAACACCTATTCAAGTTGTTGAGGAAACAAAATATTTAAGTATTATCTTCGATAGAAAACTGACTTTTATTTCATGCCTGAAACTTTTGAAAGCTAAATGTTTGAAATCTCTTAATTAACTTAAAGTAATAGCGCACACTGACTGGGGTGCTGATAGGAGATTCATACTCAGTTTATACGGAACTTTTATCAGCTCCAAATTAGACTATGGATGCGTTGTCTATGGTTCAGCAAGGAAATCCTATTTGAAAATGCTTGACCCAGTCTATCATCAGGGAATAAGACTTGCTCTGTTAGCATTTAAAACATCCCCTTGTGAACGCCTATTCGATGAAACGGATGAACCACCCTTATCACAACGTAGAGAAATGCTTTCCGCACAATATGCTACCAAATTAAGATCCAGCCCTCTGAACCCAGCTTTTTCGGCATTTTTTGAACCAAAATATAAAACCATATATGACAATAAACCAAATGTTATACCTACATTTGGCATTAGAATATCACAATTTCTCGAAAGTACACAAATTGATCTTTTAAAAATTCTGAAAGCAAACATCTCCGAAACACCCCAATGGCTACTTCAGCACCCAAGGGTATTTTTCGCGTTACATAATGGAAAAAAATCGGAGACAAACCCTTCCATTTTCCACAACTCTTACCATGAACTCCTCTCACAATTTGAAAATTATACAAAAATATATACCGATGGATCAAAAGCTGAGGAAAAGGCTGCTGCAGCCTTCGTAAATGGAAAACACACAACCAAAGTTCGCTTGCCAAATGGTACATCAATTTTTTTTCAGCCGAAATTAGAGCAACAGACCTTGCTTTGCAATACATCAGTACTTCAGTCACTACATAATAGAAAAATGGAGAATCCACTATTGGCCTCAGAACACAATTAAAAATACCTTCAAAGATGACTTTACGGTTTAGTTCTTGTCAAGGGTTGACCTGCATTTTTTGGAGAGGCTGAATTGTAAACAAAACACCAGGCAATGGAACACAGATTTCACTTCCGGATCATCACTATGACCTTATTACTCAATGTGCACTGTCGCCGAAATACACACAGACAACCACACCATAAGCTCACATTTTAAAGAATAAAAAATTGTCTTTAAATTCTTACCAAGAATGCCAAAATCTAACTATAGTATCAACTCCAAACTTAGACAGGAAAAAGTGATCTAAAAATAGACTGAGACTACATTCGTGGTTACTGGTTACTTAACCGGATTTTATTAATTGTGTACTGATTCCTGAAAGGGTCAATGTTTTTGTCAAACTTTTATATTTGCATTTTATTTTGCATGCCACTACTATTTCAACTTCATACATAAAGTCTTTTGAAATTTCCTTGCAAGCAAGACATGTGAAAGCTGTCAGAAAGTGTGTAGTGCTGGTGTTCTATAGGGTGCAATTTGAGGTCCAATTGTTCTTAAGAAACCAAAACTAAATTTGCTATATCTTCCTTAATTATAGGAATTTTTCAATGCAGTAGAAACCTAATTGTAATACTTGATATGGCCTGTCTGAAAATATTCTTGAAATTGAAAAATAATGATATATTAAATTTTAAAGGAAATTTAAATATATAAATTTTAAAAACTATTTATTTCACAAAAATTAAATTTTCATGCAAGTTATGACATTCAGTTTGACAAAATTAAGGCAGCAAAGTTGATTAATGAATGGTGTTTAAAACAAATGGTAGTTTAGGTCTGTACAACAGATAATATTAATCCCAGGGGTACTGAAGCATGATAGCTCACAGTGTTTTGACAACAAATTGCAATATGCCTATCCAGATGCATATAGGTGTACATACTAAAGAAACAATGACAGGTGCTATGTCCACATTTATTGTTTCAGGTACTTGGGCAGTTGTTCTATAATAGCCCACTCAAATTTAAAGTTTTGATTGGACCACTACCATGTTTTATAGCAAATATGCATTCCATTTTAATGTTGAGAACTACAAAAGTCAACAATGCAATATGAAAATACAGTTTTAGGGAGGTTCCACCTTACTGAAAAATGAAATGAATCTCTCATGAAGCTCTAAGCCATGTCTTTGAGATGCTGTATATCAGTGTACTGATATGAACTCATCTTGGTCACTTATAACAGCAGACTGCACATGTCCTTATGAGACCTTGCTATCACCATTGGACTACTGGAGAGCTTCCAAACTGATCCAACTTGAATACTGTACTTTGTTCCAGAATCCAGGCTAGACCTGAAAAGATGTAACATGTTTCACTTAATTCTAAAAAAACAGAAAGATATAGGCAAATGAAGTCAAAATGTGTTAGATATGGTGATTTCAAAATAACATTCAGGTTGCAAATATGGTTAAAAAAGGTAAACTTGATAGAGTGACACTCAAAGGTGTGAAGCAATGGGCATGTATTAAAGTGACAAATGCATCCTAAAAATAGATGAAGTTTCTACAAGCATGTTTAGTCATTTACAGGTTAAATAACTAATCAGGTAGAGTATGTATCATAAAGTTTAAGGCAATGTTGGAAGGTGAGGTTTGATCATTGGTGCAAACATTGATACATACCAGTATAGTGGAAAGTCAAATGACAATGTACCAAATTAAAATTTATTACTATATGCAATCCTATTCATGAAGGAAAAACAATTTTTGATATTGCAAGTGAATATAGCAAAATGTGGCCACACAGATCAACTATAGGTACCAATAGATCCTATATCATCAACTAAATGTGAAATTTTCATCTTGAAAACTTGTAAACAAGGATGGATCTTTGCATGTGTGGGACATATGCAATGTACTTGTTAAAATCACATGTGCAAACATGATTCAAATAATCTGTTTAAACAATTTTAGTCTATTTTTAAGAGTCTTGGCTACCAAGTTATTAAGTTCAATGATTCAATGGAATCAGATATCAGCTGATGCTGCAATACCGCCCTCTGTCAAAGTACTAAATTGAAATGTGTTACCATACAGAGGCATATTCATGATGAAAATAACATCTTGGGATATTTTAAGTACACACAGTCTAAACTGGGCCTTACAGATTCACTATAGGTACTATGTCAGCCTAACAAGGTCAACTTTTGATTCCAAACATTACAAAATATATGCATATTTGTTCATGTCAGCTATGTAACCATGTTAGGATCAGTTGTAGGAAGTTAAATTCAAAATAATCTGTTTGAATATTACTTATGTAATCTTTAAAGTGTCAGATAACAAATATTATTAGTCATTAATAATGCATAAAGCAAAATGGATCATGAGAATTCCCATAATATCATAAAGCACCATCAGCATTACCCAATTCAGTAAGGATTATTATAATAAGTCTATCTGGATCAGGTAAACTGGTAAAGCACAATTATTATGAAATTTAATAATTAGATGGAAGAGCAAACTATATTTAATAGCACCGTCTGTAGATGATCAGCTACGAAATACTTAAGGATTTTAACAAGAAAGGGAAATCAGTTAATAAAGACTGTGAAGATATTATTGATTTTAATCACAGATATTGATGAAGCCCCATCTATACATGACTTGGATGGAGTCATTAATAATCTCGTAGTATATGATGTGGTGATGTTGGACAAGCAATCTAATCCAGCTAGAATATTTTCTGAGTAGACATAAAAACACAGACGTCATTTAGGTGATTCAAAGATACACACAGATACCTAAAGTGACCAGAGATAACTGTAATACTTTGGTTGTATTTAATGGAGAATATAATTATACTCTACAGAATATTTATTATACTTGGTGTTCAGAGGATATAGATCAAGTTTAAAAATTTCTTTTTCAAAGCACAAAGCTGTTCCGTTTGGATTTATAAATCCACATGACCCAAGATCTACGTATCGTATATGTCTGGATAAAATCTTTGGTGAAGGACAGCAATTGAGTGACCAGACAGGTAAACAAAATCGTGAAAAATACATCAATAATAGGGTAACAAAACTGAGCTAACCTCAAGACTCCGTCAGGCGGTTTATTACCGGTTCTTAACCGCATGGAAATATACTTGGTTAGAGACTTTGGTTTAGCGTTATTGACCTTTTTTCAGCCAGATGTAGGAACATATTTTTAAGTAAGAGCTCGAGCAAAAAGTTGTAGGGTTCACCTAACCTGCTGCTGCTGAATACGCACCCATTGTGCGGTAGGATGAGAGTGAACTTAATTATATAAGCGCCATCTGTTACTTTTTGTTGGTCAATTATTAAACTTTTGGCTGCGATCAAAGGGAACAAAGAAAGTTCTTTTCTTACCTGTTACAGGATTAAGTTCAAACAGTATTGAAAGTTACCGAACTCTAGATTAGTACGGACAAAGTGCATGTCGGACGAACAAAAGGACGGTCACCTGGAAGAAAAAAAAAGTGCTGCCTTGACCAGACCAGTGTTAATCGGGCCACGTAGTGGCCGAAACTTGAACACAGTCACTTGGGAATTAAACTTATGGAAAAGAAATATCAAAATTAAAGCAATACATCTGTTGCATCAGACACATATACAATAGAGCACAAAATTTAAAACAAATAATATGACTTACACGAAAATAGAATTAGTATACTTGCCAGTAACACGCCCATAATAAACAGTATTGACGAACACTTCACTTTACGGTGGGTATTATTTAATTTACGCGTATTGTATTGAAACTTATAATCCAAAAAACGGTAGATACAAGTATTGTATAATGAATACCGTGATGAAATTAATAGACAAACGCATACCGTATACGCTTTTCTATATGAAAAAAGAAGCATGAAAACATAAAAATATTTAAATTGACAGTATTCTGCTTGACTGAAAACCTCTAGTTACTAGCATTACCCCTCGAGTCATAAAATGTTAGTATGTCGCGCTTATATTACTTCCCTACTCTGCACGAATCACATTTTCAATTTAAAAATAAGTTCGTTTTATAAGTGAGTATATACGGTACATTTCTTTATGAAATCCCACGCTAATTCACTTTGAATCACCTAACTCTTTTGTCGCCACTTCGAATTAGCGGTCTATTTGTGCCAGTGATTGGCTGTTCCATCAACGTCAGATTCGCTCATTTCGAATGGTTACTGTCGTCAGGTGTCTCCAGCGTTTGAATATTCGCGACTGATTCATTAAACAAATCTCATTAGGTAACAATTCGACCATATGCCTGATTACAAAAATGGATAAATTAATTGATACTGTTCTGACATTTTTGGTTTTAAAAAAATAACGCAGTCCTGTTTGTAAGATGACACTTTACAGTGAGAAAAATAGAAATATAAAGTATATATTTTTTAATGCAGCATACTAAATATAAACGCTAGAAAACTCATTAAGATCATGCATTTGTGTGCACATTGCTTTTATAATTCGTTCCCATAAATGTCATCATTTACTTAATATTATTCTCTGAAATTATGTCACTATATAGATCATAGGTCTAGCATAATTCATATTTTTAAATTTCCACGGAAAAACTTTTTATTTTTTTAACCTAATATAAATTCGTTAAATATTATTTCTGCACTTTGGAAAAATTTTTTTGTATTTGTAAAGCATTATGTTTACATAAATATAAGTGGGGGGTTATACGTATAAATAATTATTTATTATATACTTAAGTGTGAAATAGAGGAACTTACAGGAGGATTTTTTTTTCTTTTTTTTTTTCTTTTGGTACTATTTCACATGTGCAAAATATGTCATATTTTTCACATGTGGAATTTGTATCCTTATATTTTTATGTAAGAATATATAATTTCTCATTATGCCATGCAACGAGTGATTGTGTATTCTCACAAAATTTTGCAAGTAAAAGCAAATGCTAGTATATTATGTCCCCTATAACAATTAAATAGAAAAAGCTGTAAATTACAGACATGGAATTTTTTATAAAGAAATTTGACCAGATGCCGTTCGCCTATTACCCCTCTCTTCATTAACAACGACAAGCCCACTGTGATTGATGGATTGCTAAATCGGACTTGTATTGTTTTCAGATGGCGACAAATAGTTTAAAAAATGACCCCAAAAATGTAATTTACTGCGATTGATTAGGTCCCTTTGTTATCACTCTGTATATTTATATAATCAGCCGGTAAAAGTGCTTTGAATTTAACCTAAAGGATTAGGAGTTACCCGGTTATTGTGTAGTACCGATGAGTTCGTTTAATCTTCTAAACATCATTCTGGAGCAAGTTTGGTATATAGGAAAAAGAAAATTATCTTTTCCTAGATTGGATATATTTCTTGTGTGGCAAAAAAAAAAAACAACTATTTTATCTCTTGGTTTCGCCACTCCTTTTTGTTACCATGCAATGAAGTATATATATACGTAGGAAAAGAGAATATGCTGTATTTATAAATTATGTTATACAAATGTGTAATAACAACAAATCTTTAGGCGCAGTAAATGCAAAAAAAAAAAATTCATTTAAATAGAAACTACTATATTGGAACTATTTCAGTTATTGACAAGCTAATTATGATCGATTTTCACCGAATCGGGCATGTCAGAATTGTAATGGTTTCGGTGAACGCTCGGTCTCTTCTTACAGATGAATGGTAGTTGAATTTATTATCACCCACCAGATTTGATTACCAATAGTCACCTACGACTGAGTTCATCTCTCTCTCTCTCTCTCTCTCTCTCTCTCTCTCTCTCTCTCTCTCTCTCTCTCTCTCTCTCTCTCTCTCTCTCTCTCTCATCTTGGATCTGCTGTCAGTATTTGTATTTGAATGTTGGATCTGCTGTCAGTATTTGTATTTGAATGGGACGCAATAGCTATTTCTTTTATTTTGTCAGATCATATAGATATATAAGAATTCCCAATAAAATCGTGTGCTGAAAAATGGCGTTAAGCCCCACAACAACCAACAAACCTACCCAATAAAATCTATAAAAAAGAATGCAAATTGTATTTTAAAAAATTATTTTAAAAAAATGTAGAATGTAAAGAGAGATAGATTACAATATGTATAGTGAGTGGACTGGTTACTTTTTATTAATGATCATTAAATTATACCATATCGATAATGTACGCAAAGACTGAAGTCGGCTGGTAATATTTTGCTTTGCCAATCAAACAGTTGTTCAATATTATTACAATATTGTATTACAGTTTTCTTGTAATACCTCATTAGCATGCTTCATTGATTGTAATATCATACCATAATTGCAACTGTCGCATCAAGAATGTAACTATTGTTAAATATATACTGATAAAACAAACTGAAGGAAAAAAATCAACACCTGTCTATATGATGTTATAAAAGCAGTAAAGATTGTGTCCGAGTATTTATATGACAGATTTTGATGTTTGTAATCATACCGAAGTGAAAACCGGGTGAGAAAAAGTTAAAAACTGCAAACAGACTTCTCGCAAAATCTAGACTTTTAAGTTTTCTCATGTATGTTTGTGAAGAAATCGACGATAAAGTCGGCTGCTAAAAACTATATTGCTTCTAGCACGGTTTCTACTTCGTTGTAACAAAACGATGCCAAATACATGTTTGCACACAATGACAAGTAGTTCCTGTTAAAAGTGTTAAAAGACTGTAATTACCACTACGTATATATTGGATTTTACAAGTGACACTGTATTAAATGTGCACAACGTTTAATCTTCACCAGCAGCAGAGAGGCTAAACAGACAACTTTGCCTGAGACCTTATTTTTGAAACTTTAGGGTTCCTACGAAGGCTGAGGAAAAAAAAGATTTGCTTTTGGTTAATTCATAGCAACAGAGAGGCTGAACGACATACTTGTAGTGACCACCACATCGTGAATAAATCGAGCAAAAAAATCTGGTTAATTAGAGAAGTTTTCATTATTAAGGCAAAAATGTTTTTTCTCAGCCTTCGTAGGAACCCTTAATTTTCAAAAATAAGGTCACAGGCAAAGTTGTCTGTTCAGCCTCTCTGCTGCTTCACCTTATTTTGTTCACTAAATTTCGAATTATTATTATTTCAGCAATTCTAAATCCGATTAGCGATTTAAATACAAAAATTGGTCTCTTTGTGGAATAATATGAAGAACTCAGCAAATTGAAGGGTCAGGGTAGTTGTTCATCTTGTTATCAAAAAAAATTTGATATTTTGTTAAGAGTTGTTTGTACTTTACTAAAGGAATTTGTGTTTTGTACTTTCAGTACATTCACCTCTAGACATTTCTAGCGAGGCAAGTTTTACCACGGGCATCCTCCATCTGTTTGATTGAACTATTTATCCTATAAGGGAAAAATGAAAGTTGTGATTGGATTATATTAAAAAAAGCGGATTCAAATATTTAATCTTTCAGACACTGATTGTTTGATGTCACCGAAAGAGTAAGTCGGTGGTCCAAAGTTCGGAATGTTCACCAGATGTACGGTTGCGAAGTCAGCTCGCTGGTAGCTTTGACTTTGATCTTGAGCTTGAGAAGGAACATTGACTGCTTTGCGCGTCGGCGTTCAATCGTAATGTTTGTGAGTAGAGTTAAAAAAAAAAAAAAGATATTCAAACCAGCAACTTAACCGCCAAAACTGACAGTTTTATTAATATGCTGATTTGGAAGTTTAAAACCAGAGAATGCACTGAAAATGGAGCGCCCCCATATATATATATATATATATATATATATATATATATATATATATATATATATATATATATATATGTGTGTGTGTGTGTGTGTGTGTGTGTGTGTGTGTGTGTGTGTGTTAAATGTCAGACAGCAGAGCTTGTGTTTAATTTTTTGGGTTAACAGAAAACAACCAAAAACAATAAAAACTCCAAGCATTCAATTGCTTACTTCTTTATATGTAGACAAGTAAATTAGTTTACTGCTTATCCAAGTAAAAGTGATTGATTGTGAACGGTATTTAATATGTTCATTAAATTGCAGGAAGTAACCTGGCCGCTATAAGCTAATAACCATGGGTTTAGACGTAATTGATTGACTAGTTTGCATCCATTAAAAAAAATGGGAAATTTTATTTTTATAGGAGACATTTGTGGAAGATCAGCAGAAATGTACAAAAGGAACTGAAAAAGCGGTTGATGTCTTTGCAAATGATCACAACAAAAAAAGCAGTTTGATTTACCATAGTAAAATCCCTGATACTTTACTGCATCTTCCCAATCTCCCCAACCCATAATTTGCTAAACGTTTTAAATTAAAAGCCAGTGAAAATGTCGAGTATTACACTTCCCTATTTAAATATAATTTCGTACAACATATTCGTACATGTGTAGACGACATAGGCTCAAACATTTACACTGTGAAGTTCCTGATTGAGTTTACAGTGTAATAAATGTTGATAAATATCAGTAACAATGTAAAATAGTGTAGGTGGCCATCAGTGATGCACGAACTGATCTCACATTCAATTGTATATTTACATATTTTATTGAACGCTGGAACTACCACCGTTTCGGATTCAGTTGTATATTTTTCACATTTAATGTGGCATCATTAATAAAAAGCCAGATTAGATTTGGATGTACCACAAATTATACATCAAGTTGATCTGCCAATAATGCTGTAAACATCTCCAAAAAAGTTGCATTATTTACCTCTTCATTACATAACAATTGATGACCATTGATTACTGATATTCATTTTTTTAAAAAGTTATTTCAAGTTAGTTGGCCACTGCAGAGCTTTATAGTTATGGCAGATCATATAGAACCATCCCTTCATCCGTCTAAGCACACACACACACACACACACACACACACACACACACACACACACACACACATATATATATATATATATATATATATATATATATATATATATATATATATATATATATATATATATATATATATATATATATATATATAGGTAAATTCCCCACTTTATTATTTGAAATAAATAGAGAATGTTTTGCAAATAAGAGATTTTTTTAAGTATTTAAGGTAGAAATGAAGGAATTGCTTGAAAGTATGAAAGTACACTCCAGGATACATTTGGTTGATATTTTATGCATACAAAATTAGACCCTGAGTTGGATACAGTATCAGGGAAATTTTACATAAATTGTCACATACATTTGACAGACATTTTCTACAAACTGACTGAAAAGATAAAATGCATGCAGCAAATGAAACATTGTAAGTTGAGCAGGTATCACATGTACTTTACCAATGAGTTATATAAATAACTGTACTTTACCAATGTGTTATATAAATAACTGTACTTTGCCAATGTGATATATAAATAACTGTACTTTACCAATGTGTTATATAAATAACTGTTCTTTACCAATGTGTTATATAAATAACTGTACTTTACCAATGTGTTATATAAATAACTGTCAGTTTAACTTAACTTTTTTTTTTACTTGTGCTTACATTTTTAGAAATTTGGTAAACATTTTAGCTTTACTTTTAGACCAAATATTTCTTGACATTAATAGTGGTTGTGTTATATATATATATATATATATATATATATATATATATATATATATATATATATATATATATATATATATATATATATATTGATACACACACTTTATAAGACTGTGAATGTCTTCTAAAATATTTTACTGATGAGCAAAAATAATTTATCAATTTCATAAACTTTGAATTACTTTGAAAACTTATTTCTTACAATAAGTATAAATATAAATACCAACTAATGCAATAAAGTTCACTCAGATTTGTAAATAATTAACTTGGTGAAGGGATATGAATATATAAAAAGGAAGACCATATAAATCAAGGTGTAATAGACAGATTAGTATTATTATCCAGTAAATCCCAGCTAATTATCACATGTGGGTAGAGGTGTTGAAATTTTTAGATTACATCAGACAGAATTCTATTCCCCCCGGAATTCATCGATTAGGAAGAATAGGAGGATAATTAAATTCTTTTCCTAAAGGAATTTTCATTTATTCTTTGAGGTAAGATCTTAATTTAGATAATCACTATACCTGAGCAGGAAATAATATCCCTAGCAATGATTGACTGTCTCCAGACAAGTTAATCAGTCCAGTTTCCTACTACTCAACCTAGGGACTATAATTGGTAATGATTGGTAATGATGGAGATCAAAGTCAATTGAAGTACCTTTGTTCAATTATATTGCACCTGTTTAATGGCCATTGGATTCCACAAAGAGGTCAACCAGGCAGAAAATTACAGAGTATATATATATATATATAAGGGTCACCCTGCACAGACCATAGCAAACAGTCTTGCATTTGGCTCTAGTGTTGTTCATCTATCTTCAAAATGAAATTCCCATTTGATATGGAGAGTTTATTTGAAAATGAAGTTTGGAGCACAGTTATCCCTATCGACTTGGAAGATAATGTGGATTTGGATATCAGAACAGACCTTAGAAGGGTAAGATTTTATTATATCTATGAGCTTTAGTCAGCCTCTATATTGGAATTCCCTGGTAGTGATCTAAAGTTGTTTGCCTTATGGATTTAGTGCCATTTTTTAAAACATGCAATATGGGTATACAGTAGAGGTGCACATTATTACCAAAGTACCAGTTTACCTTTGTATTATTTTCCAATGGTACATTCTGTGATATTTCTTCACTGTACCAGTACATATACTTTGGTAGTTTCCATAACAAATGCAGAAACTGAAGTATTCTTACAAATTTAATATTAAAAGTATATTTTCATTCTTCATAATAGAATTTCATAAAATTAATAGCTTTTACAAAATTGTTGTATTTGTTACAAATAAATTTTGAATATTTCAAATTTAATTATACTTATGAACCTTTTATACCTATTTTTAATCAATGTTGTGTATCAATATGGCAGTCAAATGGGTGATAATGAGGTTATATCCAACTTTTGGACAAATTTAAAATGAAAATATAAGGAAAAATGGGGGAAAATGTCTGGTACCAAATTTTTTGTTCTACCAATTCAATCTTCCAGTACATTTGCTTTTCTATACATTATATTAGATATGTATATTTCACTAAAAACTATATATGGATTTTTGTGAAATTGTTTGTTGCCTGGGTAGGAAGAAAAATAACCTGATTATGCATATTCCATAGAGTTGATATTTATCTTGTCTGTTGGTATAGAAACTGATAAAGAAACATCCACACATTTTTTTCAGCATTGCAAGCTAGTTTTTATATTTAAGCAAATATTAAACAAAATAATGTTTGGAAGAAGTTTAATTTCTTTTAGGAAAAACAACCTGATTATTGAAAAGTTCCTGAGTATGAGTTTTCAAGGTCTCTATAAATCATGCCATTGAAAGTGTTCTCAGTGACATCATCATACACCTTTGTTTTTGACCACCACAACATAGCAAAGAGCTTGCTTAAGGGACAGTGGCTGGGTGATAAAGTTTTCATCAGGTCAATACTTGAGTTACCTGGCCATTTTCTGACCATGCTGACCAAGGCAAAATGTCTATGATAGGAAGAAGATTAAGGAAATGGGGTGTTGTAGAGAGTTGCCTAGTTTTTAAAAGAAGCTATGCTATCTGAAAAGATCATTTGCTGTTCAATATTGGAGTGTTAAGAAAAGGTCAGACATGATGGAGATGCATCTTGTATGTACTAGATTAAAATTCAAGAGATAATCATGCAGTTGATTTCTTTTCTGGGGCCAATATTTTTTAAGCTAGTAATTTAGATTCCTTATTGATCTGCAGGAAATAGCAAGTTCACTGACTAAATTGACACTATGTCCAGTTTCCTCTTATATCACTGAGTGAACTAATGTAACTTCATTGTCGTGACAGTGCAAAGGGTAATTTGACTCAAGATTTCACATTGTCTTCCTGAATCCTTAAATTTGTAGTTTATTTCTTATTGATTCTTAATTTGTATTTTTCATTAGTATTTAGAAATTATTCTCAATGAAAAATTAACAAATTATGTAAAAATTGCACATTATTTTCATGTCCTAGCTATTTATTGTTATTAAAATCAGTCTTGTTTCAATGACCCACTTTTTTAACACATAAAATATGTCTTTCCTTCAAAAAATTTTAGTTCCATAAGACTGAACCAAAAAATGTATTTCCAATTGGCCAACCTTTATGGTTGACCCTAGCACTTTTTCCCTCATTGTTAACAAATTATTAAAAAAAATTTCTTTTTTTTAAAATAATGTCTACTCTAATTTTAATCACTGTGCCATAGAAAATATACATTTTATATCTTGGCCTAAGAGACCCAGTTGTGTAAATGTTTTAAATAATTTAATGTACATTTTATATTTTAACTTTTGATGGGGGTTTTTTTGTTGCAAGAGTTATCTTAAGTGTTTGACAATTGTTACAGTTACATCTTTAAAAGCCAGGAATTTGCTGATATGCCATTAAGCCCTGAATGTTCATAATACTATTTTTTAGTTAAACTATTGGCAGGTAAATAACTAAATTACCTTATGTTGTAAATAGGCATAGATGTTTTAACATTTCAAATGTATTTGTGATTCTAATTTCTTGAATATGGATTTAAAACAACATGGACTTTGATCCACAATCCTATGATGCAGATCAGGTTTTGTGATTGTTCTTCTGATCACACCTAACAAACTACATAGATCCAACATCTGCCAGTGTATTATTTGAAATTAGTTCTGTGTCTGTGCAGAACAAATTGACTTATAATTGAGTATATACCCTACTGTAACTTTCAGCATTATGTACCATTATGCTTTTATGTTAGAAACTTAAATGGGATATATTTCATTAGAAATGAGTTGTACCATTGTAATGATCATTGTCCATAGATATATTTTTACACAGCTTGTCTGGTGATTCCCAAATAATATTAAGTAATAAATGAAGAAAATAAATTGTCTTTTTCATGTCTAATTTACAGTAATTGCCTGGGAAATTAAATTAGTATGGTTTTGTTAATTAGCTTTGTTTAAGTATAGAATAACCTTGAACTTGACTGTCAAAAGATTCCTGTCATAAAACTGTTTTAAGGTCACTGTGTAGTACTATCTATAGAGAAAACTGATTGAGTACATCTCATCTAGTTAATTTTATCATCTAAGTGTGGGTTATTTAATTTAAAGGAAAGGGGAGGGTAAAATAATAAATAAATAAGGAAACAAACAAGATCTATATGCAGAAAATGCATTTTTTTTAATTAATTTTGTTAAAAGTGTGTGTGTTAAAACATGAGACATTAAATTTAAATTGCAGTATCGGATATAATTTGACCTGTATTTTTATTATAGATCTTTTACCCTTAGTAAGATAGGAATATCTATCCCATCATTAGAATTAGAAAACCTATCCCTGAGGCTGTTTTTTTTTTTCAACACATAGGTTAAGGCTTTTCTAAGGCATTGATCTGTTTTATCTCTAATCCCACTATCTATATCTATTTATCAAGGTCAAAACAACTCCTTTTGTTAGGAAATTTAATATAACTTCCTCTCTTGTTTTTAAGTTTAAAGGAAAACAGATTTTTTCAGGATAACCTTTTCTTACTGTTGGCCTCAAAGAATGTTGAAATTTATTATAGTATATCAGTGGTCAGAATCAATCAATTAGTGAAGTCTCCTTTTTGTTGAAAGCTCCAATGGCTTATTTACAGATACCATCAGTTACAGGGTATAAGGACACAAGTACATAAAAGGTATTAGAACAAGTCCTTAAAAGTCCTTGCATCAGCAAGGTCTTTTTTTTTAAGCTACTAATGTTACTTCATTGTCATGACAGTGCAAAGGGTAATTTGACTCAAGATTTCACATTGTCTTCCTGAATCCTTAAATTTGTAGTTTATTTCTTATTGATTCTTAATTTGTATTTTTCATTAGTATTTAGAAATTATTCTCAATGAAAAATTAACAAATTATGTAAAAATTGCACATTATTTTCATGTCCTAGCTATTTATTGTTATTAAAATCAGTCTTGTTTCAATGACCCACTTTTTTAACACATAAAATATGTCTTTCCTTCAAAAAATTTTAGTTCCATAAGACTGAACAAAAAAATGTATTTCCAATTGGCCAACCTTTATGGTTGACCCTAGCACTTTTTCCCTCATTGTTAACAAATTATTAAAAAAAAATAATTTTTTTTTAAAAATAATGTCTACTCTAATTTTAATCACTGTGCCATAGAAAATATACATTTTATATCTTGGCCTAAGAGACCCAGTTGTGTAAATGTTTTAAATAATTTAATGTACATTTTATATTTTAACTTTTGATGGGGTTTTTTTGTTGCAAGAGTTATCTTAAGTGTTTGACAATTGTTACAGTTACATCTTTAAAAGCCAGGAATTTGCTGATATGCCATTAAGCCCTGAATGTTCATAATACTATTTTTTAGTTAAACTATTGGCAGGTAAATAACTAAATTACCTTATGTTGTAAATAGGCATAGATGTTTTAACATTTTAAATGTATTTGTGATTCTAATTTCTTGAATATGGATTTAAAACAACATGGACTTTGATCCACAATCCTATGATGCAGATCAGGTTTTGTGATTGTTCTTCTGATCACACCTAACAAACTACATAGATCCAACATCTGCCAGTGTATTATTTGAAATTAGTTCTGTGTCTGTGCAGAACAAATTGACTTATAATTGAGTATATACCCTACTGTAACTTTCAGCATTATGTACCATTATGCTTTTATGTTAGAAACTTAAATGGGATATATTTCATTAGAAATGAGTTGTACCATTGTAATGGTCATTGACCATAGATATATTTTTACACAGCTTGTCTGGTGATTCCCAAATAATATTAAGTAATAAATGAAGAAAATAAATTCTTTTTCATGTCTAATTTACAGTAATTGCCTGGGAAATTAAATTGGTATGGTTTTGTTAATTAGCTTTGTTTAAGTATAGAATAACCTTGAACTTGACTGTCAAAAGATTCCTGTCATAAAACTGTTTTAATGTCACTGGGTAGTACTATCTATAGAGAAAACTGATTGACTACATCTCATCTAGTTAATTTTATCATCTAAGTGTGGGTTATTTAATTTAAAGGAAAGGGGAGGGTAAAATAATAAATAAATAAGGAAACAAACAAGATCTATATGCAGAAAATGCATTTTTTTTATTAATTTTGTTAAAAGTGTGTGTGTGTTAAAAATGAGACATTAAATCTAAATTGCAGTATGGGATATAATTTGACCTGTATTTTTATTATAGATCTTTTACCCTTAGTAAGATAGGAATATCTATCCCATCATTAGAATTAGAAAACCTATCCCTGAGGCTGTTTTTTTTTCAACACATAGGTTAGGCTTTTCTAAGGCATTGATCTGTTTTATCTCTAATCCCACTATCTATATCTATTTATCAAGGTCAAAACAACTCCTTTTGTTAGGAAATTTAATATAACTTCCTCTCTTGTTTTTAAGTTTAAAGGAAAACAGATTTTTTCAGGATAACCTTTTCTTACTGTTGGCCTCAAAGAATGTTGAAATTTATTATAGTATATCAGTGGTCAGAATCAATCAATTAGTGAAGTCTCTCCTTTTTGTTGAAAGCTCCAATGGCTTATTTACAGATACCATCAGTTACAGGGTATAAGGACACAAGTACATAAAAGGTATTAGAACAAGTCCTTAAAAGTCCTTGCATCAGCAAGGTCTTTTTTTTAAGCTACTAATGTTACTTCATTGTCATGACAGTGCAAAGGGTAATTTGACTCAAGATTTCACATTGTCTTCCTGAATCCTTAAATTTGTAGTTTATTTCTTATTGATTCTTAATTTGTATTTTTCATTAGTATTTAGAAATTATTCTCAATGAAAAATTAACAAATTATGTAAAAATTGCACATTATTTTCATGTCCTAGCTATTTATTGTTATTAAAATCAGTCTTGTTTCAATGACCCACTTTTTTAACACATAAAATATGTCTTTCCTTCAAAAAATTTTAGTTCCATAAGACTGAACAAAAAAATGTATTTCCAATTGGCCAACCTTTATGGTTGACCCTAGCACTTTTTCCCTCATTGTTAACAAATTATTAAAAAAAAATAATTTTTTTTTAAAAAAAATGTCTACTCTAATTTTAATCACTGTGCCATAGAAAATATACATTTTATATCTTGGCCTAAGAGACCCAGTTGTGTAAATGTTTTAAATAATTTAATGTACATTTTATATTTTAACTTTTGATGGGGTTTTTTTGTTGCAAGAGTTATCTTAAGTGTTTGACAATTGTTACAGTTACATCTTTAAAAGCCAGGAATTTGCTGATATGCCATTAAGCCCTGAATGTTCATAATACTATTTTTTAGTTAAACTATTGGCAGGTAAATAACTAAATTACCTTATGTTGTAAATAGGCATAGATGTTTTAACATTTTAAATGTATTTGTGATTCTAATTTCTTGAATATGGATTTAAAACAACATGGACTTTGATCCACAATCCTATGATGCAGATCAGGTTTTGTGATTGTTCTTCTGATCACACCTAACAAACTACATAGATCCAACATCTGCCAGTGTATTATTTGAAATTAGTTCTGTGTCTGTGCAGAACAAATTGACTTATAATTGAGTATATACCCTACTGTAACTTTCAGCATTATGTACCATTATGCTTTTATGTTAGAAACTTAAATGGGATATATTTCATTAGAAATGAATTGTACCATTGTAATGATCATTGTCCATAGATATATTTTTACACAGCTTGTCTGGTGATTCCCAAATAATATTAAGTAATAAATGAAGAAAATAAATTGTCTTTTTCATGTCTAATTTACAGTAATTGCCTGGGAAATTAAATTGGTATGGTTTTGTTAATTAGCTTTGTTTAAGTATAGAATAACCTTGAACTTGACTGTCAAAAGATTCCTGTCATAAAACTGTTTTAATGTCACTGGGTAGTACTATCTATAGAGAAAACTGATTGACTACATCTCATCTAGTTAATTTTATCATCTAAGTGTGGGTTATTTAATTTAAAGGAAAGGGGAGGGTAAAATAATAAATAAATAAGGAAACAAACAAGATCTATATGCAGAAAATGCAATTTTTTTTAATTAATTTTGTTAAAAGTGTGTGTGTGTTAAAAATGAGACATTAAATCTAATTTGCAGTATGGGATATAATTTGACCTGTATTTTTATTATAGATCTTTTACCCTTAGTAAGATAGGAATATCTATCCCATCATTAGAATTAGAAAACCTATCCCTGAGGCTGTTTTTTTTTTTCAACACATAGGTTAGGCTTTTCTAAGGCCTTGATCTGTTTTATCTCTAATTCCACTATCTATATCTATTTATCAAGGTCAAAACAACTTTTGTTAGGAAATTTAATATAACTTCCTCTCTTGTTTCTAAGTTTAAAGGAAAACAGATTTTTTCAGGATAACCTTTTCTTACTGTTGGCCTCAAAGAATGTTGAAATTTATTATAGTATATCAGTGGTCAGAATCAATCAATTAGTGAAGTCTCTCCTTTTTGTTGAAAGCTCCAATGGCTTATTTACAGATACCATCAGTTACAGGGTATAAGGACACAAGTACATAAAAGGTATTAGAACAAGTCCTTGCATCAGCAAGGTCTTTTTTTTAAGCTTTAAATGCTTGATTTAAACATTTAATTTATTGTATTTGTGTTTGTGGATGACATCTTATGACTGGCATAATGCAGGGGATTTTTTTTAGTGCAGTCTGTTTAATGATGTTCACATGTGTCATTGAAACATTCCTGATTGGAGTTATAGGAGTTGTGTTTGAGGCAGTTTAAAAATGGCTACAGAAGTTGGCCAAGGATTTTATGTAGATATTTATGCAGAGCTTTGGAACCACGAAGTATCTCTACTTTGGCTTGCTGATTTTCAGGTAAAAATGATTCTTGAAAAAGATGTTAAATAAGGTTAAACTGCAAGATCACATGGGAAAGGTTTACATGTTGGTAAATATCAATTGTTATAGATGTAAAATATTTTTAGTGCAAGGTACAATTTTTATGTATAGTCATACATGTATATCTGTGAAGGAAATCTTTTTCAAACTATTTCATTCCTTCCTATCATGTTCCATTAAATAAAGAAATTGTTTCTTTTCAGAACTTGTTACAGACTTGTTTGATTACAAGCAATAATTGTACTGATGCTTTATATTATGACCTATATACATTTTTATTTTGATCTTTTCCTGGCAGTTTTTAAGTTGTGATGACTGTTTCCCTTAGAATTTCATCCTTCAGTTGCATTATATTAGCAGAGACATCTGTGTTATAAGGACATATTTCTGATTATTATATGTAGTACAACTTCTTTTCATCAATAACTTTAATATGAGATGAGTGAAAATTAAAAAAGGCAAAATATGAGGGTATTTTTTAAATGACATTTTTAATGGGTATTGTGTTAACAAACTATTGTTAGTTTTAACACAATTTTTCATCACATGACATGCTATAAATGGCAGCCAGTATAACTGGTTGGGGAAAAAACCTGGGGAAAATCCCTTGGGAAGAACTACTGTCCCATGGGAAGCTACTCACAAGCTTTCTAACATACCCACATTGGCCAAGTCCTAGAGTCAGACCATGCAGACTGGTGTGAGACAGCAGTGATCTACCTGGGGTTCCTAAACAATCCCTCATTTCCTTTAAGCAACAAGTTTAACATGTTATTTCACTGACTTTTTATCAGCACCAGTTTAGCTGAATGGACATAACCAGGCATGTACTTGCCTTCTTATAGGAGATTTTTTTCTCACTGGAATTGATGTATGTATTTATTAAAAAGCATATAGAAAGTAAAATTGTGCATTTTATTTTGATGCAATAGAACTTCTATAAGCCATTTAGAAAACTTAGATGTTTAACATTAATTGTCCTATGAAAAAGGTGTTCCCTTATTGGACTAGAAGCAGACTAGAAGAATAACCTCTGGTAAGAACCACACAAAAATTAGAAGGTGAATGACCAGATTCCTAATTTTTAGAAACAATATCTCTTTTCTACTTGGTACTGGAGCATGTTGAAGAGTTATTGTTTCCCACGTTTGTTTCTATTAATAATGTTTGACTGTGGCAATAATCCAACGAACATTGCTTAAATAGAATAATTGCAAATACCCTTTAAAAATTGATATATTCTGTATTCCTCAGAAATATTGATTGACAAGTCTTCAGTCTTAATGTAATTGATTAGAGTAATTAAATGACAGTACATTAATCAAGACTATGGTGATAGATTTTAATCTACTGACAGGACCATCATAGCTATTTTTTTAATTATCTTTCTTTTTACCTCCATATTGCTTTAAATTTCTTTTTTTTTAAGTGCCCAGGTGTTTTACATTGGTTATATAATCTTACAGAACCCAGTAATAATCAAGGGTTGTAAACAGTCTTAAAAATTTTAATATAAGAGCAACAAAATTTTTTAGTGCAGCATACCAATTTTATTTTCAGTTTGACACCTTTTCCTCTTCCATAATTCAAATTAATGTTTTGCATACCTTGGGTTGAAAAAAAAAATCCTTGTAGCCAATGTTCAGTAGATGTGGTTTGTTTTCATAGTCTATCTCTAATATCTAGTCCTGTTAAAAAATATAATTTAGTTAGTGTTGGTCCAGTCTGTTGATCTTGTCACTTGAATGGCAACTTTTGCCAGGATGCTCTTAGTATGACCTTATCAGGGACCATCCAAGACTTTTTTTTTCACAAGTATAGCTTGTCACAGAACATAGCTTGTAACTTGAAAGTTTACACTTATCTGGCATTGTGTCCCTTTCTGAGATACTGAACTGTAACAGGAACATGATGTTTCCTTAGACCATATGTTTACTGTATATACTCACTTACAAGTGTCTGACTGCAAACTGCACAGACCCAGATCCTCCATTGCATGATGCAATGGTAGATCCAGGTGTGTGTAATTTGTTTGGATAATCAGTGGAACAATTAATATAAACACTGATCTGCAGGAGTATTATGTTACCAAGTATCTGGATCTTTGTTTTGAAGTTTGACTCAACTTATATGCAAGAATATATGGTACATATTGTTAATATATTAAGGAGGGTCTCCTAAAAGATAATCTTAATGATAATTAATATATTAGTGATGTTTTAGTACTTACAATTAACTTTAAAGAAATTTGTGTAAAGGTCTAGATTAGATGCATTTGTCCTAAGGAACTTCAGGTTACAGTTATTTTGAAATACTAAGCAGGATTAAGATAATCTGTGTGAGGAATTCTTTAACCCTAAGCTTAGCATAATGCAGTATTTATCAGGTGCAATTAGTATCAACTGTCTAGACTTTAGCTTAATGTTAAATAATATATTCTGCTTTATATTTGATGCTAACCTACCCTGCTGGTTTTATCCCCACAGCCTATTGTGCAGTTTTGTCCCTAACAGGCATTAATTATCAATAATAGATAGAGTGATTGCACAAATTTAAAAAATCTTTTCATTTTGGGGGGGGTGTTTTGAGCAAAATGTGTATCTGTCTTAAAATGAAAAACTGACATCATTCAGTTTAGCTGCCATAGATCTGTCTTAATGTTTTAAAGGGACTCTTACTCAAAATATAAATTTGGTATTTTATTTGTCATTTTCAGTGACTGGTCACTGATTAATTTTGTGGTAACAAAGCACAATTAGTAGTAATATGGGCATAATTGCCAGCCACACTTCTGAATTGGTCCTCTAATTAATCCCAAAGGCAATTCCAGCTTTAACTTTTGGTCCCTGGTCTGGGATCACCATGCCTAATAGGATTAGGTTCATTTTGGCTGAATGGTGCCATATTGGCATGGTCTAACTAAGATGTGACCCAAGGAAATATTAGTCCCAGTATGTCTGGGTGCATTCATTTTGGCTGAATAGTGCCATGTTGGCAAGGTCTAACAAAAATGTGACCAATGGAAATATTGGTCCCAGTATGTCTGGGTGTATCTTTGCAGGCAAAGATTCAGATATGTTAGCCTGTATACACCTTGGCAGATTGATTTGATGTTTCAGTGTTAAGGGATCTGAATTTTATTGGAGGCCACTACACCATTCTTCTGTTATCACATCAAGGGGAGAACACAACTGGAATGTACTCAAGTGATTTTCCACTGCTGCTCCATGTTTTGTGCAAATACTTAGTTTTCCTCAAATACAAGTGTAATGGCTTCTTTCTGGTATATAGTCACCCTTTCAGTCCTATACATAAAATCATCAGATTGAAGTAAATTGCACCATTTTTGCTGCTGCTGTTACACAGTTGGTTAGATGGCATTACCTATATAGGAAGAAAGCTCATGAATATCTGTCCCAAGGGCAAAGCACTGATATCTGATAGATCTGTCAAGGTGTAGAGACTGATATCCACACCTTGGCTGCAAAAATGGTTTGGGTAATCCTGTTATCTCTAAATTAATCAACTTAATGCTGATGCTGAATTAACCTTGTCAGTATTATTAAGGATGTAGAGAAAATGATGTTAAAGTTTGTAAAGTGACCTGGTAATGTTATCAGTGATGACAGAAGAAAAATAAGTAATACTAAGATGAAAAAAAAGAGAGTGACCTTTTTCTTCCAGAATTTGAAAATAAAAAAGTTTATCAATTAAATTTTTCTTCTTTCATTTAAAAGATGATGAATACAAAAGATAAAAGAAATCTGTTTAATTTATCATACATACTTTCTTTAAATTTTGAACTGCTGATTATTTTAAGTTAATATCATGTTTAATTTATCATAATTTGACATGTTTTAGTCTTTATAGAACTAACTAGAAAGAATAGTAATCCATTTTATATTATATCCAAAAACTAAAAATTGAGAATGTGTATATGTTTGACCATCAACAAAGCACATTTTCTTTTTAAACCTATACAAAGTCTAATACCTATTTTATTAGAATTATTGTGCTGGGTAATTGACCTGCTGGGTCCTCCCCCCTCCCCTCCCAAGCCCAGTGACTGTTGCATTGCTTTGAAAATCTAGCTTTCTGATTGCCTTCTAATTACAAAGCTTGGGATCAACTTAGTATGGGGGGGGTAAGTGGGGTTAAGTGGGCTTTAAGCTTAATCCAATATAGTAGCTAGAGGATTGAACAGTCAGAAAATCACCTGCAGCATGAAAAGCTGGTGAATAGGTTTCATTTATAATCAGGGTATAAAGGCATGTTTTGGCAGATAAGTTTAGTTGTAGGTTAGATTGCTAAGAGTCAGGGAATTTTCTCTCTTGCATTGGCAAGATTTTATTTTGTACATAGTCGCGAAATGTGTAGAGCCTTATTTTGTTGAAGCAAATTGTGTGATTGTACATATTTAAAATTCAATTCATCATGCTAGTCTGTGATAGAAAATAGCACTACTGCCATTTCTGTTTGTGTTATTAGTTTTGTTATCAGTTAATTATAAACTTGTTTTCAACATGGTTCTGGATATAAGTTTTATTGGTGCAGCTGCTTACCGTAAGGAAGGTTATGTTCGTATTTACTCCTCTCACAAAGAATTACGTCGCAGGTCGATGTATATAGAGAACATGACTCAAGGTGTTTCTCCACATGAACAAAGGTCATATCAGAACCACAAAAGGCGATCTGTAGATATTCTTCATCAGGTACCAGTATAAATATGTATAAATATCTTATTCATTTTTTAATTTAATTTTTAATTTGTCTTGTATTAGTTAACCAGAAGTAATTTGTATTAATTTACAGTGATCATTTTGTGTTTATTAGCTGTCTTTAAGGAAGACCTGGTTATGTCTATAGTTGCTTTGTCCCATTCAGTATTATAATAATTGCCAATCTACTCGATAGGTACATTTTAATTTTGTTTATGTTCAGTAAAATTTATTTGCACACAAGAATGTTTAAACCTTGGTGCTTCTTGAAATTGCTGGATATGTGGAAAATAGGAATATGGATAATTTCACCCACAATTCCATTCACATCCTGAATTGTTTTACGCAGTAGTTATTACAATGTTATATTTTTATTGTGAACCTTTTATTGATAACATTAGTCATTTTGTGTTTCTTGTTGTAGAATAAATGAGCAATATTGCACATAAAGGTCCAGAATGTTTTCAGATTTTAATTTTTTTTTACCCTCATATGTTTGATATCTTAAGCATTCTTAATTACTAAGTTGCATAGAGAATGTTTTCTGAATTTTTCTACACTTGAGAAATTGTTTCTCAAACAATCATTCAAGAAATATAAAACTTTGGCATCACTGACAGCTAATATGAAGATCATTTTTGTTTCTATTTTTGTTCTGGTCCATAAAAACATTATACTCTAAATAGTCCAATTGATTTTGATAAATGACTGACAATAACAACACATAATGCATCATTTACTTCAGATTGATCTGTCAACAAATTCCTATTGCCTGATAAGATTGACAATAACAACACATAATGCATCATTTACTTCAGATTGATCTGTCAACAAATTCATATTGCCTGATAAGACTGACAATAACAACACATAATGCATCATTTACTTCAGATTGATCTGTCAACAAATTCATATTGCCTGATAAGACTGACAATAACAACACATAATGCATCATTTACTTCAGATTGATCTGTCAACAAATTCATATTGCCAGATAAGACTGACAATAACAACACATAATGCATCATTTACTTCAGATTGATCTGTCAACAAATTCATATTGCCTGATAAGACTGACAATAACAACACATAATGCATCATTTACTTCAGATTGATCTGTCAACAAATTCATATTGCCTGATAAGACTGACAATAACAACACATAATGCATAATTTACTTCAGATTGATCTGTCAACAAATTCATATTGCCTGATAAGACTGACAATAACAATGCATAATGCATCATTTACTTCAGATTGATCTGTCAACAAATTCATATTGCCTGATAAGACTGACAATAACAACACATAATGCATCATTTACTTCAGATTGATCTGTCAACAAATTCATATTGCCTGATAAGATTGACAATAACAACACATAATGCATCATTTACTTCAGATTGATCTGTCAACAAATTCATATTGCCTGATAAGACTGACAAAAACAACACATAATGCATCATTTACTTCAGATTGATCTGTCAACAAATTCCTATTGCCTGATAAGATTGACAATAACAACACATAATGCATCATTTACTTCAGATTGATCTGTCAACAAATTCATATTGCCTGATAAGACTGACAATAACAACACATAATGCATCATTTACTTCAGATTGATCTGTCAACAAATTCATATTGCCTGATAAGAAAAGGTGTGAAAATGGTGAATAATGAAGAAATGATGCATCTCCCAGATTATTATTATTATTATTATTATTATTATTATTATTATTATTATTATTATTATTATTATTATTATTATTATTATTATTATTATTATTGTGTGTGTGTGTGTGTAATGTGGATTTTAAAAAAGCTTTTAAAAATTTGTCATATCACTAAGGTGTCTGCAGTGTGGCAGTTTATAGTGATGTATAGCACTGAGGTATCAAGCCACAGACATTTAGCATCATGCCCTACCCAGTCGCATTATCTTGATAGCAGTCCTAACACTAACCTCTTAATGCTGAGTCCCAAGTAAGGCTGCTGTTGGTACCATTTTTATAAATCTTTAGTATGACTTGGGCGACTGGAGCAGTGAGAGATACAAAATAGTATTTTTTATTTTAAAATTAATACCATGTGTTGGGCTTCAGACCCATGCTAAAAGATTGAGACTACTATAAATCAAATTAACACAAATTACTTAGGTTTTGCTAATGATCCATAGAAATACTTAAATAACATAGACCACTTTCTGAAAATAATCAGCATACATGATTTGTTCCTTTTTGTTTTAGTCCTTGGTTGTGATAGATACCGATCCAGTCAACCATCGACTGTCAGCAGCAAACAGTGTGAACAGCATCATCAACAATGTTAGGGAGGAGAAAGAGGAAGTTGGGCGAGTTGCAGGATGGGCGGTAAACTTTGATAAAATGCTGAGAGACTTCCATGGATTACATGTTTTTACAGTAAGTGATACGAAATACATATTTTGTTAGTTGCAATTGTAAATTTGTTTTACATTTTTGTTGTCTTTTATGTTTAGCATAATCTCTGCATTAAAATTCTCTGCTTATAAATACATTGTCTCATTTGAATCATGAATGTGAACAATATTTTCCATGTGTTATTGAAACTAAGGATAGATACCTTTTTTGTAGCATAAATAGGTGATGACTCCTTAGCTTTCAACCATATCACAAGGCCATCATCCAAGTAAAAATGCATATTACTGTTCAACAAGAAAATGAGTTTTAGTATAAATATTATTTTTAATTTATGACATTGATAAGTGCCCTTTTACATTCCAGAGCTTGACATGACATACATAAAAACATGCACATTATTTGCTGGAACTGTTTATTTGGATGCTTATAAAAGAAACCCTTGCCTAATCTTGCATTGTTATAAAGTAATGCATGTCTATTCTTGTATCATCTTAGAAAGTAAGGTGAGCCTAATCTTACATTGTCATAGAGTGATTCTTGCCTAATCTTAAATTATCAGAGTGATGCTTGCCTAATCTTACATTGTCATAAAGTAATTGCCTAATCTTGCATTGTCATAAAGTAATACTTGCAAAATCTTACAGTCAAAGAAAGCTTGCCTAATCTTACATAATCATAGAAAGCAATTCTTGCAAAATAATATATTGTGTAGAAAGTAAGGCTTGCTTAATCTTAAATAATCTTAGAAAGTAATGCTTGCAAAATAATATATTGTCTTAGAAAGTAATGCTTTCAAAATAACATATTGTTGTAGAAAGTAATGCTTGCCTAATCTTATATAATCTTAGAAAGTTATGCTTGTCTGACCCTTTATAGTCATAGAAAGTAATACAAAATTTTAAAAGGGTGAAATAAAGAAATATGAAATATGAGTTAATTGCTAAATGGATCACATTGTAGACATCCTGCACTTAATCATATTAAATGTTAAATATTAAATATTGTTTTTTTATCAAAATTACTTTAGTGGAATTATGCAATATGTGTATTTGATCTGAAACATTGATAGCAGGGTTGTATGAATACCAGTTTTCACCATTTCAGTCATTTAATTTGTTTGTAGGAGTTCCTAAAGAAGGAATTCAGTGAGGAAAACATCGTTTTCTGGACTGCAGTGGAGAAATATAAACAGATCACCGATCAAGACATGGTACAGTAGAAGTCTTTCCTTTCTAAACATGAAAGATCTCGTAATTACTGAATGTTAATAAACTCTACAATGATCAAATCATGTACACATGGGCTATGTAAATACTTGGTCTTGCCTAATGTAGATATCTCAGAGGCTGATTGTCATACAGTTATGATACAAGATGTAATACGTGCAAATGTATCATGCCTTCTGATTGGTTGAATGTATGAATTTCTGACAGTAAAACATGATCTACATCAGGAAGTTTTAGAGCATTTTGTTATTAGTAACATATGTTGCTAATTTTCAGTTGTCAGGTTACAAATTAGGTTTGCTTTTTTAAACTAAAAAGTTGTAGCCTGTGAAAAGTACAATTGTTCTTGTAATATTTCTCTTATTTCTGAACTCACTTTCTTATAACACACTTCACATTAGCACAATTCCAGATGTAATGTTCTGCTGCTAGGGACCAAAATTTGAAAAACTCAACATCCATTGGCTTACATTAAACATGTTACTTGAATTCATTTATGAAATATATGACATGAATAGTTTTATAATTTTTTTTATCCTTTTTAAACTTCAAAATTTAATGAACTAATACCATGCAATTAAAAAGTATGATTTACATAACTTAAATTATTACTATGTTTGGCAATTTATTTATTCACCCCAATATACATAAAGGCTTTTATCAAGTTATCATTCTTGCTAAAAAAAAAGAAAAATACTGTTAAAATATAAGCAGGATACATTAATAAGTCTGTCCTTTGAGTAGCATACTTTTTCATTTCAGTTATTTTGTTATACATGTAAAAGGAATTGTACCAGCTGAAGTAGTATCAATTGTTTCTTTTATTTCTGTTCCAGAGAAAGGTGCAAGCAAAAGATATCTTCAACAAACATCTATCTGTGCGTGCCTCAGAGCCTGTGAATATTGATAGTATTGCTAGGCAACAAGCAGACTCCCAAATGGACATCCCAACTCCCCAAATATTTGATATGGCCCAGCATCAGGTACAAATGATCACTTTTGCAAGAAAAAAGTTAACCTTTCAATGATCTATTCATTTTTTTCATTCTTTTGTAAAAAAAAAAAATTGGGATACCTTTTTTTGTCCATCCACTATTCTTTTGCCTCTTATGTATATCCCTCCTACACTAGTAGTGAAATTACACCAAATCTGATATTGACTCTTAGATCAAGTGACACAGTTGTTCAGCTCAGTTCCATGGGCATCAGGGAGGAGTCAAATGGAATTTTAAAAAAATACTTTAATTATAGTACTTTTCTAAACAAGCATTAAGAAAGTTCTGGAAGATATTATTTATCAATATTTATTGGGAAATAGGGATTTCATCTCAGTAATTTATTGTCAAGAAAATTGAAAAATAATGGGATTACTTGGAGGCAAAGTATATGTGTTACCTAAATGTGAATTGAGTGGAGTACATGCCATAGTGGTAGATGCTAAGTGTCAGATTTTTATCTTGCAGATCTACCAGCTAATGAAGCAGGACAGCTATGCTAGATTCCTCAAGTCAGAACTGTACAAGACCTGTCTTCTGAAGGAGATGGAAGGAAAACCCCTGGACATTCCACAAGAGGAAAATAAAAAAGGAAAAGAAAGTGATGAAAAAGAAAAAGATTCAAAGAAGAAGGTAGATACTGATTTATTTTCTTTGAGCTCTGTCCTCTCATAGAGCCAGTTCACACACAACACAATGGTTACTCATTCAGTTTTCTGCTGTATTCTACTGTAAATTTGAATGTTTACAATTCTTGATGTGAAGTAAAATAGGACAAGTAATCAGCAGAATGCAGAAATGCTTTTATATCAAAATCTCT
Organism: Potamilus streckersoni; assembly: GCA_016746295.1. NCBI lineage: Eukaryota > Metazoa > Mollusca > Bivalvia > Unionida > Unionidae > Potamilus > Potamilus streckersoni. The sequence goes on along the minus strand of JAEAOA010000332.1, from coordinate 1,329,173 downwards.
ATATCCATGGGCCACAGTGAACGAAAATGTCAGGTTTTTGGGCCACACATGATATATACATTATATTAATTATGCTATAATTACATGACTTTTTTGTATGAGCACAGGCCATAAACTATGATTTGCAGACCTGTAGTTTGACCCTCTGTTGTAGACGACATAAAATCCCATTACCTCAATCTTCAGTCATTGTAAGGTGATTAAATGAAAACACTCAGCATTTGATTTAAAACTACTTCCAACCTAGTAACATGGCAGTGAATAGTACATGTACCATGTCACAAGCAAAGAAAATTTAATGAGTATGAGTTTCTGTGGTGATTCACTCAGATTTGAAGCTGATACCCTTGTTCCCTAGGTTACAGAAGTCATTTTGTCTGTATTTGTCTTTTCATAACTAGGTATATCATAACTAGGCATATCAAGGCTGTACATCTTATTACAATACACCAAAAACTGGGTTACTATGACCTACTTTCCAGAATATATCAAACTGGAGGTCATTCAAAATACACATAACTTGGTATTTTCATCAACATATTTCTTCCCTGAATCCTTTTAAAGGGTTCATTTGGATGTGTAAATGACAGAAATTGTAAGAATAAGATTTCAGATGTTTTTTTTTTTATCCCTTTAGGCACATCACTTTTGTGGGGAATAAAATCCTTTAGACATCTATTTCTAATTACTAAACGTTTTTAAAAATTTTATAATTTAACCCAATGATATACCTTTCTCAATTTTGAATTTTTTTTTCTTTCAGTCAAAGGGAAAGGAAAACGAGGATAAAGAAAAAAGGAGGAGGTCACTACTGCCTTGGAGACAGAGTATGTTATGCTTATTAGATACTGTATTAAAGTTTCCAATGCCTGTACACTTGTATCTATAAAATACAACTTAAAGGTGCAAATTAAAATGTCTTTTCAAGAGGATATGAAAATTCCAGTACACAACACAGACTTGGGTGGGGAGGGGATATTCCAGCAGCTGATATAATGGTAAGAGATTGATCAAATTGTCTTTGTGCTTAAAATGGGAACTTTTCCTATGTGAAAAAATTATGTACATGTTAAATGTTTTTAATCATAACCTTGTAAAACCCTGGCAATTGATAATAATGTTCATTCAATTATAATAAGTTTTATAAACCCACAAATACAAGTTTAGCCTTGCCTAAGTGGACCAATATTTTACAGAGACCAGTAAGAGCGGTGTTAAGACATCATCTGATGCTGAGACTAAAAAATCCAAAGCAAAGGAGAATGAAAAAGAGAAGGACAAACGGGCAGAACTAAATAACAAGAAGTCCACCTCAGCCACCACAGCTTTGCCCACTGTCACCCCTGACTCAGTCCCAAGTGTTAGTGGCAGCCTCATCACTACAAAGAAGGAGGTTCAAGCAAACAGGAATGAGGTTAGAACAGGCTACAATGGTGTTGGTTATATAGTCAGAGCTTATGAATGTTTTTTATCAAGCTGATGCGCACTATACAATACTTGCCAACTATGCATGATAAGACCAATTTAGATAATGGAGAGATTAACACCAAAGTTTACTTAATTTCTAGGGAAATCAGTTCTGGGCCATAGCCTGTAATAAATTTTGAGACATATTCAGCAAAATTATGTACATTGCACATGAGAAAGAATACATGGATCTATATGCAGCAAAGATTGGCACCACCTTGGTCCTTACCAGTAGGGCAATAGCTACTTAACTGCTTAAGCTTTGTTATGGGGATTAAGACTTGATATTATGTTTGTTTTACAAACAAAATTTTAGCTATGTGTTGATATGGTCTCCATAATTTTCTGTAATTGTCAAGTTATTAATCCTTTTTTATAACATTGCTTCACTTGAGGATCATGTATTTGAATTTCAATACCTTGCAATTCTTCCTCAGGAACCCATACCAGATGCGGAGCAGCCAAAATTTTGCCGTGTGATTCTCCCAGATGGGTCAACCACAGTTGTGTGTGCTAAGGCTGGTCAAACGATAAACAATGTGTTGGGAAAACTCTGTGAGAAAAGAAGTATATCAATAGCCAGTGTTGATATCTTCCTGTTGGGTTCAGATAAGGTAAATATAAAAAAATGTGGAAAAGTTCATTGTTACATGCCTATTATACATTATACTCAAAAATGCACTGAATTCAGACAGTGTACAGATTTGTAAAAAAAAAATTCTGTTTGAAAATTGCATTATACGATAAAGCAATTATCACTGAGGAAAAATTTTGATAATTTTAATTGCCATCAGCATTTGGAACAAATTCTGACATTTGATTTTATGAAACTTTATGAAACAGAATCTCTGTATGGTGAAAAAAATTCTTTTTCCTTTATATATGAGAGAGATGCAAACATGCATATACACCTGGTGGAGAGTGCCAAAGTTTAGTAAGACTGTCAGGGACAATATGATGGTAATAAATACCTTATACTTGTGTGATTATGAACATCATTATTTATTATCCTTTTTCCAGCCACTTAACCTATCAGAAGATATCTCAGTGTTGTGTTCTAAAGAGGTTATTATCGAGAAACGAGTCCTATTTCGGATGGACCTGCCCAACAAGAAATCGATAGGTGTGAAGGCCAAACCCAATAGAGTGATCCTAGATGTGTTTAGACCCATCCTCCACAAATATGGATTTAAGATAGATAGTATTGAAGTTTACTTGGTAAGTGCGTTTCCTTTATGATAAAATTCCAACTCTGTACCCTACATGCCCCAACCCCTAACTATAATTGAAGAATTTTTAAATGCACTTATGTGTGATGTTTCATGCATGTCACATCACTTTTGAAAAGCAGAGTAAAGAAACAATAATTATATATCTATCAAGCTGTATATTTAAAAGGGAGAAGGTAATATCAAATTGCAATATTAAAATTTTATTAAAAGTTTACATCTTTGAATTCAGTCTGACATTCTAGATTTGTGAACTTTTTGATTTACAGTAAAGTTTGGCGAGTCTGTGTTACTTAAAATGTAAATTTTTACCATATTCTTTGTCTTTTCCAATGAAAATGAATTTTCTTACTGTGGAAATCCCCTCACACATAAGGTATGCCATTCAATTGATAACACATACAATTTTCTTGAATTCGGCAAGATTGTTTTCTTTAATGGCAAAGTAAAATTTGTATTTGCACATTAAATAAACTCTGCATTTCTAAACAGAATGCTAAATTCATCATCATTATAAATGTTGTCAGCCACCAGATAGAAATAGCTGTAACATTGGGATCATTTCCAGTACTGCAGTATTATTCAAATCCAGTTAGTATGTTGTAATTAAGTTTTGCACATTCATGAAGCATGGGTCATCATTATCCCAATTAATCTCTGAGAAAAAGAAACTGTTTAGATTTGCAAAGTTGTTTGGGTTTTTTCGCAGGCATTATTTAACAAGGAAATATTTGCCTATCTTTCAGTCTGGTCATAAGGCTGTGGTAGATTTAGACGGTCTGGTATCTTCACTGGACAACCAGCGAGTTGCAGTTGTTTCCAAAGATGATTGTCAAGGTAAGTTAAATCGGAGAAGTTAGTAGTGATTACCCTTTACGAGGAATTTTTAGCCTTTAGTGAGTTTGCAAAAGCAAATTGATCAAAATTTACCAGCTTAAAATATATGTCTAAGTCCATAACAAGTAACTGTCTAAAAGATGTATTTTTAAAAATACATGCCATATGTTACAGCTGTAAAAATTGCCAGCTTTAAGATACTTCTTGATTTTAAATTTCTTTAGAGTGTACGTGAAATGATAAATTCCATAGCTCAAATAGGAAATCAATGTACAATATAACCTTGTTACTTAAAGTGAAAAAGGCAAAACTTGAATTTTGGTGAATTGTTCAAAGTATACCATTTTGGGGATGTGCTGAAAAGCAATTTGACCAAGGTCCAAAAAGCAGTGTTTAATTGTATTAAGCATAAGATACATGGTTTTCATAGGTCCATGATACAATTAAAAAGTAAAAGCTGTAGCACATAATAAAAAATATTCAGATACCATCACTTAAATATGCAGTACAATTTAAATTTTATATTCTGGGCTTTTGAGCGTAATCTATTATGTTTTTGACATGCGATTCAAATTACTTGCTTTTGCATGAATAATTGGCATACATATATGTGAATGGGCTTTTAGGTTTGACCAACTGTTGCCTTGTATCCCATCCATTTACTTTTTTTTAAACCTGTATGCAGAGAGAAAATAATCAACCAAATGTACATGTTGCTGGAGTAATTCTTTTTCAGGTGTTGATTTCTTAAGTTTTTGTTATTGGAAAAATTTACCAGATAATAAATATTTGGTTCAGGACAACATGCGTGAAGTTTAAAAAATGTGAAAAAGGATTATAATGAAATCTCATTATTTGAATCATAACAGTGAATGCTATCAGTTGGTCACTTTTTTATGATAATGTTCGATGAATTTACCATATTTGTATCATATATCTTTACTTAATGTCATGTAGCACATATATTCATGCAGCATTAAGTGCATTTTCCCTTCAGTTATCATTTATATGAGCTCAATTATTTATCAGCTATTAATAAGCCATTTTATATCATTTAAATTATCACCCTGTCATCTTCATCAGAGCCAGTTCAAATTTTCTTTCATCAATGATAATCTTTTCAACTAACTTTCATATCCTTGTTATCAAAACAAGATTTAATTGGTCTCTTTCAAAACTGGATGGGCTTCTCTTTAATTTCCTTTCATACCTGTTCTTTAAATAAAACTCTGGCTGGTGATTATTTCAAAGCCACTCACTCTATCCTGTTTGTGATTTTTGAAAAATATTAATCTTCTTTGCACTGACTGGGACTTCTCTTTCACTCTTGATTCATCTACTTTAAAGAAAGAAAAAGAAGTGCAATGTTTAATTGGAATCTTCTGAACTAATTGTCAAAATACTTTCAGCACTTTTAAAGAAAAGAATTTTAAGGAATACCAAAAGTGACAATATGGACTATTGTGCAGATTCAGGTATTTCAACAAAAATGGGAAGAGATTATATATATATATATATATATATATATATATATATATATATATATATATATATATATATATTGGCAAGTTTAAGTTCTCAAATGAAAATATTTCCTTTTCATGCAAAAATATTTATTTCCTTTTTATTCAAAGAATGTCTTGGTTCTTATGGCATCTGTTGTTGTTAATACCTTTTGTTTTCTTCCTAATAATTTTAAATCCTTTATCCCTAACAAACTTTTGTCCATTTGTCTTCAGTCTAATCACTTTCTAAATAATTTCTTGATGGTGTATAAATTTTCTGCCTCTGTGTATAACATGTTATCCATGTTTATTGTCTAACAGCATGGACAGGGCTAAATGGATCATTTATAACTTCCACTAGACCACCTCTTCCTAACAAACTCAACAAATATGGTTACCCTAGTAAGAAAAATCGAGGAAACTCACTAGACGACATTACTAACCAAATATTTGGAGATTTGATGCAAGGAAAATCAGAATTGGCTCATAACTTTGATGAACTTGGAATTTTAGATCCAGATAAGACCGTTAAGGTAAGACGGCTTGGTGGTTGTGCAATGTAATCCGTGTGCTGTGCTCATTGTAGTGGCTTGTATCTATCTCTCTCAATGGCTATATCCTAGTGCTGCTTGAATCTTTGTAATGTAATATATCCAGTTTATTTTATTTACAGGGTATTAATACCTCGTGTGTACAAAAAAAAATAATTTCACTATTGTACATCATGAACATGGCAAACAGTAAAGAATTCGTAACAGTGGTTGATGTTTTAATTACAACAGGAGATCTGTGTTAGAAATATCAGAGCCCATCAGAGAAGAAAATTTTAATAAATAAATAACGGCTACTAATAACTTTCTTTTTTTGTGCTGCAACTTTTTCTTGAACTTTTACTTAGAATTAAAATATAGATTACAGCTTACTTGAAAATGATGCTGCGGTCTTAAACACATTAAGTTACGATTTTGCTTTAGATTTTGTTATAAGCAGTATTTTGCAGTTAATCATGCCTGGTTTTCTTGACTGACAGTGATTTTTTTCATACATTTTGACCAAATGTTTAAATTGGACAAGGTTATAAAGCCTATACAGAAAAGCCTTGATGTAAGATGGTGAGATTTAATAATAACGGACAGACAAGCCATTGACATTGATTTACAAGGCATTCAGATGCTGTTCTGTCTCAAACCATGACTTCAAATTTGTGAACATTAAACTTCCATTTCGAAGAAGAGTTATAATAATATTATTAAACCATATATTGGTCTTTTTACAAACCAGTAACTGGTTTGCTGTCAGTGTTTGGATTCTTTAGAAGTTATGTGCCTGTGTCTTTCAAATAAGCGTATATGGGAAAGGTACGCTTTTTCATGCTTTCTTGCCAAAGTGAATCTGCAGTATTAGCTACTTTTGTCTTCACTGCATATTATTTTCTTTTTTTACACTATCCCTTAAAAGTCTTTCCTAAAAATGGATAAAACTTTTCTGTTCAGTTTTTCAAAAACTTTCAAAATAGTGCAGACCTTTAGGTCAAATTACTGCTTGTATGACGAGCAACTTTACACTTGTAGAATTGTATTTCAGTTAACATCTTTGCTTTGTATACTGCTTTGTGACAAATTCTCTTCATTGCTTTGATGAATTCCAATGCATTTCTTCAGATCTTAACGGAAAAGAAAGGATGGTTTAAACAAAAATTGATGTTTGTTTTGACATGTTACATATGAACCAGATATTTTCACTGTCATTATTTTTCACTTTGTTAATGCTTTTGACCTTTTTGTGCACTATATACACTATGCTCTTAATATGCCCGGTGTTCTGGAATGAATTCTCACCAGTTTATTTCTAATGGTAAAGTATGGAAGATTATAACGAGATTGTGAAAAATTAATAATTCATTAATAATATATGAATTGTTTCTTATGTGAGTATAAAGTTTAAACCTTTTTAATAAAACACTTCTCCTTTCCAGTCTGATAGCACCCAACATTATTAGAATCATCTTCTTTTCCTAATACTTGTACTAGTTAAACTAAAAATAGGATAGATGTACTAATTGTGAGAGATCTAGTAAATTATTGATTTTGTTTTAGATAGTATTTCAGCTGTTGAATATGCTAGGTTTATCAGCTGGTAGTGCTTTTTTGCAAGTTACAACTTGGGTCATTTTTTTTCCTTGTTTTCTTAGAATTTTTGTTTTCATAAAAAGTCTTCAACTGCTCTGGTGGCCTAGTGGTTAGAGCATCTGCCTCGGATGCAGGGGGTCGTGGGTTCAAAATATCAATTTGCAGATACAGTCCTTCATTGTCAAACTTGCCTACTTTTGTTTCTAGATATGATCGATTCCCTTGTTGGATTTTAAGCAAAACTTAAGTTGATATTAATGAGGTCTCAGCAGTAATTGATCCTCAGTGTTGCACAGGTAAATGTTTAACATGTGACATCTTTGAGGAGTTATTGGCCCTGAATTCATACTTAACATCTTTTCTTTAAGCATTGGGCTTTATGTCTGATTAAATTTTCAGTGTTTTAGCAGCTCCATTGTGAGACTCACCTTTGTTTCCACACTGTAATTTCCTTAATTATGATTGGATTTAAAGAACATTTTATTCTGTATTTATATTGAAACAGAATATGGTTATCAGCTTCTTATATCATGGTTTAGTTGAGTTAGAGCTACAAAACCCAAACTTTATATGCTACTTTTTAGTGATGAGCCATTGTCTAGGTTCCATAACTAGTCAGTCATGCCTTCCTACTATAACATGTTTACTATATCCCCATTGTTTTATAGCATGGCCCCTCACCTCTAAAAATTAATCTGCTACTTAAACAGAAAAGCCAGGATGATCAGTTTGTTTTGTTTTCATATTTATTATTTAGGCACAAGAAATAGTATTTCCTATTGTATTGGTTTTAAAATTGGGTAGTTGAGTAAAGTATATTTTAAAAGACAAAAACATAAATGAGTTTATGTGTATGTGTGTGTATATATGGACGAAACCAATTAATTTCAGTGTTTTTTAAATTCTGAGAGATACAAATAGGGTCAACAGTGAAAAAATAGCATCAGTTGTCTAACTGAAAACAATTTTTTTGGCCATATGCTTTAGAGGAAAATAGAGATTCTGTACAAATATATAAATAAACAATATAATATTAGTAATAATCTTACATTTCTATTTTAAATTTCATTGTTGACATTTCTTCATATTCAGGCAGTGTAACTTCATTTTTGCAAACAAATCTCACTGGATCCTCCTTCTTTAAACTTATCTCATTTTATTTGCTACTCTTCTGTACAGGATACCAAAGGCGTAGATCCTCTTTCTTTGGGTTTATTGAAAAAAGAGTCCACCGTCATGGCAGCAAAGCAACATGGGAAGACAAAGATGAGACAAAAGGTGACATTTGCACTCCAGAAGAACGAGGTCAGAAGACACCCAAACGATAGTAAGATTCCAGTCTTCACATTAAGTTAATTCTGATTATTACATCTTTCTGTCCATCTGTTAGCACTCATAACAACAGTAACTCTGTATCCTTACACTATAAATTAATACCATTTGGTAGGCGAATCTCTTATTACATATATATAGATTGACCTTTCATTCTTGTTTTCTAATTCAGCGCTTGATTTAGTATTGATAAAGAAAGGTCAATAAATCAATCTCCTTTAAAGCAGTTTTTTGTAACCAGCATAGCTTAAGAACCATTGAATATATTTTGCTATGTACAGTTACTTAATTATTTTTGCCTTGTCAACTTCACTTTAAATATATAATTTGACATTGAAATAGTTATATATCTTGACAGTTCAGCATTTTGGACAGTTATTACCTTTTTTAATGTAAGTAAAGGCTAGCTGCACAAAATGTTTCATTTTACACCTTTGGAACTTTTATTACAGGGAAACCTGTATTGTGCATATAATGAATTTTTATGCTGTATTCATTTTTCTGTTATTTTACACAGTACAGTGTTAATGAAAAATTCATTCGTAATTTGTTTTGCAGATGATGACTTGTGTCATCTTTTAAAAACAGCATCAAATCGGAGCCTAGATGATCAACGTGGAGTGACTATGCAAGATCTTGAACTTCCAGAATTTTTGCGGAAGAGTGAACGACCACTTTCTGGAAGGGAAAGCGCACCACCCATGTTGATTAGAGACTTAAGTTTGTCTACCTCAATGTATAGATCTGCTGATTTGGCATCAGACATTTTTGACTTTGTTCACACAGAAAATGAAAAATTTGTTGCTTACAGAAGGGAGAGAACCCCTGAAAGAACTAGTACACAAAATAATTTAGATAGTTTTAAACCATTTGTGACTTCTCCATCAGATAGGCTGGACTTTACTGATCGGAGTTTCAATACAGAAGGAGTAATTCCAACAGAAGAAGAAGCGGATTCTCTCTTTGACACAGAATTTGATGTTCCTTGTCTTACAGACATTGGCTTCAGCTATTCACACAATAAATATTTAGCAAGGTCCCACAATTTTCTCAGTTGTAGATCTCATCAGACCGGATCTGGATCACCAAGTGTGAAAAATCTTGATTCTCCATTAATGACTGGTGAGAAATTCTCTCCAAATCAGACCCTTTGTGGAGATGATTCTTCAGAATTGTCAGATTCATTAGATGCAACAGTGGTCATGTCTCCAAAGGATTCACATCAAAATAAAGAAAACACAGGAATATCCACAACAGGATCAAATCTTAAAAGTGTTCAAAGGACCTCTCGTCACACTCTGATTCATTCCAATAGTCCCATAACCACACAGGACCAGACAGATAGTCTTTCTGCTGTGGACACGGATAGCAAAATAACTAGGACAAAACTGTCTACACCAAAGAAATTACACAGCTCAGGTACAGCAACTCCAAAACAGAATGTAGTGTATCTCTCTGATTCTGAAGCAGATGTAACCTATGTATAGATTATCTTCTGTACATTCATTCTTCTGTTCTTTTTAGAATTTCTTTGTTATTAGAAGGTTTTATGTCAATCATTCTTTCTAAACGTTTTTATTCTCTAGCCTCTGTTTTCCTTTTTGTCATTAAGATCATGATTAAAAGTTTTCTTGAAAAATAATATCTTGGTGATGTAAATTATTTTTACTGTGGTTGCTAAATATTAGTGGTTGCTCTTATCAGAATATGACACTTAGGCAACTGAACATAACACAGCTCTGCTATTTGACTGACAGAGAAGGTCTGTTATGGACTCCAATCAGGACTGGAAATCATAAAAATCACAAGCTTGTTTAACTTAATATTTTGTTTTGACAATATGCATTCAAAATTAATTTTGAAGCTCATTTTTTATTCTAATTCTATAATATCCAGGCAAAAAGTGAAAAATAGATCCAATGCTGCCAACACTAAAAGTTTTTGAGCTGAATTGATAATGCTGACTTATGATTGGATAATGTCTGTTCACTATCCAGTCATATATCAGTTAATGAGTTTGAATGAGAATTCTTTGATATCTTGGGGCCTAACATATATTTCAGATCAGAAAAATTCTGTACTCAGTTGCAGCTGTGTTTAATGTATAATGCCTTGGCCCACAAAAAGTTTTAATATTTTTTTTTTTATTGAACTTTATAATATTTGGATAATATTGGTAACAAATTATTTCTTGCATTTGGCAAATCATCTTTTCGGATCACTTTTAGAAGTAAAGTTAAAAAGTTTGTAATTTGCCTCAATGATGTGCACTATACATTTTTGAAATGGAATCAAGTTCATAATTTACAGTTAGAATAATTAGATAGTATGAAAATATAATATTTGTATTTGGTTAAAATTAAATTTGAGCATCTATTTGAGGTTTTCTAGTAACATTTGTATATTTGAGACCAATTAAAAGCTCACTGGAAGAAAAAAATTTTGAAATATATTGTTGAGTATGACTTTTAAAAGTTGATCCATTGAAAGAATTTTTCACAAAGATTTATTTAAATCTAAAGCCATTTGCATAGATGTTCAAATAGTGGCCATGTGGGTATTAGATTCTCCATGGTGATGGGTGTATGGAACTAACTGAAATGAATGTAGAAGTTTATCGATCTCTGCAATTAAAAATGGTTTTTAATATAAAGAATGATTATTGACTATTTAAAGCTATGGGAAAGTTTTTTTCTTACTTTACCACAGATAATTATTTGGTGCTGGTAATGTTAATATTTTCCTTACCAAATGAGTCCATTGTTCTGGCATTGGTGGTATTTTCAGAACAAGTTCTTTGTTTATAAAAAAAAAGACATTAAAAAATGTTTAAACATAAAGATAAATTTTGTGTGAAGATAATATTCCTATCAGAAATGATTGAAAATGGAACTGTTATAAAACCAAAAATCTGTAAACCCTTCTAAAAACACAAAAAATTCTGCCTTGAAATGTTTTGGCCACTCTGAATCACTTAATGTTTTTTGTCAAGTTGTATTTATAAGAGTTTCTTCTAATGTTAAATTTGGTGATTCACTTTAATTGCATATCCTCAGATACTTACTAAATTTATTTGACTATTGAGGCATCAAGCCCTTTCAGGTTTGTACACATGTCAGCATTAAATAAAGATGCTTCAACAGTTTTTCACATTTCATTGTATTTTTAGAAAACATAAATTTATGATTTAGATTTTTACTTATTCAAAGGACATGTGCAAGCAACCATGTGATGTTCATTTCAGCATTCATACCCCATCATTGTGGAGGATATTCAGTTCAGAAAAGGAAAAGCTTGTCATCATTCTCATGTCAGATTATTTGATTACAAACTGGGCTTGACAAAATGTTTATGAGCCCAATGTCACAGTTATATATTGTATAATACTGATAAGTCATATTTGTTATTGACCAATAGCTTAAATGTCAGAGTTAATTTTGATTAATATTTTTATTAGCAATCCACATCTATGTAAAGAATAAATCAGTCAGTTTTATATCCTACGCCTTCTTTTGTTATCTGTTGATTTAGTTGGTGCTGGAATTAGTCTTTTTTAAAAGGTTGGATGAAAGTAGATGAAACTTCAACATTAAAAGGGAGAATTATACCAACAAACTTCTAGCCTTTCTTGCACTCATTTAGTACATTCTCAACTTGATACATGGGACCTTTAAAAAATTTTCTGGGGGTGGGGGGTGGGGAGGAGAATTTGTAAAGTAAACAGGTTTTGCAAATGTTGCATATGTATTTTGTGCATCTGTGAAATTTGCATACATTTTAATCATGCATGCATCCTAGAGTATTCTCTGGATGTTAGGATATTTATAAAAGATTTGTTAAATGTGACTCCAATCGTATATTCACTATAAATGATAAATAAATGTTGGGTGTCAAAACGTAGTACTCCTGTTGAGCAATATGTAAAATGATTTATGAAAACTTTGCATTTAACATTTAGTATTTGTTGAAGAAATCTAATCAAATCAAAACCTCAAAGACTTTTGCCTTCTGCAAACAAATATTTCAATGATTTCTCAAAAACTGAGAGCAGAATTTTACCAAATTTGATTTAAATGATACTGGAATGAATTGCTTAAGTTTGTACCAAAAATGCCAATCAAAATCATGCTGGAATGAATGGCTTAAGTTTGTACCAATAATGCCAATCAAAATCGTGCTGGAATGAATGGCTGAAGTTTGTACCAAAAATGCCAAATCTTGCTGGAATGAATGGCTGAAGTTTGTACCAAAAATGCCAATCAAAATCATCCTGGTCTCGATTGCTTTCACCAATGATGTCTAGACAGTCACTACTTTTACTAAAAGTAGAAAATCTTATCAAATAAAATTTTGCAGAAAGCATGTTGGCATGAGGTGCATACAAATATTTACAAATGATGCAGATCTTCTATCATAGTTCTCAAAAGCCAACATAATTTTTTGAAATTTAACAGCTTTCTAAAGGCATTTCAAATTTAAACAAATGTTGAAAATCAAATACACAAAATATGGTCATGTTAATAAAACTGGATAATTCCAAAAAAAAGAGGCCCAAGATTCATGCACATATTGAAACTAGAGGGAAAAGAAAAGCTTGGGGGTTGTTACATGTTGCTAGGTTAACTATTCTTGTTGGTATCCTGTTTCTTCTTTCCTTCTCTGGCATAATAAGTAATTTATATAAACAAGATTCCATCAAGGATCTCACTCTGTTCCATGAAACTAGGCCTTGATTTAGAACTTATAAACTGTTCATAACCTGGTTATAAAAGGGAAGTTAAATTTCATTGGTCCATAGGGATTTATGAGTATGATCTTACACATTTATACAGTCCTGGCCCTGCAGTCACATCTTGTAAACAATTAAGATTCCCACCCAAGGGCTGTGATGAGTCGATGGTTATGAATTTGGGGCTTTTCGTTGTGGCTTCTACTATCTCCATCTGGTTAGTCTGCATCCACAGTATAATGCATAGAGCTCACTCATAGATGAACTGATGAGTTCTTATAATCTTACATTCAGACCAGATCAGAATAGGTCATATAGACAGTGTTTTATCTCTACTCATGTGTCAAATACGCAAAATTTATGGGATTTGATGAACAAATTCGTGGACGGTATGTAAATTGATGCACCCAATGTTGTGTTGCTGCTTAACACAAAATAAACGTTGGTCTACCTACTTTATTGGCTCGATTACAACTCTCCCAAACAGAAAACACAATCAGTTTCTTACACTAATATTATCATAATACATAGGGCTACAACTAAGTGTGGAACCTGGATCTCACCTTATGTGACATGTAACTGTCACATCATATGTAGCAACAGGATGTTAGAACCATAAATCACCACACACGAGTCGAAAAATAAATACTTGATTTTAGTGATTCTCCCGAGAAACTATTATTTTATGTGCATCCTTGTCGCACAAATAAGCAACAATTTTGATTCCCTCAGTTGTATGTCTTGCATAAAAAAAAACATCTGCAACAAATGAAATTATCATTTGGACCGCATTTTTACAACTGAGTCAATAATAGCATTGTTATCGCTCCAGTGGAGCCTTCATCATCTAAAGATAAAACGGTTACTCACTCGTAAGATGAAATGTAACTTTGTGCAGGAATGTTTGAAAACATACAGCTGGCTATGTTTTCAAAAAGAAGTTAAGTTAGCTAAGAATGTGACAGTGGAAACACCTTTCTGTTTTGCCATATATGTAAAGAGGATAAAATAAATTTGATGACCAAATTTGCAAAACAAACAACTACTTTCAAATCAGTTCTTTGGCAGATTTTTATACAGTTTTTTAAACAAGACAAAGCAGTGAAATGCTAAGATGTCCATTGGTTGAGTGTTAAAAGACGTCCTTTTTTTAAAAAAATTCAATCTCTTCTTAATATAATACACTACTTTACAGCTAAAGAAATTGATGCCAAAGCATTTTGAAGAATTCTGCCATTCAGTAAGACCTGGCTACTACCAGTTCAGAGGTACTGGAGAGCCCATCAAACCTTGTTGAGGATAGTCTTAAATGTCACCTGCAAAATTCTCATTTGTGACAACAACGACAGATGAAAGTACTGATGTAGACGACAACAAATGACTGGTCATATATGCTTAGATTATATCTGATGATACGAAACCATCAACAAGGTTTATAACAAATATTTAATGTTCAGATGCTTCTGGGAAAGGAATTGCCTTATTGGGTCTAGTCATATTATACTTATACAGCTAATTTTTTGTTGCATATTTAAACAATATAATTTTTTTTTAAAAATACTTTAGACTGATCATCTTGTTTACAAGCTCAGCTAATCAGTTGCATGATCCCCTCATTGCAGCTTATTGCACCAGCAAATGGTGGTTATATTGCCCTTGATGGAAATATCTACTATCTCCTATAATAATTAATTTGTTATTGGATTTCAGTTAAGTCTTATGTTCTACTTTACAATGATAAGCTCTGTTAGGACTGTATAATAGCATTCTACATGTTTTTTTGCAGATTTACAGTTAAGGGTGCAACACTACCAACCCATATTACAATTTTAACACTTAATGAAAACAATAAAATAATTGCTGTAACATTTGCTACTTGAAAAAAAACATCATTTCTAAGTGATGTTACCTTGTAGGACGTCAGATGGTAGTCAAATGAACATATAAATTTAAGTTAAAAATGAAATAAGTCTTCAAACATCTGAAAGCTATCAAATTATCAGCAAATAAAAGTCTGTCATTTCTTGACTGTTTTAAAATTTCCACACAACACTTTTTGCTTTGTTATTGAGAATAATTTCCAACTCTATTTTTTAAAATAAAAATTTATAGAAAATTGAAATTTGGATCTTCACACCTGTCAGGTAACTTAAAAGGGTCTACATTAATTGGTATTTCAGGACAAGTAAAGGAATTTAATGAAATGTAAGCACTTTGATATGACCAACCGTTGCTTATTAAAATGTTTTTCTTTCCTTTATTCTTTGAAGCTAAAATATAAATCATAACAGCAGCTGTTCCGCACTTTTTTGTACCTTCCGGGCATTGAGATAAAAAATAAATTATTTTAGAATTGATACTTATTTAGACTTTGGGTACTATTGATTAATTGTTGTGAACAAGCAATAGATATTTAGATAAAGTGAAGTTCATAAATTATTATTTATAACTGGAAAAATATCCCGGGTACTGATTTACACACACACACAAAATGGTGTTAAGCCCAACAACAACATTCTTTTGAAATCTTTTTCTAAGTGCACATCTAGAAAAAAAGAAATATGGTTCTTAAATTAAATTGGAAAAATTGTGTGGTATACAGAGATTTGTTGGATGAAAGCAAGACTTAAAAAAAATCGCAGTGCAGAAAAACACACACTTATGTGTATTTCCAGAACAGAGCTATATGGGTTGCACCCCAAGTTATGGTCACTGATTATTGATACACTCACTTTCATTTCCATGCAGTCACTTTTGTTGCCCTCCTAATCCATGAAGATCTTGCATGTTCATGGTTAAATGGGTCAGTGTTTGGAAGTTTGGACAAATTTTTGAGGGAAGGGGCAGTTTGTTATATGGCCATAGAACACAATTAATTTTACTATATAGTCTCTACATTTATTTCTCAGAACTGAACTTTCCACTGTGTGACAATCAATACAAATCATATATTAATCTAAAATACCTTCAAAGATGACTTTACAGTGAAGTTCCTGACAAGGATTGACCTGCATTTTTTTGAGAGGCTGAATTGTAAACAAAACACCATGCAACTTTGGAACACAGATTTCACTTCAGGATCATCACCATGACCTTATAACTCAATGTGCACTGTCGACGAAATTCACATAGACAGCCACACCATAAGCTCACATTCTAAAGAATAAACAATTGCCTTTAAATCCTTACCAAGAATGCCAAAATCTAACTCTTGTATCACCACCAAACGGAGACAGGAAAAAGTGATCTAAAAATAGACTGGGGGTACTGAACCGGATTTTATTAATTGTGTACTGATGCCTGAAATTGTCAATTTTTTTGTCAAACTTTTATATTTGCATTTTATTTTGCATGCCACTACTATTTCAACTTCATATATAAAGTCTTTTTAAATTTCCTTGCAAGTAAGACATGTGACAGCTGTCAGAAAGTGTGTAGTGATGGTGTTCTATAGGGTGCAATTTGAGGTTCAGTTGTTCTTAAGAAACCAAAACTAAATTTGTTATATCTTCCTTAATTATAGAAATTTTTCAATGCAGTGAAAACCTTATTGTAGTACTTGATAATGACTGTCTGAAAATATGCTTGAAATTAACAAAATATTGATATATTAATTTTAAATGGAAATTTAAATTTTACAAATTATTCATTTTTTTAAAAAAAATTTTTGCATACAAGTTATAACATTCATTTTGACAAATTTAAGGCAGCAAAGTTGATTAATGAATGGCATTTTGGGTCTGTACAACTGATAATATTATTCCCAGGGGTACTGAAGCATGATAGCTCACAGTGATTTTGGCACCAAATTGCAATATGCCTATCCAGATGCATATAGGTGTACATACTAAAGAAACAATGACAGGTGCTATGTTCCACATTTATTGTTTCAGGTACATGGGCAGTTGTTTGTATAACTAATAGCCCACTCAAATTTAAAGTTTTGATTGGACCACTACCATGTTTTATAGCAAATATGCATTCCATTTTAATGTTGATAACTACAAAAGTCAACAATGCAATATGAAAATACAGTTTCAGGGAGGTTCCACCTTACTGAAAAATGAAGTGAATCTCTCATGAAGGTCTAAGCCATGTCTTTGAGATGCTGTATATCAGAGTACTGATATGAACTCATCTTGGTCACTTATAGCAGCAGACTGCACATGTCCTTATGAGACCTTGCTATCACCATTGGACTACTGGAGAGCTTCCAAACTGATCCAACTTGAATACTGTACTTTGTTCCAGAATCCAGGCTAGACCTGAAAAGATGTAACATGTTTCACTTAATTCTAAAAAAAAAAGAAAGATGTAGGCAAATGAAGTTAAAATGTGTTAGATATGGTGATTTCAAAATAACATTCAGGTTGCAAATATGGGTAAAAAAAGTTAAACTTGACAGAGTGACACTCAAAGATGTGAAGCAATGGGCATGTATTAAAGTGATAAATGCATCCTAAAAATAGATGAAGTTTCTACAAGCATATTTAGCCGTTTACAGGTTAAATAACTAATCAGGTAGAGTATGTATCATAAAGTTTAAGGCAATGTTGGAACAGTGAGGTTTGATCATTGGTGCAAACATTGATACATAACAGTATACTGGAGAGTCAAATGACAATGTACCAAATTAAAATTTATTACTATATGCAATCCTATTAATGAAGAAAAAACAATTTTAGATATTGCAAGTGAATACAGCGAAATGTGGCCACACAGATCAAATATAGGTACCTATAAATCCTATATCATCAACTAAATGTGAAAATTTCATCTCGAAAACTTGTAAATAGGGATAGATATTTGCATGTGTGGGACATATGCAATGTACTTGTTAAAATCACATTAGCAAACATGATTCAAATAATCTGTTTGAACATTTTTAGTCTATTTTTAAGAGTCTTGGCTACCAAGTTATTAAGTTCAATGGAATCAGATATCAGCTGATGCTGCAATACCGCCCTCTGTCAAAGACCTAAATTGAAATGTGTTAACATACAGAGGCATATTCATGATGAAAATAACATCTTGTGATATTTTAAGTGCACACAGTCAGAACTGAGCCTTACAGATTCACTATAGGTACTATGTCAGCCTAACAATGTCAACTTTTGATTCCAAACATTTCAGAATATATGCATATTTATTCATGTCAGCTATGTATATGTAACCATGTTAGGAACAGTTGTAGAAAGTTAAATTCAAATAATCTGTTTGAATATTACTTATGTAATCTTTAAAGTGTCAGATAATAAATATTATTTGTCATTAATAATGCATAAAGTAAAATGGATCATTAGAATTCTGATAATATTATCTGGGTCACAATGCCACACTACATCAATCAACATCTTAAAGAAACTGAACAATAAAATGGAATGCATTCTGTGTTCAACTTACATCATTTTGCTCTTTTCTTACATGCAATGGTAAATATACCTGGGTAAAGTATAGTTTACCCCTCTGACCTGTATTTCATTCTCTGACAGCTTAATATGATTTTGTAGAGAACTTGAACAGGTTCTAGTAACGTCTTCATCTCTGTCCTCTCACTAAATACTCTATAACTATGTTTATAAACAATTACTGATAGCTATACAAACAGATATGCATTACCCAGGAAGTCCCCCATCATAAATACATAAATTAACTGTTTGGACCTCAAAAAAAATAGTTTCAATGACCTAAAGGTACAAAGCAAAATAGAATTTTGTTTTCATATATTTTAAATGAGGGACTCATTTTGACTAACAAAGATATTTTTTCTGATAAAATTTGAGAAATATCCATCATTTGAGCTTGTATATGGTGTAGAAGTATATACATGCTGAATCATTTAATACCATTCCCAATAAATATTATATATGTGTATACTTGGTGGAAAAATTTTATTTTTTAACTGTTTTTTGAATTTCATTTTAATTTTTAAAATTAAAAATTTTCTTTTTAATTTCATTTTTATATTTTTTAAGTCAATATACATAATATTAAAATTTCATTTGTATATCATTAATAAAAAAGATTTTATATCAGTTTAAACTTTACTCACATGCTTTACTGACAGGCCATAGTACACAATTAATTTTACTATATGGTCTCTACATTTGTTCCTCAGTACTGAACTTTCCACTGTGTGACAATCAATACAAATCATATGTTAATCTAAAATACATTCAAAGATAACTTTAGGTGAAGTTCCTGTCAAGGGTTGACCTGTGACCTGCATTTTTTTGAGAGGCTGAATTGTAAAAACACCATGCAACTGAACAGATTTCACTTTGGAATCATCACCATGACCTTATTAGGTATAATGGTACCAATTGTACAACCTCAAATGGGCGGAGCTTAAGGTGTAGGGAACATTGCATTCAGAAATAAACAACAAAACTAGTTGTGATTGTGCATTATATAAGAGCTGTACTTTCTGTTAGGCTTTAAAAAAAAAGTTGAGCCGCTTGGCAACATGTGAGATTATGTTAATTTATTTTTAGAACACATTTTGTATTTTTTTTTAAGATTTTTTTAAAATGTGGTACACATGACTGAAAATGTGTCTGGTGCAACTAAATAACTCTTACCTTTGTCTAGTTCCAGCAGAGTTATCTCCCTTAAATGCAATGGAATACCTATTTTCGTTATCAAATTGACAATCTAACACTGTTCTCTGTGACAGTGTGTGACAAGCATGCTGAGGTCGAATAGAAAGTATATTTATTTCGCAAAACATTAGCATTGAGGTCTATGGAAAAACAATTTTTACCGTGATACCATTACTCAATGTGCACTGTCGCCGAAATACACACAACCACACCATAAGCTAGTCCGAGTTTCCCTTGACACCCCATTTTTGATATCTGGTTTTTTATGTTTGGGTGTAGGGTCAGAGTCTATTCCCTATCAAAAATTTGGAATTTGCCGACATCATTTGGTGTCGGCATATGGTACTCGCCAACTATTAGGCCTAGAAAACTTAAATGACCTTACATTGACCCATAATTACATTAAATCGATAGGGAAATCATTTATCTTCTCAGAAATTACAAGCATTAACACGATTTTGTCTTTAATCCGTTGTCAGACGAGACGTAACTACAGCGTTGATGAATTTTGACCTCGATCGCACCATTTTAACACCTTCGCTCTTCTGGGTGGTTGACAACACCAACGCCTTTCTACCGTTCATAATATTCCCTCGGGTTATTCGCAAAGTCTGGACTTACAAAATGTAGACTTTTAGAAATCAACATTGCATTGTCTTTTAGGATATGTCCTGTTTAATTGTAGAAAAGTGTAATACTTGAGCTGGTTTTTCTGAAAAATTACTAAGATTTCATAATCCATTGAGACCACGCTCCACTATCATATGGGTCTTCCTTTGACAAGAAATAAAAAAAACAAAAACTATTTTATTCCATGAAAAATTTTGTCGTTAAGCCCTTTCAGGGTGTAAAGCAAAGTAATCATATGGTATGATCCTTAGTCCATTGTGCGCTGTCCATCATTTGTTCACAGGTGATATTTGCAGTAAAACACGGAAGAAAATAAACTCGACATAGATAATCAGGACTTGAAGCTCTTTCAAATGTATTCAAATTATGACATGCCGCCATCTAATATGTCTGACACACCTGAATGTAGAAAAAACAAAATGACTTATCAAGGGACACAAAACGGAGTTTTACTAAATTTGACAGTAACCATCTTAGTATGAAGTGTTTTCAATTTTATTCAATAATGTCAAATCGTCATCAAATGCGGTAACATTATACAAAAAAATTTTTAACGACTTTTTAAGAGCTGCTTTACATAATTTTACTAAAATTGTCAGGAAACATCCTGACGCAAATCTCAGTTCAAAAAATACTGATATCCCACAAAATATGGCTATGATTACTAAAAATAGAACAAGAACAACAGAATGCCTCCTGGCATAAAGGTCTTTTAAAGTTATTGTTTTTTTTTAATAACACCAATCAACCATCTTTGATAGATACCATTACTTAATTTGAAAAAGCCTTTAAAAAAGTTTTTTTTTTCTCAAACAGCATTAGGCACATGCCGAATTTGACAGAAAGCATTTCATACTAATTTGTAAGTATAAAAAATCAAAAATCATATTGTTACTAAAAATACAAAAATCTAAAACTTTGCTCAAAAGCTACACTTTGAAATGTATCAGCATTTAACTAGCATGATGCTGATTTACCGTTAACCACAGCAACTAAATATATAATCTATTGAATGATTGATCCAAAATAACAAAATGTGACCAAATCTGACAATGCATCTGGGGGCCCCGAGTGACCTAGTGGTCGAAAACTCTCACCATTACGGATCGTTGCCATCTCATCTCAGTGTGCATGTGTTCGAGTCTCGCGTTTAGCCAATGCGGATATGTGAGAAGGCTTGCCAGTAGCTTCTCGTGGGTCGGTGGTTCTTACCGGGGTTTTCTCGGGTTCGTCCTCCACCATTAATACTGTCCGCCATGTATAGCCTATCTTGTACAGAGAAATGGCGTTAGACTCTACTATATCTGCTACAATAAACTTTACTACTACTGCATCTGGATATGCTTGACATTCAAAATAATACCAATCAGACATTGAATATAGCTGCTGCTGCTAAAAATATTTAATCTCAAAGCTGCTTAACAGAATTTGACCCAATTTGACAGAAAATGTTATTGCCAGAAGGCCTTACACATTTATATAGATGATACCTATCCTACATTAAATATGGTGGCCGTTTCTAAAAATAGATATACACTGTTGTACAGTGTACTTGTATTTTAAAGGTACATGTTTAGAATAAAAGGAATTTAATGTTGGGAAAATTTCTTGCTATTTGGTTTAAAATATCAGCATCAAGCATGTTCAGTTGCGTTGCTACTATCGTACTAATATGATGTTCATGCAGCCTATTGCTTCTTGCTTCATCAGAAACAATGGCCATACTTGATGTCACGTGGCCACTCTAGAAGCTTCACCACAGCTAGTAGTCACTCCAAACACATCTGTGGTACATGTTATCATAAGGAACATCAATATCAACTCAGATTAACATTGGCCTTGACATGCTGAAGAAGTTATTTAATAAAAAAAATAGCAGAAAGAAAAGATAATAAACTTTTTTTCACATCAGAGCTAGATAGGGGAACCACCCTTAACAATATACTAGTAGAACATATCTTACAAGTAGTTTATACAGTTTGAAT
The DNA here is from genome assembly GCA_016746295.1 of Potamilus streckersoni. Lineage (NCBI taxonomy): Eukaryota > Metazoa > Mollusca > Bivalvia > Unionida > Unionidae > Potamilus > Potamilus streckersoni. Next base: position 1,306,728 of record JAEAOA010000332.1, on the reverse strand, counting down.
AAAGTTGTCTCATCCTTGTTGGAAAATGATTTGCAGATGAGTTTTCTACTGTTGCTTTGGAAACCACACCTTTGCTAAGGGATCCATCCAGAACGTAATTCTGGAGAGCATATCCTATGTAGAATAATTATGATGAAATAAGACTTTCAAAGAAGTCAAAGTGGATTTTCTATCTCGTTGCTATGGAAACCACATCTTTGTTCGGGAAGCCAACTCGAATATAATTTTGGAGAGCATTCTTGCAAAATTTAATTAATAAAATATTTCAGATGTTTAAAGAAGTTAAAAAGACATTTTCTACACAATTGCTAACGAACTCACACTGTTGCTAGGAGAGCCACTCTGTGCCTGGTAAAACATATTGCAGAAATTGTTTCCGACAAGTTTAATCAATACTGGCTCAACCGTTCTGGAGAATATGGAATTTACATTGTTGCTGTAGAAGCCACACCGTTGGGAAGGGAGCCAACCCACTAGCAATTATATTAGAACATACCTACCACATTTTATCAAATTTGGCTCAGATGTTCTGGAAAAGAAACATTTAATTTTGCTATCCATGCCGTTGCTATGCAATACACGCTATTTCTAGGGGAGCCATTACAAATGTAAATCTGGTACAGCATGTCATATGAATAGTTCCTATCAAGTTTAGTCAAAACAGAAAACAGAAAGTTTCCTACCTGACTATAGGAGTGTAGCCTTATACAATAGTTTCATAGAACATATCTTAAGAAATATTCCTATAAAATTTTATTACAATTAGCTTAGCTGTTTAAGAGAAGAAATAAAAAATAGTTGTTACGAAAGCCACACCATTGCTTGGGTAGATACGATAGTCATAATTTTGATAAGAGTACGTTCTAAGAAATATTTACCCGAAATTTGATCAAAGTTGGTTTCTAAAACTAAAGCTGAGATTATGTTTTCCATATAGTTGTTAAGGAAGCCACGAGGCAAATATTTTCGTAGATCATGCGTGAAACATTTCTGCCAATTATTATTGAAATTTGCCAAGCGGGTTTTAGTCGATCATAAATACTACTAACAATAGCGTGATGGAATGTCTAAAAGACTAATCTATCTTAACTTGCATCCCAAAATAATTAACTCCTTAGCGATTCGTTGTTAAACTGATAATTGTTTGATAATAATGCCCCTAAATTAGCCATTTGAATACAAGTTTTCATGTTTGGGGATTTAATTCAGGAAAAGTAGCGAACTTCCGCGCTTGTTATGAAATGAGCTAGCACTTTTCAGAAATGGAGGACTTGCTGCATGGGTGCAATTTATTTAGAACAGTGGCGTCACTAGGGATGGTGTCACCCAGTGCAGTAACTTTTGGTTTCACACCCGTTAACCCTCTTCCTGCACAAAAATTCAAACATTGTATAGACAGTTGTGTGCGGAAACTCATGGTGTCACCCACATCGACCCCCTTCCTGCACAAAAATTCAAAAATGTTATAGACAGTCATTTTGGTGTCACCCTATCCCCTACACACTCACACTGATGGTGTTACCCTAAGCGGTCAACACCCCCAGCACACACACACACACCCCATGACACAGTAGTTGATTAAAATAATCAAATGGTGTTCACATTATGTTCCAAATATAATTTCTGATATTTTCATTTACTTCTCACTGTAATGTATATTCGGTCGATTAAGGTATGCATCGTATTTATAAAAAAAAAAAAATGGGCGAAATGCGAACATGAGGCAGATGGTTGTGCGAGAATGAATGAAGGACATAATGAACGTGATATTCCCAATGTAAAAACAAACGTGAGAAACGCATTAATTGAAGTTAATATATGCTCATTTTTTTTTTCGGCTAACTTTACATTGTCAAAATTTAGCAATATTATTTTCATATTGCTCGGCTTCATATTGCACACCACGTGCGTCTAAAATAGTGTAATAAATTTGAAGTATGTATAGAAGTCTTTGGAAATTTGGGGTAAACTTATGACTTCTAGCGGGAATGGAGCTAGGGTCTGACACCACTCTGTCTAGCAAATACCCCTGACTTGTAACAATATTATAGTGTATTAGGAACTATTTTGTAAACAAACCAGGTATACTCATGTAGCCGACGCTTTATGTTTTAGTTTATTAGATTTGTTTGTGAAATAAAGAAGCTGTTTCGCCTATTTGAAAGTAGAGATAATAAAGTGGTCGCTATGTACGAGTTTACTGAATCACAAATGAACCCGTCAAGCAACCCATGAACGTGACACTCACAGTGTACACAACAAAACTCTATTTAAAATACCATTTTGATTACTTAAACATATATGTAGGACACATGCTCGTGGCTTTTCGTAAATGTAATGTTTCAAACTATAAACAGTGCATTCCGGGGTATGTAAAAATAGCATAGAAAGGCATACTGAGGCCATGGACTATCGCATATCTATCAGAGACTTTCCATTTTGTAAGTCGAAGTACAAATTCTGGAAAAATAGAGTAGACACTTAAAATCAGCGTAAATAACAAAACGACTATTTAGTTTATGGTTATAATTTTTTAATTTTAATATTTTTTTCCTCTAGGCATAGTTATTTTTTAATGTTGAAACAGTATATGAGATGCTCCAACAGTCTTTCATCGCTAGTAAAACCGTGCAGATATCTATAACAAAAAATATTTTTATTTTCATTTTTACTATACTGTCCGCCAACTAAAATGTTTTTATCCAACAGTAATTTCCCTGGTAAAAAAAAATAAATTTATTGTCAACTGCGAAGCATTTTCTGAAATATATCTTGGGTTCCCTTTCTCGTCTAGTCCGAAAACATTTACTGAGATACTGTTTTGTTTTTCAAACTTTGGTGTATGATTTTCTGCTACTGGAAAAGATATTCCTAAAAGAAAAGATTTAGTTCGTCTTTGTGCGGAAAATACTTATTAACGCGATCAGCATTTTATTCTTTCGAAAACATCACAGTATGAGTAGACCATTAAACACATTTGTCATTATTGTTTTTCTTACATTTATACAGCATTTTTTTTTGTTTTGTTTTTAATTTCCGAGGGAGATCAACGTACAAATGACCACGAAGTACGTAATATTTTGCTTTTTAAATTTCCAGCCTGAGCCTAATGAATTAAATTTTTTTATTTTTTTGTTTGTTTATTACTTGGTGTTTTTCATCGACGACCATGAAAATCTTTGTTCCAGTTAATATTGTTTTAGATTTTGCTGTTCGGAAATTTTGCTATCAAAACTTTTTGTTCAAAAATTGTATCAAGTATATCTTCAACTGTGTGTAACTTTGATAAAAAGGTATGATATTGCACTTTAAGGTTGATACTTTTATGAGCCGCAAGTTCTTGGGCTATAACAGGTTGCAATTGATGGAATAATTTTGTGGAGCTAATATGTCATCAATACCTGAAAATGCTGTAGCAATTTTTTTCTGATTTGATAATGCTCTGTTTAGCAATCTCTCTCTCTCTCTCTCTCTCTCTCTCTCTCTCTCTCTCTCTCTCTCTCTCTCTCTCTCTCTCTCTCTCTCTCTCTCTCTCTATATATATATATATATATATATATATATATATATATATATATATATATATATATAAATCTGTCAGAATCACCCACTGTTGTCATAACTTCAACAAAATAAAAAATATGTCCCAGCAAACATTTTCTAATTGCCTCAGATAGTTCTTTGTGATTTGGTAACTAGCTGATTATATTTTATTTCTCCGAGCATTCTTATTATGTATTCATTAGATAAAAAAAATTTATTATTATAATGAACTTAATTGAGAGACTGATTGAGCTATATTAGGGAGATTTTGTTTCAGTTTCAAATGTTACATTAGAAAATATTACCAGTGATATATTTGCTGGTTATTGTGAAAAAGATATTTTGCATAACTATGACGACGACGAAGATGGTGTTTTATTAGTAAAATAAATTTAAGCAGACCAACAACTGGCGATATTATGTTAAGTACCGTATTGCTAAAAATAATACTAAAATTTAATTTTAGTATCACGGAGCATCAAATATTTGGCAACTTATAAAACCCTTTTAAACGTAAAAATACCTGGTCAACAAAGAAATATCAAATGCGATTTTATTTTTGTTAAAATGCTTAATTTAATGCCAATCGATAATGCAAGAAAATTTCATATAATTTCTCTCTGTAAACCAGTAAAATGTAAATCAGTACTAATGAAATACGACAAAATTTATAGTAATATTATTCGATATACCGAATTGGTACCCAACTATTAAATTTAGGGCAATATCCACGCCATTTGACCAAACTTTTATTGCCGCGCTTTTTATAAATTTTTCAATAACAAATATATCTTGTTCTATTTTCTGAAGTTCTTGCTTGTAGAACTGCCAGTTATTGGCTCACCTAATAAATTTTTTCAGCAAGTATGTAACTGGTACTGTTAAAAGTACTAAGTACTTTATCGACAATACTTCTTCGCTCCAGTTATGACTATTCTTTTTCAAATGTTTCTTTTTCGTCAAAGAAATTCTAATTTTATCACCAACTTTAAATTTGTGTTTGCGATACATATTTTCGTTTGCTAATATTGGATTTGCAACCGTGTCGTTTGGCGACATTTCAGTTGTTCGGTGTTTCGTGTTATTATTTTCGTCAATAATTTTTTGTTGTCAATATGTTTAGTCGCATTTTTAGTTATCAAATATTTGTTGATTGTTTCGTTGAGCGTGCGATGAAATCTTTCAACGATGCTGCTTTTTCCCTCTTTCTTGTAGCATATTTCTTAATGTTTTTTCTTCTAAAAACTACTCCAACAGTTTATTAAAAAAACTGCTCCATGACCAGTCCAGATTTTATTTGGTTTTCTTTCTGTAGTTGTTTTCGTTTATTTTAATGCATCAGTCATCGACGTCCCTGTTTCATCGGAAACAGGTATGCTAAACGCGTATTTGCCAAAAACATCTGCAACAGTAAAATATATATCTTTGGAGTGTCATCAGCGACAAAGTTAAATTGAGCTAGATTTTATAGGTTAACTAAATCTCTCATCCAGATATAATCAATGGCATTTGCGACAACTTTACGTCGCGGAAACTTTTTTTTATGTCTATCTAGCTCTACAGCAAGATCGTCATTCTTACCGGGTCTAGACTCTCCGTGACCAAGTTTATACTTTGTTCCAATAATTATACTTTGTTCTAATAAAATCTTGAACCATCATTCTGTCAACACGTTCTTGCGTATTTACAGGTTTCCTTTCACAAAGTTTGTCTAACATTACTTTATCGCAGCCGTGTTTATTTTGTTCGCTGTACGAGCGTTCAATATCTCTGTAGCAGATATTATGGCACTTTGCTATTGCGTCAACTTGATTGTAAGGCGCTGGTCCTGGCAGCAGATTATCGTTTTCGGCGAGTTGTTTATCCAGAGGATTATAAGGTCTAGTATATTTACGCCCTGGCAATGTCCAAACAAACACCTTTTGATTTCGGCAGTTTGCCAATTAATTTATGTATATCTATACCTGTTCCAATTATGTATGTTGTTGCATCTGTAACAGTAAAATATATATCTTTGGAGTGTCATCAGCGACAAAGTTAAACTGAGCTTGATTTGATAGGTTAACTAAATCTCTCACCCAGATATAATCAATGGCATTTGCAACAACTTTACGTCGCGGAAACTTTTTTTTTATATGTCTATCTAGCTCTACAGCAAGATCGTCATTCTTACCGGGTCTAGACTCTCCGTGACCAAGTTTATATTTTGTTCCAATAAAACCTTGAACCATCATTCGGTCAACACGTTCTCGCGTATTTACAGGTTTCCTTTCACAAATTGATTGAACTCTTACTAGTACTGTACTCTCTGTCTGTCTGTCTGTCTGTCTGTCTCTCTCACATACACACACACACACTCGTGTCTGCTGAAGTTGCTGTGAAAGAATTGATTTTACCAACCAAGAAATAAGAAAAATATTGTGAAATTTGGACATGAGTAAGAAATTTCAAGATATTTTGTGACACTGGAATCACCTCGGTTCAGCCGTAAGGCCTGGGGTGGGTTGGCGAATACAGTCCCAAGGGTAAATTGACGGCTGGTAGGACACTAATGTTTTAGCCATAAATTTCAAATCAAGGTTTTTCTTGCGTGATCTGATCAATATACTGTTAGGTCAAAAGTTAGAAACCACAGAAAAGTTGACATCGATTAATTAAATATTTCAAATGGTCAATGCGTGGATTAAGATGATTTTCAACTTTCTTTTTTGTGTGCAATACTTAATTTATTGACAACTTTATTTGGTCTTTCTACAATACTCTATGTATTATCAACTTAATTTGGTCTGTGTAAATAATGAATGTATTGACAATTTTAGTAGGTCTTTGTGTAATACTGAATGTATAGACACCTTTATTAGGTCTTCGTTTACTACTGAATCTATTGACACCTTTATTAGGTCTTCGTGTACTACTAAATCTATTTGATTTGGTACGTGTAATTCTGAATCTATTGACAACTTTATTTGGTTTGTGTGCACTACTGACCCATCTCCCTCCTAAATAATGATTTTAAAATACTGAGTACAATTTTAGCAAATAGAGTTAAAAAATGTACGGAGATTACAAACATTACATCAGGGAAGAGATATTGAAAATAACATAATTAATACTGGAACCATAAAAGATTTTTATAAAAGAAACAGGAAAAACGGGCGCCATGGTGCTTATTGACCAATGAAAAGCTTTTGAAAGAATCGAACATAACTACATACAAAGTGTTTTAAAAAAATTTGGCTTCGGGAAAATTTTCCGAAAATGAACCAAAATCCTGTTATAATAGAATCACTGCCAGAATATAGGTAAATGGAGCAGTAACGGAAAGATTTGATATACAGAGATCAGTGAGGCAAGGATGTTATTATATGTAATAGCAATCGAAATATTATGTATAAAGATAAGGAAGGTTGAAATAATAGAGGGAATACAAATTCCCAGTCTCAAGGTAGAAATAAAAATGCCTCAACATGCTGACGATTGAACAAACTTTATTAGAGTTCCAAAATCCGTTAAACACTTAGAAAAGGAATATGAAAAATTTGGAAAAGCATGCGGAAAAAAATAAATCATGATAAAAAGAAATTATTAAATTAGGGTACTGGAGAGGGAACCACCCTGGGATGCATCTCCATGCAATTAATGACAGAATAAAAACACTAGGAATATACTTAGGACAAAAAGAAGAAGAACATTATAAACAATCACTAGGGAAAATTAAAAAAAGTGATTAGAGATCTGGGCGTTAAAGACACTCAGCATCATAAAGCGAGCCCAAGTGGCAAAAACCTATTTTTATTCAAACATGGACTACATATTGAAATCTAATGATACGGACAATAAAAAATTAAAGAAATTAGATAGAGAAATATTAAATTACATATGGGGATACAAAACCCACTATGTACAAAAAATAGACCCTATATAAATCTAAAAAGAGAGGGGGACTGGCTATATCATGCCCGACCCTAATTAAAATAGTAATACCCAATATGCCATGGGAATCCATAATAATGCGCTAAGTAACAGAATAGAACTCCCCAACAAATTTAGACCTATAAAAAATTTATTGGTACACTATAGAGATAACAAAGACCTATGGGGGATCAATAAATATAAAACTTATGATTGGATTAGGGATATAAATACTAAAAAAAAAAATGGCGCTACGCGAAGTGGACAGGTCTGCGGAAGACCTACGGGGAAAAATCCAGGTGTAGCACATGAACACACAGCACATGCAGATATACAAACAAAGGCTGACCCAAATAACAATTAAAACAATAACAATTTTTTTTATCCCTTTGAATTGTATGCCAATTCTGATTTTTCGCTTATATAAGTCATGGAGTAACATAGAGGAAATTGGGATACATCTAAATGTGAGGAATAACATATATTAAATAAAGAAAATGTTGCTCCTCACCTGATGAAACCCAATTATCCTTATTCATTGTAATGTATATGCATGTGTATGTATTATATAAAAAGGAAGACGACTTACAACAAATGCAAACACAAAACAATAAGATTTATTTTCATCTTTATGTGCACCGTCTCCCTTTCAAATGGTAAAATAAATGTTTTAAAATTCGAAATTTAAAAATTTAAATAATAAATAAATAAAACTAAATAAACTAACTAACTAACTAACTAACTATATATATATATATATATATATATATATATATATATATATATATATATATATATATATATATATATATATATATGTATGTATGTATGTATGTATGTATGTATGTATGTATGTATGTATGTATGTATGTATGTATGTATGTATGTATGTATGTATGTATGTATGTATGTATGTATGTATGTATGTGTCAATAAATGTGTACATGTGAATCTGTGCATATGTATGTGTACGTATGCATGTAGTTATGTGTGTGTACATATATATATGTATAACTCTTAGTAGAAAACTGGAAAAATAAATATTTGATATAAATGTCGTCCTTACAATAAAATCTATAGTAAACACACAATATAGTATTAAACCATATAGCATACACAAGGACATAGGAGACCCTTGGCAAAGGTCACAAAATAATGAAAAGGACGAGGGATTTCGAGAAAATTATTTGAAATTTGATCGGATAAACAAACTATCCGATACTCTTGGGAGGAGAAAAATACCCCGTCAGAAATTGTCTCAAAATAAATTTTTCCCATCAAAATTCTTTTTGTAAAATGATACAACACCGCACTTGGTGGAAAACAAGAACAAATGAAATACTTTTCAGTTTGTTTTGGCTCTGTGTGTGTGTGTGCATGTGTGTGTGTGTGTGTGTGTGTCTGGGGGGATCTGTCTGGGGGCCCTTACCCATTGTGTGCACTACTGAATATATTTGAATCTTCATTAGGTCTATGATTAATAGTTGTCAGTATTGTATTGACAATTTTGGTCTATGTACAATACTGAATGTATCAACAGCTTTAATTGGTCTTTATTCACTACTGAATATATTAAAAACTTTATTAGGCCTATGTGCAATACCGAATGTACTGACAACTTTATTTTGGTCTATGTGCACTACTGCATATATTGATCGTAGTTAGAAATTATAAATTTGTAGCAGTACAGATTAGAAAATCTGTCAAAACCAGATGATTATCTGTTTAGCCAAAGAGGATTGAAATGAGAACAAAATATCTGAAGAAAAAATGGAATATAAAGTTATACAAATGAGAAGAGTTTGAAAGGTTTTACAACCAGGATACAAAGAACATGAAAAATAAGCCAGAAGAGCAAATATCGTCCTTAGAAGGGATGATAATGTAATTGTTCTGGTTACTCGTCAAATTATTTGACAATATCATCAGCAGCTGCCCGTAGTTTTATGTGTCTGTCAGTATTCCTGATGTCATTAGAAAATAAAAGAGTTTAGGTCTTAGGAGATGTACTATAAGAAAGCAAACAATAAAGTCTTAGCCGGGTTGTGTATGACGTAATCTACGATTTTACAGAGCAATAACTGGCCAGTCGAAAACCAAACATGTTCAGGGACAAAACTAATGTTGTTTTGAGTAAAGATTAAAAGTTAAAGTTTGGAGAAAACCCAGTGAAAAAAATGTCAGCCAGAGCGTAGGTCCGTATGGTGTATACTTGCCATTCAAGGGTATTTCCGAACTATACGATTAAATTAGGGAGGTTCCTAATTTTATTACAGACCTCTCTTATCCTTTCACAAAGGCTTGAAATTCAGCTAAAGCAAATCTACAAATCAGTCAATATACTGAAATCTGTAAATGAATCATTACGGGTGAAGGGCTGATTTATTGGCCTAAGTTACTACTACCATCCTGAATAAACTGAATGTCACGGTCACTTGACTAATTAATATGGTTATTTTACTCGACAAGGTATTATTTATAAAATACTGCAATTTTCCTGAAATTTTTTCTTGGGTTCCGGGATTTCATCCCGAAAGCTGGATTACGGGAAGGCAGTCATTTAATTACAATTTCAAATCAATATATGTATATATATATATATATGTATATGTGTTTTTTTTACACATTTAGTGCATATATATATATATATATATATATATATATATATATATATATATATATATATATATATATATATATATATATATATATATATATATATATATATATATATATATATATATATATATATATATACACACTCACACACATATTAAACATTTTCTTTTTCAATCCTGGTAACATGCATTTTTATTTCTATTGCTTACAATGCTTAAAAGGAAAAAAAATGTGTCTTCTCATCAAAGTAAGAAAATTGACTCCTGAGGCAGTTTTCTTTCAAGTTATAGGTCAAAGCCTTCCAATGCCTAGATTCCAGCTATTTACTTGATCCCCAGTTTTATGAAGATAAGAACAAAAATTAGTATACCGTTCTCTCTCTTTGATTAATTTGTCTACGTCTAAAGGGGAAATCTGATGAAAAGATTTTATAAGCAATAACTTGTAAACATAGTTTTATACTAACTGCCTCAAGGAATGTTGAAATTTATGATATTATATCATTGGTCAGAATCAATCAGTTAGTGAAGTCTTTCTTTCATTGAAAGATCTAAAGGCTAGATATTGGTGTGTTCAGCTACAATAGAGGAGGAATCAAGCATATAAAAGGTTTTAAAAGGTATTAGAACAGGGGATGGAAAGTCCTTGCATCAAAACATGGTCATTGTTTGGAATGATTTATATGCTTCTTTGAATAAATTGTTTCTGTGTTTGTGGACGACTTAAATTAATTCTATAAAATTGGGTACCAATATGACTGACATAATGCAAGGGATTTTTTTTTCTCTGCATTTTGTTGACTGATGTTCATGTGAGTCATTGAAACATTCCTGGTTGCAGTTAGGAGTTGTGTTTGAGGCAGTTGAAAAACGATTACAATAGTTGGCCAAGGATATGATATGGAAATTTACGCAGAGTTTTGGAACCACGAAGTATCTCTCCTTTGGCTTGCAGATTTTCAGGTAAAACTGCTCTTGAAAAAATGACTTTAAAAATATTTAGCTGTATGATCCAATTGGAAATTTTTAAATACGAGTCAAAATGTTTGTTATTGGTGTTCAGTACAATTTCTGTGCTAGAAGCTGTTTTTTTTTGTGTATGGGGATATATCTGTGGAATCGATATTGTCTTTTTCCTTATTCATTTTACCACAATAGGTTCCATCACGTCAAGAAACTGTTTCTTCTCAGGAGCCTATTATGAAGCCCTACCATATATACTCATTTTTAAGTCAGATTGTTAAAAACAAGGATCCTGACTTTACATATATGCACCTGCAGATTAGGGTCTATGTTAATGGTTCTACTGAATACTATTAACATACAGCACAGACTCATATTTGCCAATACATTATGCAATGGTATATCTGGATCTGTTTAATTTGCAGTTGGACTCGACTTATAAATGAGTATCGATGGTAGGTCCTGTTTCATTTTAATAATTTCCAGGCAAATTGTAGCTTATGGTGACTGTTTCACTTAGATTTTCACCCATCAGTTGCTATATTAGTAAAGACAACTGTGTTTTAGGGACATATCTTTGATTATTAAATTTATTACAACTTATGTCGACCAATATAATAGCTTTAGTAGAAGATGGGTGAAAACTATAAAGGACATTAGACTGGTTTGAGGTTTTTGATCGGACGTTACTAAGGGCATGGTGTTAGATTAAACACGATCAGGGAAGCCGTATGCTATTAAACCAATTACAATTTCAAGGCTACTTAATTTACACTTAATACTGGCCGGGGCTATGGTTAGATAGGTTGCATTTTTAATTAATTGTCATCTAAACAAACTGTCAGATAACATTAGGCATCCTTTAAGGGCAAGGTTTACGTACCAAGTTTGTTGTCTTTGTCATTAGCTGAATTACCTGGCACCCTTTAGTAATTTTTGATTGTGTGTAATCTAACGGGTATCTTGGGTACGGATTGAAAAAATTTAATACCGGTCGGTTTATATTTTATCTTTTCTTACAAATCAGGTAGATTTGTAGCAATATCAAACAAAATATTCAAATTTATTGACCCCCTTGGTGCATCTTACGCATTGCTACAAATCATTACTAAAACAGAATATCCCTAATGGATAATATACTTATTTAAAACCCATAAAATTGTACCAATCAACAGTTATAAAATGCATATCATTAATACAAAATCATATAGTTTCAATAAATGTAGGTATGTATAGATACATTAATAAAAGGATATATCATAATACTAGTTTTCTATTGACTGTTGTTGGAATAAAAATACTCCCACAGAATACCTTTTGATACATTCAATTGTAGATCATTGTGCAGTTGTATGTATGTATGTATGTATAGATAAAATAATAAAATAATATTGCATAATACTAATTTTATATTGACAGTGTTGCTGGAATAAAACTACTCCCAATGAATACCTTTTGATACATTCAATTGTAGATCATTGTGCAGCTCTAGTCCATTTTTTTTGTTGTTGTTGTTGCTCAAAGACAATTGCTCACTTTAGTCTGGATAGCTAAATTGTAAACAATTAACTATTTAAGCATGCATAAAAATATAAAACATCTATTAAAAGATTCTTTTAACAATTATATTACTTGCAATCAAACACTCACAGTGATTGTGAGCTAAAACTGATGTGATTTATACCAAATACACAATAAAAACAAAAAAAAAATATTTCAGGAAATGTAAACTGAGGGGTGGGCTTTTGTCCTCTCTCTGGTGGCTTTTTGTCCTACACTGATCACTTTTTTTTTTCTTTTCTTAGGGAGCTTTTGTCTGGAGACTTTTGTTAATTACCTGTTTTACAGACCGATGTTAAATTGCAACTTTTGCAGATCATGCTTTTAATGATTGATGTAATATAAGCATTTTTAGTCTAATATTCTATTTTGTAGTATATATGAACTGTGTTAGGTTGGTCATACATCTTTACATTTTTTTATACAAAATTATTATTGCCACTTTTATATCTTATGATGTATTTTCATCACATTAAGGCAGGCTGCATAGCTTTATTATTGGTATATACTAGTATTTATTTATTTAGGCAAGTTTTATGATTGTAAATAAGTGGTTTATTATACTTAATTGTCAGGCCCCGTAATCTTCTACTGAAGGAAATAACCATGAACCTGGTGATACCTAAACTCTGTGTAGCCACAATTGTGATGATGCTAACACTTATACTCAAGTATTAGACAGATCCATGTGCAAACTGCATAGACCCAGATCTGCCGCAGCATAATTCGTGGGCATAAATGGGTCTTTGCAGTTTGTTAGGAGGAATCAGTAGAACAAATAAATAGACCCTTATTTACGGGCTCTTTATTTTACAGGCGATAAGGATCTTTTGTTGTTTTCAGTTTGACGGGACTTATAAGTCGGTATATGCAATATAATAAACTAGCATAATTTTAAGTAATGTATCTGTGTCTTTTTAAGTAATACCTGATAACTTATCGAAAATTTTTAAAGGGTGTAACGTTCTAGATTAGATGCATAGGTAATAATGAACTTCAAGCGACCGTTGTTTTGAAATACTAAGCAGGATTAAGATAATCTGGGTGTGGAACTAATTTAAAGGGAAGCTTAGCATAATGCGGCGTTTATCAGGTGCTGTAAGTATCAAGTGTCTAGACCGCAGTTTAATGCTAAATAATTTTGTATTCCGCGTTCCGTTCCGTGATTGATGACCAACTACGGTGCCTCTTCCGTCCAAGGTGAATGTTGCGCCATTTCGTCTGACACAGTTCCCCATAGGGGTGGATAGGAGTTTACACCTCTATACAAGTCGGCTCGGCTTCAATTAAATCACGAACGGAAACAAAATGATTTTAATATTAAAATCTCTTTTAAAATAATTGTTGATTTTATCAACCTCCCTTTTTTAATCTTCAGCAACAGTGCCATCACTATGATATCAATAAAAACACTAGTCCTGCAACAAATGCTTCGAGTGTTATTGATAATTAGGAATAATAATCGGGCATTTTAATGCATGTAATAAGACTACGCAAATTAAGAAAGTCTTTTTCTTTTTCTTTTTTAAACAAAGGATTTTTCTTTGGGGGAGGGGGCACTAGACAGATGCTTTCCACTTAACGGAAAAAAAAATAACTAAAAAAGTGTTTTATGTGTTTTTGTATTCCCCTTAATATATTGCTGTATTTTATTATTTATTTTGATGGGGTATTTTTTCATCCGAGTGTATCTAAAGGTTCACTCTTCCGATAGGATTTCATTTGCCCTATCGGAATCATTCCCCTTATTTTTATTATTGTGACCTTGGCTTAGGGTGTCCTATGTCCTGTGAATGCTATGTGTTTTATGCTATTGTGATTGCTGCTATAAAGTGTATTTGTAAGGACAGCCTCTATATCAAATTATTTTCCAGTTGTATAACTATAATTATATGCATTTTGACTCTTTCTATATTGTTCGCACCCACATCTCCTTCTTTCATCCATCAATCATACTATTATATGCATATAATTTATATGGTATTTATTTAATATTTATTTAGATTCAGTTATATTCATTAAAAGTTTTTGAAATTTAGATCATTTGAGGGTGAGACGGTGTGAGCTAAAATTATTTTAGAAAACAAAACTTAGTGTTTTGATAAATGTATGTATGTAATCTGTTGTCTCCCCTTTATATAAATTTCAATTTCTTAAAAACTGCTTAAAAAGATAGGGTGTTTTTTTTTCTTTATTTTAAGTAACACCCTATGTTTATTGCAGGAATTTCTTTATCAAAAGAAGGTCTAAATGGTCCAAAATTGTTTATACATATAAAACTACACATGGGGTTTTCTGAATCTTTTCCCCAGGCCTGCCCACTTCGCGTAACGCCATGTGATATAGCCATACGATGTCCTTGTCCCTTACTTCTTCCATGTGTAGAATATATCTATAAAATATAGTGAAAAAAATATGTTAAAACAAGGCATCGTTAATATATAAATATCATTTTCTAATACAAATAATCTGACCACATTTTTTTCATTAAAGAGATTATATAATCAGTTATTTTCATATAATCTACTTTTAAAAAATCTACATCTAAATATCATAGTATAACATCTCTACATAGTTCTGTTTTAGTAATTAAACTAATAATCTCATTTCTTTCTATTCTAGTTTTTTTCACATTTAGTTATGGCATGCCATTTTGTATAGTCGTATTTCTTGCATAGCAGACACTTCCGTAAATTCTAATCATGTGTCTCATTTTTGCTACATCACCGGTCAGCCATGTTCCATGTAAGTATTTGAATATTAAACTTTGAATTTTTGATGAGTTTATACTTTCCCAATTTTTTTCAAGCTCTACTCCAATTGACCCCCCCATCTCTAATTCCATTTCACATTTAATATTTCTTGTAACAATGTCCCTTAATTTTTTATATGTGTTTTTGTGGTATCCTTCCATATTTCCTCTTCATCCTTATACTTTAACATTAATTCTTTTATATATTTAAATTTCCTAGGTATTGCTATTAGTCTACTATTCGAATTATTTCTATATATCTCCTGTCTATTTTTTATATTATAAAACCAAACCAGTGCGTATGTGTGTATATATATATATATATATATATATATATATATATATATATATATATATATATATATATATATATATATATATATATATATATATATATATATATATATATATATATATATATATGGCTTACTAATGCATATTGGGTTTAGATTTAATTACTTTAAATCGATTATGAATATTAGTATATTTAATTAAAATTGGGTTAAGTAAATTTAGCCCGCCCCTATTTTTTGCTTTATAGATTTCTTTTTTTGAATACAATGGGTTTTAAAACCCGATATATATTTTATTAATTCATTATCGAGTTTTCCTAATTTGCTATTTTCTATAACAATTAATTTCAAGATGTAATTTGCGTTCGAATAAAGGTATGTTTTCGACACTTGGGCTCGCTCCATTATGCATAATGGCGTGAGTGCCCATATATCTATGGATTTCTTTACTTTTTCTGATAATTGCTTAAGGTTTTCCTGTTTTTCATTCCCCCCCCAAAAAAAAAGACTCCAAGAGCTTTAACCTTATCTTTAATGTATTGGGGTAATCCAGGGTGATTACCTCTCCAGCTACCTATTTTTTAAAATCTCTGTTTTATCATGATTAATTTTAGAACCCGATACTTTACCGAAATTTTCCTACTCTTTTCATAGATGTTTAAATGAGTTTGGGTCCTTAATAAAGTTGGTTCAATCATCTGCATATTAGACAAGATTTTTCATTCTTGAAATTAAACTGACATTACTTAATAGTACTCAATTTAACTGACCGGGCAAAGTTCAAGAACTGTTTGAATTTCTAGAAGGACTCTTACTAAAAAATTTATTCCGATATTTCATTTGTTATTTTCAGTGACAGGTCACTGATTAATTTTGGCGGTAACAAATCCCAAGGAGTAGTACTACGGGCATAATTGCCAACTACACTTAGGAATTGGTCCGGTAATTAATCCCAAATGCAATTCCCGCTATAACTTTTTGTCCCTGGTCTGGTCTCGCCCTGCATAATAAGATTAGGTTCCTTTTGGCTGAATGGTGCCATGTTGGCCAGGTCTAACTAAGATGCGACCAAAGGAAATATTAGTCCCAGTAGGTCCGGGTGCATTCATTTTGGCTGAATGGTGCCATGTTGGCAAGGTCTAACTAAGATGTGACCCAAGGAAATATTAGTCCCAGTATGTCTGGGTGCATTCATTTTAGCTGAATGGTGCCATGTTGGCAAGGTCTAACAAAAATGTGACCAATGGAAATATCGGTCCCAGTAGGTCCGGGTGCATTTATTTTGGCTGAATGGTGCCATGTTGGCCAGGTCTAACTAAGATGTGACCAAAGGAAATATTAGTCCCAGTAGGTCCGGGTGCCTTCATTTTGGCTGAATGGTGCTATGTTGGCGAGGTCAAACAAATACGGGACCAAAGGAAATATGAGGTCAAGTAGGTCCGGGTGATCCTGTTATCACTTCCTGGATAAATTTAGTTGCGGACACTACATTAAATTTCAAAAAATTGCTATTAAATTTTTAAAGTGCAATGGAAGTGTTTTCCTTGATGACATATGAACATAATACTGAGAGAAAAGATTAATTTTAGAGTGATATTGACCCTTTTTAAATAGAGAATTTGTAAATAAAATATATTGGTTGACTTATTCTTTTTTCATTTAATAAATGATGAACACAAAATATTAGTCCGATACCCCCCCCTTCTGAAATCTGTGTTGATACTGATGGAAGAAAAACATCATGGGTGAAGGGTTGGTTTATCGCCTAAGCAAATATAAGACAGTTATTTTAGAAAGAAATTTATTGTTTTCTTGAATTTTGAATTGTAAAAATTTTCAGGCTTATTAATTTAGTTTCAACTAATATCTAATTACTTGCTAAGATATCATAATCAAACCATTTTTATAGAAATTAGTTGATCACACAAGAAAGATTGCAGAAAAGGGAAAAACAGCGCCTAAGCCATTTTCTAGAATATAAAGAAGAAAAAAAAAAGGAATAGTGTACAAGCGGAGAAACTGATCATTTTGACTGAAAAATTGTTAAAAGCTGCGTTAAAAATTATAAACACCACACCACTGCTTCTTAGCGGAGCACATGTTCTTTTAAACCCTAGGGGACCAAAATACCAAGTCTAATCCAATGATCTTAGAATTACTTAGTTATGTAAGATAGCCATGTGTCCGTCGCCCCCAGCCCAGTGACCATAACATTGTTCTGAGGTCCCATTTTTTTACAATGGGGTGTTCCCCGTCACGTAAGATGAAGTCTGATTGGCCGAGTAAAGCTTCTACTTACTACATTGCTAGAGTTTAACTGATCTGGGTCAGAAACAGTGCTGCTACAGACAAAGCAGATAAATAGGTTACAGATGTAAACTGGTTAGGGCTATATATAAAGGCATAGTTTAGCAGTGAAATTAGTAGCCTGTTCAGATCACCAAAGATTCAAGGAATTGCCTCAAGATTTCATTTACTCATTGTTGTGAACTCTGTAGTCTTGTTTTATCAGAAACAAATTAGGAGTAAGCCCTATACATATTTAAAATTCTGTTGATGATGCTAGCTGGTGATACGATATAGTGCTACCGCCATTCAGTAGTGCCATTTCTATTTGTGCTGTTAGTTTTGCTATCGGTTGCTAACTGTCTGGACATGGTTTTGGACACAAGTTTATTTGGTGCAGCACCTTACCGCAAGGAAGGCTATACTCGTATGTACTCGTCTCGCAAAGAAGTACGTCGCAGGTCGATGTATGCAGAGAATACGACTCGAGGACTTGTTGGTCCACCTAAGCACGAACAAAAGTTAGATCGGTACTGCAAAAGGCGTTCTGTAGATCTACTTCATCAGGTAACAGTATAAATATTGTATTCTTATGTTTAACTAACACATGTGTGTCTCATTAGATAACGAGAAGTCGTATTGTTATTTTTTAATTTTTTTTTTTAATGTTATAGCCTAAAGTAGAGATTTTCATTTTTGACTTTAAATTGTCCATTTGATTTTGATAAATAATAGACCAACAAGTAGGTCTCGGCTTTTTTTTTTCTTTCCTGACGGCAGACAGAAAAGAAAGCAGAGACCTACTTGTTGGTCTAGATAAATGACTTACAATAACATTGAATACATCATTAACCCCTGATTGATCCGTCAACAAATTCAAATATTGGACGATGAGTTTCATGTGAAAATGGCACATAACGGAGAATACCGATGCATCACCCATATTATTATTATTATTATTATTATTATTATTATTATTATTATTATTATTATTATTATTATTATTATTATTATTATTATTACACCTTTGTGTGATATAGCTGTAACCTCATAAAATGGCAGGTCTCAGGTGAGAGATACAGAATAGTATTTGTTTTTTTTTTTATTAATTAAAATACAGTAGACTCGATTTTCCGCGGTAATAGTGGGGGGGGGGAGAGAGAGAGAGAGCTAGCGCTGATAATCCAAAACAGAGGATGAACCAAAGTGCATATATACAATCCAGATATAGTGGCATAAAATTAACTTAGTTAATTTTTTCGCCATAATATCCTACTTATGTTTACCTTTTGTAATGCAGGCCAATGTTCTTCTTCACTAATAACCTAATGTCATAACACGAAAAAAAAAAATAAAACTTAAAACAATTATATTGAACATTAAAATAAAGGAAGCTGAATAAAAGAACAAACAAAAACAACGGATGTTTAGGAAAAGTAGTCTTTTATTGATTTCTTTTTTAATGACATAGCTTCTTTCTTCTTTATGGATGCTCTCAATCTGTGTAATACCAATTTATCTGAGAGCAGAGAATCACTTTGTTGCTCCAGATACTCTAGCAAACAGTCCATTGAAGAGCAGATGAATTGTTTATCCTTGTTTCAGGAATAAGTTCCATGTCTTCGTCGTAACTCATCAGAATCTGTTGTCTGCCCTTGTGCACTTTTAATGATTTCACTGTCGGATTAAACCTCACACCCTAGATCGTCACAATCAACATTAAACCATTCTAAAATATTTCCACTATCAACTTCCTTACCACCCTCTGTACTCTGTAAAATGGCGGCTAATTCAGAAGTCAAAATCTCTTCATCAAAACTATTGCAGTCGACAGTTTCAACTTCAGGAAATATTTTTTTCCATGATTTACTAATTGTGGTTGGCTTTATGGAATCCCAGGCATGTGCAACTTCGTAGATAGCATCCAGCAATGATACTGTTTTTGAGAAAGTTTTTAAATCATTGCCTTCTTCCACTAACTTCTGCAGAAGTCGTCCTCTATATAGCCTCTTCATAGCAGAAATCACCCCTTGATCCATTTGCTGGATTAGCGCGGTTACATTAGGTGGCAAATAATGTGTTATTATTTTACTGTCAGCAGACTGCAAAACTGCTTCATTTGAATGGCTTGGAGCATTGTCTAATAAAAGAATGGCTTTCTCTGGCAAACCTTTCGATCTCAGATGCTCGTGAACTTGTGGTACAAAGTTTTCATGGAACCATGTTTTAAAAATTGTGATATCCAACAAGGCTTTCTTCTGATTAAAATATGTCACAGGCATATTGGTTTTTTCAGTTCCCTTGAAACAACGCGACTTTTTCGCTTTTCCAATTACAGCTAGTTTCACTTTATGAGAACCAGTAGCATTTGCACAACATAAAGCAATGATTCTTTCTTTGCTGGATTTATGCCCTGGTGCTCGACTTTCTGATTTCTGTGCTAATGATTTTGTGGGAAGACATTTCCAATTTAGGCCAGTTTCATCAGCATTATAAATTTGTTCAAGAGTCACCTGTTGCTCTTCTATGAACTTTTGAAAATCATTTTGGAACTCATTTGCAACTGTTTCATTGTTGCTTAATTTTTCTCCATGTATAGAAATCTCATGTATTCCATGCCGCTGTTTGAATCACGTCTGCCATCACCAGGATGCATTGAAATCACCTTCCATTCCTAATGCATCAAAGTACAGTTTTGCCTGTTTTGCACAGATAATTCCTGAAACAGGAATGTTTTGTGCCCTTTGTTGGTTAAACCATTGCAACATCGCTTTATCAAGCTCATCATAGGTTGACAGTTTCATTGTTTTTCTGCTTGATAAGCCACTTGATGAATCAGAATTACTGGCGTAGTTAATCAATTTATTTTTTCGGAGATCGAGAACTGTTGTTTCACCTATACCATATTGTAAAGCTAAGTTTTTGGTAGACCCGTCTTGCTCAAGTTTCTTAATTATGTTGAGTTTTTGGTTAATTGTTAAAACTAGGCGCTAACTTTTGTGCTCCATTATCCTCTTTCCAACACAAAAACTTAAATACAGTATTTTTGGACACAACTGAAGTAGCCCACTGTACTGATAACAACTGAAGAATTAGACACAACTGAAGTAGCCCACTGTACTGATAACAACTGAAGAATTAGACACAACTGAAGTAGCCCACTGTACTGATAACAACTGAAGAATTAGACACAACTGAAGTAGCCCACTGTACTGATAACAACTGAAGAATTAGACACAACTGAAGTAGCCTACTGTACTGATAACAACTGAAGAATCATACTGTTCTTTTAACAGAACTCCTTCCCCCACTACCAAAAAGAAGGCCTTTAACATCCACAATTTCCTTGGGACAGGAAATAAAAGCCCTATTATAAAATTATATAACAACTTTCGACGGGAACAGGAAATAGAGCCCTATTATAAAATTATATAACAAATCTTGCCGGGAACCAGTTGTAAGCCCAAGTCGTCGTTAAACAGGTCGGTCGACTTCCTGTATAAAATTTTCGATTTTGAAATCATAGCATAACTCTCCATCTTTTTAAGATATGGAGTAAAAAATTCTTTAAAAATACATTGCTGCGGTTAAGCCGCAAAGCGGTTAAACCGCGCGCGGATAATCAAGAGTCTACTGGAATATAATTGGCTGGGCCATGATAGGGTTTTCTCAAAAGAGACTAATGTAATAAAAATTAATAAAATTACTTAGGTTTTGCTAATGATCCATGGAACTACTTAAATAACATAGACCACTTTCTGAAAATAATCCCCATACATGATTTGTTCCTTATGTTTTAGTCCTTGGTTGTGATAGATACAGATCCAGTCAACCATGGACTGTCAGCAGCAAACAGTCTGAACAGCATCATTAACAATGTTAGGGAGGAGGAAGAGGAAAATGGGCGAGTTGCAGGATGGGCGGTAAACTTTGATAAAATGCTGAGGGATATCATGGGATTACATGTTTTTGCAGTAAGTGAAAGTAAATGTACAAAATTGTTGAAATTGTTAATTAAGTGACCTGTTATATTTTTGAGTTTTGTATGACATAAAAACTTGTATATTATTTGCTGGAAATGTACATTGTCCATGTGAGTAATTTGGATTTTGAACATATTTTTCAGTCATATTGCTATGATGTCTGCAGTGTGACAGTGTATAGTGATGTCTAGCACTGGGGCATCATGCTGCAGACATGTAGTATCACATCCCAACCAGTTACATTATTTTGACACCAGCTGACCAGTCCTAAAGCTAACCTCATTGAGTGAGGCAGCTGCTATTACTGGTTATTTGGTATGACTCTGCCAGGGCTTCAGCTAAGGCAGATACTCTAACTACTTAGGCAGACAGAGCAGTGAAAATGCAGTATGACTAAAATGCGAAAAAACGATAAAGTTACGAAAAGTTGCAATAAAGTTGAGAAAAGTTGAGAAAAGTGTGGTGTGCAAAATTATGAAAAGTTCACTTCATTACATCATTGTAAATATATATTTCGAAACTGCAATTAAGTGGTATGAAAACTTGATTTTGGCATCTGTAACTGAGTTCAATACTTCTTGACTCTTTGTCAATGAGGTACCTTGAAATGGAGTTGAACAGGCAGTCTCTGTCACCAGTACTGTACATTGCAGTTTTTGAAGACATATGGTAAGCTGCCTTGATAGTATTTGAGACTTGATCCTGTCTGAGACCTTCAAAGTTTGTATGCATTGTGGTGTCTAAATCAATGTTCTTTATAAAGAACAAGTATACTCCTTCAACATTTTCTCAGCAAACACAAAGTAGGAATATACAGACCACAATATAACATTTTTAAGCTGGATTTTGTTTATGCAACAATTATCTTTATTTTTTAATTTAAATACAAACTAGGGTTTCTGAAGAGCTCTTCTTACATGGTCACCCAACTGTAACTCAATTAATTGTAAGAAAAATATTGCATTCAGAACTCTCTGTAGGTTGCCTGTGCATAAATAATTAATTATGAGTTTACTAAAGAACATTTATATTAAACAAACATGTAAGAATCCAGTCAAGTCTGATTTGGACTTATAAATTATATATATATATATCATTCTACACATCCACTTTTCATGTACTCAATGCTCCTGATAATATTAATGTAATTTTAAGAATATAATTTGTTACATTGATATATGATTTTGACAATTTGAATAAATCTAAAATAATAGAAATTATTTTTTTCCCTATATGTACACATACATACATACATACATACATACATACATACATACATACATACATACATACATGCATGCATGCATGCATGCATGCATGCATGCATCCATACATACATACATACATACATACATACATACATACATACATACATACATACATACATACATACATACATACATACATACATACATACATACATACATACATACATGTAAAGAATGAATTGATTTTAGAGGTGTTTATTGATAATGGAATATAGTTGTGTCCTAATACATGAAGATTATCAGATTTGTCAAATAACTGGAAATTATCTTTTTTCTTTGCAAGAGCTACAAATAAAAATTGCCCTGAATAGTCTTGTACACTAACAACATTTTTATCTTTCTCTTGCTTTCTCTCTCCTACACAAACACATATGCTTGCATGTATTAACTAAATGTGTTTTTAAGTTCTTTATAATTTTTATTGTAATTTGAAAATTAGGTTGTTGTTGCTGTAAGAATACAAGTTGCACTTTGTTTCTTGAAAACTTGGACTAATAGTGTTGCTTACAATTTACCAGTAAATAATACCCATACATGTTCAGGTCATCTTAATCATTTTGCCAACATTACACAACAGCTACAAAGAAACATGCTCTAAATACAGATGAGGTTGCACACTGAATCATTATGTTCTCTCTTTCTCTCTCTCTCTCTCTCTCTCTCTCTCTCTCTCTCTCTCTCTCTCTCTCTCTCTGAGCAAAACAAAATTGTTTTGATTACTTTTATTTTTATTGTAATTGGATTTTTGAGAACAGAGAGACCAAAAATATGTTTATACCATTAGGTTGTTGAGTAGTTTGTGTTTGTAAAACTTGTATGGGTATGGTGTCTTTGTTTTTTGTACAGTCAGTACCACAAAATGATAATTATTTATTTTTACATGTAATTTTTCTTACACTGAATTTAATATTTTTTGTGTACAAGACATTACACAAAATATGGTAATACATTGTCATAGAAAGTAATGTTTGCTTAATCTTACATCAGCATAGAAATTAATGCTTGCATAATATTGCATCATCATAGAAAGTAATGATTGCCAAATAATACATTGTCATGGAAATGCCTAATCTTACATTGTTATATAAAGATGTTTGTCTAGTCTACTTTGTCATAGAAAGTAATGCTTGCCTGATCTACTTTGTCATAGAAAGTAATGCTTGCCAAATCTTACATTGTCATAGAAAAATATGCTGTCATAGAAAGTAATGCTTGCCGCTTGCCTAGTCTTTTCATTGTTATAGAAAGTAATGCTTGCCAAATCTTACATTGTCATAGAAAGTAATGCTTGCCAAATCTTACATTGTCATAGAAAGATATGCTGTCATAGAAAGTAATGCTTGCATAGTCTACATTGTCATAGAAAGTAATGCTTGCCAAATCTTACATTGTCATAGAAAGATATGCTGTCATAGAAAGTAATGCTTGCCTAGTCTTTTCATTGTTATAGAAAGTAATGCTTGCCTAATCTTGCAAATTTTGAATAGGATGAAATTAAGAAATATGAGGTTTAGCAGAGTTTTGTCAATTGGATCATATTGTAGGCATACTGTACTTCAAATATTTATTTGGGATTATGCATTTTATATATACATGTATTCATGGGAAACATCAATGTTGTATGAAAAAGTTTTCTACTGATTCAGTCATTTAATTTGTTTGTAGGAGTTCCTAAAGATGGAATTCAGTGAGGAAAACATCATCTTCTGGACAGCAGTAGAGAAATATAAACAGATCACCAATCAAGACATGGTACAGTAGAAGTCTTTCATTTCTAAACATAGATTATCTTTTATTTGCTGCACAAGATTTGTCATGCTTAATGCTGGTAGCTCATGCAGCTGTATAGGAGTTACAAATATAAACTAAAGTCTGCAAATGTAATGTGTCTTTTAATTTGTTGATTGTAAAAACTTCCAGCAGTAGACACCATGGTTAATCAGGAATTTTCAGACCATTTTGTTACTAGTTGTCATTGTACTTTGAAATGCTGCCAAAGGGCGCAGTCATATTTGTTGCCTTTCTTCAGTCATCAGCTTTGCTTAAGTAGTTTTGCTTAATTAAACCAAAAGGTTGTAACCATTGAAAAGTAAAATTGGCATTGTAAAATTTATATTGTTAATGAACTCACTAGTTAAAGTGCTCAGGTATAATGCTCTGCTGTTATAGACCCCATGACCAAAATGTTTGAAAAACCAAATTTACAGCATCCATTGGCCGACAGATGCACATTAAAAACATTGTAAAGATCACGACAAAATTTTTATCATTATTAAACCTTTTAACTACCTATAATGCCCTTCACATTATCGCAGTTCTACCTATATTGCCCTTCACATTATCACAGTTCTATCTATAATGCCCTTCACATTATCACATTTCTACCTATAATGCCCTTCACATTATCACATTTCTACCTATAATGCCCTTCACATTATCACAGTTCTATCTATAATGCCCTTCACATTATCACATTTCTACCTGTAATGCCCTTCACATTATCACAGTTCTATCTATAATGCCCTTCACATTATCACATTTCTACCTATAATGCCCTTCACATTATCACAGTTCTACCTGTAATGCCCTTCACATTATCACAGTTCTACCTATAATGCCCTTCACATTATCACAGTTCTACCTGTAATGCCCTTCACATTATCACAGTTCTACCTGTAATGCCCTTCACATTATCATAGTTCTACCTGTAATGCCCTTCACATTATCACAGTTCTACCTATAATGCCCTTCACATTATCACAGTTCTATCTATAATGCCCTTCACATTATCACAGTTCTACCTGTAATGCCCTTCACATTATCACAGTTCTATCTATAATGCCCTTCACATTATCACATTTCTATCTGTAATGCCCTTCACATTATCATAGTTCTACCTGTAATGCCCTTCACATTATCACAGTTCTACCTGTAATGCCAATCACATTATCACAGTTCTACCTATAATGCCCTTCACATTATCACATTTCTACCTATAATGCCCTTCACATTATCACAACTCTACCTATAATGCCCTTCACATTATCACAGTTCTATCTATAATGCCCTTCACATTATCACAGTTCTATCTATAATGCCCTTCACATTATCACAGTTCCAGATCCAAGACTCAACTGCTATGGACCCTGTGACCAAAGTTATTAAATCACGATATTTTTATTTGCTAACAAATGTGCATTGAAGACATTGCACTGGAGTTGATATATGAAATGTATGACCCTGCTGAACAAAGGAAATTGAGTATATTATTATATCAATATTTCTTTTCAAACATTATAAATATTGCTTTATGAGCAAAGTTGTTTCAGGTGAAAATGGCAAATAATTTCCTTTTTAAACATCATCTATTGAAACCAAATGCACAAATGACATACAGTGAAAAAAATATACATTTCTGACTGACATTTTTGGTATATATGTCTGGAATTTTATTTATTCTCCCCTCCAGACAAATGCTTTCATCATTTTTTTTTATCATTCTTGCTAACAAAAAGTTCTATTTAAAAAACCAGGTTAATTTAATAAGTTAGTTGATTGATTAAAAGTTGTATTTTTTTAAAAATTCCTTTTATCAAGGACAGATTATCACCTTTCAAATAATTTATCTAGAAGGAATTGTACTAAATAATTTATCTACAAGTAATTGTACCATCTGAAATAGTATCTAATTATCCTTTTATGTTTGTTCCAGAGAAAGATACAGGCAAAATATATCTTTGACAAACATCTATCTGTGCGTGCCTTAGAGCCTGTGAATATTGATAGTCTTGCTAGGCAACAAGCAGACGATCAAATGGACATCCCAACTCCCCAAATATTTGATATGGCCCAGCATCAGGTAATAAGTAACACTTTTACAGAAAAATCAAATTTATGAATGATCTATTTATTTTCATTCATTTGTGAGGTTTCAAATGAAAAATTTTTTCACAGATTGTTGTTTTTATAATCTTTTTGATTATGAATGGAAATCATATGTGTGGGCATTGTTCATTCATACTCAATAAGAGACAAGGATGTCATCTCAGTAATTTATTGTCCAGAAACGTTCAAAAAATTTGGAACATATCTGGGAGGCAAATTATGGAGGAGGCACATGCGGTCAGATATATCTGACAAGCATCAGCTGTACAATTGGCATTTTATCATCAAGGATTTCTTAAAGAAATTATTATAATTATTGAAATTGTAATTCTTGAATGGTACATGAAATTTTTTTGAAATGAAAATATAAAAGTAATTATAATCGTCAGTGGTTAAGTGTTTTTAATTTCTAGCAAGTGTTTTTGGGGATCAGCAAACATTTTGTTGTAGTGACATGCATAGCTTTGTATTCGGAATGAAAATTGATTCCAGCACACATTGTTTGTTGGGTTTTAAAGCATTTGCCACATAGTGGTTTAATATGTGTGTGTGTGTGCCTGCATGCATATGTGTTGACCTAATAGCCCATTTCATACCAGATTTAACCGAGTTGCTCCATAATTATCCAAAAAACCTTCCGAGTCACTTTATACTTCAACCAATCAAACACTGGTAGGCATCTGTACATAACAAAATGGCATACATTGTTGTTTAGACATATCAAATTAAAGCAAATTAAGAAATGCCCGCTAAATGCCTGGGACTTCTGCAGCTTTACCATCGAATAATATTCTAGGCTTGTTATACTGTGGATTAATACGAAAAATTCCTTTTATTGGTTAATGAAACTCGATTTATGAAATGCGGTGTTATGGGAAAAAAAAAGGATTAAATTTTTAACATCGACACTGTTTCCATACTCGCATGTACATGACCAGATGTAAAACAAGACAGGATGGTTCCAATATTAAATTTCGTCAATATCTTTGGCATCATCGCTGTTGAATAGGCAATTTTCAACTCTATAAATGAAGTTCAAGTAGTTGGACAGTTGATGCTAATGCTGAATTGTCTTCTTTGTTTTGACCACTAGTCTGGTCCCCTGCTTAGTATGCTCCCTGTGATGCACTCCGCTATACTATACTAGGGAGCATACTAAGCAGGGGACCAGACTATTTGCCTACCAGCTATCGATTAGATATTGCGGTCAGTTGACCACCCGCCACATGATCAAAATTCTGAGCAAATTACGAAGTTTGCCGAAGTCTCCATGAAATGGTCTATGTGGAGCAGCAGAGTACATGGGTTATATTTTCAGCAGTAGATAGTCAGATGTTTATTTTGCAGATCTACCAGCTAATGTTATGTGAGTGAAATACATGCTATAGTGGTAGATGTTAAGTGTCAGATTTTTATCTTGCAGATCTACCAGCTAATGAAGCAGGACAGCTATGCTAGATTCCTCAAGTCAGAACTGTACAAGACCTGTCTGCTGAAGGAGATGGAAGGAAAACCCCTGGACATTCCACAAAAGGAAAATAAAATAGAGAAAGAATGTGATGAGAAAGAAATAGACTCAAAGAAGAAGGTAGAAACTGATTTATTTTCTTACAGGGTCCCTAATAAATATTCCTTATATTTGAAAGTTTATATTTCTTGCAGCAAAGCAAAATATGAGAAAGAATTAAGACTATAATATTAAAATGCAACATCTGGTTCATTAGTTTGCAGCATTTGGTATAGGCCATAAAATCAAAGTACCTCAACCTATAAGCTTCGCAATGTAATTAAATGAAAATGAATTCACTTAAGCATTCGTTTTCAAGATATTTCCAACTAAGCAACATTGGCAGCAAATAGCATAGCTTACCAAGACCTGCCAACCCTTACAATTTTGCTGTAAGTCTTCCAAAATTTACCTTTAAAATACGGACTTAGGGCATAAAAGCAAAACAATGGAAAAATGATCATTGCCAAAAAAATCCATAACATTTGTTCTTCCGGTTTTTCTTTGGATCTGGGTTTCATATTAGAATTAGTGAAATCAGTTATGAAACTAAGCTGACTTTACAGCATTACCTTAGACACTTTAAACTGCACCTATTTATTCATGGGAAGAGTCTGCATGATCAAACTGTTGATTATAGAATTTTTAAAAAATGGCATCAAGAGGTGCATGTTTACGATGAAAGGGAAAATAAGCCTTTTGAAAAGTGTTAACAATCAAAACTGAAGAAAAAAAAGAAATATTCAGATTCTTGTGAATAAAAACTAGAAGGGATACAATTACATTTATTGGACATCATGTGCCAATTTGAGTTGGTCTCATGGCAGGAGATATGATTGCTATTGTCATGTGAAATGGAAAAATATTAGAATTTTGTCAATTTGAAAGACAGCAACAAGCCATTGAGTTGCATAGGATTTTAGAACATGCGTGTATGCAACTGTACTAGTGGTAAATAAAATCTGCATGTACTTTACAAAATTTTCATTTGAACATAATGTTTATTTTTGCTGCATGTTTCGAATACTGAACTTTTAATTATGTTATCGAGCTTTACAGTTGATATTTTTTTTATACCTTACTGAAAAATGGTAAAATTTACAGGAAAAAATTAATTGCCTTATCGAGACAGACTCGTCAGGGTCATCAGGTTTGCTACCCTGTCAGAAGCAAAGAATATAATGAAAATGAGTTGTAGATAATGAATAATATCCTTGTTCAAAAAATTACTACAGGTCAGTTTGTCTGCATTTCAGTTTTCATCAGAAAGCATGTCCAGGTTGTAAATCTTATTCCAGTACACAACACTGTCATACTAAGACCTGCTTTCCAGAATTTATCAATCTTGTGTTAACTTAAAAATGCAGACATAAAAAAACGGAACATTTTTGTGAGTTCCTGCTATCAGTCTAAGCTTTTCATTTATTGATGTAAAACATATCTACCCTGAATCCTTTTAAAGAGTTCATTTTTAGCATGTGTAAATGACAGAAATTTTATTGACCTGACTTGCCATATGGGTGAGATCAACAGATTTTAGGACTATATTACAAATTTTGTGTTCATCTTGCATTAGATACATTTAGTACAAAAAGAATGCCCTGCTACATCATCAATGACATTCCAAACAAATTGGAAAATGTTGTTTGGCTCATTGATGGTGATCAGTGCAGTATTTATCCATTTCAGCTCATGACTTTGGTGAATAAAATCCTTTTAGACTTGCGATTTTAATGTCAAAATGTTTTTCAAGTATAATCTATTCCAAAAATTTACATCTTTTAATAATGACAAATTGTTTAATAACATCTGGAAAATCTCAAGACAGGATTAACCATAAAAGTCAAGTGATCCAAATGTTTTCACATTGAAAACAGGGATATGCCTTGTATATTACAGCTGTGAATTCTTCAATATGTTTGAATTATGTTTTGTGTTTCAGACAGTGGGAATAGAACTTGAGGATAAAGAAAAGAGGAGAAGGTCACTTCTACCTTGGAGACAGAGTATGTGTTGCTCATTATCACCATAATATCAAAGTTTTCATGGTCCATGTCCAGTAGTACACATGACGTATATATTGTGTCTTTTAAACATTTTAAAACATTGTATTATAAGGAAATGCCAGAACTCATCACAGATGGGTGAAATCATCTGACTGCTGTTTTGCTTAATGTGTATCAGATTGGTCATTGTGCTTAAAATGTGGACTTTTCATTCATTATGTAAAATTGTGTAACAGAACATAGTCCTGTTATATGTTTTTAATTAAAATCTTTTATAACCCTTGGCTCCAATGTTGATAATAATGTTCATTCTTTCACAATAAAAGGTTTGTAAAATCACAAATACAAGTTTAGGCATGCCTAAGCAGAACACACTATTTTACAGAGTCCCGTAAGAACAGTGTAAAATCATCATCTGATAATGAGACTAAGAAATTTGAAGGAAAGGAGAAGGTCACAGAGAGGGAAGTAAAAATTGACACCAACAAGTACATCTCTACCATAACAGCTTTGTCCACTAATGTCACATGTAACTCCACCCCAAGTGTACACAGCAGACTCAGCATGACCAGGAAGGAGGTTCGGGCAGATTGGATAAGGGTGAGATCAAGGAATGGATCATGAAATGTTATGGCCTCAACACAAATTAACCTATTACTTACTAATGTCATTTGCTAACTATTGACTGGTAATCATGCTATTGTTAGCAATGGTATTGTGTAATTATATAATACAAATTTTATAGACAATCAGATGTAGTGTTCATCAAGCTGATAATTACTGCCATACAAATTCAAATGATTTTTGAGGAGGCATATCTTTCACTGTACTTGGCTACTGTGCATAAACATCAATTTGGATATGCAAGAAAGATTAACCCTAGGGCCTATATTTACCCACAGGGACACCTGTTATGGGTCATAACTTATAATAAATATTTAGATCTGAATAATGCAGAAAATATATTCACTTACTTGCAGCAAACATTGGTTTTGCCATTGTCCTTGCCAATAACAACTTGGCCACATGAATGCTTAAACTTTGTTGTGGTGTTTAAGTGTCAGGATGTTTTACAAATTTAGACGTAGGTATTATAATTTTCAGAATTTTGTGCAGTGGATAAGCATACATGCCAAACACTACACTTTTGGCATAATCATGCTTTTTTTCACTAAATTAAATGTAAATATATCTGCATTACTCTTTTTAGGTATATCCTGTTCCAGAAAATGAATAATTTGTATTATCATTTTTATTAACATCCCAATAATCCCACAGGCCGTATTTTAGAAAAGACGGCTTCTACG
Source organism: Potamilus streckersoni (assembly GCA_016746295.1). Taxonomy (NCBI): domain Eukaryota; kingdom Metazoa; phylum Mollusca; class Bivalvia; order Unionida; family Unionidae; genus Potamilus; species Potamilus streckersoni. Next base: position 1,274,845 of record JAEAOA010000332.1, on the reverse strand, counting down.
TAACTACAAGATAACAGTACACTTGTCTGTAAACTGGAATACACTTTCCTAACAGTGTTATGTTCTGTTTATAGCAGCTGTCCTATTTCCAAGAAACATACTTTCAAATTTTTGACCTAGGCTTCTATTTATAGCAGCTGCATAGCTTAGTTAGGAGAGAACAGACTAGTTTGCTAATTTTAGTCTTTGCTCTCAAATTCTTTGTTCTATTTCATATCTGTTACAGAACCAGTCTGTTGATATCTGGCACTGTTTTTTCAAATAATTTCATAGATGGATTAGAAAAAGACTAAAAACAAATTTAGAGATGAATACATGATCTACATAATACAGTGTTCCATTCTAATGTAGCTTCACGCCCATTGCAGGCTGTGTGGAAAGGATTTTAATATTGGTCTTGGTAGTAAAACAAAGAAACCTTGAATTCACTGCTTTTACTAACTCTAGTACTAAGGTAACTTCTTTTTACAGCAGAGCTAAATTGTGGACAAAAAGTTTAAAAATGCAGAATACCAAATACCAAGTTCTTAATAAAACACCTATTACCATTAGCGGTAGAAGATTATATTGGTTCTTTGTTCAAACACATGTTACGAGGATTCAAAAATTGCCAAAAATATGCATGTATAAGAAGAAAATCATCTTATATTGTTAGGTATTTAGAATCATTTAAAAATGAAGATTCCATGAAAATTGGTCCGTTTAGTATTGCCACAGACAGGAGTAGTGATTTTGATGAAAACATTTTTCTCTGTTTAGGAGACTCTTACAACGAAAAAAGCAAAGTCATAAAGTCATAGTGCTCTTCTTTCATTACCAGAATTAACAGTAGATTCAAATGGAGAAAACAGTTTTTATTTGCTTGAAAATGCTTTGAATACACACAAGTTGGCAGAACTGTATGGGTTCTTCAGCTGATAAAGCATCAGAGATGATTGGAATTCATAAAGGAGTTGCATTCTATATTTTGAAAAATGTCTCCATCAGTGTACATGTCAGTTTGTCCCTGTCATTTGATGCACTTTACTGCAGGAAAGGCTGTTGATAAATCAGAACTTCTGAAAAATCAAGTTGTCATTCTACCTGACAATGTACTTCCTGTGGATAGAGTTGATCTGCTCTTCTGTCATGTTTATGAAAGGAATATTGGTTCTTTACCATTTAAATGCTGACTGAGAGATTGTTCAGTATCTTTAACAAAAATGTAACCAAATTTAGATCCAGGCTCAGTAACACTGCACTTAGTGATCTACTTTGTGCAAAATATTCAGTCTTAGTTGGTACAAAGTGTTTTGAAATGCAGTATGAGAGTCTGTTGTTTTGTAATGCTAAAAAGTGCTACATATGAAAACTTGAAACAGTCTCTGATCTTAAAAGACTAAAGAGATAAATAAATCATTTAGTACATATGCTCATTGAATTTTATTGTATTATATGTGGATTACTCTTTCTCTGCTCAAATTACTCTTTTTGTCCACTTGGATTACACTTTTTCCTCACCAGGAGTTGGCATATATGGATAAGTTTTAATAATTGATTTCTATTTGATTTAGTTAATTCTCATTTATAACTTCACTTGAGATTTACATATTTGAATTTTAATACCTTGCAATTTTTCCCCAGGAACCCGTTCCAGATGCAGCTGAGAATCCAAAATTTTGTTGTCTGATTCTCCCAGATGGGTCAACCACAGTTGTATGTACTAAGGCTGGTCAAACTATAAAGAAGGTCTTGGGAAAGATCTGTGAGAAAAGAAATATATCACTAGCATCTGTTGACATATTCCTGTTGGGTTCAGACAAGGTAAAACAAATGTAGAAAAGTAAATTGTTGCTTAGCCATTATACATTCAGTATTCAAGAATTCATTGAATTTGGACAGTGTACTAATTTTTAAAAAATATTTATGGATGAAAATTGAATTATACTATATACAATTAAGGCATCAATTATGATCAGTGAGGAAGATGTTTGATAAATTTCAACATTTGATTTTATGACACATGAAATGTTCATATGAGGTCAAAACAATTTTTGTGTTCAGAATCTTTTAAGTTTTAATTTGTAACACACACACACACACACACACACGGAGAGCATTTAGAAAAATGTCCTGTCAATTAACCCCAGTAATACTGTCACATGTAAGGGACAATATGATGGTAATAAATACCTTATACTTATGTGATTATGAACAATATTATTTATAATCCTTTTTCCAGCCACTTAACTTATCAGAAGATATCTCAGTGTTGTGTTCTAAAGAGGTTATTATTGAGAAACAAGTCCTATTTCGGATGGACCTGCCCAACAAGAAATCAATAAGTGTGAAGGCCAAGCCTAATAGAGTGATCCTAGATGTGATCGAACCCATCCTCCACAAATATGGATTTAGGATTGATAGTATTAAAGTATACTTGGTAAGAGCATTTCCTTTTTGATAAAATATTAAATGTATGCATTTTTAATTCAGTCTGACATTCTGTAGGATTGAGAGCTTTTTGATAGTTAAGTTGCGGGAATCTGAGTTAAATTATAAAATGTTTGCCATATTTCTTGTCCTTTCTAATGAATATGAATTTCTTACTACACTGAATACCCACACACATTAAATATATCATTCAGTTGATAACACATACAATTCGGCAAGATTGTTTTCTTCAATGTCAAAGTGAAATTTGTATTTTGCACATATTAAAACTTTAAAAGATTTTCTCATTCGCATTAGCAGTTATTGAAACATAGATGTCACTTTCCTTACAGCAGTCTTACAGTGTGTAGAGATTTTGTGTCAACAGTATAACAGTGTGTAGATTTTGTGTCAACAGTATTACAGTGTGTAGATTTTGTGTCAACAGTATTACAATGTGTCGATTTTGTGTCAACACTATTACAGTGTGTCGATTTTGTGTCAACATGATTACAGTGTGTAGGTTTTGTGTTAACACTATTACAGTGTGTAGGTTTTGTTTAAACAGTATTATAGTGTAAAATATGTCAGCAGTTTTAGTGTTTAAATTTGTGTCAACAGTATTACAGTGTGTATATTTTGTGCAGAGCCTTATATATGTTTTCGAAATTTGCAGGTCTTAATTTCAGACATGATTTATGGAATTCACATTGAATTTTTTTTTTAAAAAAATCACATAAAATTTAATAGAATGTGCAAAAATTGTACAAAGTATTTTTCTGCCATACTGTTCTTTACTTGATTAAATCTCCATTCAAAAATTGCTCACTTTTTATGTAGGTGGATAGATTCACTGCTTAAATGTTCAGTTCTAGAATAGACACTGCAGTAAAATACAGGGATCTTATGTCATGACAATAACTACTCTCCATGTTATAGAAACATTTGTAACATGTATTCTTTATTTAGCAAGGTCGCCAGTATTACAGTATTATTAACGTCTTGTTGCATTTAAGTTTTAGGCCTGGTACATTGGCCAAAAACATCATGATAATCCCTATGAATCGACCTCCATTTTTGTTCCTATGGGCGCAGCCATATTCATATCACATGACTGTCAGCCATTAAGGCACTAATTCATCTCTGTGGTTTGCCTAATAGATGGTTATTTACTGCGTCAATAGTTATGCTTATGTGTGTTGATAAGTGATGTTTTATAATAAAATGGATAAAAGTAATTCCAAATTACAAATGATGACTTGAAAGTTAAAAAAATATCCCCAGGGCAATGCCAGTTTAATCTTCTTCCCACTAATTCCCATTTTAGTGGAGTAGATTGAGTCCAATCCTTAAATTTCAGGGATTATTAATTGCTTTGAAAAACAATCAGATCACTGAACTATCATAAGAGCTGTACAAAATGATAAAAAGTTACATCTGCAAATAATGAAATGCTGAATAGTTTTTACACATTCTCCTGATATTACAATCATCAGTCAGTTATGGTCTTTCAGAAAAAGCACACATAACATCTTAACAACAAGATCCTGACAAGAGAACAATTAAATACCCACCCACCCCTGAAATTATTGCCCTACTAATATCTTGGTGTGATGAGTGCCACGGAAATAGAAGATACTTGATTGTAGGACTGAAGGTGAAATGACAAAAAGTCACAATTCTGATTTTAACGGTTATGAAATGTGTAGGATAAAAAGTCATTAAATTGTCAGTTATTTTTATTGGAGTTATGAAAAAGAGACAGTCGACAGTCACAATATGACTTGTCTATCTTTTGAGGTTTTCTTGCTGCACAAATTAGGACCATGATTTACAGGTCAGATGAAATATAGTAATATAGAATAATACCTTTTCTCCCGCTTGTCCAAAACCACCACTTCCTGTGTACAGTATAGTTTTGGTAATGAAATATGAGATATTTGCTTGTATCATGCATATCCTGTAACCTTGTATACTCAGTAATTAAAGAAACAAACTATCCCACCAGTTGAAAAATTCTTACCAAAGTCACCCCTTCCTGTAAAACACACCTTTTCTAAGAAGCAGATCAAAACTATCAATTGCTAAATAAATTATTGTCAAAAGCACTGCATTGTTTCACACTATTATTTGTTTTTTCAGTGTGTAAGATTTGTATCACTATGAATATTGAGCACATATTGGTATGTCTATGTAATTATGATCACTGAGAAAACAGTGAACCGAAGAAATAATGAAGCAGATAAAAGTAAATTTGTTATAGTGCAGATGTTACATGTAGATAAATCCAGTAAACACATGTAATTAAACAACCTTACATGTTATTGATTTATCCATCACAGTTTATGTTATTTGTTTTGAGATATCTATTAAGAGTATCACACCATAAATGTTTAAATTAATTTTGTTCCTTTTAGATGCACAAGGTGTAAAAACATGAAACTCTTTATAGCAAACATAAAACTCTTTATAACAATAAGTTATTATAGTTACATAATCTCCAGAGAGGTGGTCTGTCAATAGAGACAAAGAGTAATACATAAAATTGATTAGTTGTGCATTATGAATCTGCAAATAATTGACATTCTGATCATATTGTTTGTGTTAGTTACATGAGAATTAATTAAGTAATTTGAAATAAGTGCAAGGTTAACCTTTCTATTGTCCTAACTAGTCAAAAAGTACAAAGTTTGCAAGCTCAGTAATTAGGCTTCAGCCGCACCTTAATGGCCAACACCTATCTCCTATGAAAAAATATTTATGTAAGCACTGTCTACAGGAAAGGTCTATACTCCAGGGAGATAACTAGTTTAGATTTGCATTAGTAATATTTCAGATTTGCAGACTTGTGTTTACAAAGAAACATTTGCCTATCTTTCAGTCTGGTCATACAACTGAACTTGATTTAGACAGTCTGGCATCTTCCCTGGACAACCAGCGAGTTGTGGTTGTATCCATAGATAATTGTTCAAGTAAGTTGAATTTGAGTAATTGATAACATTTGCTATATATACAGCAAATTTTCAGCAGTAGACTTGTATAGCCTTTAGTGAGTTGGCAAAAATAAAACTATTTACATAGATATTATAATTGTATTAATGATAAGTTGAATTGTTTTTTTATTATGTCTATACTGCAGATGAAGCACATGATGAAAAATATTCACACAACATCACTTAAAGTGCAGCGAAATCTGAATAGTGTAGTTTTATATTCTGGGCTTTCGAGTACAATATATTTTATCAGTGACATGTTTGAAATGTATTTGCTCCTTGCTTTTGCAAGAATAATTAGCACACACATGAATAGGTTTTCAGATTTAGACAATTGTTGCCTTGTATACCATCCAGTTAAATTGGTACATCTTTATGCAGGTAGAAAATTAATAGTTTTGATGCTACTTAAGGAATTTTTATTAAATTTGGATTACTTAGAGGTGTCAAGGTATTGGAAAAATATTTACCAAATTTGAAATATTTTTAACAGGTCAGTCAGATGAAAAAAAAAGTGCTGGGAAAAGAATTATAGTGAATTACTATTCCAATTTTTTTAATATCAGAACAGTGAATGCTGTTGTTAGGTTTCTTTTAGGATATGAACAATGACTATACCATATTTTCATAATGTCCTGTAGCATATATTTATACATCAAGTGCTTTTCCCTTTGGTTATCAGTTATACAAGCCCTCACTGTTTATCAACCATTGTTGATAAAATATTTTGTAAGCGTTTTAATTATCATCCTATCAAAGCCAATTCAAATTTTCCTTTATCAGCAATGAAATTAGTACCTTTTCAGCTGATTGTCTAGACTATATTATCCCCCCCAAAATTTCATCTGTATCTTCCAATACTGGATATTCTTCAAAAGCAGCATTCTGCTATTGACTGGAGCCTGTATAAATCTTAATGGACTTCTCTTTCTTTTATTTAGTTCTTTAGATAAATCTATTCATCTAGTGATTATCTGAAAGTCAGTTTGTTCTGTTTGTGATAAAATTTAAGAATTTTTTTTCACTCTTTATTCATCTTTGTTAAAGAAAAAAAAATGAAATTCACAGTATTTTTTAAAATGCATGAAAGAATTTTAAGGAAAAGGATTTACAAGACAATCAAATTATTCATGACAGGAAGTTCTTACAATGCTAAAGTTTAACTTGGATGTAATTTAATTTCCTTTATGTGTAAAATATTTGCTGCTTATCAAATCTAATCAACTTATTTAAAAAGTTTATGGATTGTTTTTCTTTTCCAGTCTGATAGCAAGCACACTGCATTATTAGAAACATCTTCTTTTTCTGATACTTTTCCTTGATAAAGAATTATCCACTGAAAATATGGTAGCTGTACTAGTAGTGAGAGTCAGAGTAAATTATTGTTTTTTCTTCAGCTGCTGCTGATGCTATGCTAGGTCAATCAGCTGGTGTTGATGCTGTCTTTCAGCTGATGCTATGCTAGGTCAATCAGCTGGCGTTGATGCTGTCTTTCAGCTGCTGCTGATGCTATGCTGGGTCAATCAGCTGGTGTTGATGCTGTCTTTCAGCTGATGCTATGCTAGGTCAATCAGCTGGCATTGATGCTGTCTTTCAGCTGCTGCTGATGCTATGCTAGGTCAATCAGCTGGCGTTGATGCTGTCTTTCAGCTGATGCTATGCTAGGTCAATCAGCTGGCGTTGATGCTGTCTTTCAGCTGCTGCTGATGCTATGCTGGGTCAATCAGCTGGTGTTGATGCTGTCTTTCAGCTGATGCTATGCTAGGTCAATCAGCTGGTGTTGATGCTGTCTTTCAGCTGCTGCTGATGCTATGCTGGGTCAATCAGCTGGTGTTGATGCTGTCTTTCAGCTGACGCTATGCTAGGTCAATCAGCTGGCGTTGATGCTGTCTTTCAGCTGCTGCTGATGCTATGCTGGGTCAATCAGCTGGCATTGATGCTGTCTTTCAGCTGCTGCTGATGCTATGCTGGGTCAATCAGCTGGTAGCAGTACTTTTGAGAAGAGTTTTCTCATTTTTTGCTTGTTTTGAAAAAAAAATCTTTTTTTGTGCCTTTAAAGAGCAATTTTAGAAAATATGCATCAAAAGTTTACGGCAAGTTTTAAGTGGATAAAAAGGTAAAAGATAATAAGTTCTGTGACTTTCTATTCAGTTTTCTTTTTTACACATTAACTCCTTTAGTTTTGGATTTCTGCTATTGTTTGTCTTGTTTTACAAAAAAATATCTTTAAAATTGTGCATAAAAGTTTATGGCAAACTGTAGGTAAAAGATCTTTGTGAGAAGCAGAAGATAATTAGTTAGGTGTGTTTATTCATTTTTCAGATGATCCATTTTAATTTCTCTTTTACATATTACTTTTCATAGTTCTTAGATTTCAGCTTATGGATTTAAATTAAATTTTATTTACAGACCTGTATGTGTCTGTATTATCATATAATGGTTTAGAGCAGGTAAGTTCACAAAATGTTAAACACAGAAGTTGTATGTAACTTTATTTTGAGGAACCTTTGTTTGTATTCCATTGCCAGTGTTCTAAATTTTATTTGTCTTCCTGTTTTAACGTTTAAAATATCCTTGCTTTCATCTAACCCTGCTCCTTTTAAAAAGTAATCCACTACTCTTTACTCCCAAGAAAAAGCTGGGGTGATCAATTCATGGAACAGGATGATTTTGTGTGTGTTTTTTTTTCATATTATTTATCATTTATGCTTTAAAGGAAGCAGAATATATATTCAATACAATTATATAATAAAAAGTAATAGAAAAAAATATTTGTAATTTTAAATTTGTGTCGATCTTTTTATATTCTCTTATATATATTCATTTTGAAGCAGTGTAGCTTCATTATAGAAATTGAATCTGTCTGAATCCCCAACTTTTCTCATCTTAAACATTTTTTCTTTATTTCCTTACAGGATACCAAAGGCGTAGATCCTCTCTTTTGATGTTTATTGAAAAAAAAGTCCAGCGTAGTGGCAGCAAAGGAACATCGGAAAAGAAAGGCAAGACCAAATGCCACATTTGAACAAAATTAGAAGACAACCAAATGATGGTAAGAGACCAGTCTTTATTAGGGCCTAGTATTAGGATGTGGGAACTCATGATGTTTACCTTTTGCATTCATTTCCATCCATACCTGAACACATGTTGTAATCACAGGAGCTCTGCAATATAATTGGATGCCATTTGGTGGGTTAGTCAGAGTTTCCTTTGACCCTTACTATCCTATTTTTGATATTTGGACATTTATGTTGGGGTGTAGGGTCAGAATCCATTCCCTATCAAAAAAATTGGAATTCGGCAACACCATTTGGTGTCAGCATAGGGTAGCTGCTTACTAGCTGGTCTAGCAAACTTTAATGACCTTTCATCAAACTATACCTGCATGAAATCGATAGGAATATGATTTATTTTTTCAGATATTTCGAGTATAGCATTCGTTATATCTTTAATCCGCTGACAGACTAGCCGAACTACAGACTAGCCGAAATTTGACCTGGAACTCAACATTAGCCATCTGAGTCACATGACTACACAAATATAGCAACCTACATGTCAATTACATTAAAGGGCAAATAGTCACATGATATCAACAGTAAACCATTTCAAAAATTATTCTACACAGAATTTGAAAATATTAATTAAAAGTCAACTAATACTTGTACATAAGTAAATGCACACATAATTCTCAAAATTTTTTCTGAGAACAATGACTAGAAAACTGTCCTATTTCAGCAAGGTGGAGAAAACAAGATTTATCAAGTACTGTGCGAGTTTCAGTGATGTATTTTGTTGGTATCATGTGACCACATCATTGATATGATCTCCATTTGTTGAAACTTTTATTTTAGCTTGCAGCAATATTTACAGATTTCAGGTCATTGTTTTCAGAAAAAATATTAAGTGACTTTCTTTTATATGTTTGATTTGTTTTCCAGCATCAACATTAGAAATGGTTTATTGTTGCTATCACATGACTATTCGACCTCTGACGTCATTGACTTGTAGATTGTGAGATTTATGTAATGTGTCTTGGAATGAAAATGGCAAGTTCCAGGTCAAATTTCATATACGTTGTAGTTTCATCTAGTCTGTCAATGGATTTAAAGATATAACTAATACTATACTTCCAATATCTGATATCAATACTTTACCATATTCTAATGTGTGTTGTCTCATTTATTACTTTTGTCATATCAGCTTCATTTTAGATATGTAACTTGACATATGGGATGATGCTTGTAATTGACATAGCTCAACAATCATTGAACATATTCACATGCGATTTCATAAGAACGTTGTCTCATAAACTTTTGTATGCTTTTTATGGGTTTGTCCTCCAGCATTTTGGATAGTTATTACTTTTTAAATTTTCTTTTTTTAATGCAAAGGTCACTGTCACCTTTTAACTCTTTCTTGTGTACTTCTCAGTTAATAAGTAGTCAAGCATTCATTTTGTGCATTTAAAGGGACAATGTGTTGAATCCCTTGATTTTTTTTTTGTTGTTTTAATTGGCTATTAGGCACATTAAGTAGATTTATCTCCATGTATAATGACGCCTAGGGAAACTACACATGGAATTATAATTTTATTGGGGCACCACTTTTTGTTAACCTCCTGCCAGTAAAAAAAATAGTCATACAGTTATTGACCAAGGTGTTCATTGATCATATCCAAACTTTAAAGGCACAATATACACTGCCTCATTTCACAGCCTGCAAATTTGTATTACATGGAAATTTTGTACGTAAATATTCAAATTATGTAAAATTCTGTGTAATTATCTTTGATACTTACCATCATGTATCTATAGGAAATTTACATGCTTCATTCAGTTTTTGTCTAATCTTAATTTTACAAAGTAGTTTTTATTTATGTGACCTTATGTTTTCCAGATGATGACTTGTGTTAGCTTTAAAAACTGCATCCAGCAGGAACCTAGACGATCAGTGTGTTAACTTTAAAAAGTGCATCCAGCAGGAACCTAGATGATCAGTGTTAACTTTAAAAACTGCATCCAGCAGGAACCTAGACGATCAGTGTATTAACTTTAAAAACTGCATCCAGCAGGAACCTAGACGATCAGTGTGTTAACTTTAAAATCTGCATCAAGCAGGAACCTAGACGATCAGTGTATTAACTTTAAAATCTGCATTTATAGGAGCCTGGATGATCATTGTGGAGTGTCTATACAAGATGTAAAGCTTCTAGAACTTTTGCAGAAGAGTGAAAGAACCACCACCTGATGGGAGAGTTCCCCACCCATGTAAATGAGAATTAAGTTAATTTACCTTAATGAAGAGATCTAACACTGGCATCAGAAACTCATGATTTGTTCACACAGAAAATGATATATTTGCTGCTTACACAAGGCAGAGAACCACAGAATGGAAGTATTTTTAAACCATTTGTGCATCTTCCTCATCAGAAAAAGCTGGACTTTACTGATTGGAGTTTTAGCACAGATGGAGTAATTCCAACAGATGGAATTATTCCAACAGATGGAGTAATTCCAGCAGAACATGTAGATTCTTTCTTCAACTTTCCTTCACTATCTAACACTGACTTTGATGATTCTTTTCTTACAGAAAAGAGCATTTCTTACATTTGTTCCAGTATTCTCATAATAAAAATTTAGCAAAGTACTGCAATTTTGTCAGTTATTGTTTTTGGAGGGTTTTACAGAATTGTGGTTTTTTATTAGTACCTTTTACTCCAACATAATTTATTTCTGACAATAGAATCTGTTTATCTTTAAATACAATTAAAATGTAACTTGCATAACATACATTATTTACCTCTTTATAATTACTGAACTCATTTTCTTCTGGAAATGCCAACAGTACCAGCAAGACTCATTTTGTAAGAATAATGCCAACAATACCAGCACCAATTGTCTGTGGTAAAATAAATATAACAAAAATTTCCCCAAAGGTTTCAATATGTGTTAGAAATGGTGAATTTAGAATGACAAATACAGTCAGGTGACAAGTGATTATTCATAATTATTCCAACATCATTAGATTGTACACAATGGTTGTATATTGTGTGATAATAAATTGTCATCCATAAGAGAGTAAATACAAAAGCTCTATGATGACTGCTGAGATTTTGTTGAATCATGTGCTGTCTTATGAGTCACAGATGTCAAATGGCAATTAGTTTTGCAGCCCTCAAAATGCATGTCAGAATATGAATTGTATAGCTGTTACCAGTAACAACATGCATTTTTAAATGAACAAGATTGTTGCAAATGATATTGCCATTAACTTCTGTTATCTGTATGTAGATACATTTTTGCAGGTGCATTGGAATCATTGCCAGCATATTGCATTGTTGACACTGCAATTTGTTTTACCAGTATAGTTTTTGTGAACAAGTTTAACTTAGCAAAATTATTATGGAGAAAATTTTAGTTTTAGTTGCTGAATACCTAAATGGTTATAGCCCATACTTGGCTGTTCTTCATTTTGGAATCTCTGTTGTTTACATACCCAAGAGATTGTAGCCCATACCAGGATGTTCTTACTTTTGGGGTACCCAAAAGAGTAAGATTTTTAAAGGCTAACAGATCATTTAAGTATGATGGATATTTCTTGTTTAATTTTTTTTTAAGTTCCACTGTCTTCATCCTTCAAGTGTTTGGAAATGATACATTTTGCCAAATCCAAGAGTTTAAATATAATTTTTTGCAATCATTCAAGATAAATTGTTCATATTTTACAAATCTGTTCATTAAAGATAGATCTTGGAGATCTTTCATGGAAGTTTTCAAGTCCATTCACATTAATTGGCTACTAAAATACCAGGTTAAGAGACAGTAGTTGAAGTTGTCATGAAAAAAAGAGTGGTAAACAGCCTGTCATACTTCCGTTGTGAGGTATTTTTACAAAAATCTTCATGCAATGCATTAGTCTTGCTGGAGAAAATGTTGATTTTTTCCCCAAGTTCAGTAGCATGGAACATATTTGCTTTCATCATTATCTGAAAAACACCTCATCAAGATTAAGCATTCCATTTATAATTTCATGTTATGGTGAGCATAGGCATTGCCATTACATCAGAATCATTTATGAAATAGAAAATTTCTTTAATAATTAGTCAAACCTGCCCTACTGGAAACATGGTCACTGTGGCCAATCTAATTGCCCTGTGGCAAATTTCCTACCTAAATGGCAGGTAATTAGCATGCACCAGTTGTCCCTGCAGTGTCCTTAATCCATCAATTGTTTGAAGTGTGAACATCCCCGGTGGCAAAAAAAAGTGAGTTTTGTGTTTCCCAATCATAGGTAAAACTAAAAGACCTGCTAAAAATTTATCAGAACATCAAAATGTGTAACAAGGATAGGAAAATCAGTATCAGTGGTATAATGTAGATGAGGAATTAGGGTGAAGGTACAACAACCTTGTGTGGAAATTTCTATTTTATTATTTTTAATTTTGTTAATTAGCTACACTAAATGCACATATCTTGATAGCATACTACTGATAATAATATGTGTGAAATAGTAATACTACTACTACTAATAATAATAATGTCAATGCTATTCAGTGCATAGCATTTGTCATAAACCAAGTTAGAAAGCTGAATCTGCCTTTAAAAGTCATCTTTCTATAAAGGCCACTGTTGCCTTCCCATGGGTGACTACTGATGACAGATTTGACTATATTAAAAAGTATTGGTCAGAGAATTTATTTTGTAGGGAAGTACTTGATAGAAATTTGCCTCTTAAGTAGTTGACTTTCAAATGTTGACAGTCTTCTGTTTGACAGCTAATCTGCCAAATCGTAAAGTATAAATACTGCCATTTATGGAGAAAGAACTTGTGGAGTAACCAGTCCAATACTTTTGATAAACTTATAAAAATAGTTGCTGCATACTTGTTTTGTTCTAGGAATAAGGGCAGGTCTTATTGTCAAATTAGGTAATTTTAGAACTGAAACCCTTTTATAAAGCAGAAAGATATATCTAAGACATTGCCAAATTACTAATAAGGTCACAGATAGCACATCAGAGTTTTGCTATAGTTTGGAGAATACTGACATGACAGTAGTTTTGTTTATCATCATTCTCTTATCCAGCAGGACTACCTGTCGTTCACTAAGTCTGGTTGGGAAAATATTCTGTTCATGGCTGTAGTTTGTTTATTGGACCAAAAAATTCAGCATACCTGTGTTCAGTTATAAGGTAGTTGGTGTAATTGAGTAATTAATTACAATTACATTGTATCTGTAATTGTGATTGGACATAGCTGATATGATGTAATTTTGTTTGTAGCTTAGGGTCTAGGTTCATGTAATTACTCAATTACAAGTCAATTACAAAAGGCAAAGATAAATGTAAATCCAAACACTATAAAAATTGAGAAAATGTACATTACAATCATCAGGTGTTTGGCTAAAAATATAGGACTTGATATAGAATATAAATATTTCATAAAAATTAAAATGTCAATATGTGTTTGCTTATAATGTATATTTTTGTATAACAGAGACATAAAATGGGGGGGGCCAAGTGGTCTAAAGTGCTGACTGTTACAGATTACTGCCATCTCACCTCTATCTGTGTGAGTTCGAGTCCAGTCTCGGCTAACATGGATAAGTGAGAGAGCCTGCCAGTAGCTTCTCATGGGTCGGTGGTTCTTCCCTGGGTTTTCCAGGATTCTTCCTCCACCATTAATACTGGCCGCTATGTATAGCCTAAATTGTGCTGAAAAATGGTGTTAAACCCTACAACAACCAACAACCATAAAATCGGCAAAACAAAATTGTTTTGTTTGTGTCTCATTATTGAAATAAAAGTAATTCTATTTGTAACTAATACAAATAATTTTAATTGAAGAGTCATAACTTCAAGTAACTGAAATTGTAATTGACATCCACAAACACATCCTAATTTTGAGTATAGTTGTACATGTAATTGACAAAAAGTAACTGAACCGAAGTCTGATTAATTTAATGATTAGTTTCAAAGTTCTAATAGTTTGGTACAGCAAGATCTGTCCCACCTGCCTTTTAATGGTGATATTCAATACTGCTTTAGTTGTAGAATTTTCAATAACTCACAGCAAAACTTGTTTTGGCTTATTAAAGCTTTCTTTGATAACCTGTATGATATTTTTAATGTAATTTTATATTTTGTAAAACTCGTCCATCTGAAAATTTAAGACTAATTGCAAGTTATTACCAAATTTGGAAAATAAATATATAACTTTTCCATGTTGTGAACAGACCTTTTTTTATTGCAGACTTTTTCCATTTTCCTGGCAGGTTGGGAATTCAAAAAGTAATTGCTGAAATGTCATTTAAATATTTCAGAATACTGTCAAAAACTCAAACAGCCAGTGCTGAAAAAATGCATCATCTTTTCTGCTATGATGTGGTCCATAAATAATTCTTGTACAGGAAAGGGATGCACTTTACATTTTTCTGAGTATAGCAAGCAATACATGTACTTTAGGTTATTCTGAGTATAGCAAGCAATACCTGGCTTGTTACCAATAAATTTTTATATGATTATATACAATTGAAAAGAAAATATGCCTCCCATGTAAAAATATCTATTGTTGGGATTAGAAGAATGTCATCAAGCCCCTGTTCAAAAAAAAAGTTAACTGACACAATCAACATACATGAATCTTTTTTTCATAAAGTCAGTCTTGCACAATTAATGAAAAAAAAAACCTAAAGAAATGAATGCAGTGACCAGCTGGTCCAAAGATAATTCATATTTTTTATTTGACTTAGAATTTGAATACCATTAAGAAAGTACCAGTAGGAAAAAACTGTTTTTGGAAAGAGTAAACACAGAATTCAGAAAATATGGTGTTAGTAAAGCATTATACATCCACATATCTGAATGATGAAAATGCTATATTTGAAATTAACTAGTCAAAGAGACAAATTACATCAATATCATGAGTGAAGTAAATGTGTATATTTGAGATGTTTTGCAGACTTTTACATGCCTGAAAAGATAGCAGCATATATTTCCTTGTCAACTTTTTAAAACAATTTTATAGACAATTATACATCTTAAAACTAACCTACTACTCAAGTATTTTGTTACCAAATACTTGAAATGATTATGAAAAATTAGAGACTTATGGACAAAACTTTCTGTGCCAAAGCATTGTGCATTTATATGATGCATGTAGACTGAAACTTTCCCAGAATTTCTACAAGTTAGATTGCATACTCATTACAGCTTAATATATTTCATTGTTAGGTCTGATTCACTACCACAAGTCTAATTGTTGCAAACAAATCTCCAAGAACATGGATTCTATGAAACACTACTATTTTACAATTGAATCCCAAAAACCTTACAAATAGCTACAGCAACTGAGTAGGTCACTGTAACCCATTTTTTTAAACATAAGTATAAATCCAAATCCTCGAATTAGGTGCATTTATTTTCCTTTATCACCAAGCAAGCAACATTATACAAGAAATAGACCTATTAAAAAATGCTGGTGTCAAATGTAGGGCACTAACCTAGTTTTGCTAGCAGTCTAGTCAGCATGATTCAATCCAGTGAAATTCCAGGGTCTTTTCCAGAGTCTCAGATTAATTTACCAATACATGAAATATGCCAGAATAATTGGTACTGTATAAATTGGTTGCTGCAAACTCTCTGATACCAGTGCCATGGTTTCTGACAAAGCCATCACTATACATTGTATTTCAGTGGTGGAATTTGAACAAGCAAGTCTTTGTAAACATATATATTCCAAACATCCATGAATACTAAATTTTTTGCCTATTTATAACCAATTAATCCAAAAGAGCTGATTTAAAACACTAACCAACAATGACAACAGCCATTTACACTATTATACAACAACAGCCAGATGTGCTGTGTTACTCTATACAGTAAAAGTGAAAACCAAATATGGACTGACAAGTGATGCAAACCAAAAAGTCTGAAATACTGGAGGTTGGCAACACAAAAGAGCAAAACCATCAGTCAATAGAAACTAGGAGCTATATACCAAAACAAATGGTCCAAAATAAGTTTAATGGAAATAAAAATTATTTTCTGGGACAATAAAATTAAGCCTCAAATTAAAAGATCAAAATCTGTTACTTTCAGGGAGGAGTACAAACCCTGTAATTGTTAAGTCATGACTGTATGTGCAGCTGTTTGTGAAAAAATGAGTATAGCATTTTGCTCCTCTCTGTAAATGTGATTGAATTTTTAACATGGTTTTAAAACATTGTCAGTCCTATCACTACAATATCCGCAGTATGGCAGTTTATAGTGAGGCAATGTTCCAACCAATCACATTATCCTGATATCAAGCCAACCCGTCTTAACACTAACCTCTTAATGTTGAGCACATAGTGAGGCAGCTGTTAGAACTATTTTTATAAGTCTTTAGTATGACTTAGCCAGAGTTTGAGCCATTGAGCTCTTGCATCTGAGGCAGACACAATAACCACTAATTTTTCTTCTATGAATATTGTTCCACATTTCCAGTAGTCCAATAAATCAACCTGAGTGTCAATGGAGTTTGTTATGTCACTTGATAAATTAAACTAATGAGTCACATTAAGTTCACATTATTGAGCAGAATTCTCAGAATATTCTAAATCATTTGATAAATTGTGTAATTTTATCATTTTTCTTGTCACGAGTCAAAATCAATGGATGCTGATGTTGAGTCACATGGCCAAAGAAACAAACTTTGAATGAGAAGATGAGTGGAAGCTGCATCTAACTGGTTGTTATATCTGTTGGAACAGCCATATGTATCTATGAAATTCAAAACAGCTATAGAAACTTGTGCTATTCAATGTGAATTTATAAGCTGTCAGATGTAGGATTTGATCCTGAAATATTCTGTACATACTGCTGAAAAGACTGAAGGACAAGGGCAATGACTCAAACATTGTGACTAGCATATTGATTTTTCAATGTGTGTTCTTCAGTTGATCACTGCATGTAAAGTCTCATGGCAGTCTGCTGAAAACTAAAACAAGATTTTATCATACACCAACTCCAGCTGTATTTAAAAAGGAACTACACCCCCTTGAAAGGACTGATGCTCTACTGGGTGAAAGACTTTCCAGGAATTCAAGACATTACCATTTCTTCCTTAAAACTGCCAAGTATTAAATCCATTTTTTGATATTCTTCAGCAATAACAAGACCATCAGATTGGCTGCTGTTGTGGGCATATTGAATTCAAAAGTGGCACCATTTTCAATTAAGACAAAGTACATGTAGATATCATTAGAAGTCTCATTGTGACCCAAACTTTTAAGTTAAGATCAACAAATTATTATCTTTTTTGTACAAACCCATGGCTGTAGGAGCCATATTAGACCCCAGGTCAGCATCACCCTTTCAGACCAAATTTGGTCAAAAAACTTATGTCAATTTGAGCTTCCAATCATGGATGAGTAGTGATAAGATTTAAGATGGCTGCTGTGTGGTAGCCATATTGAATGTCTGATCAGCACCACTTTCATTTAAGACTAACTGTAAATCATAAATATTTTCATGAAAAACGAACATCAATATACCTTTCTGTTCTGGAGGAGTAGCGACAAGGATGGTTGCCAAGGAACCCAAATTTCAGATTGGCAAAATTTTATTTAGGACCAATTAGAGATCCTAAGTGTTTTAGACAAAACCCCATATTGCTATGACTGTCCATGTAGAATGAGTAGTGAAAATGGGATTTCCAGATGGCAACTTGGTGGGTGAAGTATTATGGCAATTTTCCCCAAGTTGATTAGGAGGAGTAGCTGTTGTTGTTGTTGTTGGGCTTAACGCCATTTTTTCAGCACACGATAGGCTATTCATGGCCGCCAGTATTAATGGTGGAGGAAGAAACCTGGAAATCACCGGAAAATAAAAACACAGACCCACGAGAAGCTACTGGCAAGCTTTCTCACATATCCACATTCGATGAATCCTAGAACACACCCAGATAGAGGTGAGATGGCAGTGATCCGTAACGGACATCACTTTAGACCACTCAGCCAGTCACTCGGGGCCCCTTGGAGGAGTAGCAAGAGCAAACTTGTGCAAATGGATGGACAACAGACATCCCATATGCTCTTCTGGTCTGTGATCTGCAGAGCTAAATATCAGATGGTAATTTGTCCATCTTTACATGATGCTCATATGAACCAAGTTTCATGGCAATCCATCAAAACTTGGAGAGAGATAGTTTCATTCACAATATTTTCAACATGCATTACATTCAGCTGCCAAACATAGAAAATAACTCTAGCAAAATTTAATGGAAAACAGAGACTTTTTAAAATGTGCATATTTAGATGAAAACTTATCAAGTTTCACAGCAATCCAGTGAAAAGTCTTAGACAAAGTAGAGATAGCAGTATTATAAGGCCAGACTGACACAATGCAATGAGGCATACAAAAGAACAGAAAAGAAAAGTGAGAGAGAAAGAGATAATATTAAAAAAGCAAGAAGCCTTTGATAATTAAAACATGTTTTTAATAAATACTAATGTTTTACCATGCATATGAAAATGGTTTTAAAAAGAAATAATTCCAAAGAAAATACCAAATTAACACATAGTAGTTATTTCAGAATGTATTGTGATAATAGACACATAGCCAGAATAGCTTGAACATTCCACTGATGATAAATATCAATGTAGGGCAAGGTATATACACTTAAATTTCCAATGAATCTTCATATTGGCCTACTCTATCAGTATTGCAGTTAATCTAACTATTTTGTTTAAAAATGAATTTTGTAAGCAATTTGCAGAGTGGTAGCTCTCATTAATAAAAGATCTAAAATGTGCAAAGTCTAACATATGACATTTATACATAGCCTAAAAATAACCAATCCCACTGATTGCAACAGCACTATATTAAACCGGAGCCTACTTGATTGGAAAAAAGCAGGTTAGTCAAAGTCACAGTGTTTCTTTTACTAGCTTTAAAGCAGATGAAGGGGGCACAACAATGATGCACTTGACAGACTGAGGACAGAGTAGTAAGCTAATATGAAGTCTTTAAGTATGATGGAATGTCCTACATCAATAGAACCATTAGTGAAATGTTTGAGCTTTCATCGTCACTGATCTCGAATATGACCGAACTTAAATTATATGAGTGTGAAATCCAGATTTAAATCAGTATTTCATAAATACATCATACAGATGATCAAAATTCAATATACATAATATACCTAGCATGCAAACATGGATTACCAAAATCAATATATTTCAATAACAATCTCTCACTAATCAACGCCAAAGTGCAGTATGTAATTTCTTGCACAATGATCTTATACGAGTACTCATTCCATTGAATTCACAAATCCTTGTTTTACAGGACTTGACAATAACAACATAATAACTAGAGTTTCTCAAAACTAAAGTCAATGAATAAAATATATATTATTTTATCCATTACCTGAAATAAATTTGGCTTCAAATACCAGTAACAAATTTAATAGCACAAATTCAACATCAAGTCCAATGCCTTAGAAAATATACATTTTGTGTGATGTCATGTAACATACCAAGTAGATATCAATAATCTGAAATGGGTGTATGTGATATAAATGATATTATCAAATATATTGAGTTATTTGCATCACATTTTGCACATATTCCATTCTGATAAATACAGGATCCTACACAAATACTAATTTCAAATTCAATTTGAGTTGAATTTTTTTTTTAGTGAGCCTAGCAAGCAAAACACTGAGATTTGATAAGAACTTCAAAAGATAGACAAGGGTCACAAAAGATTATTCAAATATTTTAATAAATATCAGTTGAAATGAGCAGAGATATCACATTCTACGTGTTTCATACAGGATTCATACAGATTAGATAAGCTAAAATCCAATGACGTTTCAAGGACTTCTTGAATTACCAGTTTTCAATGACTACTCATGGTATCAAGTGTTATGCTTCAGTTACTCATTTAAATACAAGAAACAAATATAAAAACAATACCAAAATTAATAAATGTAATATGAAAGGAAAATGATATTTAAAAAGAAAGTCATAACCCAGATGTTAATCATTGCCCTTAGCTTTATAGTTTCTTCTCCAGCTGCAACTCCTGTGCTAATTTCACTTAAGAGATGCTGCCAGGAATTTTATTTAATAGGAGAACCCAATTGTTATGAAATTTGGGGAGGGGAGAAGAAAAAAGGAGGAAATGACCTTTGTTCATTATATACCTAACATTCCATCTTTAAAAGGTTTTGCCACTAGTAGTATACACATTAATCTGTTGATTTTTCTAAGCCTAATCTGTTCCTCAATATTATTCTGTGCTGAGATGCTCTTGCTGATGGGGCATACATATCCACAGCTAGCTTTGCCAGCTGGAACAAGTCTAGAAGTTTACACATCTTACGCTGGTGGCCAAACCTTTACATATCTAGTGTTTGAAAAGTTATTTACTTTTTATATGGTATGATTTTGGTCAAAAAGTTGACATACATCTGCAGTGTAACATATTGTCAGGCTTTCAAAATGACATCAGTTCTGGTTTTGATTACATGTGTGACCAACTCAAAATTCAAAGCTACATTTCAGTCAAGTTGCTTCTGCTAAAATTCTCACTTATAACACTTTTCTAGTTTCAATAATCTGATGTAATTCATAGCTTTAAAATAAATTGCCATCACTATTGTCAGCCAGTAGACCTATATGCCGAACTGAATCATCTAAGCTGAACTGTGCCGGGACTAAGTGCTTTTTGATTGTCTAGGAATCCCATAATAGAACATGCATTTGTGAAACTTTCTTCAATGCACGATTCAAACTATGACAAACTGTCTTGTCTAGGACTCTGTGTGATAATAAAACTTTGTGGAATTGCTCGCATAAGGACAGAAAACCAAACCCTACTTTCAATCATTACACAACATAAACAACATAAAATAAATGACTCAAAAGTAAACAAAATTCAATTAACGTTTTATTTTGTCAAATAAAATATCTAAAATACAATGACTTTCAATGACCTAGGTGAAATATAAATGACATTCAAGGCCTAGAATTGAGATGTTTATTTCTCAATACTTTCAATTACCTCTAATGACCATGCAAACCCTGGTCAAAAAAAAAAAAATCTTGATATCAACAAACTGAAGAATGGTGTAATGAAATGACTTCAAAACACATTCAGATGTCTCAGATGTTATGCTATTACTCTGCAAGATGCTATTATTATTTATGTTAAATAGATAAAAATTATGATATGACTAAATTAACATAAATAACACAGTAGACATGATACTTTTGACCTGTAGATGTAAAAAAAAAGAATAAAAATAACACTATGTGCATGTTTGGTGCATATGTAATTAAATTTCTTATTATAAGAATGGATGTACAATGAATCTGCATCATCTTGAAAATACATTGCTAACAAAGACTAACCATACTCTCATTTTTGCTGGAAGCCAAAGTAGCTACACAGGCTGAGTGTTAGACTCATAATCTAAGGAATGCAAGTTCAATATCTGCTCAGGCCAGCCTATGTCAGCTGCCTTGTGTGTTCTTTGGAAAGCACATAGCTCCCATTTTGATATAGCCAATTATATGTCGAAAGTGCCACCAAAAAGCAACCAACAACAATTTCATTCTTGCATGGTACAAAGACCATTACTGCTCTAATGACACATTCTTCATTATCGTGTTTTAAATCCCACGAATATTCATCTCCAGTGAAAACTCTTTTTTCAAAACAGTCACATCATCCTTTTTGAAAACTGAGATCTGTCAAAATTGTAATTTTACATGCAGGAAATAAAATTTTGTCTGCTGTTTTGACAATGACTGTATTTTCATTCATTATATTTGAATACAAATTTTACATGTACTACAGATGCAATGTTGTTTCATCTTCAACTGACTGGCTTTTTTTGTAGCTAAAAATTTTTTTTCTTTTTTTGCCTACCTTCAAAAAATTTTGATAGCATGCATTGCTAAACAGATTTTTGTTTTCCATTACTGTTCCTTATGTGCAATTAGACATATTGGCATTTTACTTGTAATGCCCATACCAATGTTCCAATAATTTGTTCATTTTCTAAAAGTTGCTTTCTTTCACATGGCATTCCTTACTAAACAATTATTTCTCTTTCTGTCAAATAGCTATGGATGTCAGCAGCAGGGTCATGTAGGCAGTTCCTGTACATGAATTGTCTGAAGTGGAACTTCTGAAGTAGGAATTCTGTGTTCTATGTGGCCATTTCGCTGGTGACCATACTCAAACTTAATCCTAAGTTCCCCAATGTGGGATTTTGGCAAAATGTCAGGAATCCATTCAATGATAAATGGGGTAGGTTCTTTCTGGTCAGAACTTGTATTTCCTAAAACGAAATAAAATAACTTGCAAAAAATCATATATTAGCTTGTAATTAAAAAAATCTGTAAATTCGGCATATTTGCACTGTAAATATTTGGTTTAACTACAACTGGATTCCAACAACTATATATTAACAGACTCAAACTGTGCAAAGGGAGATAATTCATTAAGGAATGCTTGATGAAACATTTATTCACTGGTAAAACAAAAAACCCAGCAGCAACATTTCAGAATTTATTCATCAGATGCAAGTAACAAGATATTTCACATTAGTTGACAGGTATTGCTCATGATGTCTGTGAAAGCACTTGACTTGTACTGCTATTTCAATCAAGCTGAGATGCTGGCAGGATCTTATCTAAAGGAGAAATCTCCCCTTCCTGGTCACCTTAGAAGTGGACAGCAGGCAAAAGAACATGGAGGATGGAACAACATTTAAAATCACTTAAATATCTCACTCTCTTACAGCTACACTTAGTTTGGGCTCTATTTTAACCAAAATCACCAAAAGATGTCCCCTCTAGTTGTATAAGCAATAATCTGAGCTTAATCTGTTCCTTATCAATGTATGAATATTTTTCTCTGCTGAAACCATTTTTTACAGTCTGCAGTCTGTTGGTAACATATGCATAGGTGGATTATCCAGCTTAAATGAGAGCAGAAATAAAATTTTTCTTTTTATGTAGGTAATTCTCTACAAACTTTTATTCAACTGTAATGTTTATAAATTACATATCATAGGTGGGTAGTGATTATATTGCACGGAAGATACCATGACTCCATAAATTGCAGAGTTTTTATGCAATAACAGATCATGTGGTCCCGTGACACAATACTAGCCACTCCTGAAACAGAAACGAGGCTAGTGATACAGGGGAAATCAAATATGGGTTGCATATTAAAAGTAATTTGTTTCTCAGTGCTGCTCATAACTTATATTTGTTGAACTGTGTGTTAAGAATTTAAAGAAAAGCAATGTAATTTTAACAAATACTTGTATGTGTGTGCTGCGCAAAAATGTGATAAGGATTAGTGATGGTGCCCAGCATGAAAATTAAAAATTTACCACAATGCAATAAATTCATTTAAGAAAGATGAGATTCAATAGTATTATATGTAAATTATATATTCATTATCTACCCTCAACATACCACCTAAGGACTAATATTTTGAAAATATATATCCAACATGGAAACACGGAGAGATAATACTGAATTCTGGGCAGACTTTTGTGTGAAACAATATCCATTACCGGGGAGGTGTAAAACAGCATTGAGAACGGTTTTCATCGGTCATTACTTAAGCATTGGATTAAAAAAAAAAACAAACAAATAAATCTGCAAAGCAGAAATTTTAAGTAATTAATATAAACATTAAATTAATAGAAGGAATAAAACAATAATACCATGCAGTATGTGTGCCCCCAAAACACTAATTTTGAAAATATATATTTTCATGCAGTAAACAGTGTTGCAGGCCCTTTATTTAAGACCTAAGGAAATGAGGTGGGACAAAAACAAGAAAAAAAACATTGAAACAGTTTATACATACTAAATGTAACCGGTATAGACTGAAATGTTTTTTTTGTTGTTTTTTTAAACACGCTTTTTACAAACTATTAGATTAGTGAAAATTGTCTTATATTGAAACAAGACCCTGAGAGGGGTTTATGATCTTATTTTTAGCAAATCTTTCATTTCATTAAAATCAGATCTCAATTTCACATAGGACTGTGGTGATTTGATTTAGATTGTACCATGTTATGGCATGTATGTCAACATCCTGAAAAGACATTTACTCATTTCCTCAGGCAAACAATTTTTTTCCCCAACAAGCCTGATGGGCACCTCTCTTTGAATACAGGATGTGCCCGAACTAAAATTAGAGGAATCCCGGATATCGGGTTATATATTTTTTTTTTGCACTGCTGGTGTACATTAGAGATGTGAATTGATTGTTGCATTTTGTGGTCACTTACTCAAAGTACAGTCAAAGAAAATTGCACTCTACTTTTAAATTGCTTGTATTTTAGCTACTTCTTGAATTTTTCTATTTCTACATTTGAATTTGAAATGACACTTAATGTAATGAAAAATGGCATTAACCCCACAAAACCATAAAGGATCTCGGATCAGTTCTTGATTAGTTTCATGCTGCATCTTAACAACATTCTGGTACCCAACACATACAATTGATTCAACATCATTTTAGGGCTTAAAATCACTGATATTTCTAGTAACATTTTTTTGATATACTTCAAAACTCATAATCATTGTCATCATTACCAGACAGCTTAATAAAATCATCATCTGAACAGGAATGATGTCAGCCATTTTGGGTTTTCTAGGTAGCCCATATTATAAACATACATTTCTGAAATTTTCTTGATGAATGTAAGGTTGAAATGATAATGCTTGTTCCTGGGCACAAGTGTACCAACCAAATTTAGTTTAAAAACCATTAATGTCAATATGAAGTACACAGTCATGTAAACTGTTGCCACCCTAAAATACATGCTGCAACAAGCACCACTACCTTTTGGCGAACAATCAATGTCACAGCAAGGTCTTTAAGAGCTAACAGATAGATACAAATTGTAAACTGCACATAATACATTATTATAAGAATGACTGAACTAATATGTAACTCTCACACATCACTACTTTTACAAGCTTGTACAAATCTGGCATATTCTGCACACTTGCATGCCCCAGCATCATCTCTGAATTAAATGGCAAGTAAGAAGATGTCCTTTTGCAGTTTTGGGCATAACATAAAGTGTATGCAGTGAGTACAAGCAATTTCCTATGGGATATCTACATCTCTCCCTTGATAACACACAAAATGCCAACTAAATACACAGACAGCACAATACACTAAAGTGCAAGTTACAAAAGAGCTTAAAAAACCCAAAGGGTCTTAAAAAAGTGATACCATTTACTCTAGATGTAGAGAAAACCACCAGGGGAGTGTAGGATCTGAGCTGTTTGATAACTGGACTTTTCTTTTATTTCAACATCATTTTTGTAAACAAAAGACAATGAAAATGATAATACAAAAGGAGGACAGTTTTTAACTCCGTGCCACAATAGAACAAATACTTCCACAAGTCAGATATCAAAACATGGTCAGCAGTTGAGTAGGTCCTCAGAGAAATAATCATGAGTAGGTTCTCATAGAAATAATCACAGACAAAGCTGTTACAAACGATTGACACACTTTATGTACGAGTATAAAAGGACACCTTGCATTTATGATGATCACACCTAAAAGAAATTAAAAGATAGAACTAAAACAAAGACAAGAATTTCATTGGTAATTATTTATTAAAGTACTGACTCTGCTATATGTGATATTTTCAATGATAAAAATTTCATCAAATATCTTTATGATGTACAAAGACTATAGTTAGGCAAAAAAATGTAACAAAATAATGACTTCTTACTAAAAGTTGAAAATTTTATAAGGCTGATTAACATTTTTAGGTCCTACTGAAATGTTCTGACAATAAAAAAGCAGTATATTAAAGTATCAGTTACCACTTTTAAATTTTCTTCAAGTACAACAAATATGGCTAATTGTGGGGGTATTTTCTGATACAAAAAAAAATGGGAACCATTCCTGACCCCATGATATAATCAGGTTCATGAGGTATCAGGTTTTGAGTTATCGACGGAGTAGTGTACTTCAGTTTATAATCCAAAATATATAGAATGAATTTGCATGGCCACAATCTAATAAAAATTGATTCAATGACCTTGCTCAAACATAAATTACCAGTAACAGAGTTTCCAATACTCTGGGAAATACTGGTAGAATCTAAATATACAAACTGCAACTCTGGTAAAAGCAAAAGAAACAGGTCAGAAACTGAAGAAATAGATATTGTAACACCCGTGTGTTAAATATCGAAAAGACCAGAGTTCGGGACTTATTTTTAAGTATAAAAATATAAGTGAGAGAGAACGTGCTATTCAATCTCGCATAGTGACTTAGCTAACATAGTGTCTGTCACAACACTATTAATTTTGGATAATACAGAGCAGACTTGTTTGTCTAAATACCAAAAGACAGCGTTATAATACACTATATCATGATGAAATAAATTATGTTATTATAATGGATGTAACACATTCTGTCATGGTAGAGTGAATTAAATGAAAATAAATAATTTTAATACAGAGCAGTGTGGTGGGAGATAGCAGCGGCTTTATAAAGAATTATATGATAATTCTAAGGCATTGAAATTCAATAATAAATCTACTTAAAATTTCTCCTAACAATACTATTAAGTTTTGGGGTTATGTAAAAATTATATAATTTATGGTTTTAGAATATGTGGCCGAAATCCTTTTCTATCTAGATGTTCATACTTTGCCGCTCTGACAGCTATCTGCCAGTGCACTATTGTGCACTCATATTTATAGCCGCCTATTTACGTCACATGACCATAGCTAGCCAATCATTGTTTGTCCTTCTCAGGGCTAGCTATGGCGGTAACCAAGTCAACTGTTCAAACTGCATGGAAAACTTCCTCTGAACATGAAATCTAGATCGAGTTAAGTTGTCCTCTCAATGTCCGTTGTGTGCGTTTTTACTTTTAACCCTATTTGTGTATTCATACCTGCAATTACTTTGAACTGAATGAAACGGACAAGTGAATTTCAATGTGAATCGAGCGAGAGTACAACGTATTTGTGATGCAATTAGTTGTAATACAGTTAGAAATAGTCCCTGATAAGTGGATTCTATTTCTGCACATTAAAGTAAAATAACAAGTTCTACACGATCAAGAACTTACAATAATAACAACAACATCAGTTCTAACTTATTGTTCAACAAAAGTCTGACAAGTGAAATGTGATTCTTCGACTGGCACATTGATTCCATCCCTATCTTGCATCTCCGCTGTTCCAGTAACAAAACCTACCGGGTGGGTGAAGTCACACCTTTATGGACTAGCATCATATTTCTGGCTTTGATATTCCAAAACCATGGAAGGTAAGATAATTAATTTCCTAAACAATTTATGCGAAATTCCAACACGACACACACACGGTCCAACATGGAAATGATTTGGGCACAATGACTATTAACACATGAACTTCTTCTCATTTAATGTTGATGTCCCATGGCTTTTAGCACTATTTTTGTCTTCTAGATGAATTCCTTGACGCATTCATTAATACTCATAATGAAAGCGTGACATTACGATGACCAGAGCAAGGTTTTATACTCACATTTAGTATAAAACTCACAGTACACATTTATAAGAGGTGCAGACGGCAATCTAAACAATGGTGGGTGGGTGGCACACGTTCAGGAAGGACACATATGGTAGATAATTTAAGTGAGAGATAAAATCGACATGATCAAATATGCTATAGTCTTGTAGGTCCAACATCATCTCATCTCTCAACGATTAACATCATATAATCTTTCACACATTAACTGGAAATTGTTTATGCATGCAGAACTCATTTCACAATACCATTAAGGTATTATAACATACTGAACTACATCATGCTTTTCAGGTATTATTTCATGCTTTTACTTTAGCATTATTATAATTGTTATAAAAAGAAATGTAGTTCTTAATGGAGCTCAGTACTTTATTTTTGTTGAATTTGGTATTACACCCTCCCCACCTTAACTTGTGAACCTCCGGGTCACACACTTTTTTATTGCTTATGATTTTGAAACTAATTCTCCAGTCTTTGGCTGACTCCTGCTTTTTTGATTAAATTGATCAGGAAGTCAGTAGATGTTTCCCTCCTGTCTGCTGATGCTTTGTATAATTTTAGCATTCTCTCTACCGTCGAGTCTTCCATGAATGAATTTCCAATAGCGACTGATCTTAAGATCTCGTAATTATAATAACTTGCCTTCCTGTAAATCAAATCTTGTTCAGTTGTCATTGGGACCGACGTGCCAGGAAGGGCCAACATGTTAAATTTGTCCAGCAGGACTCCTCTATTCAGGGATAAAGGTAGTGGTTTTTCAATTGAATTCTCTATTAGCATGGAGGCGTATTCCCACTGGAGCAACTTCTGATCAGAGTTCATCTGCTTCCAACCTTTAGGTGGCCAAGGTAACACGCTCGATCCTATTGGAATCTGGATCGCTGTATCCTCTTGCCACTCCCGTCTTGCTGGTGGGAATAAGGGCATACAGCCCCACTCTAATAGGCTGGCTGCTCTAGTTTTTGATGCCGATACTGGTGGAGGTGATGCCATATAGAGATTACTTGGAATGACTTGTTTATCCCTCTTCACGGACAGGTCTAAAACGTTCTCATCTTGCAGAGGTGTACAGCTCCTTTGTTCAGGTGACTGGAGAGCTGATGTTACCGGAATCGAAGGTCCTACAATAGCAGGAGTCGCTGACGGGGATGGACTAGTTGGTACTCTTACAGGTGCTATTGAACATGGAGAGACTACGTCTGACGGATTGGCAGATGAAGGATTTTCAACTGGTCCTGGAATCTTCGCCTTCTTTACTGACACCGCAGATGCTGTAGACGACACCTTTCTCTTGCAGCCTACCCCAAAAGTGGGTGGCAAGAATCTCGATATGGTTTCTAAACTTCCCTTTGAAACCCCAAGGAGTGCAATAATTTCATGTTTGATATCCTCTGAAGTTTCTTGACTTCCTCCTCCCTCTGGGAATGGTAGACAATCTCCCGGTGCAATTGCCATCATCTTTCTCACCAGGCTGCAGGCATCCCTTTCATCTTTACACTGGAGATCAACCTTATACCACACTTGATTTACTTTATCGAAAATGTCCACAACTGACTTTGAAAGATCCATTTTAATATGATGGATAGTAAGTTCCCTTTTTATCCCTGGTTTTGATGGCGAATAGGGAGGCACATTCATGCCATCGACCTCATCATAATAATCTGGCACAAACGCCTTCTCAGATGAACCTTTTCTGGATACAGTAGATGCTGTATTCAGCTTATATTTATCTTGAACATGCAGGGAAGGAGCCTCAAGGGATCGCCTGGCTCTAGAGCTATATATAAATTCCCATCCTCTCTGCCACTCAATCCTGGAACGAGAGGTATTTGGGCACTTCCCCACCCAAATTAGCAATCTTACTCTGGCTTGCACAGCCGCGCTGCTCTCCTTCGGGGTAGCACCAACAATTTGGTTGTAGTCCTTCGGGTGAAGGGCCATCCAGAAACCATTCCCTTCTCCAAAGAAGTCCGTAGGTACGTCATCTACTACTTTAGGGTGTAATTGCATGACATGCTGTTTTAAGTCCACCATCCTGCGAAAGACCTTTTCTTCATCTGTACACCAGACGCAGACAACACGTAGCCTCGAATGTGGGGCAGCAGCTAGATGATTCTTCAACTCCCGCCTCCTGGCGAATTCCACTGGACACACCCAACACTTTGCAACTGCTTTAGAGAACATTCTGAAATTTTAAAACCATTTAATTAACTGTCAAGGTACATCATTATGCTAACAATAGCAGCTCAGTCATCCGCATTCTCAGGTCTCTATCATCAATTGAAGTAAAGAAAAATGTCATATATTTAAATAAATAAGTTCTTTCTCTGATAACATCATTCTTGTCTACGTACCTCGAAAATTATTATTTAAAACGCTGCTTTTTCCAACCACAGACTGCAACCTGAATAGCAGAACGCCCAACACTAAGTTTTCTACGCGAAAAGTTATCATATTCTATCTCTGCATCGGCTGAGTTGTATTGCAGCTCAATATATTCCATCTGTAGGACCTCATTACAACGTTAACTGAAGTAATTGGACACTTAACCATGCAGGTTCCTCTCGTTGTACTTATTTTACAACCAGGGAGGACAGGGATCCAGTGATTTGGCGCACAGGTTGGCCAGACCTAGCCCAAATCGAACAATCATTGGTAGCGCTACCTTCCAACGCTGACTCCTCAGAGTCAAACTAAATAGATATCCCCCTGCCTGCACGAAGCCATCCACCATCATGTAATCGTCTCCTACTCTTGGAACTTCTCTAGCTGCCCTCTCAATGTCTTTTAACTCTTCATACTCGTCAATAACGGAAATAATTTCAACACGCGCCTGGTTTCCGCTACTCAATTTGCGATACATCTACTTCTGTGGATAGAACCAAACTGGCATCTTCTTTCCTCTATACTGCAATAGACGGTCAACATGATAAGCTTTTGCTGGCTGTTTCTTCGATTTCTTAACTAAATAGGTCAAGTCATCTAGCTTCTTGGTAATCAAATATGGTCCTTTCCATTTTGGAACAAACTTCTGATAGACTCCTATTTTTCTTAGTGGATTGTGCAGCCAAACTGCCTGTCCAACTTCAAATGATCTATTCTTTGCCTTTAGATCATAGTATTTCTTCTGGTATTGGGAACTGACTTTAAGATGAGTACGAGCGATATTGTGTGATTCTTTCAACTTCAACTGAAGATTTTTGACATAATCTGCATTTTCAACTTCATTTATGTCCAGATTGTTCAACTCCATTGGAGTACCTATTACTGCATTCATTGGTAAAGTAATTTCTCTTCCCAAGGTCATCATGTTTGGTGTAAATCCAGTACTGGCATTAACAGATGACCTATAGGCCATCATTACTTGTTGCAGATAGTCATCCCAACTGTGTTGATTATTTTCACAATACATTGAAAGCATAGCTGTGAGAGTACGATTGAATCTTTCAACAGTTCCATTCGCTTGAGGATGCATACTGGTGGTCCTTATCTTCTTGATGTGAAGAAGATCACACATTTCTTGAAATATCTTTGACTGGAAGTTAGTACCCTGGTCAGAGTGTACTTGAAGTGGTGTGCCAAATCTATTAACAAAGCAGTCAACAAAAGCCTTCGCAATAGTTTGAGCTTCCTGATCCGGCAACGGACAAGCTTCTGTCCATTTTGTAAACAGATCACACATGACAAGGATATATCTGTATCCATTTTTACTCTTAGGTAATGGACCCAAAATATCCATAGCTACTCGCTCCATTGGCTCTCCAACTAAACATTGGCCTAGTGGTGCCTTACGAGATATCTTCGGTGTTTTCCTTGGCACGCAGCTATCACAGGTTGTGCAGTAGCTTTTTATCTCCCTTCTCATATTTGGCCAGTAAAAGCTACTCTTGATTTTCTCAAGCGTCTTATCAGCACCCAGATGGCCAGCCGAGTAAACGTCATGAAAGTACTTGAGTACATCCGCCCTCATGTTTGTCGGGACAACAAGTTGGTAATGGGTGGTCTTGCCATCTTCACTTATCCATTTTCGGTACAGCATGCCATCGATCAGGTGTAGCCTATCCCAACTGCGCCATAACGTCTTTAGCTCTGCTGGACTGCCTGAGATATTTGACCACTCGGGTCTGCCAGAACCTTCTTCCACTGGAACCATGACAGGTGCAATATTGGGATCCTGCAGCTGATCTTGACGTATTTCATCGCTAGACCATCCAACCATAACACATTGAGTAGGTTTTGGACCAGTCTCCATATGCGCCTTCTGAGCTCGAGTTACGACCCTCACAAAGTCTACATCATTCTCTTGTACAGGAAAAGAATCAACATCTAAACGTTTCTTCTGACTGTTTCCGTTCGGAGATACCTGGGCAACGTCGGAGGGAGTGCCAAACATCTGAAATTGTGGTGATGACGCATTTTGACAATTTGAGAGTTCAAAATCATCATCAGAGATTTCGTCAGATTCTTGTTGCCGCCAGCAAACAGCACAAGGATTTCGGGATAATGCATCAGCATTAGAGTGCTTCCTACCAGCTCTATGAGTAACACGAAAATTATACGTGCCAAGTTCTTGCAGCCATCTTGCAACTTGCCCTGTTGGACATTTCAGATTTTGTATCCAACTGACTGCAGAATTATCCGTACGTATGAGGACCTCTTGCCCATAAAGATAATGATGAAATTTCCGAAGTGCAGAGACTACAGCAAGCAACTCCTTTCTGGTAACACAGTATGAAACTTCATGCTTATTCAAGGCTTTGCTCATGTAAGCAATTACCCTTTCATGTCCATCTTGCTCTTGGGAAAGTACAGCTCCAACTGCATATTTACTAGCATCAGTGTCTAAAATAAAGCGAATCCCAGGTTGTGGATAAGCAAGGATTGGAGTACTGGTTAGGGCTAGTTTCAAAGCATCAAAGGATGCCTGGCATTCCTGCGTCCAAGCAAACTTGACACTTTTTTCACACAACTTATGCAAAGGTCTAGCAGTATCAGCAAAGTTCTTCACAAACCATCTGTAATAAGAGCATAAACCTAAAAAGCTGCGAACTTGTTTAGGATTTTTTGGTTGCGGCCACTCTTGAACAGCAGATATTTTATTGGGGTCAGTACGCACGCTGTCTTCTGAAACAATGTGGCCTAAAAAATTTGCACTACGCTGGAAGAAAATACATTTCGATGGTTTCAGCTTCAGATTTGACTCCAACAGTCTCTCGAAAATGTGTTCCAAATGTTCCAAACTTTGAGAAAAGGAAATTGCTAGGGCGAGAATGTCGTCCATGTATATCAAGCATTCCTTCCACTGCAATCCTCTTAAAATGTCTTCCATTAATCTTTCAAATGTTGAAGGACTTCCAGCCAGTCCAAATGGCATTACAGTAAATTGGTACAAGCCAAGGCCTGTTGCAAAAGCTGTTTTCTCTTTATCATTTGGGTCTAAGCCAATCTGCCAGAATCCCGAGCTGAGATCCATACAATGAAACCATTTTGATCCACTTAAGGCATCTAGGCATTCATCAACTTTTGGTAATGGATAAGCATCTTTGACAGTTACATTATTTAATTTTCTATAGTCTACGCAAAAGCGTGTTGATCCATCTTTCTTGGTAACCAAAACTACAGGGGAAGCCCAGGGGCTATTTGATGGCTCAATAATTTTCTGTTCCAGCATTTTCAGTATCTCTTGCTCTTCGATTTCTCGTTTCCCAACTGGTTGTCTTCTTGGTGGTTGGCGTATAGGGGCGGCGTGAAGGGTATTAATGCGGTGCAGCACTCTGTCAGTACGCCCTAGATCGTCTTTTGATTTGGAGAAAACATCCTGATACTTAATGAGTAGTTCTAAGAAGGCTTGTTTTTCATCGTCTTTCAAATGTTTGGAACTTTTTTTCAATAATTCTTCGAGATGCACAGGCACTTTGTCTGGGACATCATCTATACTGTTCATAAAAACTGTAGCACATCTATGTTCTGTCGTTTCTTCTGTGTATACTGATTCACAAGAGCCCAGCTTCATATTTGGATATACACTAACATCTGAGTCATTTTCATTGACGACCTGCAATACGTTGCATTCCCTTCTTGTGTCAATTATGCCCTGAACGATATATAAATGTTCTTTTTCAAAGAGCTCATTGTTTGATTCAACAAGTCCAATATCCAAAAGGTATTCAGTTCCTGGTATCATGACTGGTAGCCACATGTAGGAGTTAGCCGGTATAGTAATGGTACATTTTGCAACAACTCTACATGACATTGAAACTTTTTCCCCAATCCAACATTGTATATCAGCATGCTCTGTCTGAATAGTCAAGTTCTTGTAATCAATTTTACTGGCAAATGTAAGCATAAAATCTTGTCCAAGGATACCCTCAGGGATAATGTCGCACACAATCACAGTCTGTGCGTATGGAACACCACCAAATACAATACTCATTAGGGCTTGTCCGTAAACTTGTAGATATTGACCATTTACTCCCTGGACTTCTTGTGGTGCACTTACAAGAGCAGGTCGTTTTTCATAAGGTATCTTTTGAAACATAGAGTGCAACAAAAGAGTAGAAGTGGAACCACTGTCAACAAGAAACTTTGCCTCAACACCTATAATACTTCCAGCTGTATAAAGTCCATTGTCCCATTTTCCTATAACTTCTCCAACCTGACCTAAACGTTTGTTATCTACAGTTTTATCCTTCGTCTCATCGTTCAAATTATTTTCTTTAGGCCATTTTCCTTCCATCAACCCCTAGCCTAATGAGCTGATGGTTTGCTGTTTCCCTGCTGCTTATACTGACTCTTCTGAGTATTCTCTCCTTTGTATGTAGAATTTCCAGCTTCCATCTGACTTTGACACTTTTGGTAAATTGGGCATTTACGGAACAAGTGATCTGGAGAATTGCAGATAAAGCAAGATCGCTTTTAAATGGTTGAGTTTGAGGCTTCGTCTCCCATCTAGCTTTATTGTTCTTTTCAATTTTATCTAGTTTTTCCATAACTTGTTTCAGGGTATTTTCTAGTGCAGGGTCAGCTCGCTCATTTTTGTACGAACTTGTTTCTTCTGACTGATCATTTAGCCCAGCTACGCCTCTAACAATTGACCTCCTTGCGTTATTATCCCCAATTACTGCTTCATATCTTTCAATCACATCAACTGCTTCTGCAACAGTTTTGCATTCTCTATCCATACATCTACACTTCATCTCTAACGAAATTGCTTTGTATAAATGGTTCAGTGCAATGGCTTCTTGTGCAACTGCGCCCAAGTTGGAATAAGCTTTTTGTGCCATCTGACGAAGACTGTCCCCAAGTACTGCTATGGACTCACCAGACTGACGTTTTCTTGCTTCAAATCTTGAAAGCCATCGGTTTTGCTGATGGGTGCTTCCGAACCTTTGCCCAAGTTTCCCAACCAGAGCTGAATATGACTGTTTTTCCTCAACAGAGAGACTGATGTAGAAAGTACGTGCAGCACACCTAAGGGCCAGAATTTTTTCACGCTCACTCCATCGTCCGAGCTCTGCGCAGTTTTCAAAGTGAGAAATATACTCATCCCAGTCGTCGCTCCCGCTATATGGTGTCGGCTGCATTGATGGACGTGAATGAAAATAAAATCTCTCGACGTCATTAAAGTCTTGTTTTATATTATTTATGACATGCTCATGCCCATCTCTTTCTATATCTTCACGAGAATCTTCCCTTCCGTCGACAGGGCCCTCATCATATATAACATCGCCTTGCCCAGCTTCAGATTCACCTATGTCAACTCTAAATACAACTTCAGGATCAGGAGAATCAGCCATTTTTTTCTTCAAATTTTAAACGTATATACAGTAATTTAAAAGTGTCACTGTCCACCACACTTTGCGGTCAAAATTTATGCTGGTCTCTTAGGTTCGAATCCTGGATGGTAAATATATTTTTACCATCCCACCGCTGCCACCAAAAAGTTGTAACACCCCGTGTGTTAAATATCGAAAAGACCAGAGTTCAGGACTTAAAAATGATTTTTAAGTATAAAAATATAAGTGAGAGAGAACATGCTATTCAATCTCGCATAGTGACTTAGCTAACATAGTGTCTGTCACAACACTATTAATTTTGGATAATACAGAGCAGACTTGTTTGTCTAAATGCCAAAAGACAGCGTTATAATACACTATATCATGATGAAATAAATTATGTTATTATAATGGATGTAACACATTCTGTCATGGTAGCGTGAATTAAATGAAAATAAATAATTTTAATACAGAGCAGTGTGGTGGGAGATAGCAGCGGCTTTATAAAGAATTATATGATAATTCTAAGGCATTGAAATTCAATAATAAATCTACTTAAAATTTCTCCTAACAATACTATTAAGTTTTGGGGTTATGTAAAAATTATATAATTTATGGTTTTAGAATATGTGGCCGAAATCCTTTTCTATCTAGATGTTCATACTTTGCCGCTCTGACAGCTATCTGCCAGTGCACTATTGTGCACTCATATTTATAGCCGCCTATTTACGTCACATGACCATAGCTAGCCAATCATTGTTTGTCCTTCTCAGGGCTAGCTATGGCGGTAACCAAGTCAACTGTTCAAACTGCATGGAAAACTTCCTCTGAACATGAAATCTAGATCGAGTTAAGTTGTCCTCTCAATGTCCGTTGTGTGCGTTTTTACTTTTAACCCTATTTGTGTATTCATACCTGCAATTACTTTGAACTGAATGAAACGGACAAGTGAATTTCAATGTGAATCGAGCGAGAGTACAACGTATTTGTGATGCAATTAGTTGTAATACAGTTAGAAATAGTCCCTGATAAGTGGATTCTATTTCTGCACATTAAAGTAAAATAACAAGTTCTACACGATCAAGAACTTACAATAATAACAACAACATCAGTTCTAACTTATTGTTCAACAAAAGTCTGACAAGTGAAATGTGATTCTTCGACTGGCACATTGATTCCATCCCTATCTTGCATCTCCGCTGTTCCAGTAACAAAACCTACCGGGTGGGTGAAGTCACACCTTTATGGACTAGCATCATATTTCTGGCTTTGATATTCCAAAACCATGGAAGGTAAGATAATTAATTTCCTAAACAATTCATGTGAAATTCCAACACGACACACGCACTGTCCAACATGGAAATGATTTGGGCACAATGACTATTAACACATGAACTTCTTCTCATTTAATGTTGATGTCCCATGGCTTTTAGCACTATTTTTGTCTTCTAGATGAATTCCTTGACGCATTCATTAATACTCATAATGAAAGCGTGATATTACGATGACCAGAGCAAGGTTTTATACTCACATTTAGTATAAAACTCACAGTACACATTTATAAGAGGTGCAGACGGCAATCTAAACAATGGTGGGTGGGTGGCACACGTTCAGGAAGGACACATATGGTAGATAATTTAAGTGAGAGATAAAATCGACATGATCAAATATGCTATAGTCTTGTAGGTCAAACATCATCTCATCTCTCAACGATTAACATCATATAATCTTTCACACATTAACTGGAAATTATTTATGCATGCAGAACTCATTTCACAATACCATTAAGGTATTATAACATACTGAACTACATCATGCTTTTCAGGTATTATTTCATGCTTTTACTTTAGCATTATTATAATTGTTATAAAAAGAAATGTAGTTCTTAATGGAGCTCAGTACTTTTTTTTTTGTTGAATTTGGTATTACAATATATATATATATATATATATATATATATATATATATATATATATATATATATATACTGCTGAATCTGGAACAAATGATGTTACTAGTTCAGCAGTTTGATAGAGACCATAAAAGTAACTTTATAAGTAAATTATGTTTTCTTTTTTGAGAATACTTACCCAATCACATTCATTTGGAATATTAGCCTGCTACCTTGGAAATCCAGCCCTAATAAAAGATGAAAAGTTTTTTCCAGTATACTTCAAATAGACAAAGGGCAATAACTCTTGCATATTATCTCCACACAGCACCACATGATTAATCAGTCCTAGTTTTTTCCTGAGTGAGATACTAATAAGGATGCTCACACGGCAAGGTGGTTAGATGGGCGTTTAAGTAAAGTGACTGGGTAAGTATTCTCGGAGAAACAAAATTTAAAAATTTGCTTTATCCTTCAAATACGTTCCACAATCATGCTGAGCATCCAACCTCTACACTTGGAATCCTTCTAGGGAAGAAAAGCTGGATTCCCCATGTGAAGGATAGCCTGTTCTCCTAATTAAACAAGTAACACAGCCTGGTGGCATTTGATCCATGATCCTTATCTACAGTTAAGAAGATGAAGACTGAAATCTTCTTATCTACAAAGTTTCAACGAAAAAACCAGCAAAGCTTTATTGATTGCTTTAGATTGGTCTAGTGGCAATCTGTGCTGCTGCCACAAGACCTGCCAGAATGAAGGTTCGCCTCTGTGATGCTAAATTTCTAAGATGAAGTCTTGAGAAGTCTAACTCTGCACTTCTGATATTATATCTCAAATCAAATCATTGCTTTCAAACATGAGGCTCAAAGAGATGGCTCAAAGCTTCTGAGCAATATTCTTCATTTGGTGAGATGTCAAAGTACGCAGAGTGTACGACCCACCTCAGCCATGAAGCAAGGACTTGCATGTGCCAAAACTTGTCTCTGTGTTTCAAGTAATACCTGGGAGCACAAACAGAGAGCCTGGTTGTGTCAAGAGAACATTCCTCTGATTTCAACTGAAGAGACATAAAGGGCATAAGGCTCTCTTACCCTGCATGCAGAAATATCATTAGTATGATAGTGACTTTAGTGAGATGTGGGCTAGAGGTTTGAATGGGTTTAAACTGAGACATGTTAAAACTCAGGATTGGTTCCATTTGGAAACAGATTGAAAGATTTTGTTTGACTGAGACTAAAAAGAACTAAAAATAAGATTGGCCAATATCATGCCCAAAATCATGTCTGGCATGTTGCAGGAACGTGTCCAATATCATGACCTACCAACCCTAACAAAACCATCTCAGTAAGGTGTATTAAAACATCATAAACTGCTACTGTAAAGCTGGAAAACGTATTTAAAAGTAGTCAATACATGCAGTGATGGTAAATATTATGTTTAACTTAAAAGTTTGTGAAGTATATGTAGACCTTATTTACTACCACTAGTGCAGTTTAACAGACTTCTTTTCCAAATCATAAGCTCAATGGCTTGTTGCTATCTCTAAGCTTGATGGAATTCTTGGAACTCCCCCCCCCCATTTCACATGCCAATGAGAATCATATCTCCCACCACCTTTATAAAAAATTCCACAATGAACTGCTGATCATGCAGACACTTTGCAAAAAAATGTGCAGTTTAAAGGAGACCAGAATCAAAGGAAATATAGAATAATAATAAAAGCACTATAGAAGAAAATTTCTGAAGTATCATCTGCGACCATAAGGCCAATATTTTAAATTTTGGCATATCTTCAAAGAGATGAATTTCCATGATGTCATATGCAAAATTTCTGCACCTATTTGGTTACTTACGTGATGTGACATCATAGTAGTGACTCCAGTATCCTGACTG
Source organism: Potamilus streckersoni (assembly GCA_016746295.1). Taxonomy (NCBI): domain Eukaryota; kingdom Metazoa; phylum Mollusca; class Bivalvia; order Unionida; family Unionidae; genus Potamilus; species Potamilus streckersoni. The sequence continues at coordinate 1,235,308 of JAEAOA010000332.1, read as the reverse complement.
GCAGTTGACAGTAAAAGACAATGCCATTTTTGCATTGCTTATGTGTATAATAGCACATTAAGAAAAGGTTGTGGACATTATTTTATCTTTTCCAAAAGATAAAGACAGAAAGTATGGATGCATTACTGCAAGTGAGTTGATTTCAATGCAGAACCATACAACACTCTGTGCTCATTGCATTTCTGAAAGGAATATTACAAGAGGGATCCTGAAAAAATGGCAGCTCTAGGATACACAAATGTTAAGCCTAGAAAAAATGTTAGCCATTTCAAACACCATTGAATATTTAAATCCTGGGAAAATAGGCAGAAGGCCAAGTAAGTGACCACCAACTGCAACAATCAATTCACAGATCGTTTATCTACACTAGCAGTGTTAAGATATTCAGACAGCCCGATATCCAGAGCCCCTCTAATTTTAGTAAAGGCCTATCCTGTATTCAAATTGAAGTGAGGTGCCTATTGGGTTTGTCAAATAAAAAATTGTTTGCCTGAGGAAATTTCATTTGGATCTCATTTCTGCACAAAAATTTGAAACTTTTATGGACAGTCATTTTGGTGTCAACCACTCTGATGGTGTCACCCAGTGTGGTCCACACCCCCTAGTGATGCCAATGAATGTATTTTTAAGATATTGACATGCATGCTTTAATATGGCACAATCTACATCAAATTACCACTGTCCTATGTGAAACTGACAGATGTTTAAATCAAATGGAAATATTGCTACAAATAAGATTCTAAACAACTGACATGGTCGTGGTTCAGTAATCTTACAATGTAAAAAAAATAAAAAAATTACCCCCCCTCCTTTCAGTCTATGCCTATTACATGTAGCATGTATAAATGGTAATCTTTAAGGATTGGAAATGATATAAAACTTTCCCTTGGGCAGTTTAAAATAGCAGTGATTAAAAGAAAAGAGGTCAGGTATAAAAATCAAAGTTTCAAATTAACTGCCTGACAATAAAAATGACCCCTTGTGAAAATGACTGCCCTTTGGACATACATTAAAGAAACCATGTTCAACAGTGGGTATATTTAAGCACCAGCAATTGATTGGCAAATAAATGATGCCCTATGCCTAGGACTTCATTTTAACAGTTCAAAACTGCAGTCACAAGTTACCGTACATTTGGCAACTGTTTTACCCACATATTGTCCCACCTTATTTCTTTTGGCTTAATTCTTAAGGTATGTAACTATGTTTACTGAAGAAAATATTTATTTTGAACAGGTTCTTTTGGAGCACATATACTACATGATATATTTTTTATATTTCTTCTTCTAATTTAATCATGGAAATTAAACTTTACATATACAGTAGATGAATGTCAGGTGTTAACTGGCAGAGTTTCTTTGGCAGAACTGGAGATGCTATTTTGTTTGCAGAGAAAATTACACAGCATTCACAGTGATCATTCATGGGATTTACATGAGTAATATTTAATTTTAACATTCTATTTACTAAAGAAAAAACTGTCCTGTGATATTAATTATTTTGTCCAGTGCCAGATTTGGACACAGTGAGGCCTGAAGCTATAGGTAGCTTTAGAAGACCTATTTGGTATCAAATAAAATAGAGATCGTGACACCTTCAGACTGTGGGGCAGATCTATTACTAGTAGAGCTGTCAAAAATCACACAAAACCTACCTGGGTACCTGTTTCGAAATTTAATGGTACCCGTTAGTACATGAAAGACATGTACAACCGTACACCAACTAATTGTTATCCCCATTTCTTTAATATTTTGTATGGCGATAGAGGCTAACTGTGTAATGCACTACTCAGTCTGATGCGTCCAAACCAATGTAGCTGCAAATGATCTGACCGAACGCTATTAATAAATTTATTTAGAATGACTTTTGTACACAGATGGTAGGTATAATCCAACTTTTAATGATCACTGTCATCAGCCACGTTAAATCCTTTAGAACACTCACCTTTATAAAAGGATAAGTCATTGTTAGAACAGACCACATGTCAAGAGTAATGCGTTAAAACCGTCTTTGTGTGTGTGTGTGTGAGGTGACCACAAATTGAATTCAGTACACAATAGTAATAATTCAAACTATATAATATGTTTGTAAATGTTTTTATTTTTATGAGAAAAGCTCAGAAAGAATTTAGCAAATCTCAATAATGCCAGTCTGTCATAGTCAACAAATACATGACCATTGTTCGCAACAAATTTTCCAGTTTATATTTAAAAAAACTAACATATCGATCGTATATGGTGACAGTGATGCACGTTTCTTATTTATTACGTGTCCAGCCATCGAAAATGCACTTTCTGATGAAACCAACGTTGCAGGAATAGAGATACTTTTGTGCAAGGGCAGCCAGCCTGGGATAACGTGTCTCTCCAATACTGAAGAATATCACAGTTAACATTTAGTGGAGTCTCCAACAGATATGTTGACAATTCGTCTACTTATAATGCATTTTCATCTGCGGCACACAGAGAAGCAAGATCATCAAATATATTATTTTCTGCAACATTTTCCAGTCTCTCTCTTAGATTCTGGTTCATCCGTTTTGTCAGTGATGGCATCATTAGTTTGCGACAGTTAGTGGATCAGGGAATACTACTACAATCAACTCCAGTCTGACAGCAGTGTACGTCTCTTGTCGTGGTGCTTCTTTAAAAAAACTTGAAAAGTTTATAACGCAGATCGACAACTGCAGCCTTAGCTGTATTGAGCACGCTATATCCGAAAGGATAATAGCTGGTTTGAGGTTCATTTGTGATTGCTTTATTACATTTTTTTAATTGTAGCTGTGTCAACTGGTTTTAAATCCGAAATGTTTTTCATTATTATGTACAAGTGAACATACACAGATGAGATAGATGGGTACTTTTGTCCAGATGACATGACAGTAACCTGCTTAAAAGGCTTTAGTATTGGTACGAGAGCTTCAGCCAATGACCAGTTTTTGACTGTCATTTCATAGGTAGAAGCGATGCTGCAGACCATTACCTGTGGTCAGACATAACTGCACCGATCGCCCACCAAACTTTGATGTGGTTTTCCAACATATCAAGAATCGAATTCCACCTTGTAGAACAATCTATTATAAATTCTGAAATCATAGTGGTGTCATTATTTTGAAGAGCTTTCTGTTTTTTCATGCAAAGCCTGAGCTGCAAGTATACTGCGTTTGAAATGTGCAGATAATCTTCTGGATGCACCAAGCATTCTGGCTATGGATTTCACTTTTAAACAAGCGCTAATTGCCAATTGCAATGCATGTGCAAAGATTATCTGGCCAGTCATCCAGCAAGTCCATGGCTGCATTCATATTAGATCCATTGTCATGGACTGTAGCAGCTATTTTATTTTTTGGAATGTTCCACTCAGTGGCACAATCACTCAGACAACTACTAATATTTTGCCCAGTGTGTCTTTCCGAAGTATCTCTTGTCTGAAAAATTGCCGATTCTAGTTCCCACACAGGATTTATCCAACATTTATGCAATGTTCTGCAAAGATGTCCACAAATCAGTCGTAAATGCTACATATAAAGCCTTTTCCAATTTCACCAACAATTCTCGAACACCTTCATCATATAGTTTCTTTAATAAAGCAGTTTTGGTTGTTCTAGATTTAATGATGTAATCTCACTCAAGAAAATTAATTAGGCTTTTAAAACCTTCTCCATCCACAATACTTATTGGTCACCCATCTTATGCAATAAAGGCCACAATTCTGTGATCAATTTGTAACGTCCTGGCTTTTGATATGTTTGGTTTTCCGACCAAGAATGAAGCAATGCTTGGAGTACTATTTCGCTCTCATTCTTATCAATGTCGATGCGGTGTTCCAATGAGATATTTCCGCAAAGTACTTGTGTTTCCACCTTTCACAGAAAGCACCAGTTGACACAACGAGCATTATTATCATTTAGCAATGTGTTCCAAGATGTTTCCGCAAAGGACTTGTGTTTCCACCTTTCGCAGAAAGCACCAGTTGACACAACTTACAACGAGCATTATTATCATTTAGTCGTTCAGCATTAGCCCACACTTTAGAACCTTTGCCCATTACACTTTCTTAAATATTTATTTAAATACAAAAATAATATTACTAAGAGAGAGAGTCACTATAATAACTTTTTTGTTTGACACATGAAGCTCTTCTAAAATGGCAATAACAAATAGGGCTATTATGCCCCCATTATACCATGTGACCACACAGTTGCAGAAGTGTTATTATTTTGGAATTATCAATATATGCATGATGGCTAACTTTAAAAATAAGCAAAGCTAGTCGACTAGAAAAACAACGAGCTGCTCTAGATTACTTTGAGTTTATATTACCAACAACAAACTATAGGTTGGCTTCTTTGCTTTATTCCATTTTTCTTTCCCTTTAATGCTGAATGGACTAGTGCTTTGAATGAGCAATTCATGCATTTAGTAAAATTTAAAGCATAGATTAGCAAAATCAGTGTGCAACTAACAAGCAAAAAAATGGCAGCCCAGACTTCCTGAAAGATGCTACATATCACAGACAGTGTGTACTTTGTATAAACAAAACAAGAGTCATGATAGACTTCCATGCTCTGAAGGGCATTTTTTTATAGCATTTAAATGACATTCTAATAAAGTGATACAAAGCATAAATGAGTAATTCATCAAGTTACTAACTCACTAATATAAATATATTCCCAATTGCTATTGAAGGAATCAAAATAGCGAGAATTTATGCATCTGAAGTATTTAGTTGGCTGTTCAACTAAAACTACTTGAAGGAAAAAAAACCAAAGCATAAATTAGCAATGCAGCACATTAAAAACTTGCTAAAACTCCGTTACAAATGGAGCAAGTGAAAAAAGTTGTTGTCTTGGGGCTTAATGCCATTTTTCAGCACACGATAGGCTATACATGGTGGCCAGTAATAATGGTGGAGGAAGAAACCGGGAAATCCATGGAAAGAACCACCGACCTGCGAGAAGCTACTGGCAAGCTTTCTCACATATCCACATTTGCCAAATCTTAGACTCAAACCCACACAGACAGAGGTGAGATGGCAGTGATCCATAACAGAGAACACTTTAGACCACTCGGGGTCCAAGTGAAAAAAAGTAAAAACAGCACTAACTCAAAATGTCTTTGGAGATGTCAACAGTAATATGGAGTGATATGGTCTTAAAAGGAAAGGTCCCTAAAGGTGGCAAAATCACTCAAAATTTGGCAAAAATTGAAAAAACTATACAACATGCAACAGAATGACTAATCCACACAACATATTCAAAAGGACAAAAATGTCTTGGACTGTCGTAGGATAAACTGTACAGTACGATCAGTACAGCAGCAAAGTTAAATACTAGTGACACCTGATCATGCCAAAGGGAAATAATGGGCAAGAGTTATTGCCCTTTGTGTATTGGAACCAGGAAGGCTGGATTCACATTGTAACTAACAGGTTAATATTCCTAAGGTATTGTATTTGGGGAATGTATTCGAAGGAGAAATCGGGCAATAGTGACCTGCTCTTTTCATCTTATAAACAATAATGTGACAATACATATTATGCAACATCAAATAACTAAATAGATCAATAAAAAACTAAATTGGTGCACTGATCCTAGAAAAAAAATATCCTATTCATTTAAAGTGACAAAAAAAGAAATTTTTTAAACTTAAATAAATCTAGGGCATTTGCAGAAATAGGAATCAAAAGATCTTATGTTAAAAGTATGCATAAACACAATTATCCAAACACTGTTCAATGTATCATCACACAATATAACTTACCAACTTTCAGGTAAGTTTTAAGCTCAAATGGACGAATTAAAACAGGGTTCTTCCCTTTATACTGATCATCTACATTTTCCACCCGCACTTTGGGAACCTCATATAGGTCATAAGTCCCATCTCGGTTTTCCACAAAGTTTCTTGTTATGTCTAGGCTCATCTGAAAACAAAAAGAAACATTCAAAACACCTTTTCAATGGCATGCATTATTTTTCATTTTCATTTCTTCAATATAGGTATTGTAATGACACCAATAAAACTGACTGAATTTTGTCCTCTTCCTACAATGGTGAAATCACACAAGCTCACAATAATGCAATCAATGATCTTTAAGACAGCTGTAAAATTATTGGGCTGACATGGAAAGGAATCAAGTCTCATTGCCTTATCTCAAAGGGCATCAGAGGGTAGGTGCAGAAATTTTTTTTTTTATCAGTGATCTTGACCTTTGAGATTGTGGCCATCAAACCAGGAAGCATATGTATATGTGGTCTAGCATGGAAAGTTCAGACCTGCTAAGAAAAAAAACATATTGCAAAGGAATACAGGTGAGGTTTGATTTATGCCACAGATGCATTTCCAAGGTTATGGCATAAATCAAAAGTGATGCAAATGCATGTGAGTTGTATGCAAGACACAGCACATGGTTACAGTAATGGCATAAAAACGGACACAGTGGCACAAACAATGAAATTTATTTCTTTATTATAAATGATATTACAATGAAAGTGTGAAAATTAAATTGGCATAAATCGTGTGATCTTTAAATAAAAAAACAAAACAACAAAATTCAGTATTGTCTTCTATATAACCAGACAATGGAAAATCAACACAGTTCCTCTATAAATTGTAAAGAGATACATCACTTTGTTTAAACAACAAAGGACCTATCTCATAAAGAAAATGTTATCAAAGATTCAAGTCTTTATTCATCACATTCTTCTTCTTACCTCTGGCGTATCAAATATTTGTTTCACATGGATGATGTTGGTGATATGCCAAGTGTATTTTGTAAATGTTCCAAGAGGCAATGCATCTTTCCTAACAAATGCTGTAGTGAAGTTAGGCAGTCGTTTTTTCTTGTTCCCTGATGAAATTCTCTGCTGAAGACAGTCAAAAAAACACTGGGGAGCATGGAATACTAAAGGATCTGGGTTACCTGTAGTCAATAAAAAGAAAGAGAAATACTCCTTTTTGTAATCAATAAATATAAGGTAAATTCCCATTTAGACATAAACTTATGTGAATTCCAAGAGCAACTTATAATAACAGCAGTGTTCTCTGCTCAATAATACCTTCACATCAGTCCCACTATCTATAATACTGACCTTATCCACCCATACATTTAGTATGACTTCACTGATAATTTAATAAATCACAATCTTCCATTTACTGATTTGTATATCTACGTGAGAGCCATGGCATAGATATTTTGGTGACATATTTAAGTACAGAGTTGACTCCTGTATGTTAGTATTGGACATTTATGAACACTTTCCATATTTATTAAAATGAAAGCATGCTTTTTGGTAACATGTTACTTTTTTATCTATTGGACATATTAGTCTGTTCTATTAAAACACATACCACCCCAGGGGGAAGGCACTTTCAAAATAAACCAACCCACAATAAAGCCATTTAAAAAAATTATGATCCACTGTCAGATGTGTTTTAATAAAAAAAAAAAACATTCCTCCCTACAGAAGTATATTTATTTTTATATAATTTCTGGCTATGGGTTAGTGGGTGTTAGAAGCGATTTTAATATTGGGTTGGGAACAGAAGCGATTTAAATGACAGCTGCCTGGAGGTAATCTACTGAATTCTTAGGTGGCGCTCACCAGTTTTTATGTACTTTTGAGAGAGTGATGTATGTAAGGTGAAGTTGTTTGCATTTTAAACATGCACAGTGGAGAGAATATTGGCATACCTATATACTACTTTCATGTAATGTGGATGAAATTTCTTTGGATATTGTACTTTTGGAAATTTTAAATGATCTTAGGACACTGCTAACTAAAATGACTGCTCCCTTGTGCTCCAAAAATCAACCTAAATTTATCTAAAGTACACTATTATTGGCAGCTATTAAAATATGGAAAATGAATTTTGCCAAACTAGATAATACCAGCTTCTAAAAGTGCAATGACTGAATTACCAAATTCATAAAATGTAAAAAAAGTTATTGGCTCTTTTTTTTTTACAATTACCTCTGAAGTTCCAGAAGTGAAAATGAACAAGTAGAGCTAGCACTTTTTTGAAAGGTGCACATCTGGAGTAAGGCCAAGCTGTGTACTCTCTAACCCATATTACACCCATCTATCATACATCAAAATAAAGGGAATTAAAGGTTCTTTGAACAATACCTAAGATATACAAAGTCTCTTTTAAATAACCAGTATAACTATTTAGGAAACCCGGGGAAACTCTTTTTCTTTACAATTTTAACCCTATGCTAAATACAAAACTGTAGAGCGCCACCTTACAGATCATATAATGTACTGCATATTTTTATTTTTATTCATTCATTATAATCGATCTTTTGTCCTTATGTTTGTTTGTCTGTCAGCCATTTATGTCTCTGATACTGAGAAATCACAAATTTTCTTAGTGGCTTATTATTTGTAGATGTCATTTATCAGTCCCTTAACTAATGTAATGTCCATGAATATATATTTTACATTAGGGGTTTCTATTCTAACACAGAAATCATGAATTTGTATCCTTACTAAATAAACTGTGTTCACTAAAGTAATCACTATGCTTTGCTATTTTACTTTGTCAGGCATGAGAATAATAGTTAAATCTTGTATTGCTTTAAATGGGTGCTCAGATGCTATGATTCCCTTATTACTTTTTCAATAAATGTTTTGGTAAACTTATAATAAATGACTTATCAGAAAAAAAATCATTAATGCCTAAATCGAAAGTCAACGTTTGTTTATGCCATTCCCTAATAAACACTTGACTTCGGCAGATGTCCCATAGAAGTAACTATTGTCAACACAGTCATAAAATATTAGCATGAGAAGATGAAGTCAATATCTGCCTCGTAAAGGTGCATTTCTATAACAAGATGCCATCCGATTTGTGCATTTGCTTAACAGCACCAATTATGGTACCGTCATAAACAACCGAAGTTAGGTAATTGATTCTGATTAGTCTGATAATTAAATTAAAACTGACGTGGTATCACATTCACTTGGCCACAGTAATAAACTACAAAACAGTATACCACATAAAAACATAAAAAAACACCACAAAATCTATTCAAAGAAATTTGCAGGTTTGTTTGAATACGGGTGTGTGTGTGTGTGTGCTTGCTAGCCAAACACTCCAACAATCATAAACGGAAAACTATATATTTTAAACTTGCATCAAAATAATTTTAAAAATCTGATGAATTTATTACAATAACTTTATTGACACATCTTTTCCATACAACTACTTTTTATATGATAAGAATTGATTTATATTTTTTCCCTTACAAGAATGGACAAAAAATTTAATAGACAAGGAGATATGAAGCAGAATGTTGTACATTTTAAAATCTCTGAGCATGGGCACATAAGATTTGAAAATGTTCAGTCTTATTATTAATTTCAACAATTTACTGCTGTCCGATTATTCAGGAACATTTACCAAACTTTCGCTATTAATAAGACCATAACTGGAACTGTTATATCTGTTATATAGAACGCACTGAATTAGATGGGTTCATTTGATGGGAACTTACTTTCTCTAAGCTGAAACTAACATCATCTTCTGATGCTAATATTTTGTAACAGCGTTCACAATAGCCACAGCTTTGATCATACAGAACAAGCACTGAAGCCCTTATCAGAGTGAGGCTATTTAATGGGGGGGGGAAGCACATGTTTTGAAATGGTGTTTCTTGCTCTGACTTTCTTATATAAAATACACCGATATTCATTTTCTTACTTTAAATAATTTGTGTCAGCTATACTGTAACATCTCATATTTCCAAAGAAGACACAATTCACTCCTTATAAGACAGACAAAATTTGGGGCTTTATAGAGCATATTCAGCTACCGGAAAAAAGCAAAAGTTGAATGAAAATGATTAAAGAGAGGAATTATTCTTATGATAGGGAAAAGTGTAATTGAACGTTTCAGACAACATGGATAAAAGACAGGGAATAGCTGAATTATGATGAAGAAAAGAACGTCATGTGGTATAACTGGTGTGCAAAATACAACCACAGAGAAAACATCCAGGTTTGTTGCAGGTTGTTTGAACTTTAAAACTGAATCAGTAAACGCGCATGAAAGCTTGGGCAACAAAAAAATAACAGAAAAGCAGCTATACAGATACCACCAAAGTAATCGACCACCAGTAAGATCTTGGGAAGATTTAACGAAATGTGTTAAACCATAGGTTCTCAACACAAGCTTGATGCTGAAAAAAAAAAAACAACAAAAAACACCCAATAATCTGATGGAAAGCAATCATAAAGAGTGACAAAAAAATATCAGATTACCCCCATGATCCATTCTGACATAGGACACTATCATACTACTGTATATAAGAGACAATGTCAGTAACTTCCAAATACTTTGTTTTACCCATGACTCTCGATTTCCTTCTGCTATTTCGGTCGTTGATGGCATATGACCATAATCTATGGCTTATTTTACTCCTGAGATATTTTACAATTCATTAAGCTATAATCAACTTTTCTGTGTTGCACCAAACTGAAGTTACAGGTTCTGAAACGTGCTAATTTCGCCTGCTGGGACATGGTTGCTCTTAGGTGACAACCGGTGAAAGTGATTTTGTATGGATGTGTTAGGTGGATGAGATGAAAGGAGTTTATGTTTGGAGACACTTACAGGATTGATAAACAGGTTGTTACATTTACTCACTACATCACTGGAAGTGAAAGGCAGAAACCTGTTTTGGTGGAGCATTTCTGGTCAGATTTTGTTGGTGCAAGTATGGATGCTAATGTAATGGAATTGGACATATTAATGAGTTTAGTCTACAGCAAGTAGGTGTATATTCAAATATTTATAAAAACTACAAGAAACATCATTAATGCCAGATTTGTTAAAATTCGTTATTTAGCATAGCATCTTGAGTTTAAATGGTAACCATGTAAGAAAAGCTTTCAAAGAAATTAATATCAACATTATTTGAGTATTGACAATACATTTTTCTTGATGTACATTTATTCAGATTATAATTTTCTTAACGTATTATGTTATCTTGCAAAGACATCTATGCTTTGACTTGGTCCACAGTTGTAAAATGATGTGCTGCTGACTGAAAGAATATTATGGCATTGATTGACCTTATCCTAACAATCTCAGCCTACTCTGCTGATGCTGAGAAGGGTTTCTCAGAGATACAAATGGTGAGGAGTGAATGGAGATCATGTTTGCGACCTTGGATTCTGTCTGACCTACTCTTTATAATGTTCCATACAAGTGATATTCCAACAAATGATCTATCACCAGCAGTACATTTGTGTAATGTTTCAGGGAGATGGATAAGGAGACCTGAACAAACCCCATATGGGATCAGAGTGCAGGTGGAGGATGAGAAAGGACACCTGGACCCTTTTCTGGAATTGGATCCAGATATTCTTGAGAAACAAGAAATGTAAATTGACTAATGATTTGAAGCAGGATTCGATTTATAATTCTGTAATTCTGTGTTTCTTATGATAATGCTATTTATGAATAATATTGTTAATCTCAAAACAAGTTTCTGATATTGTTTTTGGACAGGACAAGTAAATTTCTCAGCATACTAGTCCTTCTGGCTACAAAGAAATTTGTGTTAAATTTGAGCCCTGCACATGTGAACAAAAGTGGATAAGGGGAGAGGGGTGTAGGAAATCAGGTATTATCTGCAGATGTCCTTTATGGACAACCACTAAGAACATATATTTCAGTTACTGAAGTCTTATTTTTATTCTTTGTTGCAAGACAAATATAAAGTTTAAAAAAAAAAAAAAAGAAATATAGCAAGTCAAATATTTTTATATAATAAATTATATTTTAAAAAATGGATGAAAGCCAAGGAATCATTTTTTCTAAGAGTATTCATAAAATCAGTGTCACTGAAGTTAACTGTTTTGTCAACAGTATCATCATCATCACTGATGGTCTAGCTGTAACATTCTGCACTTTTAATCCAGTTTGTCACAGGTTCTATCGCCCACTTCTAATCTTTTATACAAGACTTATACAAATGGTCTGAGGGGTTTTCATGGCAGAGTATAAGATACTTGTCTAGTGATAAAGATCTGAGGGGCTTCCAAGGCAGAGTGGTACAAGATGCTTGTCATGTGATTACTTGCCTCCAAACAATGTATAAATGAGAATGTTGCTAGTTACTTGTGGAAGGTCAGTGGTTCTACATAAGTGGTGTTTGGTATCTCAAAAGTACTTGGATTTTCTTCAGCAGTAAAATTGGCTGCCATATATAGATTATCTTCATCTGAAAATGATGTAAAGGCCATAATGATTTACTGAAACCCAAGATCTTGTGTCTAAATGACTTAGGTTGTTGAGATAAACATCAAATCAACAGAGGCCCTAGTGTACTAAGGTGCTTGCTTTTATGGATCACTTGCATATGTCACAGATCATTTCTGCCACAGCTGTATGAGTTTATAAATTTTGACTTTAGTAGTTTTTGTAGACCTTTGAATATTGTCGATTATGCCTGTCTAACAGTTACCTAAAAGTCATCATCAGTTGATACAAATTGATTATTTATGGTAAATATGCAAGATGGAGAAGTCTTGAGCAATCTTGTATTACATGCTGCCAAAAAGTTTCCATTTTAGCTCAATTAAGTTTCCATTGTTCCAACCAGAACTGTTATAACTTATTCAAGCTATATTCACCAATATCTGGAGATGTGCATCTGTAATAAATATTTGTAACCAAAGTATGAAAATGCATCAGCGTTTTTCAATGATGCATTCAAATTGGGCCACAACCAGAATCAATAAACCAAGAAATGAAATTATTCACATCTCTCAGGCAGAAGTACAATGTATAATCATAATCTGCCAAAAGATTTTTCAATCTTTAAATTTGCCAGATTTCTTTTCCAATCTTAATGATTTAGTTGACATAATCACCAGAATGGACAGAAAGATATAACCAGAATGTTAAAATCAATTTGAGTAGCTAAATTCAAGTGTTTTAGTTAACTGTACACCCTTTATTGTCTTCCCTTTGATGTAATTTCTTACTGCAGCTGAGAAAATAATGTTGCACACATCAAAAAAGATGCACACTTCTACCCATTACTGTTGTTATATTTCTCAATTCCTGCCTGTTCTTATGATCTTGTCCCCCCACACATACTGTTTGTCTTGTTTATGATATATATCTAAATTTGTCACTTTCTTTTCCTACTACTATACAATTTGTGAACATGCATATCAATGTAAAATGCAATGGGGAGACTAAATCCAAGATAGAAGACCTCTACAGTTCGAATGTATTCTGCTTGGATTCCATGTTTCTGCACAAATCTCAAAGTTAAAGACTTGCTGTACAAATTCAGTTTCATTGTAAACCTGTGCAAACACCATGATATTAAAATTCAATAAATTAAAATTCTGAGTGCTCATGATCACATTTGTATGAGAATAGACATATCTATGATGACAGCTTTTGTGAAAAGAAAACCATAACAGCTGCACCATTTTCTGGATTTACACAAATTTGAAAAGTGTGCTTTTAATACTACACAGAAAAGTCAGCTGCTGATTTCAGTAACGAGTCTTCCAAATTCAGGTTTGTAAAGTGACAGAAATTATGTTAATAAAACAATGTCCCTGACTTTTATCAGTTACATGTAGGACAAGCTCTAAAAAGATTCTTTTCACTAAAATCTTACTTTCATTATCAACCAGTCAGGGACAGTCAAACCATGTATACTCTATTTTATTTTCACTGATTTACAGTATGGATCTCATTCTTTCATATCTGTATTAATACTAGTTTTTAAACAACTCTCAATGGTTGTATGCCTTTTTCGACCATTCTGAATAGACACACTGTAAGATAATTTTCAAGTGACAGAAATACCATGGGATAACCAGAGACCAATAAAATCAAATAAAATGGTCCAGTTATCTACCCTGCAAGGATGCAGCCATGATTTCAGGATTTAATCAAAGTTTTGTGTATATGTGTGTGTGTGATCTCCAATGAGGAAGTGGCAGAAAGAATAGCCATTGTTAAATATCTCCCTAACACTGATATATCTGTCGCTCTTTCTTACTGTTTTACTCTGTTAAGGCTCTACTGAAATAAAAATACTCAAAGAGATGTCATCTCTAGTTGTATATCGATTATTACTGTGATGTCATTGGGCATGGTCACATGGTTGTGGTGGGGTCTTGGTATGGCAGAAGACCATAGGCTTACTCCATATTTGACAGCTAATTATGATGTCAAAAGAATTAAAAATGTGTTAACAATTCAGTAATATACTTGCTTCATAGTCAATGAATAGGTTATAGAATTGATGAGTTTATTTTAGAGCCAAGTTCCTCCATCACATTCAATATCTGAATAGACCAGAGGTGAAATTATTTAATTTAATGTGATACTTTATTGCCAGAACTCATATATTCAGTGATTTTTGGGTTAAAAATTTAATTTCTTCCCAAACAAGTCAATTTATTGCAGATTATATTAATTTTTTTAATGATATTGAGAATTAAGAAAAAAACATCAGATCAAGAAACTGATACCACTTGAGAAAAACTGATAGGACTATGCAGAAATAATAATAGTATTATTGAAATGGAATATGTGGTTACACTATGAGTGCTGGTTCTACAACTAAGCAAAATACATCTTGTGCAACTATTCTGTTGTTTCTAACAACACTCTGTAATATGGCAACAATTTATGTACATATTAAGTTGACTCACTTTATACTTTAGTCTCTTGCTAATTAATAGTCTTAGATTTTATAACAAAACTAAGCATATTTTACTATTATCAGACATTTAATACATGATCACAAATATTTAGATTGTAAGAAAAAAGAAGTTACAATTTTATTAAAAGTATTGGTACCAGTAAAACTAAAGGAGGTAAAAAGGAATCAGGATGAAATAGATTATTAGTGTAGTAAAGAATCCATATATCAGAATGACATCAATAATTTTTTTCATCAATTTTATCATTAGTTAATAACACTGCTTTAAAATATTATGTACTAGATAATAGTAATCCAATTTGTAATACAAATACCAAATGATGGCTTGGAACTAAGTGCCAAAAGGTTTGCAGAAAATATCATCATCCTCAAAATATACATAGGAATAACCAAACATAAACAGGACAAATTTTATCCATCTTGCTTTGAGTTTACACAGTTCGGTCAGTTTCTTATGCTTAATGTCATTTAATTTTTTCACAGGGGCCCCGAGTGGCCGAGTGGTCTAAAGCGCTGTCCGTTACAGATCACTGCCATCTCACCTGTCTGTGTGTGTTCGAGTCTAGGATTCAGCGAATGTGGATATGTGAGAAAGCTTGTCAGTAGCTTCTCGTGGGTCAGTGGTTCTTTCCGGTGATTTCCCGGTTTCTTCCTCCACCATTAATACTGGCCGCCATGAATAGCCTATCGTGTGCTGAAAAATGGCGTTAAGCCCAACAACAACAACAACAACAATTTTTTCACATAGAGAACATGTACTTCATTTAATAATACATCTGCATGATGTGAAAGTTAGTCTTGTTATTCTTTTGTTGCCATAGTGGTTATGGCAACTACAGATTTACACACAATTATGTTGTATGGGGGTTCTCTGATGTTCACTATGAGCATTAATATGTTGATTGTTTCTGAATATGATCCTCCACCTGTGTACGAATATTATTCTGTGCCGAGAACTCCCTTTCATTGCCTGCTGTCTGAAGTGCATATGCATAACTAGCCTGAACACGTTACTGTTCTTTATGGTTGTGCAATTTTCAACATCTCACATGTATGGCTCCATAGCCATGGGTATTCTCTTCGATATCTCTGTTCGAAAAAGAAGTTTTCACTAACATGAACTCTGCCAAAGATTCACTTTCACAAGTTGGTGCATTGCTGCCTATTATGCTAGGTCTTTTCTCTTCCATAATGCTGTATTAGGGTTTCAAGTAAAACATTCTCATAGTCTACTTATTCCGACATGAGATAATAAATAAAACTGGCATTCTGTGCAATCAACATTTACATCGGACTCGCACTCAACATCAATTTTGTGCTTAAAACCACATAGTGGTATTTCCAGTGACATTTTCTCAATGTTCAACAGACTGGTATACATGAAATTCATTGTCATCTTAGCTATCAGCAGTCAGTTTTTGCCGACTGTAAACGTCTGACGACCAACTCTTGTGACTCAGCCATTTTAGTTTCCTGTGTGGCCCTTATTTGAAACACACATTTGTAAACCTAACATAATGAAAGTAAGGTTAAAACTCCCATAAATGCTTGTTCCAAGGCCAATGAACCATTCAAAGTTAGTTTAACAGCCATTCATGTTGAACCGAAGTATCCAGCTATTTTAACATTTTACTTCCTGCATATCAAGCGCAGCTATACTGCTACTAGTAGCGCTAATAACATCGCAAAATGCACTTTTAAAGTTGAATAAAAATTGCATAATGCGCAATACACGTTTTTTATCTGTACTGTTGACGTAATTTGCGGATCACATATTACTTCTTTAAAAGAATGCGAATTCGCGTTAGACAGTTAGGAGAGGTTAGATGCAATTTTAAATATATATATTTTTTTCCTGACCTCACCAGCAATTTCTCATTTTGTTAACACAACTCACAACAGAACTGATTTTCTTAACCTTCCACTGTCTGAATCAAAATAGTTTGACACACAACCTCCTACAGAAGTCTTCTTTGAAACGCTGTCCCCAGGGAGGATATATATTTTACTGGAACAGCCTTTAGTGATATAAGTAGAATCTACACAAGAACCATCATTTTCACTCCAAAACACAAAGATGCTGATATTTCACTACAGTGAACAGTTTAAGCTTTGAATTAGTCCTATAATTACAGGTAATGTTGAACACATTTATAAGGAGAAATATTTTAAAAATGAATTGACAAGAGTATTCCTGACACAGAAAGGATTGGTTTCCTTGAACTCAAAAGTGCTTCTGGGTTTAGAATGGATTTAAGGCTGAGAAATAAGTTTCAAAAGTCACATCTCTGTCAACTCAAAATAACCTATGTTTTCATTCTTTCTTCCTCAAATGCTTCTTGTGCTCGGATTTTTCAGTTATTAGATAACAATTCCAATTTAGTCTTCTATTTTAAGAAGTGACCAGTGTTTTATTCTGCATTTCCATTATAGATATTTGTACATGCATGCTAATGGGGAGTTGATGCTTAACAGTTCTATTATAAATGTGTCCCCTCTTGCACAATTATTCTTTCCCCATTTGTATTATTATATATTTAATTTATATGTAACTTCGGTGTCACCAGTAACAGCTAAATAATGAACCAGAATTTCAAACTTGTTATGCATTATTTATTTATTGGAATTATAGTTTACCATTTTTATAATAAAAGGTACTCTTGGTTCTTTATTTTCTGTAATTTGAAATTTTATCAGTTTTATCTAGAATGTATTTTATGAATCTATTATAACTTTTTGCCAGCACTGTAGTCATAGTCTTCCTCAGTTATCAAAAACATGTAAACTAAAAGCTTTAATATTTACTCAATCTGTTCCTACACATAAACTCCTATATTACAGATACTTAGGTTAATGATGTATATACCTTTTAAATCAACATACAATACTATTTTACATAATGATATTATAGAACTATGATCCTGGTAAATACATATTGTTCCAACCCTGTCTTTGCTTAATTAAAATAATGACTGTTCAATAATAATACAACCATTCATGATAAACAACTTAAAACTCATTAACAGAAAGTTCAAATCCTGCCAAAACCAAGCCAAGTTAATTATTCTGTTGTGTCTCTTGATAAGAAACTCCAATTGGTCTGGCACCATTCTTTTGCCATTGTACCTTAAAAAAATTAATCTATTACCACTACATGGTAAATAAGGGTACCTTGAATGGTAGGTGATGCATTCATCAACTGTTTATTGTCCTCATGTATATCTCACTCTAGAACAAGCATTACTGGGGGCCCTCAGTAGCTTAGTTGTATAAGGTGCTTATCTTTACAGATCACTCACACATCTTAATTTTGTCAGAGTGGATCTTAGCTTAGTTGCCATGTGTAATTGAGAAAGCTTGCCAATAGCCTCATGTGATGTTTTTGTGAGTTGTTTCTTCCTGGGTTTTTCTGCCACCAAGCAGAGCTCATCATGTACTGAAAATCTGTCACTATGAAAAACCCATTCTTCTCCAAGTCACAATGACCATGACCTGTCAGCTTTTAAATGAAAAATCAACTGGCCTGCATCCATTGTCTAAGCTTCAGGGTTCCTGGACTAGGTGACAGATTGTACTTCCATCTTGTTTCTAAAAGGTCTATTACTGGATGCCACATAAGCATGAAAATCCAATTAAAAAACAACTTATGAAGGGACAACTTCATATGAATGATGTTACCCCTTTTTGACAGAGAACGAGCCAGGACTGTATTCCAGGAATGTGTTTGTTTTGTTTGGATATACTTAGCTGGAAACACAAGCACAGAAACCCAAAAGCAAAAGTATAGATTAGGTGATTTGTTTTCCCCCCATTCTTTATGGTTAAGGAGGTAGTCCACCACTACCAAACTGTCTAACAAGATCAAAACTACTTTCCCATAAGGGGCCATGATTGGCCGAGTGGTCTAAAGTGCTCTCCGTTATGGATCACTTCCGTCTCACCCCAGTCTGTGTGGGTTGGAGTCTAAGATTCGTCGAATGTGGATATGTTAGAAAGCTTGCCAGTAGCTTCTCGTGAGTCAGTGGTTCTTTTTGCAGAATTACCAGTTTCTTCCTCTACCATTAATACTGGCGCCATGTATAGCCTATCATGTGCTGAAAAATGATGTTAAGCCCCAGAACAACTACAACTTTCCCATAAGCTGGTCCCTCCAAACATAAAAGACCTCGATTACTGCCTTCATTTTCAGATGGTTGATATGAAGGGGTAATTTCGTGGGTTGCACTTGGCAATTTCACTGGATTGCACTTGCTAATGACTGCTGAACAAATATAAATTGGGAAGAATTCCCCAAACAGAAGAACTAGCATCCAATTTTCTGCTTTAGATTTTTTTAATGGTATTTATGGTGTGAGCCATTCTTTACTGCACCACTATGCTTGCAATACAATCTGAATGGGCTACATAAACATAAAAAACTATTTTATAATTTGTAAGCAATTTTAAAAGCTTGACAATCTGTAACACTCCTTTGTAAGTGAGACAATGTTGAAATTGGCAATAACACAGGGAAGATTCAAGATCTGACTGTTACCAGTTTGCTACAAAACTCAAGGTAGGGGCCCCGAGTGGCCGAGTGGTCTAAAGCGCTGACCGTTATGAATCAATGCCATCTCACCTGTCTGTGCTACAAAACTCAGGTGGACCTGAAGAGTCAGAAAATTGCCTTTCACTAGACAAGAACTTACCACCTACTTTTTTTCATGTAAATATGTCCCCACTGCTGTTGATGAAGCTGACCAGTACAGATGACAAAGGGGGCCTCGAGGTCTAAAGCAATCTCCGTTACGGATCACTGCCATCTCAAATCTGTCTGTGTGGATTTGAGTCTAAGATTCGGTGAATGTGGATATGTGAGAAAGCATGCCAGTAGCGTCTCGTGGGTGGGTGGTTCTTTCTGCAGATTTTCTGCTTTCTTCCTCTACCATTAATACTGGCTGTCATGTATAGCCAATCATGTGCTGAAAAATTGTGTTAAGCCCCAGAACAACAACAACTACAGACAATAATGTTATTAATTTTGTAGGATTTATGCTGTGACAGTATGATGGCATGGCTAAAAATCAGGACTATACTTTCATGTACCTGTGAAAAATGCAAACAAATTAACAGCTATTGGTATACAAGAGATTTTTATTTTTGAAAACTGTTTTTTCCTTCTCATTTCTCTTATCTGAGACTAAAGATAGCTTTGATTCATTATTTTAACAGCTCCCTAATTAAATGTTGCCTAGAGTGTAAGTAATTATTTAATTATTTTCAAAAATCCAGGCAGGGTCTTAAGAGCAAAACCTGTGCTCTTGGGCAACACACATGGGTTTTCTAAAAAAAATTAATAGTTTTTAGAATTATGAAGTGGCACTAGTAATATTACTTCTATCTGAAATAGCTTGACATGGTGTTATTTATTTTTGGCTTATACAACCCCTGTACCTACCATCAAACTGATAGTGCATGGTCTGATTAATTCTCTCTGTAACACTGGCCAACCACTGATGGAATGAAGTTGCCACCTCAGCCTCATCCACTGGAGTGTTGGCTGAAAGAAACAAAAAAAAAATAAAATCTAACACCAATCCATGTAAATCTATGGGAGGTTTTAAACAAGTAATGTCATCACACTGGGTTGAAGTACATGGATTAGTAGAAGCATTAGGATCCCTATTTCTTGATTGTACCATGCATAACTTTTGAGATTTAGAAAAAATTCAAGATGTAAAACTCACAACATCCTGTCACCACCATGAAAGGTTTCATTTCATTTACATCATCAATTAATATTTGTTGCTTTCACTACCATAATAAAACATTTTCAAGATAGCGATGAGGATGGAAAAAAAACCATCCTAAAACTATACAAATGGATTTAAAGTTATCTGACTTCAAAGAAAAGTAAAAAAAGATCAGTGCATGTAGATTTAAATGAAGAAACTGATTACAAACATGTTAAGATAATTTTAACACCTTGAAAAGAGGAAAATTTATTTTTATGATCTTCAGTCTAGAAAGAACAAGGGTGGCCTTGATCTTGCACATATTTTTCAAGACATGATCTAATGACATTTTTATTTTATTTAAATCTAACTTCAGCTCAACTCCAATACTGACTAACTGTATCAAAACTAACCAGTGATGGACATAACTGCAACAATATATTGTCTTTTAATCCATCAATTATTCATTTGTCTCCAGTCAATGTATTTCATGCCTTTCTCAGTGTTTTAGCCAGGTCTGAAAAAAGTGTCATTTGAAAAAGTGGGCCAGTTGTGTGATCAAATTTGGGCAACCTCATAAGAAAAGGTCATTTATCTAGTCTAATTTCACCTATTATTCACATGAAAAACCAAATAAACTTGCTTTTCTAAGATTTTCCTGTTTGATGCCATTAACTATAATCTAAGAGAGCTGGTGAAATCAAAGCCTAAAACTGTAAGCACTTCCAACACAACAGTCATCAGTCTTTGCAAAGTTTTATATTTCAAGCAATATTTTTGTTATCTGAATCTTCTTCTTTGATTCTGTTATTTTGGATCCAATTTTTATTGGATGTTTCACTTACTGAATTATATTCATCTTAGCTTTTGTTTCACAAGCAATCAGTGCAACTTGAACTGTGATATTCATAAGCCAGTACAAATTTTTCTGTCAATAATTTTTTTTTATCTCAATACTTTATTTGAATCAGTTTCATACTTTCATTGATGCTATTGCAATTTGGTAACTTGCTTAACCTATTCTCATCAAGAAATATGGGATATACTAAGTAAACAATTATTTCCAGACAAGCCCAACTTTCACCATAAATGGGATAAGGAGAATGAAGTGAAAAACAGACCAATCAAGCATAGCAAACTGTGCAATTGAAAAGGATTGATTGATGCATTTTGCTCATTTTATAATAACAACAAACATAGAGTAATCTAGACATTTGATGATTGGGTGGCACATCTGTATCAGATTAACGGTAAAATTGACATCATGTTCATTGTACTAGCTCAATGGTCAAAGGTATTGTGTTTTTAGTTTGTGCAAACCCACAATGGTGTACTCTGGATGAAACAATGTTTTTGCTCATTATAAATGCTTATTCCAAACTATTTTTGTATTTGCCACCTGTCTTAATTGATATAAAAGGAGCAATGCAAGTACCCTTCTGACTTGGTTAAAGCTGAACCAGGTACCCTTTAAGACTCCTTTCTTACCACACCCTTTTTGTATGGGAAACTAATTGAATTCCAAATGGGGCCTAATTTTGGCCCCCAATGACTGCAAAAAAAAAAATCCATGCAAATCTCACCAATTTTTTTTGGTGGCTGTGGTTGTTTTGGTAGCTGGGGTTTTGTAGGACTGGGAATTCTCTTGCTGATAACATTCAAATTGGCATCTTGTAAGGTCAACAAAGCATTACTTGCTTGCACTAAAAGACAAAAAGAAAAGTACTAGTTAAGCCATGGTCAATAATAATGCTTTTTTTAAAACAGGCCATGATCAAATCTTACATTTTTAAATGACAGAACTAAAGTATCAGTCCTGGATTCACGCATGTTCCAAAGAAGTTATCCACTGATAGAAAAATAATCACTACCTACTCAAAATAAACCACCTGTTGAATAATCTCCCAAAGTATCAGTTATGATTTGTTGTGATTTACACATTTTGCAGATTTAATTCCAATGAATAAGCTGTCACCAATGCGATTTTGCAAGGTCATTGTTTAATAGCTTTAGTCAGTTCCTCCTGCAGAAGAACTAGTCTAAGGAAAAAGAACAAGTCAGCATACAAGCATGTCATTGTTGTAATTTTTTAAAGTTACTATGGTTGGACTCTACAATTTCTTTTTTTTTCATACGGTTAGATTCTAAAGAAAAAGGATTTCCATGTTTACCTCACTGGCAATAGAGGATATGACCTTGTTTATATAAAGTATTTTTAAAAGAACTTTGAATTCACTTATTTTGGTGCATGACTGATGGGTGCACTATGGGTTGTAAAGTATACAGATTGGATTTCAGATGTGCACCTATAAAAACAAATGTTAACTTTGATTGGTCATTTTTACTTTCCTGTCTTCAGAGGTAAATTATAAAAAGTTTTAAAAAAAATAAATTTAAAAAAAAAAAGAATTTTTTTTACATTTGATATATTTGGAAAACCAAAACTTGGTATTTTTTAATCTGGCAAAAATTTATTTTTCCTATCTTAATAAGTGCTATTTATTCTAGACGAATTAAGGCTGATTTTCTTTATTTCTTTAGCACATGTGAGGACTTAAATATTGATGAGCTATGTGCATAGATCATGAACAATTTCCACAAGTACAATATCCAAAGATATTTTCGCCACAGAACGTGAAGTAACAAAGGTTTGCTATCATGCTCGCCAGTGTGCATGTCACCAATACAAACAAATTCACCCTACACTTGTCACTCTTTCAGAAGTTCATCATATCTGTATATTGCCCCTGTAAGTTCCTTAATTTTGAGTTTTAACCAATTTTTGACTCAGTCTGTAAAAAGAAGTTTAAACAGCCGAAGAAAGTCAATAATTATAGGTAACCTTATCAAAAGAATGACACTGTACATTCAAAACACTTGGAAATGACTTTAAAAATACATCAAGTTTAAGTTGAACATTTCTTGTTCTATTAGTATGAATTTTATAGACACAAGTCAAGGCAAATTTCTATCATTGGGAACTTCCAAAGGAGCCATATAATGATTCAAATATTCAATCATTTTTTTAAAAAATCCAGTCAACACAGACCAAGTGAATGACTTAGAACATTTATAAGAAATATTGAAATGTGACCCAAATACCCAATTTAACAACTTACTTAAAAGTTTTTTTTTCTAATATAACATTTTATTTTTCTTTGAAGATTAATGGAATCAAGCTCCAATTCCAAGAGTCTTAAGAAATTCCTAATAATACCTATTTCATCTTTCCTTTTCTTTTTGATGGCTGGCTCCAACATATCTTCAGTGACAACCACCTCAAGTGTGGTGGGATCTGTGACTTCCCCTGTCTCCTCTGCTGGTTGGTATATTGTAACAAGCTGTGTCTCTGGTGAGGGAGGAGAGGCCACTAAAAATGACAATACACTGTGTGTAGCATTTCTTCAAAGACAATCAAACTGTCCTTAAAAATCTGTAGCTGAAATCAAGAGAATCATGAATGGTACATTATATGCTAGCCCTAGTCCTCCATGTGCAGCAAGCATTTTCTTCTATCAGTCACAGCAACCTTGACATTTGACACCAATATGAATTCTTCCTTAAGCATAAGTGTAAGGCAATAAAAGTGTGGTTCTGTAATGCAAAACTAATGTGAAAACCATTTTTCTTCTTTCTGGCAGTGACCTTCACCTCTGAACTTTTAACCCCAACATTATCAGGCTTCTTACTTATCCAGGGTTTCCAATAGATGCATACCCTCTGGTTTTGACACTTCCATTTTTGATGCTTGGAAGTTTCAACTTGTTCATCTTTTTGATGCATGTAGATTTGGGCTAAAACATCAATCTTAATTACCTTTGATTTGCTTCCAGCTTAGTTTCTTACTAAGAGTATGCTGTCCATAACAACTTTACTGTAGGAGGCACTGAGTGACATCTGCTTACAATAGTTTACACCTTAATGACCAATAATATCCACCAACGGAATATATATATATATATATATATATATATATATATATATATATATATATATATATATATATATATATATATATATATATATATATATGAAATGGGTGGATCTAACAGTTTATTTAAGTCAGACTTAAATTCAGCTGAATTAGGTTGCATTGTTTTGTGATTACATTTGAAGTTTATGACAGAGGAAAAGGAAACAATTATGACATGAATGGACTGCCTTTTGATTAAATATCAGCATTGGTATGTTTGGACATCAAATTATAATCAACTGGTAAGTATTGGAGCATGTCATTATGGCGTTTCATGAAGCCAGCTGTCAACATAAGCTGATCAACTTGAATTGTTTTATTGGTAATTTGCTTCATATAGTGGGATGTCTAAATGTTTGGAATCATTGAGGACTCGATTCATTTAAGATAAAATATTGGCATTTGTTTGCTTGCACTTTAAATTATAATCAGTCAGACAAAACAGGTATTTAGGGCTTCTTGCTAAGCCAGTTTTCAGTGTGGGATTGTTTTACTGGCAATTAAATGCTTGAAATGCCAAAATGTTTAAAACATCTAATATTTTGATTAATGGATCTTTCAGAAAAAAAAATTAAACTGGAATAACACTCAGTACATCTGAACTTTAAAATCATAGTGGCACAAAGAAGTATATTTTCTTTTCTGTCTCTGTCTTGGAAACGACTTGCCAGTGATGAATTTTCTGACCCTGAGACTCCAAAGAAACAGAAAGATAGTGTCAGCTCTGATGAGAAGAAAGAGTAAATCTTCGAAATTATTTTAGAAAATTTAAGGACAGTGGAAAAGTAAGCTGACAATTTTGTGATGCAAGTCCTTGATATCTGAGTAATATATAACCTTTATAGTTGTACAGGTAACGATTATGTACAGGTATATTTTTGCTTAAAAACTTAATCTGAGCAGTTTATAACAGAATGTGTTCAAAAGTTGAAAATATAATAAAGTATAAAATAATCCTGTCTGTTCCATATACAAAATATATACACAGTAGCATATAGTTAGAAAGAGAAACAATGACAAATATGAGATTGTATATTTCTTACAAAATACTGTACAAGTATTAATCATTATTCAGCATAAGAGAAATCTTAAACAGTTGTTTCTACCAATAATGAAGAATTGCAGCTGAGGGCTAATGTCTGTCCAAAATAATTGACTCTCAAGACTTTATCTTTTCTCCTTGAGATTTTCATTCTGACTTGGGGTCAAGGGTTAACCGTCTCTTCAGTTTGGAAATCTATTGAGAACCATGTTATCACAGTGCAAGCTACACAGAATGTTTGGCTAATTTAGAACTAATGTTATTGTGCAGAAACCATTTTTTTTCATTCAGTTAGTAATCTGACCTTTGGACTTAACAAATCAAAAGGGTATTTCCTCACGCAAAACTTCCAAGCCATCCAAGTTGTAGATGTGGATAACTGGAGTTATTGTGCCACCCACCCCAGTTTTCATCCTTTTGTACAGACTACCATAACATAATATTTAAGGCAAACATGAAGAAAAAAAAGCATTAAAAAAAAATCATAGAAAGGTTTTCCTCTTAAAATACTTGCAAAAATATGAGATCTTAATAGTAAATTATGTTTCTGAGAATATTTACACAATGATATTATTGTTAGGAATTAAATGCTGCTTCATCACAGATATAATCCTTCTGGAAAGATGAAATATGTTTTTCAAAATAATTTGTTTACCAAACACTGGGCTTTTACTTAATTTTTCCTGGTGCTAAATGCAAACCAAAAGTTTCCCACTCATTATAGATCTTAAATGGCTTGACAAATGCACAGCTGTCCTAAGCTTAATAATAGAGACTGCATGATGTTTTAGACTTTCTGTGAAGATAGACATGTACGAGTTCACAATCAATCTTGACTTTTTGATGTCTTCTTTCATATCTCCTTCCACATTTGATTTTCTTTTCATGAAATCACGTACCAGCACACTCCCATTTTGAACTCAAGGTCAGCCCTGAACCTTTACTAAGAAGGTTGTTCACATACTGAACCAAAGCCAAACTTAAACTTTTTCTAGTACATTATCCAGGTAATATGCTGTCGATGAGAACATTCTTAAGTGGGAAATGGTGAGCTCCCCTACATCTGGGTTAAAGTCCAAGCGCTGAGATTAAGCCCAAATAGAATGGCAAAGAACAAAAGACAGATCAAGATAGACTGCATATTCATTCCACTGCAGGCAAACCATACTCTTTCCATCTTGACCTTTGCAGCTGTAATAAACTTTCTGAAACTGGCGAAGTCTGTGAAAAGTCTCAATTTTCATAACCAGAAATCTGGAAAAGAAATTCGTGAAGTGCGGTTTGTTTTCAAACTACCTCCACCGACCACTTAATGAGCAATAGCTTTATCTCCTTAAAAATAAATGCCTTCATGGGATCACAGTCATGACAAGGAATGACAATAGTGGAGGGGCTGAATAAATGAGGCTTCAAGCCCCTCTTAAATTATTTGGATGGCCCAACCACTTGTCTGATATAGGCTCAGCAAAGTTGGCACCCATAAAAGGGTCGCCTGTGAGCAGGAGACACAGCATGTCATTGGTGGTTTGTGGGAGGCTATGGGAAGGCACAACTTTGCTTTCTCTTCCCTCTCCTGGGCTTTCTGAAAAAATTTGGGGCTTATGGTCATTTATAACTTGCCTGGTCATGAAAAGGTTGATGTTGTTGCTGAGAATGACCCCTCTAGTCTTTTTACTGAACATCATCCTTTGTTATACCATTGATGTGATTGGCCACTGATATGAATGTGCAGAGGTAAGTGCCTGCTTACTCATCAACCTGAATAACTAACAGTTAAAACATTTTTTTTACCTTTACAGAGATGGCTGGATTCAGAGGTTGAAGAGAGTAACTTTCTACTGTTAATGTGATCAAGTAATTTATCTGATGGAGAAACTGCATTTTCCCTCCCCTCCACTGGGCTATTTGTCGAAACCGAAGGCAAATAGACTGTTACTGAAGAACAAGGAAATGGTAATGAATTCAGTACCACAGAATGGTGTGAATCAAGAAGATATTAAAGCACTGGCACACAGTCCTATTTATAACCTTGGCAATGCAGCAAGTCAATTCCTAAACATGTTCGTTATCTGATTTTAACTGCCAGGCAAAAAAGAAAATCACTAAAGATGCCAAATCAAGCAAAGACAATGCCATTACCATATTTCATAAGAGTTTTGAAATCATTTAAAAAATGCAATCAGCAATTTCATAAAACTATGGAGTCAACATGTTCAGGCTGTGGCATAGATGTTTAATCCTGTAACTGCTACATGGCAGGCATTTTAGCGCATTATGGTAACAGCAGGAAGAGAAAGATGCTAGTACCTGGCTAACCAAGACAAAGCTTTTGTCTTCCTGGGTCTCACATTTTGTTCTACAATCTAAAATTCTGTAATTTTTACCAGTTGTAGGAGTAGACAGAGGAGGATCAATCATCTATATCCTCTGCATCCACAGAGGACTTGACGTTGAAGACCTAATTCAATGAAGGTGGTAGAAAAAATTTGGTCCAGTAACTACATATTGTAGAAAAAATTTGGTCCAGTAACTACATATTGTAATTTCATTTATAGCAACTTTGACACTAAAATCCAGCTTCATAATTGTGGAAAGAGAGGATACAAGTTGGATGAAGTGGTCATTCTCCAACAGGAGACCTTTTATATTCTTGTATAGCATACCAAGTGGGATGGAAAAAGCAGCAGTATCAGCAACCAGTTCATTAAAATATCTGGATGCTCCATGAATATTAGACCCATCAAATGGGTCAGCAAGATAGGCTGGCAGCTGGATGCCAGTGTAGACTGGCTCTACTGATCTGACCTTGTCTTAAATCAAGTTCGTTATTTACCTGACCAAAATTATTGATTTTTTTTAAATATTCTGTAAAGAATATAGCTAATATTTTCTTACCATGTTCTTTATTACAAATTTAGTAACAGAACTTCTAATTACAATGAAGATTTTTCTATAAATGAACTTTTGGTCCACATTCAGGTTTTTCTTTTGTCCTAGATTTTTTTATATATATAATCTTGTTTACTGGAAAATTTATTTATTCCTGTGATAACATCAAGGCAGAGACCACTTACATTGTTGTACTCAGACTGAAATTATTTATTATTTTCTAGAAATACAAAGTTCTCCATAATATATAATATTTTTTTGGAAAGATACATTAACTGGGAAATATAGTGAATTCAAACAAGGATTATATTACTGTGATTCAACAAAGAATGTTGGCTTATCATTATAATTCAGGTCATTGATATATTAGCACATTCGACTACTGATCATTACAGGTACATCAACACCTTCAACGCTGGAAATTTTTTACAATTCCATTAAAGATTATTCAGAACTTTATTCATTAGGACTTGTATTAGGAATCCCAGGATTATTTGGGATTTAAATTGCAATAGTTATAGGTTACTGCATTTGTATGGGAAAATATGAATGAGTTTTACGGATGGGTATACTGCATGACCTTGGGAGTGCAGTATAGCCATCCGAAAAAACGAGTTCATATTTTCCCATTCAAATGCAGTAACCTTTTTATTATATGCTCATTTTTTGTTTCATTACCAAAGACTTAATAATGAAATTCACAGCCAAATATATTTAATAATAAAATTTATTATTTTATTATTATAATAAAGAAGTTGACAAGCGTAGATTTTCCTTCAATACACAATAATAGTATTTATGTGCATATAGCTCCGCCCATCGACCTTTTGACTTTATAGCGTACTGCGCGCTCACTCCATTTAAAAAAGAAATCCCATTTTGTTCTATCTGAAATTGAAATTTAAAGTCATACTATGAATGACTGCGCCATTGAACAAAGTTCCCAGCTGGTCAGGAATTGAGAGATTTTGTTTTTCTGTCAATACAGCCAAATTCTGATTATCTCCTGTGTGTTTTCCGCACGATGTACGTGTGACTTCAGGGACTGGCGATGACAACAATCTGCATAACTGTTTGTTCTGCCATGGATAGTTTGAAATTGTAAGGTGGAAAAATATGAAAGTTTTTAAACATAAATTCTTAAGAAGATGCTGGTTTTAACATTGTTTATTTTTTTGTGAACAACCGATTCATTGCTTGCGGATTTCCGTACAGTCTACTATGGAATGTGATTTCGATTTCAACAATGTAGTCTGGATTATATAGGCCTACATATTATAGTACACAGATGTGTAACAGTATTTGGAAATACGTAATGAAAGTTTTTAAACATAAATTCTTAAGAAGATGCTGGTTTCAATATTGTTTATTTTTTTGTGAACAACACATTCATTTCTTGCGGAGTTCCGTACAGTCTACTATGTAATGTGATTTCAACAATGTTCCGGAATGATATCTTAAATGCAGCGCGTCTCACGTTTGTTTTCATACAGCCATCGCTGAACATTTCTGATATCACGTTCAGTCGCCAGTTTCGTTGAAAATTTCTTCTGTGATTCTATGAATTCATCCTCATTCTCAACTTTGGCATCTCTACTTTCAAATGGTTCAAACAGTTGGTATTCTTCATCCACCGACAAACACAATAAACTAAAGTACTGGCGTCTGCGTCCATTGTTTGTTTACTATATAAAGTAGTTCTTTATTCATGTGCATCAGTCACATGGGGGTGCAATATGAAGGTGCAATATCGCTGGATATTGAACGATTCTGACAATGTAAAGTTAACGGAGAAAAAAAAATGAGCATATAATAACAAAAGTTATTTTTGTTACATTTTTAATTTGTATTCTTGGGAAATATATTATTTGTTGAATTTTATAAAGCTTTTGTTCTTTTACTTATTTTAAGACCATACAGTCTTATTGCTTGTCTTTGTCCCAAATGGCAAGAATTTAGCCTTCTTCCTTTCTCTTATGTGAACTGACATAATTTCACCATAGCTAAAAATTCTGTTCTAGCAAATCTGTGCTAAACACTAAGGTGAGGAAATGAATATGAGGGGGTAAATTTGCTACTACTCACTACTTATTTCGAACCCTTGCTTGTATCTGTCACATGAAAGGAACTTACCATTTATATCCAAATTGATGTAATAAGAAAACTCCTCTGCAAGTTTTTCATCACTAGCAAAAGCACAAATACAAGCATAGAAGTGAACACAACGTTTAAACAGGTCCTCTTTGGTACTTGCACTTTTGGCAGCCTGAAAAAAAGAAGAAAAAAAAGAAAAGAAATGGGATGAAAACTGCAGTTATCTACATACAGAGAGGAAGCAAACTCTGCCAATCAGATGCATGGTATTCTGTTTATATGCACTGATTTCACTAATTACAATATATATCTATGACAATGGTAATATAAGCCTAAGATAGAGTGAACTCGATTGGAATTTGGTCTCTAAAATGGCAATAAGCTCAATTAAACTGATACAAGATTATCTCATTCATATATATATATATATATATATATATATATATATATATATATATATATATATATATATATATATACACACACACATACATACATACATACATACATACATACATACATACAAGATCAGGATCAAAAGCAATTGTTAGTATTATTTAATAACATTATAAAGTTTTGAAATGGGAATTTACTTTTGTGGATATAAAATCTGATTATTTTACAAAATATTGCTCCTTTAAATAGTGTATTAGGGACGAGATATCTTATAGTTTCACAAAAATGATCATTGTTCATAAAGCATGTAAATTCATGCATAACAGCCCAAATCCTCCCAAACCAGACTTCCACAAATAATGGTCAATTTGCAATACCACTTTATATGCAATTTAACAACATAAACTTTGGTCTGCAGGCACATTATGATGTGGCAAATCAGAATGTTTGTTGTTCACAGTCTGGATCAACTTAGAAGTGAGTATATGCAGCAATATCTGAAATTGAGACATGCATAAATACATTATTACTGCAGTAAATCCAATTCAGACCAACTAGCTTGACAAAGACGAAATGAGGAAAATGGTCCTGGGCCTGAATGTTAAGCTCAGTATCAAAGCTCTGTTGAATGCCTGTTGACAATGTAGATGCCAACAAAAACGTGACTGAATGTCTTATGTATGGGTTCAGCAAAGATTATATTACTTACATGAAATTTTCTTTTCTTGTCCTGGCAAGCTGGGATATGTAATTGTTTACCAAATCATGCATCCATCCATACACACATGCATACATTCATGACATCCATTCTGATATACCTCACCAGTCCTTTACACTTACCCTAAAACTTTTACAAGAGCACTGAAACTTGTGCTCTGGCTGAGAGCGATTGCGTACAGTCTCAAAGAATGCGAGGTGAAGGAATCCTAGTTGCTGTTTGGGATTTGGTTTGCATTTTACAACCATAATGTTTTTTGTAACTCGTTGTACTAATGGACCCGTAGTTTCAGTTGCCAATAACCATATAGCTTGTTTTGTTTCATTTGATACTTGGAGAGAATTCAAGATGGAATTCTTTAATGTTAATGGCTGTGCCTCCTGAGTACACTCTATCGCTGATTTGATATGGGGGCACACCTGGTCTGACAGTCCAATTTGGCTACTGCGACTGCAACTTTCAACATAGCATCTGGCTGCATGACATAATACTGCTGGGTCCACAACTTGGGCAGGATTTCCATCAAGATCTTGTACAAGAGGAAGCTGCACAAATCCCCGATAATCAGGTCCCCGATCTCTAAGTCTGACAGAGAACACTTGCACTGCTGATCCTGTGATAATCTTCACTGCATCAGCACTATGTCCTTTCTTCTTCTCTTTTTCTTTGAAAATAACATCACAAGCTTTGTTTTTACAACTGATTCCTCTCGTTCCATTGTAGGTTCCACACTTTGGACACTTACGGACTCCTCTAAGTGTTGGCTTGCCTAGGTCCTCAAACAATGCTTTGAGTTTTTCTGGCGTTGCCATAATGACCAACCTTCAAAGTTGTGCCTATCCAAGCAGGAAAAAGGTAAAGTTTAAATTAGATAACATTTTACTTCAAAGGAATAAAATTTTCACCATTAACATGGGCTTTAAAAAGTTCAGTTATCAATCCAACACTGTACATACTACATAATAACGAATCTGCTTAAAATGCATTTAATTTAAACAGATGAGCATCTTAAAATAGCTTTTTCTCAGCTTCAAATTATTAACAAGTGGATTTTTGGAATTATCTTAATAGTTCATGCCAATAATTGTGATAAGTCCATTTTGGTGAATTATAAATAAACTTAGTTGAAGGTGTTTTTGTCAAAGTTACATCTTCATTAATGATAGGTTATCCTGTAACCTGAACCCTTCTACATCAAATGGGGAGATAATATTTAGTATGAAGGAATGGCTCTTCTATATTAATTAGGTCTGATTGATGCCCTACATTTGATTGGCATACCCCAAAACTGATTTTGGAATATCCTAATTAAAGATGGTAAATACTGCCAGCCAGTGATTATTGGAAGTCAGCTTGATTATACATAAGCTTGGCATTCCATTTAAGTGCATATATACCTAATAAGTAGTGTATTCAATTTCCCCACTTTATTGTATCACTAAACATCTTACAAATAAGTAGGAAGCATCTCCCATTTTCATGGTATGTATTCTTTCCTTAATTACATTATCTTTTTTCTTTTCTTCAATATATGTTAGGATAGTTGACAAATTACATACTGGTAATGACTGATAAACACTTTGTGTTTTGAGTATGAGATTAATCTACTATGTTATTTGTTCAAGTAATATGTTTCATGATTTTGCTACTTCCAATGAACCAAATGCATTTTTTTAAAAAAGACATTCTAGTTTGTTTTGTTTTCAAAAAAGAAACTTTATAATTGTGTTCAATATTCTAGTTTGTCAACTGGAGTCTCTTTCGGTGTTGAACTTAGGATTGCAATGGTAGATGTATGCTTTCTGATCTTCTGAAATTGGAGGGGCACTCAAAATTTTAAAGGAACAAAGAAAAATACAATGATCAACAAATAATTTTTTAAGTTGCAGTCCAGAATACCATCAGTGGAAAAGGTTGAAGCCCAAACTCTAAAAATTAAGGGGCCCAATGATATTTTCCCTTCAAATACTTGGGAACATTATGCATTATTATACATGTCATTAAACTGGTAATGCTTCTGCATTGTGAAATATTTAGTACATGTATATAACAAAAGAATGAAAAGCTAATCAAGTGAGATCAATGATAATTGTTATTGTTTATAATGTTACAGCTATAAAATTTATCAATGGTTCCAACTTGCTCTTTTCTTTATGTGTGGTGGTACATGTAGAATGAATCAAGATGAGACTGCATTTGCTTGTCTGCATTAATTTATTGATTACTCTTAATTCCATTTCAAGGCAATAAACTTGCCAAGATACTAGATAAAGAGGTAAATGAGCAGATTCCAGTTTTTCCCATTTCATCTTTAAACAACACAGCAGAGCCTACTACAATTATATAAACAAACTTTATGAAACTCTCCACAGTAGGTGTGGGATGAAAATCCTAAAATTCATGACCTTCCTCCATCACTTTCATCAATTTCATTAGTTACTTGGTTTTTAAACATCAGGGCACTTTGTATTGATATGATCATGTGAAGAGAAGCCTTGCTATCCAACTAATGTAATTATAGGTGAAACCAGCAGTCTTTCAATGACACTCATTGCATAAAGCCAGTAATGTTCCATTGTTTTCTCATTGTGAAAAACTTGTGTACTTAGGACTCAGCTGATGGAAATTTTGTGCATCCAAAATTGAAAGAAGGTGCAAGTGTGGGCAGATATTGGTGTCCTTGAGAACCCTAAAACACTCTACAGTACTTAAGAGACAAGTAGTAAAAAAAATGAGACCATTTTATCTGCTTTTATAGTTTTGCACCATAATTTTTGTCATCTGCACTAAATTACTATCTTTACCCATATTATTGTCAAAAACATTTTAATATCTGTTCAAGTAACCCAAAAAAAACATTTACATATTCACCTGAATGATCTGTAAAGAGGATTTCCAGATCTTGCACTCATTTCATTTGTGCTCAATTATCTATCTTCCTTGTTTGAACAATTCCTGTTTTCTGAATTATATCTTTTCAAACTAATAATTCACTGAATAAATAACAAAACTGGATTTCTGCTTGTTTTTCACCCTGAAATTCAGCTTATTTTTTTTATCAAATCAGCCTTGAAAATAAACTACACTTGTACCATCTGTAACTTGACTATGCAATTGAGCAGATTACGACCAACATTAAATGTGCTGATTGCCAGGAATGTTCTTTTAAATGGAAAATAAATTGCCATCTACAAGGATTTATTGCTGTTGGTAAATCTGACCACCACTACATTAACAAATACTTGGACAGATGTACATGAAAGTCAAACATGTATTTTCTGATTTTTTCCGAATGAAAAAACATGCACAGGAGTCTAGATTTGGGGATACAAAATGCTGGAAAATTTCATACTGTACTAAAGGTCCATCACAGCTGCTTGGTAAATATGCTGTATACAATTGCTATCCTTAGAGCAAAACACAAATTTAATCTGATATAAACCTAAAGTGCCATAATAAAATCAAAGAGCACTTTTATTCCACTTATACAGGAACAAACAGAAATCTTTAATCCATTAACACCTGTTACAAACAGAATTACCACAATAGAATCAAACTTTTATATTTTATTAATTAAATAAACTAATAAGGCTGACTGCAGATACTTAGTCTCATATGAAGGACTTCATCTCCATTTAATATAAAAATTAAATCAAGTTTTTTACCAGTTAAAAAATGACATAAGTGGTTAAGGATGGAAGGTTAGAAACCAAAAGGCTTAATATTAAAAATTCCCATTAAAAAAGGTTTCAAAATAAAAAAAACCTAATTTTCCCTAATACTAGAAAGGATAAAAGACACGAGAAAATTAAAATCGAGCAGAGGTTTGTGGTCTTGTTTGCATTCCTTGTCTCATTTTCCCCAATACTAGAAATTCAGGGTCACAATGTGTTATTACTGGAAGAATCACTGGCATAATGTTTCAAGAATATGACCAGATGAAACAGGAAGTTTCAGTTATTGAATACAGGCCAAGGTGTCAGAGCCAAAATGGCAGATATGCATTAATATAGATATTTCATAAGTCTTCTAAGTCTACACTTATCGTAGTTAACATTTTTGCAGTTTATGTAACATAACTTTAAGTAATTTCCCAGTTCATAATAAATTTTTGAAGTATGACTATAGCTTTTTGCTATTTTCATTATCTATGTTGTGGATTAAATGTCATTTTTTTCAGAACAGGATAGGTTATACGTGGCTAGAATATTTGGTGGAGGAAGAACCTGGGAGGAACCACAGACCTGTGTGAAGCTACTAGCAAACATGTATCCACAATAGCCAAGACTTGAAAACGTAGAGAGAGATGAGATATCAGTAATCTCTAAAGGCTTGTACCTTAGACCACTTCATCACCCTTTTTTATTTTGTTGTTTCAAATATCTAGTATGGTACAACCAGGCCAGAGGTCTTTGTAGAATTTTAAAACTGGGCATCCAGGACTCCCATTTCAGTAAAAATAGGAGCCACACCAGCACAAGCTGCAGTTCTTTACCAGAAAACTATGCAAATTAGAGAACTATTAGTTGCCATTGAATTTAATACATTTTTTTATGACAATGACATAACTCTTGTTTGTCCATCAGAGTGAGACTGAATTTTTTTTATCAATCCAAGGATGGTCTTATTCAAAGCACTAAGCTAGGCATCAGACACTTTTTTTTCACTTGGCTACTGTCCCATCTGAACTATTAATTCTAGCAACCTTAGCACTCCTTTGACTCTCATTGCAATCTTTGTCAATTTGCCATTTAACACCAAAATACCTATCCAAATTTGCAAATGGAATTTTGTTTCCAAGTCTCAACATGTCTTGATTTCAAGGTCACATGCACTGCTTATTCCACTAAACTAGGAAAAGAACACAATAATGAAAGCTGAGAGTTTATTTGATGTACTTTATAAATGACCACATGTATATATCTGAGTCTTTCTGCCTCTGCCTCTGTAAATGTCACCTCTG
The DNA here is from genome assembly GCA_016746295.1 of Potamilus streckersoni. Lineage (NCBI taxonomy): Eukaryota > Metazoa > Mollusca > Bivalvia > Unionida > Unionidae > Potamilus > Potamilus streckersoni. The sequence continues at coordinate 1,198,813 of JAEAOA010000332.1, read as the reverse complement.
AATTCAAGTACTGTAAATGTCTGTACAATTTTCCACCCAGTTGCCAGTAAATGCCTTTGATCTTGCTGACCGATTATTGTATCACATTCTTTTGATGTGCTTGTATAATGGCAAAATGTACCTCAGGGATTCTTTCAGCCACTGAATTCTGATAGCTAACTGATCAACATATTTTTCCAACCAGCTGCCCTTCTAAGTCTCCCATCTTGCTGTCTTGCAATTTCATCATATTCTTTTGATGTACTCTCATAACAGCAACATGTACATCAAGGGGTCTTTCAGCCACAATGAATTATGTCAGTGTAAATATCAGGACAGCTAACTGATCAAAACATTTTCCCATTAAGCACATGGCTGAAGCAAGACTGGCAAGTCTTTGAATTGTGCCGATCAGCTATTGCATGTACAGAGGACTTCTACCTAAGTCATTTTCTGCATCCCAGAAAAAAACTGGCATCCAAATACATGTGATTAAGCATTCCCTAGACCTCTGCAGGCCATACTTTAAGTTTAGCTGGTATTTTACAGATGGGTATAACTAGGGCATAACCGATTAGCATTTTTCTACTGATTTCAAATTCTGGATTTTGGGCATGACATTTTTCTGATTCCGGATATGATTCAATTAATTGTAAATGCTACTACCAGGAGTTATTTGCCTCTAGCACATCCAACCAAAATCTCACCTCTGCATCCCTGTCATCTGAATTCATGTGCCAGCGCAAACTGAATTCATATCTAGCTGAGAAAAATCAGCTGAGGACTTCACCACCAACGGACCCAGTTGTATACTGGAAATCCCAAGAAAAAACATTCAAGCTTCTGGCAGCTGTTGCTAAACGTTTTTGTTCAATAACAACCTCTAGCGTCAATAGTGAAAGAAGTGAGACAAATGATTGAGAATGTCTGCTGAAAAAACAGAGATGCTATTATTTCTTGCAATGAACTTGGAAGTGATAAATTTTGATTATTAAATTTCTTTATTATCTATTAAACTGCATGTGTCATGCCCATGCGTATTAAAATATTTTTATAAATTTAAATCTTTCGGTCTAACTCAAGTATTATCGTTTCACCCTGTTGTGTTGACCATATTGGACTTTTCTGACTTCTTATTTAACTTTATTAACACACTATCGAATGACACACAGTGTTAGACACGGTGCTATAGAAATTCAACTTTATTTTTTTTATCTGATTTGGTTGTTCCTGCCTTGTCAGACTCCAATTATTTGGAAGTTCATACTATCTGGTGGAATCCAAATTCTGGATCAAAAGTCGGTTATGCCCTAGGTATAACCAAGCACAATAGTGACAGGTGAAGCATAGGTGTCAACTTGTATGGTTTACCCATAATTTGTTCATTTTTGTCCCCTTTTTCATCAATGTATAGCAGTATAACCATTTCATACAAGTGTTGTTTAAAGCAAAATTTTAATTTTTTAAAATGTATATTCGATTTGTGTGCATCCAGTACTCTGGGCATAATTTTTTTAGAACGACAATTCAATGAGATCAGGGTGGCCTGAACAACCAATCAAATCATAATCAAAACCACGCTTTTCATTAGATTATTAAACAAGTTTCATTTATGGTTCAACTTGTGTGTGAAGGTCATGCCATTTATTGCTCTGAAATTTGATGCTCACTTGGATTTCTAATAATGACTATCTGTGTGGTATGCTTTCTTATTTTATGCATTATTTTATTATTTATATTTATTACTATCAAATGCATCAAGTTTATATCAATTTTCATACTTTGCATAGTATTAATGTCCCATGTTTATGCTTACACATCAGTGGTTAAACATTTCAAACAGCACCGAACCAATTGTTTAATAATTAAGTTTAGGATGGGGAAAAGTTACTTACCTAAACACCCAAGACAATATTTTCACCTTAAATTAACAGTGATCAATTTTTTTTCATCCATTACTTCACATAGATTCAAGTCATAATTCCACTGCTGGACTCAAGGAAAATTTTATCAAGCATGTGTCCTTAGAGCAGAGTGTACTGCATCATATACTAGTCCTGGTCATCACTTTACTCAGTACCATACATGTCAGTACCATACATGTATATACTACTCTACTAATACTCTTACTAAATAATCCCTTGTAGGATGCTCTTTTGGTTGAAAAGAAGTTCAGCTGCCTGGAATGCGATGGAAGCCAGGAATACAGAAATGAGACTTGGGTGATGTATATTTCTTAAACCCATTCTATAATGAGAAGCAATTCTAAATACACTGTGGTAAAATGGAGCATCACACAGCAGCAGCAGAAGAAATTGTGATGACCTTCACCATGTTTACAAAAAATGTTCTAACATTGTTATTTTTTTTTAAAGTATATAAATCTATGTATCTCTGAAAATGTAATAAAATTGGCAACACAGTGATAAGTTTTGTTAAAATTTATTGATGTACAAGCTCAAAAATGTACTTTGAAATAGGGATTTAAAAAAAATTAAAATTACCATGAACTTCAGTGAATCTTTTCTCCATGAAGATGAATGAAATGCTCCAAATAGTATGGGAATAAAATAAAGATAATTCTATTTCTAATATTTTGGTTCAAATTTGAAGTTTATAGCACTGTTAGTTCAAATGTTATAATAATTTTACCAAAACTGCACAACTAAATACTAGGAACAATTTGTTAAGTTCACAATCTAGAACATGTACTTCAGCCTGCAGTTTCTCGGAAAAAAACTTGTCCACAAATTAATCCTGGAAATCTTTAAACTGAATCATTAAAAGTTTTGTCAAAATTTTGAAGTCCATATCATCACTAGGTCAGTACAGTGGAAACCCGCTATAACGCGATGATCGGGGTCCATAAAATTGGATCATGTTAAAAGCGGGATCGCGTTAATGCGGGGTTTACAATATTTAACTTTTTTCCGAGAACATATACGTGTATACATGTACAATGATCAAAAGTCTGCTTATCATCAGATGAATATTAACTGGATTGCATTAATTAAGATATATTCAAAATAATCGATGGCTAAGATATTTATAGGTTATTACTGTGCATTAAAAACATTTACTAATTTTTATTTGTTTGAACGATAATACCAGACTATCGCTATATCATGAAAAGTGTATCAACACTGTATGCTACCGTGCCATCGTGGCATACAGTTCATCCAAAATGGATGTAATTTCATTGAAAATTGTACAGATTTAAATATTCAATAATTTTGTAATAGTATGAATTCATCGTGTAAAATATAGGATGAACAAACTATTGAAACCATTTACTTGCTGTCTGATATCGTAACGGTCATTGCATGCAGCTTTTCCCGGGTCTACATATGGTGTCTGTACAAATTTCATACCGCTAAAATTTTATCATATGTGACAACTGCAAGAATAATTAACAATCAAAGCATGATTTCAGCGTGCAAATAACTTTTATTTCAGATTTTGTGAACATCAAAAGAAACATGTGAAAACTGCTAAATTAATTGTTGCCCAAAGTGCAAAGTCAGTGTGGTCCCAAATTTAAATTTCATCATTTCTTGAAAAATATATTCAATGATGTTTGATTCTTTGCCGCAAACTGTTGGGTTCTAGCAAAGTCAAGAGTGTTTCTTAATTGAAGGACTTTGACGTTGTCAACATCTTGTGTTTCCAGCCACCTTAAACTTGCTTCTAAATGTACTACTGCTTCAGACACTTTTGGTGGGGGGAGTTGGTGTGCCATCATCATCGTTATCATTATCGTCACTGGTTTCTGATTGTGCAGCTTCATTCTTCCTTCTGACATTTGTAACAATTTTGTCATCTGATATGTGTTCATATAAAGGCAGATGTCATCTACTGAATACAAGTTAAGGATATCATGATGTCTGTGCTCGTATTTTTTTGAGTGCTTCTTCTGCTAAACATATGTCGTCTTCAAGCTGAGTTTCTTGTTTGCCCTTCTTTAGTTGATCTAGGGCATACAGTTTCTCTTTAGCAGAAAATGACTTGCGTTTTTGAACTTGCTTTTCTATAACAGTAAAATATTTTTTTTATATAAGCAAACAACGTACACAGATAAAGCTCAAAAACTAAGTAATGATGGCCTGCAACGATTATGAATCACCTTTTAATATAAAACAAAATTAAGCTGAATGGATGTACAATTTCAAGCCCTTTTAATTTACAGATAATAAAGTGGATATTATTTACTTTGAACTGTTTGTTGTTTGATCACGCTGCCAAGCACAGTATACATGTTGGCAGCTTTCGTCCTTTGATATTTATTAAATTGTGCGACTCTTGTATCAACTACAACCACAGCTAGGTCTGCTGCTTGGCTGTGATTGCAGCTAAATAAGAAACCCATGTCGGCTATTGTTTGTGCAATGACAGTATACAGAATTCATGGAAGACAATCACAAAGATGATTTACTGGCTTTACCCATGGATCCATAATAAGTAACACTTCCGATAATGTTTACTTTGGCTTAACAATTCAAAAACCTACTGAAACCAGTTTTCTCTTCTAGAGTGGAATACGGAGCTTCACCACAACCTGTTCAAACTGATAAATTTCAGAAGCCAAGCATTGTACACTATTTCTCGTATGTTATATATATCATATTATTTTAGAATTCATAAACAATCACTTCTCCAAAAACACTTAAAGAACCTAGATAAATTGTTAAGTTCCGATCGTTTATTATTAAAAGTCATACGCAAATTCTTCCACCAAATTATAATAAACGTTTTACACACTATTTCTCATACGTTAAACAAATATTTTCACGGTCCCATAAAAATACATGTAAATGAATTTCAAATTTCAGGAACCATGCCACGATCATATCATTTTAAAAGTCACAACTAATCTCATGCCCAAAATAAAGTTAATTTCTTGTTTTTTTTTTTTTTTACTTTTTTCCAAAAAATTTTTTCCATGTGTAAATGAATATACGATATTTCGGGAGCCATGCTACGACCGCGTTATATCCTAATTCGCGTTAATGTGGGGCGCGTTATAGCGGGGTTCCACTGTATTCTTCTGGGTGTTGAACAGTTGCCCTTCAATCAATTTAAATCCTGGATGCAACCGAGGAGAAAAATTACCTGGACATAATCATATTTATCATAATTGTCCGAATCACTGTCGAAAAGTGGATGCAGTCATGCACCATCTATTTCATCAACTTCATTTACATCTAAACCATCAATTAAGTCAATATTATCTTCATAATCATCGAAATCTTTAACTTCAATGTCACTACCTTCACAATCAATATCATTGTTCACATCTGAGTTATTGTCTATCATTTTATTGATCGATTTTGAAATCAGCTGTCACGTTTTTTACCAAGTTTTTTTTTTTCTCAAATTTTTCTGCACATGCATGCTTTAACCATTTCCTGTTGTCGGTGTATAAGTACACATGTATTTGTGATGTATAACACATGTTTCTAGATGCTACATAAACACCTAGTGAAACTATGACTGAAGGTGTATACCGGATATAATGGTAGTCTACGACCAGAGGTGCAGTTAGGATAACAAAATTAATAAAAATAAGCTAATATTATAAAAAGTGTGATATAGTTTCATTCAATCATTATTTTTTTTAATTAATCTTGGCATTCACAACTTCCATCCAAATGAAATGTAGGTTAATTGAACTTGAAAACATGTTTATTTGATTGTGCAAGGATTTGAATTTATTTTTTTATAAGCATAGGAGCAAGTTGTTTTTGTTATAGGGTTTAACACCATTTTTCAGCACAAGATAGGGTATACATGGCGGCCAGTATTAATGGTGGAGGAAGAACCCTAGAAAACCCCGTGAAGAACTACCGACCCACAAGAAGCTACTGGCAGCATCAGAGCAAGTAAAGTCTAAAGCAATTTGACTTCAATCTGTAAAGAAACATCAATATGGGCTTCCAAGTGTGAGATATTTCTGAAAATGTGACTTCTCATTCCGATGGTAGTCAACCTTGGAATATAGCAACATTATTTAGGCAGTAAGACCTTGACCCCCATTAACAAATATCAGGGTTAGTGTCTTCTTAAACTGTAAAATACGTAAATGTTTTACACTATAGAAAACCTACATTAAAGACCATTTTGCTATCAGAACTATTTCTTTATCCAAACTTTATAAGTGTATAAAGTACTTACATCACAGACAAATCTTAAAAAATGTTGCAGTAATGCCTAGAGATGTTGCACATAATAATGACCTAATAAATAAGATAGAGATGGTTCAAAGGAGAACTGCTAGATTCACTATAAACAGATTCTGCAATACTACAGCATCTGTGAAATACTGAATCATTTCCATTAAGAATCACTAAAATCCAGGCAAACCAAGGTCCAGCTGACCATGTTGTGATAGTAAACAATCTTGTGGATATACCAGCAGACAGATTCTTGACCCTAGCATATAGCCTAACTAATTGTTTCAAGTTCAGCTTCTTTCTACGTACAATGGGGATTTGAAACAAACCATAATTGCAGAAGCTCTTGGGTTGGTATCTCACAAGCTGGAGCATTTCAAAATCACATTCTAATGAACTAGTCAGCTACAAGACCCAGTGATTCTCAGGGCCATACACGTACGGTAGCCGGATTGGTCTGTATGAATGAACCACAGGAGTCTGCAGTTTTATCAATTGTGTAGTTTTTCAGTCTTCGTGCGATTCTGAAGGGATAAAAGACGCGTGAGAAAATTCGAATCGAGCGGAGGTATATGGCCACGTTTGCATTTCTTGTCTTATTTTATAATACCGTTAAGGTGATTTGATGTCAGAAATTTCGTCCTCCTTTATTGACAAAACTGCAGATTCCTGTGGAATGAAGAAAATCGTACACCGACACTCTTGTACTAATTTCTGCATTTCCCACCATCTTCCGCCCGTCCTATAGCTACCTTCCTTACTTTATTCTTGACCAAACACCAACTCTTGCTTACTCGTCAAGTGTGAATGTGTCAACATATTTATACATAGATACAATTTTTCTGTACATATCAAGATTAAGCGGTGTCATATCACGAATAATCAATTTTTTTGCACTCTCTTGTAGTTTGGAACAATTTTTCTTCTAAATATAGGTGCGTTATAAAGGATATTACTGGATTAACAGGGTGGATTATTTTAACTCATGAAAATTACCATATATGTTGAATTATAGTTATACCGCTAATTTTTGCAGTAAATTTTCCCGATTAATAGTCAGCCATGATGTCTTCCTCCTTGAAAACGCTCCAGAACGAATGATTCAATTGGATAATGGTGACCACATGGTATGTGACTTGTTTTCATTGGTTAACACAAATAGGGAGAATTTATTATGTATTAATTTTCAAAATAAATGGTTGTCTAGTCCACCTCAGTACATCGTCGCACATGGCCAAACGACCGCACACTATTTAAACTCAGACTCATTCAGAACTGAAATATGATTTATTGTTGTTGTGTTGCGCGGGAAGGGTGGGTTGGAGGGAGATTATTGGGATAACTTCTTTGCTTTTAAACAGTTAAAATGATTAAGTTTGTTAGCAGAAACTTCTATAAATTAAAGTTGTCACCCACAATTGTTTTAAGAGTGTTACTGCTGTGCATTCATTTTCAATAATCGACGTAAAACATTATCGATATAACTTAATCATTTTACTTCGTCCAACAAAGGTTCAGGCGAGCTTGAAATCACTCAAGCTTTCAAACAGTCAAATGTAAGAGTAGTTTGCCAATATATCTGATTCAGAAGGTTGCTTTCTGTAAAAAGATGATTGCTGGCATGTATGTTATGAAAACAACTGCTTCAAGGTCACTTAGAATTGTATATTACTGTTTATATCTGATGGCATATCGCCTTATTATATTCAAAAGTTTTTTTTCTCAATTCCAAAATGCTTTATGTCAAAGATGGTCTAAATGTTTGCATTTTTTTAAATTATCAATTTATATGCGACAGTTCAAGCATACGTTGCAATATTTAAATCTTTATGACCAACTCGTTGTTTCAAGAAAACTACGAGAACACATGAGCGCACATGGTAGCACTTTTCAAAAACATTTTATCTCGCGTGAAGGAGTACAAGGAATTTGCTAAGCACCAACACTTGTTCCATTGGAAAAATGAGAGCACAACGAGCACACTTTTACATTTCAAAACAGCATGAGCATTTTCTGAAGGAAAACTCTTCTTTATACCGTCTTTGAATAAAATTTGAAAGACGTTTAAATGTCCACATCAGTGCCGGATTTACCATTGTGCGTAGGTGTACTTAAGCACAGGACCCATGTTGGCCGGGAGGGGGTATCTTCTTTGTAAAAATAAATACGATTAAGTTTTCAAAAGTCTGTGGCTATTTTAACTACTCCCAAATTTCCTGAGTATATATGCCTGACTACCTTTGTAGGCCTACAGGGCCAACCTCCTTTGGTTCCCAAGTAATGGGCTTCATAACTCAACTAGCATAGGGCCTCAATTGTCCTAAATCCGAAACTAGTCCTCATGATCGCATCAACATCTTTTTTTTTTCTTTTTTTGGGGGGTGGGAGGTGGGGGTGGGGTGGGATAAGGTGTAATTATTACTCTCTATCGTGTTCAAACTTCGTTGAGCAGTATGCAGTTTCTTTACAATGTAATTGTTTTTCCGCGTTTATGAGATGTATTTGGCTCAACTTCATAAGTAAAATGCTCTTAAACTGTTATAGCTTTCACCTTTAGTTATTTATATACATAGATCGTCGGCATTGCTGACTGGAAACTGCTTTTTAACTTTATTGTCCACATTCTCCGGTTTTATAAATAATACTGAAGGAGGCACGTGACATATGTTGTTCTTATTCTAGCTATCGTTACATCATGAATGTGTGTCTTTCTTTTCTTCTTTTCTGTTAATTAGCTGTTAACTTTTGTTTCTTCTATTCTGCATGGAAAATATCGCCCTCGCCTACATATGTTTACAGCTTCGCGGTCCATGTTTTACTCTAATAGTTTAGAATCGCATCTATCGGACTGTTGATATAAATACTAACTTTGTCACGTATATTTAATTTATATTGCGACTTTTATCATGCTCATAATTTATGGTTGTGAGTGTAGTTAATGCCTATCTAACTTTTGTGATGATTTAAGCAGTAAACAAAATGCTTACGTAGCAAGAGCTCAAGGAAAATATTGTTTGCAATAATATTAGGCCCAGTAATTTTCCATTAGTATAAATGCTGTTGTTTTCTTTTCCAGAACACACTATTGCGGTATATGACAAGCGAAGTATGTATATAACGGAAACTAGGTAAACAATTATTAATTCCTGTTTCATATCAATCTTTAAATATCTATAATCAGAATTTGTAGTTGTGTTCTGATAAAATTATAGAAGAATTATTTATTTAAATTATTCATTGGAATTACGAAATGCTCATTTGTGTTTTGGATAAAAACACTACTTCGGGATTTTTGACAACTCATTCAAAGACATATGAATTGTATCATTGTGGTATTACAGTGCATTTGGTACAACAAGACATTCGAGATTCTTGATACGTCAGGACATTCATGATTATCGGAATTCACTTTTGAACATTCTTCACTGTGTTCTCTATGAAATTTATGATTGTTTGGGATTAAATTCACAATAGTGAAAGTTTCTTTTCAATTTTCACTTAGTACCTTAAAGATATCAATTATTTTGTGATTTTATTAAACGTTTTGGTTTCGTTTCTTTCTGTTAATTAACTGCAGACCATAAAGTCGTAACAGTACAAGGACACATTCACTGTGTTTTCTAGGAAAGTGCCACCTAACGTTGGATTTGCCTGATGTTATAAAGTTACAAGTCTCCTTTTGCTTCTTGGCTTAGACTAAAATCAAATCCCCTTATAGCATATCCTCTTTCATAATCGTCGTACTAAATTCTGTTGGTACGGTTTGGCTTCTATTCCTGCTTCATAATCGTATTACTTCATTCTTTTTTGTACTGTTTGGTTTTTACTGTTTCAAGAATAGAGAGAATCGAGTAAGATTTAATGTATTTTTCTCTGAAAAAGTTTGATTCGAAACATCTGGCCGCCTCAGGTCACTTAAATCTTGTACGAATTAATGTGTTGGTACAAGAAATGAATTTGATTAATAAGTTCCGTTAAGGGAAATATTCTTCATGATGTTAATTAACAAATTTAAATGCCTGCTTGGTTCTTGTCTGACTTATTTCTTCACTTCTTTCTTTTACTCCTCTGCTGGAGAGAGTGTGAACATTAACTTTTTATCCACCAATTATTGATGTAAGTGTCAAGTTAGGTATTTCAGCAGGTGGACTTGGAAATCTTTCGAAGTCTTTTTCTCTCTATTACTCGTTTTCTATCTCGACATTATTGAAATCTATCCGAATAAGTTTAGCAGTCTCGTTTAAAGCCGTGTAATCAAACAGTTGAAGACGTTGATACTGTGGTCCGTACCTTGTCTAATTACTCTGTTTGATCCATCAGCGATTATACATTTTTTTTTGTAAACGTGACGTTTTGGTGAGATTAGGATTATGAGGTAAGTAATGTATCAATATTCGTACCAACGATCCATCAATGAAGGTGAGTCCTTTTATCTTTACCTTTTTACTGCTCCTAATAGGGTTTCATCAATCAATCCTAACAGAGTGCAGCGAGTTTTAGCAATGGACCTATCGGCATGGGAAGAAGTTATTCTCGTTGAACGCGTTGTTTTTCATGTGACTGATTGAATATTTCTTTTTCAAGTTTGGCGAAGAACGTGACGATGACATTTCAATTGCTGTTTCTGTATCTTGGTGAAAAGAATCGTTCCATACAAGACGTTCGATCAGCATTACGGACCGTTTGGATGATTTCTTTACGTGCTGTTTGAATGACTTAATTTCGTATCGGAGTATTGGCTTTGGTTTAAATTGAAAATACATCTCTGTTTTTAGCTAAACAGAAGAGATAACCTGTTCCCCCTCCCATGTTTAAAGAACGTCTTTGGAGGTCTGTTATGGTGAGAACTTTGAGAGTTAGACATTTTTGTTCAGAAGAAAACTGAAGTGACTTCTTTCGTATATGAATTCGTCTCCACTTACTGTCTGAACCTACTACCAACTCCACTTCAGGCACTACTGGATGATGACTTGTTCTCAAAGGTATATATCGTGTCAGTTTCTGCATTGCAAATCTAGTAAATGCTGTAACATGCATGTTCTCTTGTGCGCCTTTTTCTTAGGCGATATCACCTTTTTGGCTGCAGCAGCAGCAGTTACCGCAGTATCAGCAGGAAAGGACGAAGTAAAAGCAATGATGGGTTTCAACTTTTCATGAGATAGTCATTCAACAGGTTTATATACCATCATCATTAACGAAGAATGATGAATAGTAAAAAAAAGTGGAAGAGCAGACGGTTACAAACTGAGGTTTTGATCCGTACATGCACGCTCAAGCTGCAGTATCTCTCTTTCTTGACGGGTTTATTTTATTTTGGGTTTTCTGTCACACTGAAGTTGATGTGGAATGTGAAATCACTGCCCCTCTTTTCTATTTTTATATATTTTTCGACTTTTGAGTAGGTTCTGCTTTTCAGCTTTAGCTACGATATTAGGGTCCCATAATGAAAGCGAACTAATAGTGAATCAAGAGATTCACTTCCACATGGCTTCAAGATGATTTGTATTTTGGTGTGATTATCTATTCTTGTATCAGCTAGTTGTGTCAAAACTGCATTACGTTTTCTATGTATTACAATATTTTTGCTTGATGTGGAATGTGAAAGGCTCCTTGTAGTGATTGGTGTGCTGTCAAAGTAAAGGATTGCAACATTTCTTTGAAACTAGTCTTTAACAATAATCATTTTTTTTCGTGATATTTGGTATACAGTGCAAGAACATATTTGGTAAGAGGATGACATTGAAAGGAAGTCATTTTTTATATTGACCAAAAGGAAAAAGGTGAATGGTGCTTTCTATATAGAATTTTCTTTGCTTATGAAGAGAAAGACAACGTGTAGATGATGGGACATCCTTTATCACACCGTGAACAAATCCGTACGAAATTTCAAATAATCCGGTGTTGTGAGATTAAAATTTATGAGTAAATACACTTTTAATAACCGAGTGGCATCGTTATAAGAACAACCTAACCAAGATTTTCTTGTTTTGGCAACTCTTTAACTTGAGATTCCTTAAACGTTTGTAAACAACGCACTATATTAATCAGTACTGAGAATGATAATACGATGTACTTTTCCTTTGATGAAATAAAGTTTGAGTAACGTAGATAATGCTGGCATTAGGAAGATGTCCCTTTCGTGTAACAAAAGTTTAATCTCTTTCCGGTCTTCTCCTAATGAGACGTATTCGACTTGAGTCAGACACGATCTCGTCATTATCGCGATGACTTTCTTCTACAAACGAAATAGATTCTCCTTTATTTCATTAATGAGTAGCGGATTACAAGTGTTTGTAACACCACACGATGCGGAATGGAGGACGTTCAAACAATAGCTCAAATCACACATTGGACAAGTTCACCTTTGTCTGAATCGTTTGGTCGAGCAATCAACACTGAAATGGATGAAACAAATATAGTACCTCCCACATTTGATGATCTGACCCATCATCAATCACTTAGAGAATGGAGGATGCATTTCGATTAAGACTGACACAATCAACAAGAACTCAAAACATTTGATACATGTTTAATTTTTTGTACGGCACAAAAAATACTCACATTTAAAATCAAACTTTGTTTTTTTAATTTCTTTTATCGCAGCGACCTCTTGTTTCCAAGTGTCGAATCTAAGACTCTTTTAGTTACGTACATCCTTCCATGTGTAAATATGTTGGTGTATCGAACGAGCCACACATACCTCCTGACAATATGAAAAGCAGACAAATCTCTTCTTCACACAGAAGTAGAGTCGTATTCATTCATAATCGTGTCACATTTAACATAATGAGTTTTCCGTGCACATATAATGTTCTAGCTGTCATGTATTTGCATCAACTAGTGGTAAATTTGACGAATAGAATCTGCTGGTAAACGAAGTCTAATAAATCCAGTCACTGACACACACGAGACACATGGGATGACAAGTCGTATAAGGTGTCAGCAGTTGAATAATGTCTGGCAGTAGATTGTGTTGTTATAAATTATCCATTCCGAGGAACGCTTATGCTTTATACAACAAATGATTTAGACGTTTTGCCTAAGGAGTGAACTGGTAAACCATGAACATGATCAATGACCATACATACAACACATCGTCAAGGAGTCTCCTCATTAGGCAGTACTTCTTTAAGAGATTTTATAGTCCTGTAAATCTTGCTCCCATGCAATTCTATTGAGCACTTTGTCACTGTAGTGGCCTGCAGTGTACTAATGTACCCATGACCTGAATTGTAATGATGTGACAACATTAATATACATAACAATTTTAGCATTTTCAAAGGAATCAGACTTCTTATAGTATTCAGATACTAATGGTTAAAAGGTTTATGTTGCAGAGGATGTTATGGTTCTTGTGTTTCATTTGAATTTGTATAAACTCTGTGTAAACATGTTCTCATATCTCCAAAGGAAGGTTCTGAATATACTCTTACAAAGTATCCATGATGAGAATCTTTAAGTCCTGTCGATTATACCACCTACTGGTGAACTATGTGATCTCTCCAGAAAACCAGACCTTTCTTGCTCAGTGCGGAGACTATATGGCATGTTCAAGATAACCTGAACAATTATGTTTCTATTCGTGAATTTTCATGCCATAACTGAAACACTGAACTTTGTCTTCTTCTCCCAAGCAGACAAATGCTGCTAAAGATTTGGGACTGGGACCTGCTAGATATTTAGGCCATCTTCTGTCCAGTTGCCTAGGAAAATGACAAAGGAACGCAAAGGCTATAGAGGCAGAGGTGGTTTGCATCAGAAATTGAAAACATGATGATGACATTCATTTGGCATGAAGTTGTCCTGTTTCATCTTGGTACTGTTAGTCATAGTTGCTTGTTACGCCACTAACAAAATTCAGAATACTGTCTTCGGTATTTTAGTAGATTTGTGTTCTTAAACGCTCAAATTCAATGTGGAGATATCATCCAGATCGTTCGATGTACACGAACCTATCGGTGTCAAAGGAAAAGCGACGTCTCATACTTGTTCAAATATCTAAACCAATTTTAAACTGGCATCGGCTGTAACGGAAGTATCAATGTTATTATTGCCAAAATCGTCGAGTGGAGCAAACTCCACGACCGCTTCTTAATTTACAAAGGTCAAATTTTCACGAATAATTTCTACGTGTTTGATGAATTTTTCTTCTTCAGCGATGAGTTGCAAAGTACCGACTTGTATGAACCAAATATTCGGTCTTTGGCAGTAATGGTTATTGAGCCAATCTTCCCCACAAAAAAGTCTGGATGACTCTGAAGTATTGACTTAGATCGACCAAATATTAGCGTATTGGCAAATATGGGATATTGAGCTAGTGTTCTCTGAAGAAAACAAAACAGTTAAGCACGGTTCTAAAAAAACACGTTCTTCTTCCTTCGTTTTGCTCGAGGTGTAAGGTGATGCCCAATATGGATTGATATAATTGCTTAAAATGGCTGTTTTCTTCTCACGTATTACAATAAGAGTGGTAGACGCTCGTTTCTTGTTTCAATTTGAGAAATTAATTAAGGTAGCCTGAAGAATCTCTGGATTCGAATCGATGTCTTGTTGTAACTGTTCAGCAGAAGTTCGTCCTCCAAACAATCTGTCATGGATTTAATTGTTCCATTTCAACCACAACGTAGTCTTCGACAATGCGCATAAATTATGTATAGATTTTCATAAGTTGTTTGATTTCTTATTACACTTGTCATTCTTGACTTTGCAAACTATTGTTATGTCGGTACGTTTTATCATGTAATGCCCAATTTATTCTCGGCCATGAACTTCTTTCGATTCACTAATCCACGTGTTTTACCATTGCAAGAGCATCCTTTAAGAATTGATACCTTCGTGATCCACAAATACTTGTTAGCATGTTCAGCAAACAGCTGTAAGATATCTAAGTGGAATCAACTATATTTCAATATCTCTTCTTGAAAATCAAGGAGGTAGCATTGAACACGGCGTACAAATTTCTCGTTGTTCTATTCGGGGCTGTAATTATGGGGTT
Source organism: Potamilus streckersoni (assembly GCA_016746295.1). Classification (NCBI taxonomy): domain Eukaryota; kingdom Metazoa; phylum Mollusca; class Bivalvia; order Unionida; family Unionidae; genus Potamilus; species Potamilus streckersoni. Next base: position 1,183,669 of record JAEAOA010000332.1, on the reverse strand, counting down.
CAGGCAAATGCGAGAGTACCACGTATTGATTTGCTTTGGTATAGATAAGTGTGGAAAGAACCATTAGCGATTCTGTCACTCAAGGCTGGAGAGGGGGGGGCATTTTGCTAAAAGGCATAACTAAATAACTCTTTCAGTCTTTAAAAATGCACTTTTCGTACATTTATGCAAGTGATTTAGACTCAGTTTATGGTGACGTTTGGATATTCAGTTCCTTGTTTTGAAACATATTTCAAAGGAAATTGTCGTTCCTATTCCCATATATTGCAAGCGTTATCTATCGTCGTCCTCTTCGCTCCAGGTATCGTCGGTGGGTTAAAACAACCAATTCAGCAAAAACAAAAAGTGTAAGAGAGCCACGAAATGTGTTCACATCCTCATGGAATCGCGCTACAATTCTGGTAGCGATGAAATAAAGGTGCATGAATACTGTTGTTACAAGGGCGATGAACCAAAGAACAATTATATATGTGATTTTCAGTCTGCCATGGACATTCAAAGTCATAAAAGATAAAATCGACACGATGGTCTCGTTTATTGTTCTTGCTCTGGTCACTGAATAATTTCTTGGGCTCGATGTCATATCGTTGAATACAACACAGAATATTTAATACACGCTATTACTTGCCCCACATAGTTTCTGTCACAAACGTGAGACTTTTTATTACCGGAACAAACATGGTATCCACAAGTTGGACACACTGTCAGTAATTATAGCAAGCACTTTACTTTTGTTGGAATTGTTTATGTCTTCAGGGTTTGTGACCGTAATGATGAAAATAAATTTTAATTCGCCGGCTCTGATTCATGCGATGGTCGTCCGAGAGCGATGAGAAGGTACGTTACTGTTTTTTTTTTTTTTAATGGATATGTGTAGTTTTTCAGTCTTCGTGCAATTCTGAAGGGATAAAAACGCGTGAGAAAATTCGAATCGAGCGGAAGGTTGTGGTCGAGTTGAATTCCTTGTATTATTTTATAATACCGTTAAGGTGATTTCATGTAGTCAGAAATTTCGTCGTGCTTTATTGGTAAAACTTCAGACTCCTGTGGTATTAGAATAAAACAAGCAACATATGCCATTTCGGAAAATGCATCGGGTTTGCAGCCATACTTCAAAAAACAAATGTTACAAATTCTGAATGATAATATTAACTTTGCTGCGAGAGTAAGTCTGCGGACGCCCATTGGACAAATAATAATGCAGAGTCTGCCAATAACATCAAGAAGATTGGAACCAACTGGAAGCAAAACGAGGAGTCAGATCCTATAGACGTACGACAATCGATTGTTAGTTCCAGGTATACAGACGCCGAAAGATCATTAATTGGAAGAGACCATTTCAAACTGGCATCCGATTATATGCACCACAGAGTTTCTATGACGTGTGGTGTAAAAAAAAAAACAACAGAAAAATGAAAGAGAAACATCATTTCGAAAGTTCTTAAAGACAAGTGGACAAATAAGCAAACATTAGTGTCTACATATGGTCAAATCATTATACCAAAGACACCTTCAGAAGGGAAAAAAACCTCACCAGAGAAGAAAGAGTATTTTTATTATTATTATTATTATTATTATTATTATTATTATTATTATTATTATTATTATTATTATTATTATTATTATTATTATTATTATTTTGTGTGTGTGTGTGTGTGTGTGTGTGTGTGTGTGTGTGTGTGTGAGAGAGAGTTGCTCCATTTTATTTTCATTTAAACGTATTCTGAACACTAATAAAGCAATTACAACCACATTTGTTATTTATGATTCATGTATTTAAATCCATACAATAAAACTTATAATATTTAATGTACATTACTGTAATTTCTTTCACAATATTGTATTTTTGTCCCCATTATTGTCCACTACTCTTAATACAGCCCATTACTCTACATTAATGTATTTAGGGAGGCCCTCTGGCATTTAACCAATCAAACCCCGCTAAGTGATTTGTTCGAGTAAGCGACTGACTCAGATTTTTTCCATTTAGATATTTGTCTTTGATATCGAAGAAAATCCTTCAGACCTGCTATGTTTGTTTAAAAATTAAATATTTATAACCGATAACATGTTCAAATGTATTCACAAGATTTTCTCAAATTTGATTTTGAGAAATTCTATGATAACGAAATCAACACTTGTAAGACAAGAGAAGGACACGACCTGAGTAAATCACATTTTCCTTACCGGAACCGGGTGTCCAGCTTGTTGAAGCATGTCCGACAATGAAATAATTGGGGACCTTCTTATGAACAACTAATAATTGCTTTGGGCTTATATGCGGTATCATTAATTGGCAGAGATGACATTTATTTCTAAAAAATGAACATATACCCAGTTGTGCTCGTAACAGTTTTATTGTGTTTATGGTTAAGATTATATTTATCATTATATATAAATGATTCTGACTGAAGTGATGTGGTTGAAGAATTCGCCGACGCGATGTTGACCTGGCCAAGAGCAGATGACATTGATGGTGATTTTGTTCATTTGTCGACTAATATATGCATGAGAGTGGTGTTAAAAAAACTGTTGTATACAATAAAATATAATCTTGTTATGGGTCAAATAGAAATCGACAGTTAAATATTATCCTGACGTACCAATACCACCTCGAGGAAAACATAGTGTTATAGCATTAGTACGCGAAAACACCAGGTCGTTGACTGCACATCCATATATGAAACGACTCAAGGATTATCTCTACAATCTTGAACTGTATTTTACTGTCAAATTCCGCGAAAGTTGCATCCCCCGTTGCTTATGTTGAACTAATACTGACTAAAGCAAAAAGTGAAATATCTCGACTGTTATTTAACAACGACGCAATTGTACGTGTAAAAAGTTTTTGGACGAATACGAGAACGATCGTTTCAGAAACTATTCATTGGTGTAATTAGTATGGTTTTGTATGAACGTAATAACAGGTCCAAAACACGCACAAATGCCGGAAATTTAAATATTCCAACGAAATATATTTCTATGATTATATGACAGTTGTACCAGTATAAAAAAAGATGGTTACAGGTACTTGAGTTTGTTGCACTTGAAGAAAGTCACACTTCGTTATGATAAAGTAATATATTTGGAAGAAGCACATTTGGTTATAACGCTCCATTTTAAGTAATTCTTAGATTTTTGTGATTCTTTGTTTGATTATTGGAACTCGGTCCCGTAGAAATATTCCACAGTCCGAAATTATCAATTACTAGGCGCAAATGTAACGGTGTGAGGTGTTAGTAAGTTTCCATGATGCCATGCTTTACTTTTGGTGGATTCAGGTCAAAACTGCAAGAGTAGTCCCTTTTAATTCTCTTTTAAATCTAGTTGTGTAAATTGGTTGTGCGACTCTAGGTGCAGAATTTATTATTGGAGACTGGCAAATTACACAATGGAATAAACGTGAAGGGACTTTTCCGTCATCGACAGGTACCATTTATGTTGCCATGTTGGCCAATGTGAAGTTTCATGCGAAATGTGGCTTAAAACCATGATTTAACTGGCTTAAATAGGCATAGCAAAAATAGTTCCCTGTTTGGAGAGTTTTATAGTTTTACGGTTTGAAATGCTGACGGTACGTTACGGAAAGTTAATGAACAGAAACCATGCAGATGTGCGGTTTATAGGCAATTGGGAGTTTGTGAAATATGTGGTCTTGTATTAATTAGATTAAAATTATTAGAGAATGGACACACCAGACTATCCAATTTACTACACAAGTTGTATAGAATGAGTTCTAGCGGAATCGCGTCAGGGTTTGACATCGCTCGATCAAGTAAAACCAATGCATTGATTCAATATTATTAATAGAAAAGCGCAGTGTTATCGACATGAGAAAATGACCGAAGTGGAAGAACAACTGCAAGATAAAATCATTGAGAGGACATCGCTGCTCTTGAAATACAAATATGGTCGTTTATTCTGTTAGAGAACTCACCACTGTTGGCCTTGGTTTTTCAGCAATTAGAACTACAGCAACTATCACAGGTACATCAAAGTAGTACACATAGATAAAGCTTCAAATTCAAAGATGGTTTCAGGTCAGAAAACCCACACACTCTCTAAAATAAATATATTCTGACATTTCTTCACCACCTCAGAGATCCCAATCCTCAAAAACCACCCTCTCAGATAATGATGAAATTTTGAAACCAAAAGGGGATTAGAGCTCAATATTTTTTCATATTAAACAATAAAATATTTTATAAGATGTGATATCAAACGACTTCAGTAGGACATATTGGATTTGATTTAACAAACAAATTTTATAAAAGATTTAATTCGATTATATCAGCATCAAGCTATACTGTCATAAGAACTAATGTAATAAGCAATTGTGTCAAAACTATGGATCACTATGGTTGTTTGCGACTTAAAATGACAAACGAAGAAGAGATTGGGCATATAATCTAATGACATTAATTGACAATATAGTTGACGCACATTTTGATAACGATATTTCTATAGCTATAAATAATTGTTTAAAAAAATAATAGTCCCCAGAGAGGACACTTTGAAGATGATTATATATATATATATATATATATATATATATATATATATATATATATATATATATGATTATTATTACATACATATGATTATGATTACATACATAGGATTATGATTACATACATAGGATTATGATTACATACAGAGGATTATGATTATATACATGTGATTATATACTTATGATTATGATTACATACATATGATTACATACATATGATTATGATTACATACATATGATTATGATTATATACATATGATTATGATTACATAGATATGATTATGATTACATACATATGATTACATACATATGATTATGATTACATACATATGATTATGATTACATACATATGATTATATACATATGATTATGATTACATACATATGATTATGATTATATACATATGATTATGATTACAAACATATGATTATGATTACATACATATGACTATGATTACATACATATGATTATATACATATGATTATGATTATATACATATGATTATGATTACAAACATATGATTATGATTACATACATATGATTACATACATATGATTATGATTACATATATATGATTATAATTACATACATATGATTATATTACATATGATTATGATTACATACATATGATTATGATTATATACATATGATTATAATTACAAACATATGATTATGATTACATACATATGATTACATACATATGATTATGATTACATATATATGATTATAATTACATACATATGATTATATACATATGATTATGATTACATACATATGATTATGATTACATACATATGATTATATACATATGATTATAATTACAAACATATGATTATGATTACATATATATGATTATATACATATGATTATGATTACATACATATGATCATGATTACATACATATGATTATGATTATATACATATGATTATGATTACATACATATGACTATGATTACATACATATGATTATGATTATATACATATGATTATAATTATATACATATGAATATGATTATATAATTATGATTATGATTACATACATATGATTATAATTATATACATATGATTATAATTATATACATATGATTATAATTATATACATATGATTATGATTACATACATATGATTATGATTATATACATATGATTATGATTACATACATATGACTATGATTACATATATATGATTATGATTATATACATATGATTATAATTATATACATATGAATATGATTATATAATTATGATTATGATTACATACATATGATTATAATTATATACATATGATTATAATTATATACATATGATTATGATTACATATATATGATTATGATTACATACATATGATTATGATTACGTACATATGATTATGATTACATACATATGATTATGATTGCATACATATGATTATAATTATATACATATGATTATGATTACATACATATGATTATAATTATATACATATGATTATGATTATATAATTATGATTATGATTACATACATAGGATTATGATTACATACATATGATTATGATTACGTACATATGATTATGATTACATACATATGATTATAATTACATACATATGATTATAATTATATACATATGATTATGATTACATACATAAGATTATGATTATATACATGTGATTATATACTTATGATTATGATTACATACATATGATTATGATTACATACATATGATTATGATTACATACATATGATTATAATTACATACATATGATTATAATTATATACATATGATTATGATTACATACATAAGATTATGATTATATACATGTGATTATATACTTATGATTATGATTACATACATATGATTATGATTACATACATATGATTATGATTGCATACATATGATTATGATTACATACATATGATTATGATTACATACATATGATTACATACATATGATCATGATTACATACATATGATTATAATTATATACATATGATTATGATTATATACATATGACTAAGATTACATACATATGATTATAATTACATACATATGATTATGATTATATACATGTGATTATACACTTATGATTATGATTACATACATATAATTATGATTACATACATATGATTATGATTATATTCATACGATTATGATTATATACATATGATTATGATTACATACATATGATTATGATTACATACATATGATTATGATTACATACTTATGATTATGATTACATACTTATGATTATGATTATATACCTATGATTATAATTATATACATTTGATTATGATTACATACATATGATTATGATTACATACATATGATTATGATTACATACTTATGATTATAATTACATGCATATGATTATAATTATATACATATGATTATGATCATATACATATGATTATGATTATATACATATGGTTATAATTACATACATATGATTAAAATTATATACATATGATTATGATTATATACTTATGATTATGATTACATACATATGATTATGATTACATACATATGATTACATACATATGATTATGATTACAAACATATGATTATAATTATATACATACGATTATGAATACATACACATGATTATAATTACAAATATATCATTATGATTACATATATGATTATGATTAAATAAATATGATTATGATTATATACATATGTTTATGATTACATACATATGATTATGATTATATACATATGATTATGATAACATACATATGATTATGATTACATACATATGATTATAATTATATACATACGATTATGATTATATACATATGATTATGATTACATATATATGATTATGATTACATACATATGATTATAATTATATACATACGATTATGATTAAATAAATATGATTATGATTATATACCTATGATTATAATTATATACATTTGATTATGATTATATACATATGATTATGATTACATACATATGATTATGATAACATACATATGATTATAATTATATACATATGATTATGATTATATACATATGATTATGATTACATACATATGATTATGATTACATACATATGATTATAATTATATACATACGATTATGATTACATACACATGATTATGATTACATATATATGATTATAATTACATACATATGATTATGATTACATACATATGACTATGATTACATACATATGATTACATACATATGATTATGATTATATACATATGATTATGATTACATACATATGATTATGATTACATACATATGATTATAATTATATACATATGATTATGATTACATACATATGATTATGTTTATATACATATGATTATGATTACATACATATGATTATGATTACATACATATGATTATAATTACAAATATATCATTATGATTACATATATATGATTATGATTAAATAAATATGATTATGATTATATACATATGATTATGATTACATACATATGATTATATACGTATGATTATGATTACAAACATATGATTATGATTACATATATATGATTATGATTACATACATATGATTACATACATATGATTATGATTAAATACATATGATTATGATTACATAGATATGATTATGATTACATACATACGATTATGATTATATACATATGATTATGACTATATACATATGATTATGATTACATACATACGATTATGATTACATACATATGATTACATACATATGATTATGATTATATACATATGATTATGATTACATACATATGATTATGATTACATAGATATGATTATGATTATATACATATGATTATGATTATATACATATGATTATAATTATATACATACGATTATGATTACATATATATGATTACATACATATGCTTATGATTATATACATATGATTATGATTATAAACATATGACTATGATTACATACATATGATTATGATTATATACATACGATTATGATTATATACATATGATTGTGATTACATACATATGATTATAATTACATACATATGATTATAATTATATACATATGATTATAATTATATACATATGATTATGATTACATACATATGATTATAATTACATACATATGATTATAATTATAAACATATGATTATGATTACGTACATATGATTATAATAACATACATATGATTATAATTACATACATATGATTATGATTACATACATATGATTAAAATTACATACATATGATTTTAATTATATACATATGATTATGATTACATACTTATGATTATGGGTATATACATGTGGTTATATACTTATGATTATGATTACATGCATATGATCATGATTACATACATGTGATTATAATTATATACATATGATTATGATTACATATATATGATTATAATTACATACAAATGTTTACATACATATGATTATAATTATATACATATGATTATGATTACATACATATGATTATGAATATATACATATGATTATAATTATATACATATGATTATGATTACATATATATGATTACATACATATGATTATAATTACATATATATGATTATAATTACATACATATGATTATATACATATGATTATGATTACATACATATGATTATGATTATATACATATGATCATGATTACATACATATGATTATGATTACATATATATGATTATATACATATGATTATGATTACATACATATGATTATGATTACATACATATGATTATGATTATATACATATGATTATGATTACATACATATGACTATGATTACATACATATGATTATGATTATATACATATGATTATAATTATATACATATGAATATGATTATATAATTATGATTATGATTACATACATATGATTATAATTATATACATATGATTATAATTATATACATATGATTATAATTATATACATATGATTATGATTACATACATATGATTATGATTACGTACATATGATTATGATTACATACATATGATTATGATTGCATACATATGATTTTAATTATATACATATGATTATGATTACATACATATGATTATAATTATATACATATGATTATGATTATATAATTATGATTATGATTACATACATAGGATTATGATTACATACATATGATTATGATTACGTACATATGATTATGATTACATACATATTATTATAATTACATACATATGATTATAATTATATACATATGATTATGATTACATACATAAGATTATGATTATATACATGTGATTATATACTTATGATTATGATTACATACATATGATTATGATTACATACATATGATTATGATTACATACATATGATTATAATTACATACATATGATTATAATTATATACATATGATTATGATTACATACATAAGATTATAATTATATACATGTGATTATATACTTATGATTATGATTACATACGTATGATTATGATTACATACATATGATTATGATTGCATACATATGATTATGATTACATACATATGATTATGATTACATACATATGATTACATACATATGATCATGATTACATACATATGATTATAATTATATACATATGATTATGATTATATACATATGACTAAGATTACATACATATGATTATAATTACATACATATGATTATGATTATATACATGTGATTATACACTTATGATTATGATTACATACATATAATTATGATTACATACATATGATTATGATTATATTCATATGATTATGATTATATACATATGATTATGATTACATACATATGATTATGATTACATACATATGATTATGATTACATACTTATGATTATGATTACATACTTATGATTATGATTATATACCTATGATTATAATTATATACATATGATTATGATTATATACATATGATTATGATTATATACATATGGTTTTAATTACATACATATGATTAAAATTATATACATACGATTATGATTATATACTTATGATTATGATTACATACATATGATTATGATTACATACATATGATTACATACATATGATTATGATTACAAACATATGATTATAATTATATACATACGATTTTGAATTCATACACATGATTATAATTACAAATATATCATTATGATTACATACATATGATTATGATTAAATAAATATGATTATGATTATATACATATGTTTATGATTACATACATATGATTATGATTATATACATATGATTATGATAACATACATATGATTATAATTATATACATATGATTATGATTACATACATATGATTATGATTAAATAAATATGATTATGATTATATACCTATGATTATAATTATATACATTTGATTATGATTATATACATATGATTATGATTACATACATATGATTATGATTACATACATATGATTATGATTATATACATACGATTATGATTACATACACATGATTATGATTACATACATATGACTATGATTACATACATATGATTACATACATATGATTATGATTATATACATATGATTATGATTACATAGATATGACTATGATTACATACATATGATTACATACATATGATTATGATTATATACATATGATTATGATTACATAGATATGATTATGATTACATACATATGATTACATACATATGATTATGATTACATACATATGATTATGATTATATACATATGATTATGATTATATACATACGATTATGATTACATACATATGATTATGATTATATACATACGATTATGATTACATACATATGATTATGATTACATACATATGATTATGATTACATACATATGACTATGATTACATACATATGATTACATACACATGATTATGATTACATATATATGATTATAATTACATACATATGATTATGATTACATACATATGACTATGATTACATACATATGATTACATACATATGATTATGATTATATACATATGATTATGATTACATAGATATGATTATGATTACATACATATGATTATAATTATATACATATGATTATTATTACATACATATGATTATGTTTATATACATATGATTATGATTACATACATATGATTATGATTACATACATATGATTATAATTACAAATATATCATTATGATTACATATATATGATTATGATTAAATAAATATGATTATGATTATATACATATGATTATGATTACATACATATGATTATATACGTATGATTATGATTACAAACATATGATTATGATTACATATATATGATTATGATTACATACATATGATTACATACATATGATTATGATTAAATACATATGATTATGATTACATAGATATGATTATGATTACATACATACGATTATGATTATATACATATGATTATGACTATATACATATGATTATGATTACATACATACGATTATGATTACATACATATGATTACATACATATGATTATGATTATATACATATGATTATGATTACATACATATGATTATAATTATATACATATGATTATGATTACATACATATGATTATAATTATATACATATGGTTATAATTATATAATTATGATTATGATCACATACATATGATTATAATTATATGCATATGATTATATAATTATGATTATGATTACATACATATGATTATAATTATATACATATGATTTTAATTATTTGCATATGATTATATAATTATGATTATGATTACATACATATGATTATAATTATATACATATGATTTTATTTTTATAATTATGATTATGATTACATACATATGATTAAGATTACATACATATAATTATGATTACATACATATGATTATAATTATGTAATTATGATTATGATTACATACATAAGATTATGATTACATACCTATGATTATAATTATATACATATGATTATGATTATATACATATGATTATGATTACATACATATGATTATGATTACATACATATGATTATGATTACATACATATGATTATGATTACATGCATATGATTAGACCTCAATTACGGACAGCACAGCTTTATTCGACCCAATGTGATCCGCTAGGTAGCCCAAGGACATCCTAGAAGGATCAGAGGTTATATATAAACTTATCCTAGGACAGCATTATCCCCATGTGATTCTCGAACTTGTCAAAGAACATCCTAGCAGGATCAGAGGTTATATATAAACTTATCCTAGGACAGCATTATCCCCATGTGATTCTCGAACTTGTCAAAGAACATCCTAGCAGGATCAGAGGTTATATATAAACTTATCCTAGGACAGCATTATCCCCATGTGATTCTCTAACTTGTCAAAGAACATCCTAGCAGGATCAGAGGTTATATATAAACTTATCCTAGGATGCACGAAAGCACAGAATCTTAATTACAGCAAGCATATTTACGGAAACATATTTACAAATATTTACAGTAAGATATTTGCATATATATATATATATATATATATATATATATATATATATATATATATATATATATATATATATATATATATATATATACAGTAACGTATTTACATACATTTACAGTAACATATTTACATATATTTACAGTAATGTATTTACATATATTTACAGTAATATTTGCAGGGACGATTTGCAAACGGACCTTTTCTACACTCAACAGATATTTGCACACTATCCCGTAAACAACCCGGCGAGTGTAAAACCACACCCACCGAATGAGATGGTGGAAAGTGTGTAAATTTCTGTTGAAACGTAGAAGGGGCTGCTGGGTCCCCATAAAATAAATGATTCTGACATAATTTCGTATACGCCGGTAATGTACCAGTTACGAGAATTGAAATCAGGACCTTGAATATGAGAATACAACGCGTTAGCAATCGGCAACAGGATTTAGATGTATGTATGTATGTATGTATGTATGTATGTATGTATGTATGTATGTATGTATGTATGTATGTATGTATGTATGTATGTATGTATGTATGTATGTATGTCCGCCTTGCCTAGCTTTGCCAGTGGGGTACGGGGGCTGGCCACCTAGGGCAAGAGCGGCCGGGCTGCGCCGCGTCCGCCTTGCCTAGCTTTGCCAGTGGGGTACGGGGGCTGGCCACCTAGGGCAAGAGCGGCCGGGCTGCGCCGCGTCCGCCTTGCCTAGCTTTGCCAGTGGGGTACGGGGGCTGGCCACCTAGGGCAAGAGCGGCCGGGCTGCGCCGCGTCCGCCTTGCCTAGCTTTGCCAGTGGGGTACGGGGGCTGGCCACCTAGGGCAAGAGCGGCCGGGCTGCACCGCGTCCGCCTTGCCTAGCTTTGCCAGTGGGGTACGGGGGCTGGCCACCTAGGGCAAGAGCGGCCGGGCTGCGCCGCGTCCGCCTTGCCTAGCTTTGCCAGTGGGGTACGGGGGCTGGCCACCTAGGGCAAGAGCGGCCGGGCTGCGCCGCGTCCGCCTTGCCTAGCTTTGCCAGTGGGGTACGGGGGCTGGCCACCTAGGGCAAGAGCGGCCGGGCTGCGCCGTGTCCGCCTTGCCTAGCTTTGCCAGTGAGGTACGGGGGCTGGCCACCTAGGGCAAGAGCGGCCGGGCTGCGCCGCGTCCGCCTTGCCTAGCTTTGCCAGTGGGGTACGGGGGCTGGCCACCTAGGGCAAGAGCGGCCGGGCTGCGCCGCGTCCGCCTTGCCTAGCTTTGCCAGTGGGGTACGGGGGCTGGCCACCTAGGGCAAGAGCGGCCGGGCTGCGTCGCGTCCGCCTTGCCTAGCTTTGCCAGTGGGGTACGGGGGCTGGCCACCTAGGGCAAGAGCGGCCGGGCTGCGCCGCGTCCGCCTTGCCTAGCTTTGCCAGTGGGGTACGGGGGCCGGCCACCTAGGGCAAGAGCGGCCGGGCTGCGCCGCGTCCGCCTTGCCTAGCCTTGCCAGTGGGGTAAGGGGAACGGCCACCTAGGGCAAGAGCGGGCGGGCTGCGCCGCGTCCGCCTTGCCTAGCCTTGCCAGTGGGGTAAGGGGGCCGGCCACCTAGGGCAAGAGCGGGCGGGCTGCGCCGCGTCCGCCTTGCCTAGCCTTGCCAGTGGGGTAAGGGGGCCGGCCACCTAGGGCAAGAGCGGCCGGGCTGCACCGCGTCCGCCTTGCCTAGCTTTGCCAGTGGGGTAAGGGGGCTGGCCACCTAGGGCCACCTGCTGATCTTTAACTAGTCCGAATAAACATTTTTCTTGTATTTTTCTTAGTTCTTCTGATAATGGTTTAGTTTTAGGTTGTTTTTACAGGAAAGCTTCTGTAACGGGTTTGAGAGCGTTGGCTGTTGTTTTTGTTGCTACCACTTAACCACGTCGTGCTTGTTTCTCTAGCTGCTTAAATGCTGCTTGAGATTATGCCAGTTTCTTTCAAATCTTTTATATATTTTCAGTATTTTTGTTGTTGTTCCATGATTATATACTATTTTTATAAAAATTACTTTATATATTTTTCAATACAACATCGAAACATTTTACTAGTATCATTTGTTAATTTATCAAAGAAAAAAGTCATATTTATTTGACGTTGCTTTATGATATAATTCAATATATTTATCTTTTATTACATCGCCACATTGTTGGTCAGCGATATTTCTGACGTCAATATTGTCCAGTCCTGGAAATAATACAAAACAACCAGTATTTCGCCTAATAAATCTATCGACATTATAAAACCCCTCAGCTAGATTAGTATAATTATAATTTTTTGTGATAATGAAAAATACTTTTTTATTTTATTCATTTCCTCGTTGTTTAGCGGAATATCGTCAAAAACAACTATCTTATGTTCGGACGAATCAAGTTGATTGACTGGAACAATTTCTTCTGGTTGTTTGATAATAAAAAATATCTTCACCAGCCTCAATATCTTCACTAAGTTTGTCATTATAGATGTTAAGTAGCTCGAACTTATCTTGTTGTGGATTAATTGTATAAATATAAACGCGACAGTAGTTAAAATTATCTCCTCAAAGTAAATTCATAAGGATGTTTGTCCTGATACAGCTCTTCCAATAATAAGATAATGACAATCTGGAAGTTTGTTTTCGTGTTTCACCAATCGCTCTGTATCAAAGTTTAATATCGACTATTTTGCTATTTTTGTTATACAATTGTATGTTACATATTGTCAAACAATAAATAAATAACGAGCTATTATACAAAATATGGAACAACATTAAGCGATTCATTAGCTGTAAGTACAACAATGACAGACGATAAGGTTGATTTATCAGGTTACCTTAAAAACCGGCGGCACAATGACGGGAAACTTGTTTATGTCAAATCAACGAGTACTAGGTTTGGAAACAGCATATCTGCCACTGATAATTGACCTTACACATGCTGTTAGGCATGCTCAACTTAAATCAGTTGACAACAACAAGTTAGATAAATCTGGTGGAACTTTAAGTAGTAACTTAGGTATGTCAGGAAACTTTTAAAAAAAATATTTAGAATCCCGGTATCCACCAACAAACTTAAATCAAAGTTTTTTGCAGTTGAAGTATGTTAATGAGAACAAACTTGAAAAAAAAAACATACAGGTGGGACAGTTACAGGTAATATTATTATGAACAAGAATAACATTACATTCCTTTGAGTTTGAGCCATAGAATCAGACGCAGCAGCAACAACAAAAGAAAATATTAAAAAATACGTCGATGATAAAGAATCTAAGCATGTGTTGGTGCTCGGTGGTATAATATAAACGTTTTTCCATATGAATAATAATAGTATCAATGATCTCAGAACACCGGAATCAGATATCAAATAAAAAAAAAATACGTCGACGATGTTAATATTCTAATAAACGATGGAATTAACGTATTCAAAACTGATTTTTTCCAATCGCATACAAACATTCTTGATTTTTAGTACAAACATAAATCTGAGTAAAAAATTGTTTTGTAGTCCAGTGGTTGTAGATATTAAACTTGCGAAATTAACACTAAACTAAACGATATTCTCAGTGGCATTCCTAATATCGTTCAAAAGACTATTAATCTGATTAAAATTCCTTACGGACGAGTTAACGTATAAACATCAGAATTTTCAACATGGACACCACAATATAACACTATCACACATATCGCGGAAGTTAATGGTGTGCATAAGCTGTCTGTAGTTAGCGGTGCAATATTTAGTAAATTTACCACATATCTATGACGTCATTCAACATATAATTATTCTAGAAATGTATTTGTAGTGTTAAATAAAGATGACTAAGAAACATTTCTACTCAAAGCATCCAATACAAAATTAACCGCATCGTCTTTCTGGTAGTGTCTGGATTTTGTCGCTGAAACTCCTCCATTAATTACTTAGATGACAACGTCATTGTGTAACGAATCAAAGCCAGGGACCGGTACAATTCTATAAATCTGTAAACAAAAAATGAAATAGGCATATTTCATTTTAATCATGTTTCAAATAAAATTCCAAAACAAGATGTGGACTCTAATGCATTATTATAGACATTATTAGAAAAAACAAATACTATAATAACAAAATACTTCGAATAATATCACATTTACCACTGTTAATAACTAGCTCTGGTATAATTTTAAATGAAACATCCTTAAATCCGTTTTTGTTAATGATATCCAGCGTTGGGGTTTCTCTTGAAACAGCGTGTAAAAAAAAAAAAATGAGCCTTGACTTGCGACTAAAAAGAATGCTTGCAAAACAGCAAGTATCACCTATAAAATTACTTGATCAGATACGATCTTATTTGTTTGGTATAAAATATGATATTGACGATTTAATACGAGAGTTTAGCATTATTGACAGTATGTTAACGGATATTCTGCCAATGAGAATCAGCAGGTATGAAAAAGATTATAATAAAATATGGGTTACAACAGTAGTAGATCTGCAATCATGTTGTCAATAAAAGTAATTTGATCATCTGCCTCTTATTCGTTTGTCATCTGCAGTAGTGAATAACCATACTGATCTATATTTTGGTGTTATATGACAACCAACAATTTTGATACAATTGCTTATTATTTTAGTCGTTTTGCAAGTATAGCTCCAGGCTGATTTAATCGAATTAAATCTTTTACAAAATTTGCTTGTTAAATCAAATCCAGCATGACATAACGAAGTTGTTTGATATCCCATCTTATAAAATATTTTACTGTTTAACTTGAACAAAATCTTTTTAGCTATAATCCCCTTTTGGTTTCCAAATTTCATCATTTTCTGAGATAAGAGGGTGGTCTTTTGAGGGATAGGGAGTCTCTGAGGTGGTTAAAAAATATCAGAATATATTTTTTAGAGGGGGTGGGGGTTTCTGACCTGAAAACATCTTTGATTTTGAAAATCATATATGTATACTCCTATCATTCTAAATTGTTGTCAAACCTATGCCAATGATAACCGTTCTACATATGCCAATAATAACCGCCTGCATATCCCAATAATAACCGTCCTGCATATCCCAATAATAACCGTTCTACATATTCCAATAGTAACCGTCCTGCATATTCCAATAATAACCGTCTTGCATATTCCAATAATAACCGTTCTACATATGCCAATAATAACCGCCTGCATATCCCAATAATTAACCGTCCTTCATATTCCAATAGTAACCGTCCTTCATATTCCAATAATAACCGTCCTGCATATTCCAATAATAACCGTCCTGCATATTCCAATAATAACCGTCCTGCATATTCCAATAATAACCGTCCTTCATATTCCAATAATAACCGTCCTGCATATTCCAATAATAACCGTCCTGCATATTCCAATAATAACCGTCCTGCATATTCCAATAATAACCGTCCTGCATATTCCAATAATAACCGTCCTGCATATTCCAATAATAACCGTTCTACATATTCCAATAATAACCGTCCTGCATATTCCAATAATAACCGTCCTGCATATTCCAATAATAACCGTCCTGCATATTCCAATAATAACCGTCCTGCATATTCCAATAATAACCGTCCTGCATATTCCAATAATAACCGTCCTGCATATTCCAATAATAACCGTTCTACATATTCCAATAATAACCGTCCTGCATATTCCAATAATAACCGTTCTACATATTCC
Source organism: Potamilus streckersoni (assembly GCA_016746295.1). NCBI lineage: Eukaryota > Metazoa > Mollusca > Bivalvia > Unionida > Unionidae > Potamilus > Potamilus streckersoni. Next base: position 1,165,234 of record JAEAOA010000332.1, on the reverse strand, counting down.
AATAATAACCGTCCTGCATATTCCAATAATAACCGTTCTACATATTCCAATAATAACCGTCCTGCATATTCCAATAATAACCGTCCTGCATATTCCAATAATAACCGTCCTGCATATTCCAATAATAACCGTTCTACATATTCCAATAATAACCGTCCTGCATATTCCAATAATAACCGTTCTACATATTCCAATAATAACCGTCCTGCATATTCCAATAATAACCGTCCTGCATATTCCAATAATAACCGTCCTGCATATTCCAATAATAACCGTCCTGCATATTCCAATAATAACCGTCCTGCATATGCCAATAATAATCGCCTGTGTATGAAAACATTTTAGATATGCGAGAAAATATATTCAGATATATGTAAAGAAATCATTTATTTCACACATTTAACATCATTTGTTAGGCATATGCAGTATAGGGAATTTAATTTAAAACAGCTGTCATTATTAACCACCTTTCATCTTTTTAAAACCTTTAATCTTCTTTTAACAAAATTACCAATATGTATACATTATGTTGGTTCTGCAAATTTATAAAGGAAACAAAAATTGCATAGTTCAAGAAATTTAAATGCCAGAAAGGGGGTGTATGCTACTTATTAATGACTGGTGAATGGTCGTTGTGAATGCTTAAGGTTTTCAATATAGATAATTCTTCTTTGGCTTCTTCATTATCACCTTAAAAACTTGATTTAGAGAAAACTTTTTAAAAAATGGGTATCTCCATCCTCAAAGTATTCCTAGAAAATACACGACAGCTAGGTATTATTTATTTATTTATTTTATTTATTAATTCCCTCTCTCCTCTGTTTGGTATTCCGGAAATTTGTTGATTAATCTTTAGGTTGGTTGTTTACTGAAACGGGTGGCGAATCGTGAAAGGGCATTAAATGCTAATCCCACAATGCAATTTAAACATGTCAGCACCCTTTTAAAAGAATTCCCATTCGCCTACGTTCACTTTTTTGGGGGGACATTTTTTGGAAGGACATATATAGTCTGTATAAAATATGGTCTCTGTGAAAAATCTGTTTTCATCATCAAGGTATGTAAGTTAAAAGATATCTCTAGCGGCTTGCAGGAAACCTTTTTTTTCCTCGTCCTCGTCAAGCGAATAACGGGTGCAAATATATATATATATATATATATATATATATATATATATATATATATATATATATATATATATATATATATATATAAAACAACACAAAAATCGAAACTCAGACCATTACCGCAGTATGTGTGGAGGGTATCAGTACCCTTAGCGCGTTTTGCCATTATGAAAAAAAAAAAAAGAGACCAGTACATAACAAGCTCCACCAGATTTTTAATATTGTCTGGAAAGGTGGATTAGCTCTGCATTTGTGCTTCAGCTTTTGGAAATAACTTAAGAATTAGAAAATATTAATAAAACAAAACTAAAAATGCATTCACAGGTCATTTGCCAAATCACTTATCAAAGCCAACCAACCCTTATCTTACTTGCGTAGAAGCTTAACAATTACCAATGCTGCATAATTGCAATGTTATTCATTTGTATAATATTGGTATCTTGTTATCCATATAAAACATTGTATTCTATGCATATAAATAATAAATTATTTTACAAATAAACTTTTAAATTTTGGATCCCAAAAGCGCAAAGACTCACTTAAAATTATATACATTTTGATGGGATGTTCCACATGAACTCCAGCCACTCTAGAGTCCCGCAGTGTAAAACATCTCCTGATTTTTGTGGTTTTGGGTGTGACATTGTACTGTCTAAATAGCAATGTTATGTAGCTTGTTCCCTAGCTGACTGATGGGAACGAGAGGCCTAATTTTCATGAATATCTCAAACTTTTGGCAGTACAAATCAATGTTTTAAACAGATGAAAATCTTGTTGCTTTAGTTGGACTTTACTTACTCTGTCCTATTTCTAATAAATTAAAATTCTTGCACAAGCAAATAGACTTGTTTCCAAATTAAATTGATCTACATTTCAGTTGGCTGGAATGGGATGGAAGCAGGTCATGCCAAAATCAGAGGATGATTAGTATTATGAACAGAATGAAGCTAATCGAACATTTTCTTCAGTATTAGTATATCTTTATTCAGTTATTGAAAGACTTGTACCTAAACTTAAGCTGATTTTGGCATTCTGGGCTTGTGCCTGTAGAATTCACACACTTAAATAGCATATTGTTCATATCAGACTCTGAGAAACCATTGATTATATTTGTTTTTTGCATAACCAATTTAATTTAAATATAATTTAAACAGTGTTAAAGCAAAGTAGGGCATCAATTTCTTGCCAATCAATTGCAGGTCCTTACACAAACACGGAACATAACTTGGTTTATGTGAAGTATATCAGAGTATCATTCATCCTGTTCACAAGATAACTATAGTGTTAAAGATTAACTGTTAGACACTGACTCATGCCTGTTTACACATGTCAAGCATTTAGCTATTCAGTGATTCAGATTGACTAGTGCTGACCTACAAAAATATGAAAAAGGGGAAGTGTCCTGGGGGAAACAATGTGCATCAGAGGGATGCATCACAGGAAGATCCAGTATATCATTGGATGATTTCACTTGTATTTAATCCAGAGGCTTGGGTCCTTGAGAGCCAGAGTACTGCATAATTAAAATTAGTGTACCCCCTCTCCATGAAAAATTATATACATATATGTTGTATTCATGTTGTATTTTATGTTTATGCTTTGTATTTGTCAGTAGTATTTTGCTCGGACTATAAACAGAATATTTTACTTGTTGATCATCAGTGGTATGGTTTGTATGCTGTATCAATAAGCATCAGCTAGTCTATCTTGTTATGTTTCTTTTGCATGCCAGCCACTCTGTATTACATTATAGAACTTATATTTTTTACTAGCAAGTTCTTGATATTTTGCTTTGCCAGAAGTTCTTTCATTATTAGTATGTGATACCACTCCTGATTGTAAGCAATTGGGCACCAAGAGAAAGGCTAAACATTTATGGTATTCTTGACATGGACTGAATCTTGTATCAGGCAAATGCAGAAAATGCCAATGCAGAAAAAGCATATGTCTTTTGGATAAGATTGACATATTAAGAATGGAAGATGTTAATCATGATTGGATAAATTGTCTTGGATCTAATATGGCAGTGTATAAAACTTTTAAATTAATATTTTCAAAAGTCTTAAAATTTAGGTGGTGATTCCTTTATAGATGAATGGCTAAATTTGTTAATTCTCTTGCTTTTAAGGATTTAAATATGCAACAGATTATAAGTTCCCTAAAAATTAAATTTACATTTAAAATTCATTTATGTGACTTTATTACCCACTACTGACAGCATATTTTTCTTGTCTACTGTAAAGACATCCTTGGTAGACCTTTCCGGCTTAATTAATTAAATATGAAGTGTACAGGGTGTGGATATTTAAATGTGAAGCATATAGTATGTGCTTATTTAAATGTCAAGCATGCAGTATATGGTTATTTAAATGTGAAGCATACAGTATATGCTTATTTAAATGTGAAGCATACAGTATATGCTTATTTAAAAGTGAAGCTATAGTATATGCTTTTTTAATTGTGAAGCATACAGTATGTGCTTATTTAAATGTGAAGCATACAGTATGTGCTTATTTAAATGTGAAGCATACAGTACATGATTATTTAAATGTTAAACATACAGTATATGCTTATTTAAATGTGAAGCATAGAGTATATGTTGATTTAAATGTGAAGCATACCTTGTGTGCTGATTTAAATCTGAGGCATACAGCATGTACTTATTTGGATGTGAGGCATGCAGTATATGCATACTTATATGAGAATTCTGTAAGGGCACAAGATTTGTCTAACCTTGATTTTAATTTTAGTTGGTCATTTATATCTGCAGGTTTCCTGAGGGGTCTGGGATCATTTCTGTTATAATTTACTTCCCTCTTGGAATATGCCTTGCAATTGTACGGATGTTTATTGGACTTCACACTCTGCTGGTTGCTAGTATACTTCCTGTGTCCAGTTTTCGAAGGTAGGTTTCTGTCTTGACTGTATTGACAGATGGTGAGATTTTGATAAAACTTCTATGGCAGCAGTGGCTGTGTGAAAATTGTTGTTTTTGAATTTTGCTGTATACGAGCATTCCATATGTCTCATCTTAGACTTCGAGATCAGATTGCTCTGGAATTTTGTATGGTGCTAACATCAGTCATGTACAAGAAAATGTAAACTGTAAAAGAGATTCCATAAACAGACATCTGGTCATTATTACATGACCAACTTCTGCAGGATTTTCAGAACTACATTACTGGACAGCCAAGGGTTTTCGTTTTTTTTAATACTATGCAAACATTTGAATTTCAACTTTTTTCTGCCACAGAGTCTGTTCATTTGTGCCCATTAATTGAATTTGTAATGGTCAGTAAGGTTGTGTCAACCCACCTGTCATTTAATGCCCAGTCACTGTTACTACATGTACTTCATGTAGATATTAATAAGGGGTATTACTGAATCCAAGGTGTTAATCCATCTGCAGCCAATTTATTGCCATTGGAATTTGACGATGTAATCATTTGCAAAAGATTATGGAACCTCAGAGTCCAAGTTCTGACATCTAAACACTGTAAAGATCATTTATAACATTTCACAGCACATGGCCTTTTAGAATGTTATAACCATGATATGCTGTATCCTTATTTTGCCATGACATTGATCATACATGTAGCAAACGATTTATACCGGTAAAATTATTGTCAGAATTCATATGTTAGGGTATCACAATTTTTAATTAACATACTTGTATAAATATGTTATCATGAGTGAAAATAATAAGCCAGCAAGTATTACCATCAGATGAAAGTCAGCATGCATGTACCAGCCAGTCATAAAAATTACTTTTATGTGAAAAACATTTTTGTTCAGCAACATAAATGCAAAGAAAGAAGCTCTTATTTATTTGGATTCAAAGAAATTGTTTGAAGTCATCTGTTATTTTTTATTAATCTGAGATTTGTTCTTGATATATTTTACAATGACATGCGTATGAAGAATATAAAATTGTATCACAGTGAGCTTGCAAGTACAGACTAATGTCTAGTATGTTAACTAGAACCTTGCCTGCTCCAGGTACAATGGCTGGTGCTGAATAATCAACATCCTTGTTACTTCCAGTAGCAGAAACATCGGTTGCTTTCAGGTATCACTAATTGCACAAGTAATATCCACAAAAACTGGTATCATGTGCAACTGTCAGTATCAGAATTAACATAATCCAATAAATCAACATCCTTGTTGCCAGACCTATCTCTCCAGAAACAGTTATATATGATTTTTGTGATAATTGCACAAGAGAGTTTGAGTTGTTAAAAGTGGCGACTCAAACAAATCAGACATCTATAGTTATTCAAATAGATGTCCCATGGGCAGTGTAATTTTTAAAGGGGTGGTATTCAGTACTGTACATCTCTGTTTGACTTTAAAAGTTGATAAATTAAGTTGTTTTGGTATTTCTAACAGTTGCTGGTTTACTCATGTACTGTTTTAATTATTTGGACATACCATAATAGTAAGCCTTAATAAGGCAGGAATTTCTTTTTTGTGTAAAAAAAGTGCATTTATTCGAATGAGGCTCCTGTAATATTAGCTGGAGTATCCTTTTATGAATGGCCTATTTCTGTTCATGATAATTTTTGCAACATTGCATAAAGAGACAATTTCTTGTTTTGACTAATGAATTTTTAGCCATTTTCACAACAGAAGAAAAATGAATGCGAGAGATTTAGTGCAGTTAGTGAACGTACAAAACGATAGCTAAAAATACATCCAAATTTTTTTCCATTTGCATTGAACAAGAACCTACAATTCCAAAGTATCAGTTATGAATGAGTTGTGATTAGCATGCTTTTGTTACCATGTGCCTTTGTTGTTACACATGTTTGTTTTTTTTTGTAATGACTGCCATTTTTGGCGTTAGTGTGTCAAGTGATAAAAAAAAACATTTAAAGTTGAGTTAATTTTTGTAGGCTGATAAATCAAATGCTATAACCAATGAAAGACATTATAACAAAAACAAAGCCTTTGGAATACATTCTACATGTTAAATTGAACTCAGAATGTTCTCAGATAAAATATTGTATCCAAGAACTTAATAATCTTCACTGTATTCATATTTCATTACCTTACTGGACAGATTTCATCGAGCATATTGGTCTCTTTTAAGCCCTTTTGGCATTGTTCAGCTTATCTGAATACTGTATATATCCTTGTAAGACATCCTCAGTAATTTATGAAAGAGTAGATCGAGCTGTGTTGTATAATTGTAATAATGTTCCATAAGAGCAGAAATTTGTGATGCAAAACAATGAACAGAACAAATAGACCCTGGAAAAGTTGTCCTAAAATTGGTAAACATTCTTGAATATAAACAGTGTATATGCTGTAAAACTGGTGACCTTGTTTAGTTTGTGGATTTTAAGTCAACACCCTTACTGAAAGGTATAAGCACTAAAAAGTGCACGACACATATAAGTTGACCCACAACTCCGAAACATTGAAAGATGCATGGGGTAAGTTCTAAATGCATTTTTTTAGGCAAACTTATGTTCACAAAAAGTACATGTATACTTATCTCCAGCTTGGCATGTATGAATATTTAAAAAGAAATGGGATAAACTTGTTTGAAAGTAATTTGTGTAATTTTCTGTTATCTTATTGCATCTGCCTTATTTAGATTTGTGTATAATTTGATTGAATGATGACAAGAATTCAGCAATTGCGAGTTGCTGTAACACTACCTCTCACTTTTAACTTAATTGTTTGTTTATGCATTATTGTATTAGATATTTTATATGAGTGCACCAGTATTTCCGTTTTTATTTTGCCTTAAAATTGTAAATATCTAACTCATTAAAGTTTGATATCAGTATGACAACACAATAAACAAAAATGCCGTTTGATTCAATGGTCACAATTAGGCTATTGAACATATTTACATAATGGTGCCACAGCATGTACATTGTAGGTTTGAACATGTGCTGAATAAGTACATTCTGCTGAATGAAGTACATCCATTGGAGTCGAATCATGCACACGACTCCACTGAACTTTAATGATATCTTTAAAATACAATAATGAAGTTTTAGAAATAATCCTTTGAAAATTATGCTAATATCATAAAAGCCAGGTTGTAGTTTGCTTTGATGTAAGCAACCTTACACCATACCTGTCAACTCTCATGTGGAAAGGGAAAAAAATCTTCCCAAATTTTGGGGATCACTCCATGAATGCCTTTTGATTTCATAATATCTCAAGGTTTTTGCAGAGAACTCCTGACTATTACATGTCTTCGATTTTCATTCCTCCTAAAAAAGAAAAGTCCTACATAAATAGATATTTCATATGCAATCCATGGAAGCCCGGTTCTGTTGTATTGCCTGTGAATATTGTCATGACGAAATAATTACTTTACTTGGAAGAATTCACTTCTTCACTAAATAGGATGTTGAGTTTAAACATTATTCACGTAAATTTATGTTTTCTTATCTACAACAATACAAAAATCATTAAATGAACCAGAACAAAGAATAAACCACAAAAATAAATTTATTGGCAATTAGTTTCAATCCCAGTTATGATCACTATGGACGATGTAGCTCCATATGCTGTAGCTCCATTCCCATCAAAGAAACTTACATAAGTGAGCACCTGACATTTTTATACCGTATATATGAACATTAATTACCCTCATTAAATTAAAAAAAAGGAATGAAAATACATACCACACAGCATGTGTCCTCAAAATGCTAATTCAGAATACATGTTTTATAGTAAACAATACTAAATGCCCTTAGAGTTGACAATAATGGAATAAGTTTGGATATAAAATGAGGGGGAAAAAAATTGTTGCCACATGTATGATACCATGAGGCTGCTTACTTACTGCAACAGAATTGGTATTCTTTTATTTGCAAAACAATTGCTGGTGCTTGCTTAACACATGTAGTTTAGAACATGGTTTCTTTTTATCATGATGGTGGGCCAGTCATTTTCACAAAATAGTTACATCAACAATGATTAACTTTTAATTAGTCATGTTGGCTTTCTTGCTTGTTTATTTAAGACTAATCTTTAGCTATTGTGCAGTTTGGTCACAGCTGATCATAATATGAAAATAGGGCATGTCCTGGGGTAAAAAAGGTGCATCATAGGGAGAAACTGCATGTCCTTTGTGAATTTTGCCCATATTATACCAGGAAACGTGATCAATATTTAGTGAAAACAAGGCTTTAAAAATGCCATTAATAACCTCACAATTCTTTGTCCCAATCTCTCTTTTTTTTTATTCGGTCTCCCTAATGGCATTTGAAAAGTTGACAGGTATGCTTCACACCCTGTTTTACAAAACTATAGTAATCATGCTAATATTGTGGAATGAAGGGCAATTATACATCAATGTACTGGTATAGTTGCCCCTCTTAACACAAGTAAGTTTCAGGGTTTTAATGATTTACTGGCCATTATTGCTGTCTGAAAAATGAAAGACAAATCCACCAACTAAGGAGACACCAAAACATCAAGCTTTAAATTGTGTGGAAAGTTATGATGTTGCTCAGCCAACAAACAAACCTAACATAAATTGATGATGATCTTAATTGATCTATAATGAGAATTTTAGCCTGAGCATGTGATTCAGCATAAATGAAACTATTAAGGACTAGCTGAAGCGTTATCTGGAAGATTGTAATTTGGTCAAAACAATGAATAAAGCAAAATCTGCATCTAATGTGTGGGAATAAGTAAGGATTTAAGTGACACTATGCACGCTTTGCACTGTGTAATTCAGCTTGGTCTCCTGGGTAAACTCAACCAGACTGCGAAGTATGAAGTCTGCATTTACCTTTATTTAATTTCGAGTTGGAGAAATCAGAAAATATGCACATGCAAAATAATAACAAAATCAATCATAGTGCTTGATAATAGTTTAATAAGTGTTGGATCACCAAAATGTTTTTTATTACATGCTTTTGTCTTAGGACACAAATTTTTTTTTGTATCCAAAGATTTACAGCTTTTACTGTAGTGAACAAAAAAGACTTAAAAACTGTCAAGTTTAGACATTGGCCTGTGGATAAGCCAACCCAGGCCTTTATTGCTTCCTAAATTTTTTGGCTTATATGTGAATATATGTTAGGTATTTGATGATCTTATGTGACCAGGGTTCTCTGAGAGGATAAAGTTTTAAAAATGTTCTTATTTTTAATTTTGTATGAAAGTCAAATCAGCCAAGTTCTCAATACACAAGATTTCTTTCTAAAAGACTAAGTGGTCTTAGGCACTCATTTTTACTGATCACTCACATCTCATATCAGTCCAGCTGTGTTTGAGTCTTGATTTGGCCTTCATGTGCATATGAAAAAACTTAGTTGTAGCTTCCTGAGGTCTTCTAGGTTTCTTTCTGAACCAAATGTATTGGCTGTATTTTAAAGCCTATCATGTGCTGAAAAATGGCATTAAACCCATGAAACCAAAACCAAACCAGTTTCTTTAAATACATTAGTCAATCATAATACTGTAGAAGAACTACCTCTGCTTCGTAAATCCCTCCCTCCCACATACTACTTTTAGCCAAAGAGAGCTAAAAGTTGTCTGCTAATGTAAGTGGCAGTCAGGCAGAGTGATCTCCTTTTAGGTATAAGACTTTGTGCTAAATAGGGCATTTTGATCTGGAAATCAGATTCCACTTGATAGTATGAACTTCTGATTAATTGGAGTCGGACAAGGCAGAAACAACTGGTTCAGATAATAAAAATTATAAAGTTGAATTTCTATAACACCATGTGTAACACTGCATGTCATTCAATAGTGCGTTAATAAAGTAATAAAAGAAGTCAGAAAAGCCCAAATTGGTCACACAATGGGGTGAAACAATAATACTTGAGTTAAACCAAAAGATTTAAATTTATTAAAATATTTTAATACGCATGCGCATGATACATGCAGTTTAATAGATAATAAAGTAATTTAATAATAAAAATTTATAACTTCCAAGTTCTTTGCAGGAAACAGTAGCATCTCTGGTTTTGTCAGCGGACATGCACGATCGTTTGTCACTGCAAATAACACATGCGGTGCTAAAGCTTCTTTTACTATTGAAGCTAGAGGGCAGTATTGAACAAAAACATTTAGCGACAGCTGCCAGCAGCTGGAACGTTTTTTCTCAAGATTTCCAGTATATAAATGGGTCCGTTGGTAGTGAAGTCCTCAGCTGAGTTTTTTAGCTAGATACGAATCCAATTCGCACTGGCACATGAATTCAGATGACAGGTATACAGAGGTGAGATTTTGGTCGGATATGCTAAAGACAAATAACTCCTGGTAGTAGGCATTTCTGATTAATTTAATCTAATCATATCTGGAATCGGAAATGGTCGGATATGCTAGAAGCAAATAATTCCTGGAAAAATTTAATGCCCAAAATCCGAAATCCAAAATCAGTAGAAATATGCTAATCGGTTATATCCTAGTGCAAAAGTCTAAGAACCTATCAGTTACTGCTTTTGCTCATGCCAAGAAGGATGCTTATGAGAGACCTTGCAAAAGTGAGAATCTATGTGGAAGATATATCACTTCAAATTGGAGTTTTTCTCTTAAGTATACTCCATCTATATTTCCAACCTTTTTATTTTGTTAAAGGTTTTGCCTTTACAGTTGCTACACTTTGTCATTGTCACATATTTAGGTACTTGCAATGGGAGCCTAAGTGACTTATTATTTCAGTTTGGACTATACAGGGTTCCTGCAGGTCATGGAATCCTGGAAAAGTTTTGGAATTTAAAAAATAAATTTCAAGGGCCTTAAAAAGTTTTGGAATTTGTCAAAACCTTGCAAAGTTTTGGAAAAGTCATGGAATTTGTGACAATGGAGTTAAAGAAATTGATTACTTCAAATTTCATAGAGAACAGAGAAGAGATTAAATAAAATGATAAAATTACAATCAATAAACGGTTTCAATTCACATAATAAGAGTAAGTTCACCTAATGGAAGTATCACGTGATTTCCGGTGTAGTTCACTAAATAAAAGAAGCAACTGGAAAGTAATGTGTTTTGTTAATATTGTAAATAGGAACACATACAAAGACTACATAGGATTATTTCCTTTTTTTCTTTTGAATACAAATTACATCGATCATTGGATTATGACAAGAATTATTACATAAAGTCAAAGTGTGCTAGCCCAGGTAAATTTAAAATGTACATATTAAAAATATTTATAGTTAACTTATTTCTTATTTTAGATTGAAAGATATCAATCTTTATGTTCATTTATTTGCAATGCAAGATAATGCGGTCCTTGAGTTTTATGAACTGGCCCTGGAAAAGTTTTGGAAAAGTCATGGAATTTGTTTTTGTTAAGTCTGCAGGAACCCTGACTATAATTATTTTACATGTGCAAGTCTGTAGCACTCAAAAATAACTCCTATATATGTATAATTCCATTACAAATGGGTACAAATCAGTGTTTCTAATCCAAGGCATTTGTAGCATCTGGGCCCCAGCTTTAATGCATTTACATGTAGGGGCAGTCTGTGCCTTTTCCCTTGCAAGTGTTGCTATATAATGGATATTCTTGCATCTACTGTGAATACCTCCATAATGGTGCCAATGTTGCTTGTTCTCCAGTACTGTCACCTCTTCTACTCTATTCGATGGCATGGGAAGATTCAGCCTTCTGAGCCACTATTGAGGATGTTTTCCACTTCTTGAGTTTTCTCCTCCTCCTTCTTTCAATCCATCAACAGCCAGGACAAGAGTTCCAGCAATACACGATCTTATGATGGAAAGGACTTCAATTACTTCCACAGTCTGGGAGAGTTACTCATATTCTTACTTGCCTTCAACATCAGTTGTCCTTGGATTCCCTCACCAGCCTTTCATGCAGTAACCCCAGCAAATGACAGTGATATCACTGCTTTGGGGATGACATAGTCACACTCCATACATATGGAGTGGATGGTCTTTGAATGACACTTGGCAGTTAGTTAGCATTTTCTTTGCCGTGACTTTGTTGTTGGTCTTTTATCTCTATGGCTATCTTCCAACGGACAGAACATACATTATCTTCTCATACTACCCATAAGTATGCATTCAAGAATGGCCAGAGTACTGAACAGAGCTGTTCAACACACTCCCACAGCCTCAGAATTGAAACAGGGATCATATGGGAAATCAGCAAAAGGACCAAAGGGCTATTCGTAGGACACAAACCTCTGAAAGTCATCCTATCATAGCTTTTTCTAGCGAAAGTCAGTTTTCACATACCAAAGTCAATATATCACTGAAAGAGTCCTATTGTTCGTTCCACATTTTTCTTGGTCCAAATGGCAATTGGCATTCTACATCTGTCCATTGGCCTAAGCGCCCTCAATCCAGTTATCCACACTCCCTTGGCTCACACTAGAAACACTACAGCGCATGTTGAACAACATCAGTTAGGGAGATTTGCCATCAGTGTGGACTTAGATGGTTCATACCACAAGGCTCCCTACACTGCCTGTGATTTGCCTACTACATCATATATTTCAGGGCACTCATTTTAGGGTCCTGGGTCTTCACTCATCGGATGAATCAAGTAATGGCACATGTCTGAATAATTTCTGTGGCAGCAGTACCAAGTTACCTGGGCGATATCCTGCAGCACCATTACTGAGTTAGATCTCAGAAGACATGATGACCATTGTTACCAAACTGGACAAGAAAAAGTCTGACCAAGTACCATCTCAAGATTGGGAATCGAAATATGACAGCTCTACAGTAGTCTCTTATCTCAAATGACAAGGAGGAACTCAACCCCACAGTGGTGATTTATCGCCAGCAACAAGGAGGACCCAAGTCCCCAGACCTTTGCATCATGATGTGGGACTTTTCTGAGGTGGTGTTATAAACATGTTTGCCATATGCCAAGACTCCTCAGTGTACTGACTGACTCTTTTTCACAAAACAATCAACTAGTACAGAAGCAATGATCTCTCCATCTCTCGGTTTTTATTCAGATTTGTACCCAATGGGACTAACTATTGGTAGACCTGTTTTGCAACAAGGTGGAAAACCAAACTCTCAGACCCAAAGGTTGTGCAGCCGATGCTCTATTATTGGATTGGACCAACCTGAACATATATGGCTACCCTTCAACACCTCTGAATCCAAAGGTGATACCGAAAGCAGAGAAATCAGCCTGTCCTCCTCATCTTTGTGGTACTGTGTCAATGAGAGAAGTCAAGGATCAGTGACCTCATCAATATTGCATCAGAAACCCTATGGAAAGATAGGCTTTTCTTTCATTTACTCAAATAACCACAATGGCAGTTGTTTCATCCCAGTCCAGAGCTCCTAAACAGGCCATAAGACTTAAATAATTCTTGCAACCAGTTGTGTAGAGATTTGCTCAGGTGTGATGCCCCTCCACTCAGAGAGCATATGAAGGTAGATGGCACATTTTCACCTGGTGTGCAAATGAGTGTATCCTACCTCTCCAGGTATCTATACCACCTCAGGGTCTTTGAAAAGTGAAAGTTAGCACTGAGTATGATCAAAGGTTACTGCACCATGACTGCTGACATATTTTATCATCATGGGAGAGGGGATATTGGACAAAACCAGGACCTATCTGACTAACTTTGTGTATACATGGCCAAAATGTTAACCCTATGTCCAAAGTGGAACCTATCTTGTGTATTAACCTGGCTGCCACATTTTTTAACCATTTTCAAGGGCATCTCTGGCACATCTTTTCCTGCAAGATCTGCTTCCTCATGGCTTCAGCGAAAGCAGGCAGATTTTGTGAATACAAGGTATTAGGATTGGCTAAGTATTCTCAAATTAACATGTTTTACTTGGAAAAATTGGTTTCTCCTAAATGAATATCAGTCATGTAGTATGTGGATTATCAAGCAGATGCCAAGTGATTTTAAAGAGATTAGGTGAGATCTCCTAGGACAGATCTCAGTAGGTAAGTAGTTTAAGGCACCTTTTATTGATTGACAGAGCCTTATCATTGTTTTGATCAAAAGACTAATAACACTCTCATATTTAACTTATAGTTGTTTGGCTTTATTTTCCAGTTTTTAAATAGTTGTAGAAAGTGCTGTAAATGAATTTAAATTTAAAGAGTATGACAGGTTTAATTTTTTTACCAACACAAAATGGCAGTTTTATCTCATTTTCAGTTTTATTTTGCGGGGACTTTTTGGCGTACTTGGTATCCAGATTGTGGTGACAGAAGACAATAGAAAAAAAGGAAAGTCATCAAAATTGCTTGTTTCAAACCATGTGTCTGAATTGGATCAAATTATATTTTACCTCATCACCAACAATTTTACAGTAAGTTTTGCATATAAAATTTGTACCTATTTTCATTGGCATTACAGTATTAGCTCATCTAGAAAGTGAAAGTAGCACTGTGACTCTGGAACAGTGTGACTGTAACGAGGCCCCCAATTTGAAGTAAGGTAAGGATCTTTAAAGGGAATAATGCCTGGAAATGCATGAAATATTTTCGAATTGCATGAGAAAGCCTGACAAAGGTAGGCATATTAGATACATACACACACATATACATACATATATATATATATATATATATATATATATATATATATATATATATTTTCAACAGTCAGTTTTGGTCTTACAAAGTAAACATGAATAATACATAGATTGACACATTATTTGCTACAGTGTATATGGCCACACAAATAAAAGCATAAGTACACCCTCACTAATCTTAACCAGTCATTTTTCCTATGAGTTATGAATTTTGATGAGGGGATGCATCTAAATCAGTTCTACTTCTTTATTTCATTTGTAGGTTGTTATGGCCCATATATTATGCTTAAATGATTAGCCTTAAATTTGACTTCAGGTGTTCATTTCTTGTTCATACTAGATTAATGAAATTGATGATGTGCATGTCTATTGATAATAAACCTGTACACCAAAAGAAACTAATTCTGACTTATTTTCCACCTTTGTGGTAACATGTGCTTTTGGCATATTATCATGAAACATAGCGAGTGGATTCGTCATTGAAAATTCTAAATCCTTATTGCAGAAAGAGGTCTATATGACCTATATTTGGCTTTAAGTAACTTTGTTTGAATGTTTGTCTTTTAAGTTGATTTATTGGGTGATGTTTATTTTCCAATCAGGAAACTTGACAGTAGGATGCATCTCTTACATCTTTACAAGCAAATAAGGTTGCTCTGACCCTCATTTTATGCTTCACTAACATGAGTTAAGTATTTGCTTTTATGAGCACATAGATTTATCTTTTATTTTCTTTTGTCTTTTATGTCTCGTAGGTGGGTAGGTAGGTAGTGCTGATTAAAAGTTAAAATTTATAAAGTTGAAAAGATTAGAAGTAAAAGTGTAAAGAGTATAATTTCAATAATTAGTAAACAAGCCAACATTACAGTAGCAGCCATGTGGAAAATGTTTTTGTTTCTTCACAGTTCTAAAACATTTTAGCATTTGTCAGACTAGTTTTTAGTAGCTTCCTTTTTTTTTTTTACTCCTCCAGTTTGTTTGAAAATGTAATTTTGGTATATCCAAGAATGAAAAGTATTGTGAATACAAGTTGTAGCAATATGTTTTTTGATATACCCTACCAGTGTACTACCACGTTTGAACCTTTAGAGGCCTTCATAGCAAGCATTTGATTTCTATAGTAGTACCACCTTTCAACCAAAATTACCTGTGCATTTGGTGGTTCTCTTGTATTGAAGACTATTATTGGGTGAACATATTCATGCTCATATGGTATGATAAGTGTAATTAATTACACCATAAGGGCAGCAATCAGTATTATTGTGAAATAAAACACATTGGTCTTCGCTGTCAGAACACATGAAATATTATGAATCGCTGACAAATTACCAGTTGAGTGAAAATGTTTCAGAGGAGTTAACTCCTCTTTGCAAATGCCTAAAGTTCAGAGCAGTAGTTTTCTCTTTCACTGAGTAGATTTCTTGCTTTGATTTTAAAAGGCAATTTGCATTAATAGCTATTTGAATTTTATTTAGTTGGTCTACATTAAAATGTCTTAAAATTGTATCAATTTTGGCTCAAGGAAGATAACTATTGGTAACTTATTCATAGAACAATAACTTTTGTCATTCGCAAATCACTCTTTATACACAAACATTTCTTGGCTGTGTGATAGAAATTTTAAATTCCACTTGGATTATTAATATTTTCAGCCATGCAATCCAGATACCCATGCATTTCTAAGAAAGAATTTTGGCTACAAAGACTTTGGGCGTGAAGAGAGCAGAGAAAAGTTCATAAGGAACATTAAAAAGCACCTTCAAGGTAAATGTACATAATTTATATGCCCCACCATTATGGTGATGGACCATATAATTGCTACCCTAGTCCATCTGTCTGCTATACCATAATTAAGTTTTTTTGTTTTGGTTAGTTTTCAGGTACCATGGTGGGGTATCCATGTTTAAATTTTTGTTGTCAGGCTAATATTCGGACATGGTGGTCGGGTATCAATGTTGGTTAAATTTTGTTGTCAGGTTAGTTTTCAGGCACGGTTGTGGAGTATCCATGTTGGTTAAGTGTCATATTTAGGTTTGATTTTGGGCACATTGATGGGGAAACCATATTGGTTAAGTTTTGTGTTAAGATTATTTTTAGGGCATGGTTATGGCATAGCTACTAAGTGTCTCACTTTTGTCCCATATTTTGGACCTGAATTTGGATGCATTTTTGTATAATAAAAATCCGTTATTAAAATTTAAAAAATTATTCTTTGCAATTTTGGATTACTGGCATCCAGTTCCATCAGAGAGTAAATACATTGCATGTTGAGTTCTAAAATATGATTGGTTAATTTAAAATCCCAGCTGCCATTCCAGTCTTTTACCTCCATATTTGATTGCCTAAAGCAGTTGTTGCCATAGGGGCTCATTACCAAGAAAATTAAAGAGCATCCATCATTGAATAGAGGGCTGAGTTGGATACATTGTTACATGTTGGATCCTCCCAGCCCCCTGTTCATTGATGAGTACTCTTTAATTTCTTGGTAACATTCTCATGTAGTTGCTGCTACCATTGAAACTCATCTTCATAATATTCAACTTCTAGTCACAGGAGCTCATATCATTGCTTACAGTTTAACTATCAGTCATACTTGTTTTAATAATATGGTGGAAGAAAACATCTCTCCCTTCCCTCCGAGATTTCAGGCTACATTTCATGTATTATACACCACTCCCTCGACAGCTTGCACCCTAATAACTTATGAACCTGATTATAATGCAGTGTCTGGCGAGGATACAAATTCTTTTCCATAGAAAATATATTTTAAAATGTGCTGAACATGAAAAAAATCTTGATAAGAATTGGTAAATTGGTTGTTGTTGTTGTAGGGTTTAACGCCATTTTTCAGCACAAGATAGGCTATACATGGCGGCCAGTATTAATGGTGGAGGAAGAACCCTGGAAAACCCAGGAAAGAACTACTGACCCTTGAGAAGCTACTGGCAGGCTTTCTCACTTACCCACGTCAGCCTAGTCTGGACTCGAACTCACGCAGACAGAGGTGAGATGACAATGATCCGTAACGTTCAGCGCTTCAGACCACTCGGCCACTCGGGGTAAATTGGTAAATTCAACCTTAATACATAGCTCCTTTTATGATTGAAAATGGTGATTAATGCCTGTAAAGATAGAATCCATATTGTGAAATTTGCATGTTTTAATAAGATATAACATATTATGTTAGTTTTTTTGCTGAGAGAAATAGTTGTCACTGTAAATAAACATTTAAATAACACACAATACACTGGTTCAATAGACACTTTATTGTATATATAACATAATTCTTTTGGCATAATGGGGGCAAATCCTGTCACAGCACACTGCCCCAGCCTAGCTCTGAATTGTTCTAAAGGATACCTCAGGACAAGATACATGTTGGAGTTTGTAGGGTTGTGAAGTGTCTGATACCTGTATGTTGATGGGCATGGGGCTGAAATGAGGTATATAGGGACAATGATACCGAAACACCACAAGTTCGATCCTGAGGATGCTATGATAACAAACATCAGCTGATACTCCATACATGCACCGTAGGAAGCTGGTATGAAGTATATGGGCATAATAGTCGTTTACATTTAAGCACTGACACAAATTGGGGTTCAAAAGCAAAGTTTTGAATGAATGAAAACTTGGCAATGGCCCAAACGAAGTGAAAGTAGCACTGTGACTCTGGAACAATGTGACTGTAACGAGGCCCCCAATTTGAAGTAAGGTAAGGATCTTTAAAGGGAATAATGCCTGGAAATGCATGAAATATTTTCGAATTGCATGAGAAAGCCTGACAAAGGTAGGCATATTAGATACATACACACACATACACATATACATACATATACATATATATATATATATATATATATATATATATATATATATATATATATATATATATATATACACACACACACACACATAAATACACACACACACACACACACACATATATATATATATATATATATATATATATATATATATATATATATATATATATATATATATATATATATATTTTCAACAGTCAGTTTTGGTCTTACAAAGTAAACATGAATAATGCATAGATTGACACATGCATCAATTGAACTAGTGAGGCATTTGACTGACATCTGTCTCTGTGCAAAGCTAATACTGTCCAGGTGCACCTGAATATATCTACAATATGAATTAGAGGACCAACGACCTAAAGTCTGGATAAGATGGTCCGGAATTCCAGCCTTAGCCGCACTAGTAGCCGCCCCCAAGTGGAAGGAGTGCCCATTATAATGACGTGCATCATAACCTAACATGGACAAAATGGCCTTAATGGTAGTGATAAAAAAAAGTTCTACTTAAATTGTGACCATTGTCCATGAGAAACAGAGGATTACAAGGGCGAGCTCCTGCTAATATCTGAATACGGTGGAATTTTTCATCACAAGGTATGGGCATATAAGGACATCACAGTGCATAGAATAAATCTGCATATCCACCCCTTGACGGAAAACATCAGTCTTAGATGCTCTTAAGATGCAGAATGAATAGGCGCTTATCCTTATGAAAAATTATGTCAGACATACACAAGTTGTTTGCTGCAGAAAAATATGTTCCATCAATAGTAAATTCTCCACACCGCAAAAATGCATAAAAAGCCAGTGCTGAAGCAGTTCGTAGCAATAGTTTAGTGTACTCACTCACTCCATAGTGTTCCATGCACTGCCATATATCACATAATATATCATATGTAATCGGAAGTCTTTTCTGTCTGTAGTCACATTGCACCTTCCTGACACCTTTCAATATATTTTGTAGTCGAAGCAAAGAACTAATATGAGTTAATGGAGTATGGATACCAAGATACAAGTATGAATGCCTAATACCTGCTAGATAAAGTTTTATAGTGCAGTATGTCAGGTGCAGCATCTGTGTACAATGCGCAATAAAGTAAATCAATGTATCCTCATTCACAACGGGGGGCAAACTAGATCCTGGAATCCACAATCCTATCATTAGTAAGAAAGACTTGAAGGTTTGGAAGCCTGTAGAATAAGCCAATCTCGTGCCTGTGGCCAAAGATGATTCCCACAAAAATTTTACTGTAGACTCTAGGTGAGCAGTAGTCTTGCTGGAGGAGGGCACTCACATGGTTGTTTCTCTGCTGAGGGCGCCAGCTGCCGGAATCGTGCAACCTGTAAACGAGACATTGCATCAGCTATAGCGTTTTTGTTTCCTGGTATGTTTTCCGCATATATGACAAAGCCATTAGTTGCAGCTGTCAAAGTCAGGCGGCGCATGAGTTTCATAATGTCTGCCCCTTTTTATAATTGCAACTGTAGTCACAGTGGAAGAGTATTTTCTTTTGCCGCCATTCATGACCCCACAACACTGCTGCCACCACTATCGGATATAATTCGCAGAAAGCTATAGACAATTTTTGGTTTACTAAATGACGTAGCTCCTCTGGCCATGAGTTTGCAAACCAGCGACCTCTAAAATAACCTCCAAAACCTACAGACCCTGAAGCATCAGTGTAAAGTTCCATATCGGCAGAATTAGTGATATCATCATCATAAAATAAAGAAATCCCATTCCACTGATTGAGAAAACTACTCCACATTTGTAAATCTTTCTTGCATTCACTGGAAACATGTATGCAATGATGTAGCTCCCTAACAGACGTAGATATTTGCAATAAATATGAGACAAATGTCCTGCCTGGGACATTTACAGGCAAAATTCAAGTGTCCCAGGAGGCTTAAGAGTTCACATTTAGTTACAGACTTTGTTTTGAGAAATTCAGTCAGAAGAATTCTAATTCTGCATATTTTCTCTTCTGGTAATCTCGCTTGCATGGCTAAAGTATCCAAAAGTACTCCTAAATATTCCAAGCATGTGGTTGGACCAAGAGTTTTATGAGAGGCAAGCGGAATTCCTAGTCGAGCAAATAACATTGTCATGACGGCCATGGTCCTATCAGCCATGTGGTGAGGGTGATCAATTGTAAGGAAGTCATCCAACAAGTAGAGCAAGTTGTTAATGCCGTAATTATTCACTGCAATCCAACTGATAGCTTCTGACAGTTGGGTGAAAATCTTTGGTGAAGAACGGGATCCAAATACTAAAGTACATAGAAATAATACTGGTTATTCCATTTAATGCCATGAAATGACCACAGACTAGGGTGTATGGGGATGAGTTTAAATGCATTGGAAATGTCAAATTTACATAACCACACCCCTCTACCTGCCTTTCTAATTGTCTTAATGGCATCATCAACCTTGACATATTTCAAGGAAAATTCCTGCTTGTCTATCAAGCTGTTAAGGCTCAAGTGTTCTTGATCATTATTCGGGGCAGAGAGATCAACGATTAGTCTCTTTTTTTTTTGGAGTATTTACCCTCCACAATGCCAATAGGATTTACTCTGTAGATGGGGTAAGGTGGAGAATCAAAAGGCCCTATCAGAAAACCCTTCTGTTTCTCCTGCTCTATAATATCTTGAACTATGTGTGGCTGGGATCTAGCAGAAAGAAGATTTTTACATTCAAAGGTTGCTGATGGTTCTCTCCGAATACCAGTATGAAAACTGTTACGCAAACCAGTTATTAAATCCATTACAAACTCAGTATCAGGATGAGCATGGAGTTCTTGAAGAAGCACATCAACATTTATAGGGGTAATGGCAGTTGTAGGCATGGAAGAAACATAATCCCCCTGTGTCACGTCTCATGCCACACCAGTAACTGCATGTAGTCAGTTTATATTATTATCTTTTAATGGTTTAGTTTGGCTGTCATTCTTGACTTTCTGATCACAAGTGGCCTGTGAGTGGTTATTCTTGCATAGTTTACATATATGTAAAAAATTGCAGAAAGGCAAGATACAACCGGTCTCATTGAAATTGTTGCATATTTGTTTCCCATTGAACAGAATCACAGGACGGCCACGCTGATCTATTCTAGAATTACTAGCCAAGTTGGAATTCAAATATTTTGTATTCCTTTTATTAGTTTGTTGACCATTGAAATGTGTCATGACGTTTACTGGACAGAAGCCACTAGAGTGTAGAGTACTGTGGCACTGAATGCAAATTTCAGTCCTTCTACCAGAGAAAATAGCTAGAAATAACTCTGTATCCCGGGATGACCAGTCTATGACAATATTGTGTTGAATTAAATACTGTGCAGCCTTACGCGAGAAAGCATTATGATACTCGTAAAAACCAGTTCCACTGTATTTCATATGTAGTTCATCAATAAAGTCAGCATAAGAATCCAATTCAGGTCTCCTAAATGGATAGACCTCACAGAGAATGTTTTTGTATTTAGAAAAAGCCTTACGAAATTCGGAAATATTTAGTGTGACAGCCAAACGAGGGTCATTCCCTTTTACAACAATTTAGTTGCCACCGTGGTCAATAATTTTTGTATCTGAACATGAGTCCATTCCAGGTATCAATAGTAGGGCAAGATTAACATGCTTACCATTGATTATGTCCTTGCGAATATGGCTGGGCACAATTTCCACAGGCGGGAGTTTGTCCACAGGAACAGCGTAATGTGTTGTTTGGGAGAATCTTGTGTTGTCATCGCTGCGCATAGTGAGAGCAGATTGAAGGTTAAATACACTATGCGATTGACTTTCATCTTTGGAAGACGGACTCCGTGCAGATTGTGCCGCTGTGGTACCTCGCAATAATATGGTTGTTGTGGACGATTGTGTCAATGCGGCGACAGATGCTTGTAATTCGGCTAACTGTTGTTTGATAGCTGCTACGTCCGACATGTTGAGATCACATGTATCAATTGTTCTGAGGTCACGTGACGATGCTGTTGACCCATATGTAGCTCCAATCTGGTCACGTGATGATGCTCCTGAAGACAAAGATGGACTACCTAACTGATGCATATTATCTCTGTACAATTGAAGTAGATGTTTCTTTCCGATAGAAACAGAAACTCTGATGTTCTTTTCCGCTAGCTTTTTAACCAATATGGATGTAGTCCAATTTTCTGGAACGTCTGCCCAGGTTGAATTTGTCGAAGTGATGACATCATTATTATGTTCTATATTTCGCACACTAGTCAAACGATCAACAATTCATCTTTAACAATGAGAAGCCATTGTGGGCAGGATAAAACGTATGTTCCCAAGTAACACAAAAAGTAACTCCTGTATCTTGCACTCTTTCCACCAATAAATTGCTAAAGTTAATTGTGGCGTTGATAATTCACACTGGAAGGCACACCCTTCACACACATCCCAAGCTGCTCTATGAATTCCTGGGACAACTTAATGTGTGATCACATGCTCCAGACTCAGTAATCTGATTGGTTCAACATGACGACATACCTCAATTTAGTTACTAGCTTATTGACATAATACTGACTACAATATCACTTATGGTAGTGAAACCCTCGTAGACAAAGAGGGGTCCAAAAAAAAAGAGCTAGAGAAGGATGCACTGTGTATTATTCAAACTATATTTAATCATTTAAATTACAAATCTGGTCAAATAACAATCAATGAAAACTTCTGGTGAATGCTAACAGGTGGCAACTGAGAATGAAATAAACACCAATTAAATATCTTGCTATGCGAAAATCAGAAATTCACGTTATAATCCTTTAATTTCACTTCAGAGTAAACACTATTATCCGAACATATTCTATTCTATGAAAACCTGAGTCAATTGACCATCACATTGAAACCTGTGAGTACTTCTGTGAGAGCCTAATTACATGCCAATGCCAGCTTTGCTTTAATCAACAACTTGGGGAAGTATTTGTTGCATTAATAAAAATAAAGATACATGTGTTCTTTTATCACTTTGAATAATTTTTTTGTATCAAATCAAGCGAGGGAGGTACAATAAAAAAATTCAAAGGCATGCTGATAGCAACATAATCTCTTGATATTACTACACGGTAGCTGGAGACCCAAAATGTTGACTACGTAAAGATGCAGTTGAGAAATCTGAGAGATTTTGCTGTGGCAGAGAAATCAGAGTAACACAAAAGAAAATTAACTTAATTTTTTTCAAATTGTGAGATGATATTTGCCAAATGTGTCACAAACTTGATATTACTACACGGTAGCTGGAGACCCAAAATGTTGACTACGTAAAGATGCAGTTGAGAAATCTGAGAGATTTTGCTGTGGCAGAGAAATCAGAGTAACACAAAAGAAAATTAACTTAATTTTTTTCAAATTGTGAGATGATATTTGCCAAATGTGTCACAAACTGCAAGTATTATCGGGTTTAATTTATCTTGTTTAAAATTTGTAGACCCATTAAATTTATTTTTATGATGATTAATTCATGTGAATATTTTGTTTTTCATTTTTTTTTTCTACTGCAATCAAATCTTCTCTATCTACCTATCTTTCAATCTACATTGTTTCTCAAAAAGAGTGTTGATATTTTGTTTAAAAAAAAAACTTAAAAAGTCTACTTTGGATCAAACAATGAAACTAAAATGTATGCAATTCAACACAAAAATCAGTGTCGTTGTACACAGTAATGTATGTGTTAAGCGAACAGAAACCATGTAGAATAATGTTTTATACAATCTTTTCAATATACAGTAAATTATCCTGAAATTAATGTTACTCTATAAGGAAAAATAAAGTACATGATTATGACGAGATATTTATTCACAGTTAATCTCAGCACAATTATTGAGTATTCAACCTGACAACACACCCCACTCTCCTTTTGCCTCTACATTGATCCCTTTTTTTTGTATTTTGTTATAGGTCCCTCGATAACTCACAACCTCACTTATAGTGCAGTCGATGTTTTTTGACCCCATTATGTGTGAGTTATCGAGGGAGTGGTGTAACAAATTTGGTACCAATGTTTACCTCAGATATTTGACTTTTGGCTTAATATCACATCTTTAAGGAAAGCCAGACCATTTTCCCACACTATCACTAGACTTGGCCTTGAACACACCTGCCTAATATTCAACTCACTGAATATTATATGGCCCTCTCATTGGCCAAAGGAGTAATTACATACTGTTTCTGTTTATATCTTATTTTCAGTTGGCCAATTTTAGTTCAATTTAAACAAAAGCTATATGTGTGTGTATGTGTGCGCACTTGTATGTGTATGTGTGCCAGGATAAACAGATTATTTTGCAAACTTTTTACATGAATCTTTGGTGACCACTTCACTTTGAAAGTGCCTTCACTTTCCCAAATACATTATACAAGAACATTCCTAATATTCCTGGTCCACTTTTCATGAGATTTTCACAACAAAGTATTTTATCAATCACCATGTTTGTATTTTAGTATGTGAATTGCAGATCTTAGATTCTCCTTAAGTTAATTAAGCTGATCTTATTTGGGCACATCAGTATCTCTCTCTCTCTCTCTCTCTCTCTCTCTCTCTCTCTCTCTCTCTCTCTCTCTCTCACACACACACACACACACACACACACACACAGAGCTTTAAAGTTGCTGTTCTTGTTATCTTGGATTTAACACCACTTCTCAGCACAAGAAAGGCTATATGTGTCAGCCAGTATAATTGGTGGAGGAAGAATTTAGGAAAATCACAGAAAGAACCACTGTTTTGTGGGAAGGTTCTGGTAGCTTTCTTGCATACTCACATTGGTTTAGCCTGAGACTTGAACCCATGCAGAGGTGAGATGACAGTGATTGGTAAAAGTGAGCACTTTAGACCATGCAAGTCACCCAACTTTTAAGTAGCTTTCTGTACACAGTACATGCCTAGACCATAAATGATGCATAACTTGCACAATGATTAAAAATTTTTAAAAAAAACAGTTGAATCCTGCTTAAGGTTTCCAAGGTCAAGGTTACTGTGACTGAAAGAAGATCATATTAATTTTAACATATCTGACTTGGAACTAACTTTAGGAATAGCTTTTACAAGATTAATAGCCAAACAAATTCAAGATTGAAGGCACAGTAATTTTACTTTACTCTAGGTACCAAATTTTGTGGGTAGCCTGCACTTTGATGAAGGAAACAGTTACAGATTTGGGTGGTCAAAAGTGAAAAGTCATTGTCACTGTAACTGAAAAATTAAAAATGGTTTATGTTCAATGACATAAATTCTGTATCACATACTTGGACCAAGCACTGTGCTTAACTTGCACCTGGGAATAAAAGATGTTTAATTTGAGGTCAAAAGGTCAGAAGTGAAGGTCACTTTGAAAAGAAAAGAATTATTCAAGCACAATTTTGTAAGTTCTCAACCTTGCACCATCAACAAAGTTTGTGGATAACTTGCATGTTACGTAAGATAGAAGTCTACTGCTTTGGTTGCCAAATGTCAAAGATCAAGGTCATTAATTGAAAGAAGAAAATTGGTTTAAGAGCAGTAGCTTGAGTGCTACATCACAAACATGGACTAAACTTTATGAATGGGTTGCACTTGGAATAAAGCAGAAGTCTGTTAATTTGGGGATTAAAAGGTCAGTGTTAGTGACAAAAAGAAGGAAAACAAAATGGCTTTTGCATAATGACAGTTCTAGATCTCTCATATCTTGACCAAAGTTTTTAGTGGGCTTGTACTTCAGGTATGGAAGAGCTCTACTGATTTTGGGGTCAAATATCAGGATCAATAAGACTGAAGGATAAAAGGGTTTTGCAGAATCACTTTCATTATAGAGTAAGTTCATTGACCAGTCTTTGTGGATAGCTTACACTCAGCAACATATTTTCATATCTAGAGATCCAAGGTCAGTCATGGTAAGTCTGATAAGAAAATAGTTTGTGCCCAGTTATTTTAGTTTACAACTGCTTACCTTGATCCAAGTTGCAGAGTCAGCCAGTCCCACTAGTTCTTGGTCAATAGATTGCAGAGTCAGCCATGCCTTACTAGTTCTTGGTCAATAGATTGCAGAGTCAGCCATGTCCCACTAGTTCTTGGTCTATAGATTGCAGAGTCAGCCATGCCTCACTAGTTCTTGGTCAATAGATTGCAGAGTCAGCCATGCCTCACTAGTTCTTGGTCAATAGATTGCAGAGTCAGCCATGCCTCACTAGTTCTTGGTCTATAGATTGCAGAGTCAGCCATGTCCCACTAGTTCTTTAAACATGGGTTGGTGTGCTGTGTATCATTCATTGTACTCTTGCTAGAGAGATTAGGAGATCAATTAAGAGGGACACATTTTAACAATCACAATGTTGCATCATTTTCTCTTTCTCACTGTTTGAAAACATGCAGAAATATTTGTAATCTGTTTTCTTGACTACTTTATAAAAAAATATTTTCAAGGATTACAATAAAGAAGTGACCATTATTGGTTTAAGATTATAGGTCAGAAATTTATAATGGTAAATATTTTATCAGTATCACCTTATGCTGCAGATTTGTCAAAATGTTATGAATTTTCATTAGTTTTACAATTGAGCACTAATAGATCACTTTGGTATTTTTAAGTATCCATTGTTATAGCTAGCACAAAATTGCAACTTGTGATAACCCTGATACATTTTCAGTCAGTCCATGTACATTGTAGGCAGTGTGTTACATGGTGGGGACATTTTACAGAAAATGAAGTTGTAGATAATCAATATTATTTCTCTTCTGAACATATTAGTCCACA
Source organism: Potamilus streckersoni (assembly GCA_016746295.1). NCBI lineage: Eukaryota > Metazoa > Mollusca > Bivalvia > Unionida > Unionidae > Potamilus > Potamilus streckersoni. The sequence continues at coordinate 1,138,064 of JAEAOA010000332.1, read as the reverse complement.
TGCTGCTGATCAAAATCATTGTTTGTTATTGGAAGACTGTTTATGCCAATCATTAATATGTAAATGAGTTGTTCTATGAGTATTAGCCCACTGTGATTTCACAAAGCAAGTCATACATTACTGCATAACTTGGATTGTTTAAGTAAACCATATGACAATGTTTTGAATTAGCCCAGTCAAAATAATGAGCAAACTATCTGAAAAAAACTGATCTATTTTTTTTTACATTCAATAAGCTGCCACTACATAAAGCAATATATTGGAATTTGCCATATATACTTGCTATATATTTGCTATATATATAAGTCAAGTCAAACTACATACAACAAAGATTCTTATATGGTGTAACACATGTAGATGCAGATAAGTGTCTATATTGTTCACTCTACTATTTACTCCTTACAAACTTCACAGACCCATATCTGCTGGTGCATTATGAACATAGTAGATCTGATCATTGATAAAAATTCTGAGATTTTTCAAGATTCTCATAGAAAATAGATGTAAATTTTCTTCTGTAAATAAAAAAGAGAAAGGAAAAAAAGAATAAAAATTATTTATGTCTTGGACCAAAATATGGAAATACAATTTCCTAGATCTATTTTAAGCTGTAAATTAATGCAGCCAAAATACCTTCCTAACAGAGGAAACTTGCAAAAAATATTGATGACCCAGGCTGAGTGCTTTAAAGCTGTCATCTTTATTTTAGTTTAGTTTATGTGTATGGTGTATCTCTTGATACAAGTGGCTCCTTACCCTTTTTTAAATCCTGGTTGGAACTCGGTATCATAGAAGTTCAAGGTTAAAACATGCATGAGAAGACTTTGAAATATTTATATACTTTATATATATATATATATATATATATATATATATATATATATATTGTGAAGAAGATTATTGAACCAAAAGATTCACATATTGTAATTAAATATGAACTCATTAGTCATTATTATTGAACAAGAGCTGCTTTGACATTGTCATTAAGTCGGCACACAGCTATTGTCACCCTTTTTGTTTGTCAGATGTATATTTTTTCACTCCTATTTTCATAATGCTTAGAAGTAAGTTTTCTGCAACTGTTAAAGGTTGTATTTTAGCATGTAATGAAAATACATGACCTTTTAATTCGCAACTTCTGTACATGGTTATTTGTTTTTGTTGTAGATTCTAGCACACCAGTTTTATTTTATCCAGAGAAGACAACAACCAATGGAGCAGCAGGAATGCTGAAGTTTAGGTGTGTTAAATTTTCTTTAATATTCTCTACACAAAAGAGAAAGAGGTGGAGGATCTTAATTTAAAATGTATGCAAAGAGGTGTGCACATAATTAGCTTGAGGACTTAATCCATAAGAGCTAATGGGATGGCCTGCTGTCTGCAATCAGTCCATCCATTAGCACCATTTTGTTATCTTTACTTTTCCTAAACTACTTGTACAAACATGACACATGTGTTCATCCTAATGTGTAGTTGCTCCTAAAAGAAATGGTGCCTCTTGGACTTACCACTATGGTTGCCACATTGGTCAGATAATAATAATAATAATAATAATAATAATAATAATAATAATAATAATAATAATAAAACTTTAAGGAAGGTAACTCATTTACATAATAGAACGAATCTGCCTTGAGTTTCTCTTAGATATACATACAGATAAATACAGAGTGCAGTCAGACACTACCCATTTCACACATACATGCTCACATAAATTCATAGTCTTTTGTATCAATATCACAGATCAGGACTAATAATATATGTAACTTGCATCCACATTAAGAAATCAAATTACTATCAGTGTTCACAAATCAAATTTAAACTCGGGCATAATACATGCCAACACATATTTATATATATAAAAGTAGCAGTAGGAGATATATGTATTCAGTGATTTAGATTTCATTCACTTAATGGTGAAAAGCTGATCTTGAAAATTTTGCTACTCCTGTATAGTCATCTCCACGTGAGATTTTCAATAAAAGACTGCTTATGATGTCTAGTTAACCAGTATGGACACTATGTCAGCCATTTTGAAAACCTTGTGACAACTCCTCTTGAATGGAATGATAACACTGAGATGGGGTTTTCATCCAAAGAAGCAGTTGGTGTTGATGTGACAGTATGAAGGCCATCTTGTTATTGCTACATGGGCCTAAATAAAATCTGTCTTGGGCTGCTAAGCTTTACATGGCTTTACAAATCACTGACATTTCAATCTGCATGGGTTTGAGCCTTGGCTCTGCCAATGTGGGTTTGAAAGAAAGTTTGCCAGTAGCTTTCTATGGGTCAGTGATTCTTCCTAGTGTTTTAATGGGTTCTTTCTCCACCAAAGATGCAAAGTTTAAAAGTGGTTGGTTTTATCTTGGATTCTTTATAATTCTTTTTGGCCAGCAGAGTGGCAGTCCTTTCAGTAGAATTTTGTTTTCTTTTATTGTGAGCCATGATGTAGTCATTTTAATTTTATTTGAAATAAGCACAAATGTGATATAATCAGTATTAAGTGTCTCATGTTTTGTTTGATAGACCCTGTGAGAAAGTTGAGTGTATTATATGAGTTTTGGACACATCACACTTTGGTCCTTTGGGAACTTCTTGGATGCTTTTTTCATGTCATCTTGGAAAAAACCCATTAATTTACTAAATAATAAAAGTTTTATCAGCATTACAAATTTGAGTTGCTATATTTGCTGACATGACATTGTAGGGCCTGATTTTAGATTAACACTATCATTATTCTTTTACTAATTTCAGTTCATTTCCATTTGAGCTGAAAACGCCAGTACAGCCAGTAAGTTTGAGCTTAATACAAATCTGTCAAATTATCTGCATTTTTAAAACCACCTTTAAATTAATGTGCATTTCCAGCTGCAAGATTTTATAGGTTGAATTACCATATTAAATATTGTTGTACTATTATATTTATGTCCCAACTATAGTGTCAGAAGGAGTGCACATTGTTTACAACTGAATGTTGCTGCACCTGTTCATCAGTCTAAAATTCTTTTAAGAATCATAGCACCAAAACAATTAAACTTAAAGCAAGCAGTGCTACACACTTTATCAGTCAAAAGCTTGATAACTTCATTAGATTTTTTCAAGTTTCTACACATTAAATTTTAAATTTTGTTTTACCTTTTATGTCTGTCATAAGGTGGAGTGTATTATGGTATGATGCATCATTCAATTACCAGTTTGGCTCAGCAAAATAACTAGAGGACTTTGTTTGATTTTCATGCTATTATAGCAGTTTCTCTAGGTTTTCTAAGTGTCCTAATTGTGTGGCCCTTTGTACATTTTGCAATGTCGGTTGTACTAATTGAGAACTTCTCAAAAAAAAAAATCAACAGAATTTTATCAATTTGATAACATTCTTGCATAAAAGTCTTTCAGATTTGTTTGAATGATGTCAGTCCACAGTCAAATAGGTCTAAAATAAAAGAAAAGCTTTCTTTTAAATAATCACTTAATAGAAATAAATTACTAAATTTGACAAAAGATATCATGGCATGAAGTTTGATCAGATTTGTTCCAATGATACACCATCAAATATGGCAGCCATTACTAACAAAACTATTGTTTTGAATGATGTCTTTTCAAAATCCATTTAGCAGAATTAAACCTAATTTGACAGATAGCATCCTGGAATTCAATTTTCAACAAATAATTTTAATGTCAGTGAATGATGCCAGTCTGCATCCATGTAATAGGTCTCATACCAGTATAAAAATAGTTGCCTGTACAGCATACACATAAACAATGAAAGAACACCTTTGTGATCTACAGTATACTGTAAATGTCACTAATGTCATCTGGTTCAAAATCTAAATACTTCATCCTTGTCTGAATGACTAAATAATGTTCTGAGTGATTATCCAACTTTGATTACTGTCACATTCAGGCATTTTTAAGATCACATGGAGTTCAAATAACTGCCCTCCGTTATTGGCACTGAATAAGTGTCAAATTCACCTTTCAATCAAAGGGCTATCACATAAAAAAAATCAAGGAGGGTGCTAAGGGATTATAGTCAAACATGCAGAGAAAACTCAACTTAGCATTGAACAAGTATCAAAATCATTGATTAAAAGGATTGTCAACTTAAAAATGAGTCTGTGATGCCTTTACAAGCCTAAGTCTTTTCACCTATGTGTACTGGGAAACACCATTTGGGGATTAGATCTGACTTGGGACAAAAAGAAAGAAAAGTGTATTTAATCAAAAGTTTTATTGCATCAAATAAATTTTCTACTGCAAAACACAAATTGATATACAAGTTGATCAGTCCCGCATGAAAATGGAAGCAATATACTTCCTAGTAAACAACACTGATAGGTACTTCACTTTGTGGTCATTTGTAAAAAATTTATTTTCAGATTATTGAAATCCAAAAAACTATAGATACATGTATTGCATAATGAAGACCATATTGAAACTGATAAACATTGTATATCAGAATGGGAATAGTTGCATGCTGGCTCGCTTGATGCTAAGCATAAATAGGTTAGTGATAATGTGACTGGGTGGGACATCATGCTACACGTCTGCAGCATGATGCCCCAGTACTAGAAAGCACTATAATTGCCATATTGCAGACATCATGATATGACTGAAAAGTTGTTAAAGCTATGTTAAAATTCAAAATCACACACACATGTGAGATCGTTGGGCAGAAGTTTACCAAATTGAAGTCAGTGGCCAGAGCAGAGGTTTTCAAGATGAACTTGTTGTGGGGTTAACTGCCTTTTTTCGTCACACGATAGGCAGCCAGTAATAATAGTGGAGGAAGAACCCGGGAAAACCCCAGAAAAAACAACTGACTCACAAGAAGCTACTGGCAAGATTTCTCACATACCAACATTAGCAGAGTCCAAGACTCGAACCCACACAGAGGTGAGATGGCAGTGATCTGTAACGGAGAGTGCTTTAAACAACTGGGCCACTCAGGGTCCCTTCTAGATGAACTTAATGGCCACATGAACTTAATGGTCACATGTTTAAGACTGGGGCGAGCCTGACATTAACATGGATATTGGCTTGATCTATGGCCAGGAGGAAATGCTCTCCACCAGATTGTGACTGACAATGATACACTAGAGATAACTACATGACAATAAGCATAGGTGAGAGATCAGTTAAGATCAGATTTGAACTTGAAAAATATAAAGATCCATGTATGGCACAATCATTGGAGGAATTAATAGGTGGCAAATTTTAACCATTCACAATTCTGGGTGCTGAAGAATTAAACCTAGACTCCTTGAACACCACCTTCAACATGGCAGAAATAGAAACAGCCAGCAAGATCCTTGGCAAGCATCATAAGATAAATAAGCCATGGGTCACAGAAGATATCTACGACCTCTGTGATTTGAGTAGAAAAATGCAGAGGAAACAGGGATACCTGGGGGGCAGAAAAGTACAGGGATATTAACAACAGGATTAAGAAGAGCTCAGAAAATGAAACGGAAAGCTGGTTAGTGGACCAATGTAAGGAAATAGAGAAAAGACTGAACCAGAATAAAAGTAAAAAGGCATACTAGTTAGTGAAATACCTGACAACAGAGAAACAGGGCAGATCTACCATGATACAGGGATAAGACTAGTAAGAGTAAGAACAAGAGATTCTTAAAAAAGATGGATGGAATACTGCTCAAAGCTTTACAACCAGAAGACTTCTGTAGACAAAGCTGTACTAAACTTCCCACTGACCACAACTGAAGTTGACCACTCAATCCTCGGGGATGAAGTAGAGCCTGCAATAAAAGCTCTAAAGAAAGAAAAGTCAGTTGGGGTGGATAATATACCAGTAGAACTTGTTCAAGTTGGAGGATCTTCATGATAGATGATGTCCTGAGAACAGTCTGCATCAAAATCTGGCAATTAGAAGAATGGCCCACCCCATGGACCCATCATCACTTTTTCTAAGAAATGGAATCTGCCACTGTGCTAGCACTACCAATCAGCCTCATCAATCATCCTTAAGATAATCCTTAATAGACTTAAACCACAAGCATAGCACATCATTACATAAGAACATGCTGGTTTTAGAGGTGGATTTAGTACTGTAGAACAGATCTTCAAACATAAAATCCTCTGTGAAAACTATCTGCAGCATCAACAGTACCTCAATCAGGTCTTACTAACTTCAAGAAGGCTTTTGACAAGGTCTGGCATGCAGTCTTGTGGGCCATCATGTGGATATACAACATAAATAAATGCAAAATGAATCAGCACCATAGAAAACCTGTATGACAAGGCTACTAGTGCAGTTCTCATCAATGGCAATATAGGAGATTGGTTCAGAACCACAGTTGGAGCCAAACAAAGGTACCCCCTCATACACTCTCTTCAACATTACCTGGAAAGGATCATGTCCGATGCCTTAGAAGACCATGCGGGCAGTGTTGGAGGTAGAACAATCACCAACCTGCACTTCACTGATCATATTGATGGTTTAGCAGGAGTTAACAATAACTAGAAACCTTAGTGAACCATTACAGTCAAGCATCACTAAGGACAGAAGCAGGCACAGTGACAAGCTTCATTGAGGTGATGTCACTGTTGACAAAGGTTCAAGATCTATCGTTCTCTCTAAGATTGTGTAGACAACAGCTGCACTGGCAAGGCTGAAGACCATTTGGGAGGAAAACATCACACTTTGGTCCAAGATCAATCTTATGAACTCCCTTGTTTTGTTCATATGCCTGTATGCATGTGAAATTTGGACTCAGCAAAACTAGAGAGAAGAATCCATGCCTTAGAGACCAGATGTATTCAAAGGATCCTGAACGTGTCATATGTAGATCATGTCTCCAAGATACATTTGGATCATATGAAGATCTGCTCATCAGTTTAAAGAAAGGTAAACTAAGATGGTATGGTATGGTCATGTCTCATATATGTCCCATCAAAGATAATCGTACAAGGTACAGGTAAGGTCCAAGGAGCACTGGAGAACAGGGCAGGATCAAGAAAGATTGTCACAAAGTCATCAGTGGCACCCTTGTCACCCGCCAGGTTACAGGAAAAATGAAATATAAATGAAAATGTACTTACTGCAAACATGTGTAGTTCCCAATATTACTCTGAGGTTTTTGAATATATTTTGTATGTCATGCTTATAAGATGACCCTAGTATACATGAATTGAATTGTCATTTAAAAAACATTGACTTATAACTAAGTATGTATGGTAGTAATCTGTGAAATAACATGTGATTCACTCTAGTAACCATTATTTTTAATGAACCCCAGTCTGTGTCCCTTATCAGTCCTATAATCAGTCTATAGTTGCTATTCTTGCCTACTAGTAAATGTAATGCTTACAACCTACATCTTTTTATAACACTCTTTGATTCAAGTGATCATAGAAGCTGTTACTGTTTCATTGGATAATTAGCCCAAATAAAGCCAGACTGATCTCCTTCTTTTATTCAGAATCGTTTAAAGCCAATGTAAATGGCAGACCATTTATGAAGCTATAGACCCCTCTATAAAGGAGACATAAAAAGAGAAAATAATGATTACAATATCTTGTTTACTTATTGTCATTGATAATTAGCAGGTACAAAATAAACACATTTACATTGTATCAATTAATTCTAACTGAGAAATATTTAATCCATTTTTATGAGTTTTCAATTTTTGGGCAATAATTGGGTAAAACACCAGTACACATGAAGGAGGTTTTTGCAAAACTGATGTTGTTTACTTCTGACAAAATCTGCAAATATAAAATGTTTGCATGGTACAGCATCCAATATAAAAAACAGAATAAGTGAAGAATAAAATAAGAGAAACATGTCTTCTATTTACCTGGCTAGACTTTTGTTTTATAATACTGTAAAAACAGTGTATTAGTATTTAAACTCAGGATTAGAAAGAACAACATTTTGCTGTTTGCATGGGATCTATGACAGTTGCATTAGTACTGGGCCTAAAAAAATTCCAACAATGGTTCTAACAATTTTTAATGATATAATGGAATGGGAGGCAAAATTATAAATGACCTAAAACCATACTGACAGTACTTCAAGATAATGTAAATACAAGGCTGTTGCATTTAATCATTTTGTAGTTTGTATAATATTTCTTTGGAATTGAATGGTATTGGAAAACAGTATATATTAGTATTTTGCAGTATCTTGATTTTATTTGTTATTGTGTTTAAATGATTTTGTCAGTATGCAGAAATGCATCATGTTATGTCAAGCACCAACTTGAGAAAAATAAACATGCTGGGCAAGTAACTTTTGTTTAAAAAGATATCCTGATGTAAACAATTTATATACATATTGTTCTGATTTGCCTTCAAATACTACCAACATTTTCACATAAAGACATTTAGATGCACACAAATAGTGTTGATTTACCATTACATATGGCAATCATTACTAAAAATATGGTAGATATTCCTTTCAGAGGCTTCTCACTGAAAAGTATTTGACAGAATTTAATGGAAAGCATCATCACATAAAGAGCTATAAGGTTTGTCGAAATGATGCCATCAAATTTGCTGGTACTAAGAATTTTGACCAAATGATGCCATCAAATTTGCTGGTACTAAGAATTTTGACCAAATGATGCCATCAAATTTGCTGGTACTAAGAATTTTGACCAAATGATGCCATCATATTTGCTGGTACTAAGAATTTTGACCAAATGATGCCATCAAATTTGCTGGTACTAAGAATTTTGACCAAATGATGCCATCAAATTTGCTGGTACTAAGAATTTTGACCAAATGATGCCATCAAATTTGCTGGTACTAAGAATTTTGACCAAATGATGCCATCAAATTTGCTGTTACTAAGAATTTTGACCAAATGATGCCATCAAATTTGCTGGTACTAAGAATTTTGACCAAATGATGCCATCAAATTTGCTGGTACTAAGAATTTTGACCAAATGATGCCATCAAATTTGCTGGTACTAAGAATTTTGACCAAATGATGCCATCATATTTGCTGGTACTAAGAATTTTGACAAAATGATGCCATCAAATTTGCTGGTACTAAGAATTTTGACCAAATGATGCCATCAAATTTGCTGGTACTAAGAATTTTGACCAAATGATGCCATCATATTTGCTGGTACTAAGAATTTTGACCAAATGATGCCATCATATTTGCTGGTACTAAGAATTTTGACCAAATGATGCCATCAAATTTGCTGGTACTAAGAATTTTGACCAAATGATGCCATCAAATTTGCTGGTACTAAGAATTTTGACCAAATGATGCCATCAAATTTGCTGTTACTAAGAATTTTGACCAAATGATGCCATCAAATTTGTCTGCTGGTACTAAGAAGTTTGTCCAAATGATGCCATCAAATTTGCTGTTACTAAGAAGTTTGTCCAGATGATGCCATCAAATTTGCTGTTACTAAGAAGTTTGACCAAATGATGCCATCAAATTTGCTGGTACTAAGAATTTTGACCAAATGATGCCATCAAATTTGCTGGTACTAAGAATTTTGACCAAATGATGCCATCAGATTTGCTGGTACTAAGAATTTTGACCAAATGATGCCATCAACTTTGCTGGTACTAAGAATTTTGACCAAATGATGCCATCAGATTTGCTGGTACTAAGAATTTTGACCAAATGATGTCATCAAATTTGCTGGTACTAAGAATTTTGACCAAATGATGCCATCAAATTTGCTGGTACTAAGAATTTTGACCAAATGATGCCATCAAATTTGCTGGTACTAAGAATTTTGACCAAATGATGCCATCAAATTTGTCTGCTGGTACTAAGAAGTTTGTCCAAATGATGCCATCAAATTTGCTGTTACTAAGAAGTTTGTCCAGATGATGCCATCAAATTTGCTGTTACTAAGAAGTTTGACCAAATGATGCCATCAAATTTGCTGGTACTGAGAATTTGGACCAAATGATGCCATCAAATTTGTCTGCTGGTACTAAGAAGTTTGTCCAAATGATGCCATCAAATTTGCTGTTACTAAGAAGTTTGACCAAATGATGCCATCAAATTTGCTGGTACTAAGAATTTTGACCAAATGATGCCATCAAATTTGCTGGTACTAAGAATTTTGTCCAAATGATGCCATCAAATTTGCTGGTACTAAGAATTTTGACCAAATGATGCCATCAAATTTGCTGGTACTAAGAATTTTGACCAAATGATGCCATCAAATTTGCTGGTACTAAGAATTTTGTCCAAATGATGCCATCAAATTTACTGGTACTAAGAATTTTGACCAAATGATGCCATCAAATTTGCTGGTACTAAGAATTTTGACCAAATGATGCCATCAAATTTGTCTGCTGGTACTAAGAATTTTGTCCAAATGATGCTGTCAAATTTGCTGGTACTAAGAATTTTGACCAAATGATGCCATCAAATTTGCCTGCTGGTTCTAAGAATTTTGACCAAATGATGCCATCAAATTTGTCTGCTGGTACTAAGAATTTTGACCAAATGATGCCGTCAAATTTGTCTGCTGGTACTAAGAATTTTGACCAAATGATGCCGTCAAATTTGTCTGCTGGTACTAAGAATTTTGTCCAAATGATGCCGTCAAATTTGTATGCTGGTACCAAGAATTTTGACCAAATGATGCCATCAAATTTGCCTGCTGGTTCTAAGAATTTTGACCAAATGATGCCATCAAATTTGTCTGCTGGTACTAAGAATTTTGACCAAATGATGCCGTCAAATTTGTCTGCTGGTACTAAGAATTTTGACCAAATGATGCCGTCAAATTTGTCTGCTGGTACTAAGAATTTTGTCCAAATGATGCCGTCAAATTTGTATGCTGGTACTAAGAATTTTGATAACTTGTATAAAGCAGTTTAACAAAATTTGATCAAGTTTGTCAAAAAGCATCCCAGCTTGCGGGTATATCACATTTATAGAAATTACAGCAATTCACTGTCAGATAATGCCAATGTTGAGGTAGAAAAACATCAAGGCAACTTGATCTAACAAAAAACTGATTAATATGATATTTCAGTTCTGACAGAAGCCTTTCAGTATTCGACAAATGTTGTTGACATGGTATTAAATTTTGATGAAGGCATAACAATTGGAGAAATCATGACGAAATTGTTTTCATAACATAAAATGAACAACATTTAAAGAAATTTCAGTAGATATTTTCCAACTGCTGTTAAATTTGGATGTGATGCATGTGGTCATCCAGGTGAGTGGTCCAAGGCCTAGTTAGTCATCTTGGTTAATTTTTAGGGAATAGAATTTATGTGTCTGCAGTGATGCATGCATGTTCACAAACACAAATCTTGTTTTAGTAAAAAACTGAGGCAAGGATAATAATGTATTTATCTTGTATTATCCTGTCTGCTGTAAAGTTTGTGAAAGATGCAGTCACACACACACACACATGCACACACATTTTGGATTGGCAACATACATAATACTTGTTTACAGTTTGACTGGTAAATACCTGTATTGTACATATGTGACATTGTATATGTATAACATAGGCATTTGTCATACTTTTCATATAATTGAGTAAAACAGATGTACTCTAATTCATATCCATAAGTAAAACATAATTCACCTGTGTCTGTTAACTTGGACACACCCCTTTTTTTCTTCATTTTTCCATATAAACTAGACATTTTACATAAATGTCATAAAAATAAGTAATGATAATTTTGATACACTAGCCCAGTAAGGGTGATGTGAATAAAATGCTGTCTTAAATTTTTGGCATATATAAAGCTTGGTTACTTAAATGAAATTTCACTGTCCATATAATGTTATTAGTAGTCCAGGCAAAGAAATTGTCAGCTCCATAATGCATTGCATAGCATTTTCATAGTAAAGATTGTATTCTTGTCTTACTTCATTGCATACCATTTGCATAGCAAGGATTGTACACTTCTCTTTACTGCATTGCATACCATTTTCATAGTAAGGATTGTATTGTCTTCATTGCATACTATTTGCATAGCAAGGATTGTACACTTGTCTTTACTGCATTGCATACCATTGGCATGGTAAGGATTGTACACTTGTCTTTACTGCATTGCAATGTGTAAGGCTTGACTGTTGTTGAATAAATGGTGAAATAACGTTTGGAATGTTGGAAGATGTATCTTCCTGAATACATCAATTTATTTTCATGCCTGAATATTCTGGTTAAATTACTGGCTTAGAATGTCATGTGGTACAGGTGAATCTTTCAGTACTATAAAACATTGATTTTATTTATTTTCTGTAAACATTTATCAGATTTCCTGTTCTTGCAAATAATTTCATTTTTTATGAGCACTTAAATATCTCGATTATTAGAAGGACAATTGTTCATTGAGCCTTTAAATTATTACATTAAAGTAACCACAAAATGAACTGGGTATTCCAGAAGTGCAAAGGGATTCACAGTTTATTACAAGGCAATATAAAGTAAAGCCCCAAAGCTTTTTTGTTGCTCAGTAAATTTTTGGAGTCTCTTATATAATAAATTCTTGTAGTCCATAATTGAAGAATTTTTATATATGGGTATGATTTGATGATAATTGTATACATTTCATTTATTTCAAGATTTCAATCGCAGTAACAAGGCTGGGTATCCCAATAACATTGGTAAGTAAAAGTTCAGTATATTGGATAAATATTAGCAAGTATGGCTCTTTCTTATCAAAATCTATTTGATTTGTGTTGACTGAGTGGTTAAGGCATTGGATATATGACTTCAAGGATGCAAGTTCAATTCCCATGATCAAATCAGCTTGGATCAGCTGTGTTAGTGTGCCCTTGGGCAAGGCACTTTACTTATCTTAGCACAATGTTACTTTCAAAGTGTTGCTTTGCTGTAAACATTAAAAGTAACCACACAAAAACCAAATTTAGTTAAAAGATTTTGTAAATAGTTTTCTAGCTCTCAAAGTCACAGCATATTTTCCTTACTGATATTTGAAGCATGTCCTGTTGTATCCAGTGTTAGAGCACCACTTGTTTGTGTAATTATTTTAATGTTTGGATTATTTATTGATTAAATGCAAGAATTCTGAGAAATATAATATATATTTATGAAAGATGATAAACAGTGGAAATATATTGATTACAATTTGTTTGCATGCACAATTGTTTAAACTTGAAAACTTCATGTATTGACTACCTGATGTTATATTAATAAATTACTCAATGTTGTGCCCTTTACTTCTGAAAAAAAAACATTATATTCATTGATAATAATTAATATTCACTTTAACTTTTTGCAATCCAATGAAAAATGTGAAGGTATTGAAGTTCAAGAAAAGTAAATATCATACAGAGTTTGTGCCTTCCTAATGTACACATATTCATAAATTATGTTAGTTACAATTAGCCTATGAAAAATATCAAAACACTATTATCTACTGTTTCATTCTGAATTTATATTAATGTGAGAGCAGTTATTTTTCTGCTTAAAATATGAGTCTTTTCATAAATAAACTGAAATGTTTTGGCTGCATTGTGTGATGTGATAAATAAAAATGCTTCATGTTTACAATTTTAAGATTTTCTTTCCATTTCAAATGGCACATTGAGTGTATAGGAAGCCATGAAAATATTATTTTATTGCAAGTGCTTCTGAGTGAAGGTCAACTTGACATGGGATTTCACCAAGAGACTTCATATTGTGTCCAGTTGGTCCTTAATGATATTCCGCTATCATGGTAGCCGTCTTGTTACTGGGTATGTTGATATGGGATTTTCTTGTTAGTGCTACTCATCCTAAACAAAAAGTCTCATTGACATGTGTTTTAACCAGAAGACTTTTTATGGTGTCTAGTTGGTCATAAGCGAAAATACCATTTAATATCCACCACCTTGAAAATCTTGTCATAGAAATGTTAAGTTATATTGCCATGGTTTTTTATGAAAAGACTACCAATGATATCTCATGGATTGAAATAAAAAAGTGGTGAGTTGAAATCAGACATTGCCATCATGATGGTCATTTTGAAAATCTTGTTATCACTACTTAATGGTTATATCAACATGGAGTTATCACCTGAAGACCTCTCATAAAATCTAATTGGTCCTGAATGAACACTGATTTTATGTCCAATATTACTGCCAAATCTTAAAAATCTTATTGCTCAAGTATATCAAAGATGGTTTTAATACTTAGCAGTTTAAAACAAATTTTTCTTGGATTGCTTGACATTTTGCTGTAACAAGAAGGCATCACTTTGTTAATTTGACTTATGTTATTATTGCAAAAAAATTAATGAACTCAAATATTAACACCATTTGTGATACAAATTTATTCATTTAAAGAACAGAGCTTGTAATTTTAGCTTGTAAAGTAGACCTGATTTATGTGATTTGGATTTGTGTGTGTGTGTGATTTGGATTTTTAACATAGATTGAACAATTTTTTAGTCACTTCACTAAAATGTCTGCAGTGTGGCAGTTTCTAGTGATGTCTAGCACTGGGGAATCGTGTTGCAGACATGTAGCATCATGTCCCACCCAGTCATATTATCCTGACACCAGGCTGACCAGTCCTAACACTAACCTCTTAATGCTTACCTATTTCATGAAGCACAACATATGTGATTTGTGAATATGAATTATTTGAGTATTTATGATTTATAATTGCTGCTGCAAGTTTTATTCTATAAAAAACATGACACATTTTTTATGCATAACCTCATTATGTTAATTTTATTTTGTTGCAGACAACACTGGAGGGGTCATTTTGGTGGGATATTTTCTGGTGCCTGTTTACTCCATGCACAATTTTTAAAGTGAAGTAAGAATTACCAATACTCTATTCTGAAATAACAATCATGTATTTTAAGATGTAAAGACTCCATTTTGATTTTAGTATTACATTAAGTCATACCAGCAATGAATGTGCAGTTTACTTTGTCAAGAATTTTACTGAACCAGGTTTACGAGACCCAAAACATTATCAACTTGCTATAGTTGGACTTTCAATGCCAAAGATTATATGGTCATTTTTTTTTAAATTTTGTTTCTGACAGCTACTTATTATTGATATATTATGTTCAGTTTTTCCTGTCACTCCTGCTGGGGTTTAGGCTGACCACTCAAGCTGACTCCAGGTGATGTCTGCCTCAAGGTCACATCACCAGGTGTTACTTGGTTTACCCCTTCTCTGCTTGCCTTGAGTGTTCCAGCTCAGTGCCTGTCTGGTAATGTTGGTTGGCAGCTTGTGTGTCCTATCCAACCCCAACTAATCTCATCCTCTCCCTGAAGCTGAGCGGTTCTCTGCCACATGCTGAAATTGTTGATGGTGTCTGGATCTGAAAAATTCTTCATAGGCAGCTGTTAATGAAGTTCTGAACTATCTTTACTGTCGACTTGGTGGTTCTCCAGGTCTCTGCTCCATATAGTAGGACTGATTTCACTTTGGAGTTGAAGTCTGGTCTTGGTAGTGAAGGAAATTTCTTTGGAGCTCCAGATGTTCTTGAGCTGTATGAAAGCTGCTCTCACCTTTCTGATCCTTGCCTTGATGTCTCCATCTGTGCCACCCTGCTGGTTGATAATGCTGCCAAGGTATGTGAAGGACTCTACCTCTTACAGGGGACTTCCATGCAGTGTGACTGGGTTGTTAATTGATCTTGAGGATATTGTTTTTGTCTTTGTGGATGTTAAGGCCTACCTTTGCTGATGTGGCTGCCAGTACATCAATCTTGTCCTGCATTTGCTGCTGACTGGGGGTCAAGAGCGCTAGGTCATCGGCAAAGTCCAAGTCCTCAAGTTGATTCCACAGTGTCCACTGGATACCATTTCTCCACCCATTGGTGGTTGTCTTCATAAGCCAGTTGATGGCGAGAAGGAAGAGAAACAGTGATAGCAAGCAGCCTTGCCTCACACCAGTCCTCACTAGAAAGCTGTGTGCTGTCCAGCATGGATGACTCTGCAGGACATTCTGTTGCAAGTGTTTTTGATCACCAGCTTGGTTGTGATGCCGCAGATGCAAAGAAGTGTCCAGAGTATCTCACTGTTCATTCTATCAAATGCTTTCTCATAATCAATAAAATTGATGTTGATTGAAGAATTCCACTTCAATGACTGCTCATTTAACATGCGAAAAGTAGATATTTGGTCTGTACCTGATCTGTCCTGCCGGAAGCCAGCTTGCACTTTTTGTAACTCTAATTGGACCCAGCTGAAGACTTTGCCTGGTACTGACAGGAGTGTGATTCCTCTCTAGTTGGAGCAATTACTGAGGTCACCTTTCTTGGGGATCTTTATGAGGTATACGTCCTTTCAGTCAGTCAGTATTTCTTCTTCATCCCAGATCTTCACAAAGAGGTGATATAACATTTCCACTGAAGCTTCCAAGTCTGCTCTGAGGGATTCAGTTGGGATATTATCAAATCCAGTTGCCTAGCCATTCTTCCGTTGGGTGATGGCTTTCCTGATCTCATCTCTGGTGGGGTTGTCACACTTATGAGATCTGCATTGGCTAGATGGATTTCTGAGAGATTTAGTGGTGTTGGCCTGTTCAACAGTTCTTCAAAATGTTCTGCCCATCTATTCATTTATTCTGTAAGGGATGTGTAACTTTATCATCAGTGTGGCTAAATTACATAACAAACCTAATTTTCTTACCCACCCTCACAATATTGAGCTAATTCCCTTTTAATTTTGCTTATGTGGGCAGGTGATTGACCAATTACCTTTATGAAACCTCTATTATTGCTTTTCACATTGCTTTTTTATATTCATAAATTGACACTGTAAATAATGAATTGTGGGTAAAACTGGTGCAGTGTTATCCTTTACTAGTTCAACCACTATAGTAACAAAATCTTACTGAAGGAAAATCAAACCTGTTCTCATGCTCTTATTTACTTTGCAGTCACCTGTTGCTCATAACAGCCATAGAGTTTCCTCCTGGCAAATTTGCAATATAAATGTCCTGTTTCACTTAACTTCTGCAGTCAGTATTTAGGTGTTTCATAACTAAATGTTGTTTTTTTTTTCCTGCCTTAAGTTGTCACTGTCACATATCTAAAGTCTACGCATGCTGAATTGTGCTTCATGAGTAAGGTATAGTTAAGATAATTTAATATTATGTAATTCATTATGCAGACATTTCTTATCATGCATGTGCTCTATATTCTAATCACACTGATTGTAATTCAAAGGTGTCAAAATGCCAAAATTTAATGCAAGGCATTAGGATTGAGGGTTGATGCCGTTGGGTTGCTTGATTGTGAGAAAAGTAGTTGCATTACCAAAGCAGAAATGGAAGTTGCCTTTTACGACAGTGTGATGGGTATTTTTTGATATCTTCATCTATTTGTCTGAAATAAAGCTATCTCTGAAGGAAACAGTTAATTTTTTTAGAAGATATAAATTACATCCCTTTTCATTAGGGTCATGCAGTATTTCAAGCTTGTCTATAAAGTTTTATTTCTTAGGTCACTAAGAATAACATGTATGGCTTCGTTTGAATTTCCATTAATGACGGTCATCTCCATAAGTCAACTGTCTTTTGATATCTCTAAACCTGGCTAATTCAAAATATTCAGTCCTCTATTTTAGTCATATTGAGCTGTCACTGAAGTTATTGTTTTGTCATTTTGATGAAAATAAAATAAGTTTATTGATTATTTTTAATTTGGTAATGATTTAATTTATAGATGGAATAAAATAAGCAGGATACAAGGAAACCCCATCTGTTTTCATGGAACTGTTTCATGTAAAGAGACTACAACTAGAAAATAAGGAAATTATTAGGGCCTCAAACTGTAATTGTTATTCTGTGTCTCTCTCTCTTCTGATGTGTTTGATCTGAATTGGGGAAATGTCTTCTTTTTGTTAAATTTTTAACGGGTATCCAGTTGCCCATTTTATTGCCCAGGTTATTATCATTGGGTTGGTACTTATTGACAGCTTTAGAAGTCATTTGTGTACAAATGCCAGATTTGCCTTTTCCTGTGGGTGGCTGCAGTTGTCAGGTTTGAACTGCATGTATATATATGTACATATGCACATGCATCCATGCATGCACACACACACATCAGCTCTGTGTATGGCTGATCATGGTTTTATTGGGAAATGTGAATGGATGCCATCTATTCAGATTTTGGCAAAATCATTGTAATTTTTAACCTCAGATTACACCAAGAGCATTGTTTTTTTTCCAGATTTTGATTTTCAATCAGATAGTCCTATGTGGGCACAAAGTAACTTGATCATTGCTGTATCAAGGTCACAGAAAGGCTTGTAATATCCGAGTGCAATTTTTCTGTAAAGGCATGCTTAAATGTATGTATAGTTAAAACAATTGAATGTTGACTAATTAGAAATCTCATCAGCTTAGCACCCTGAAATACCTGAGAAAATTCAGGAAAGATGTGAAATTGAAAATGGTTTATGAGGATTATACCTTGATTAAAAAAAAACATGCTACATTCTAAATAGAAAACACAAAGCACCAACATTGGATAAATATGCTTTTTGAAGTCTTTTGTTGACATACTACATTGTTACCTTTGGAATAGATGAATATAGGAAGCACATTTCACCAAACATAGCAATAACCAACAATGATTCCAATAAATTGATAAACATTTTAAGTATTTGTATTTTATATTCAGATTTCAAATTTTAAAGTTGACATTCCTGTTGACATTATTATGTTTGTATCTCTGACTGTTTGGGTTTGTCCACAACAATTGCTATTTCCATAATGGTGTAATTGCCGTAGTGGGTGGAACAATGCTGTTTCAACCAATCATCAAGATTGATAGGGTTTGTTGTGGGTGTTGTATGTGCAACACATCTATATAAGCGTTTTGACCATAGGTATACCTGGAAATCTTTTCTCTGTAGATTTCTTGCCCTTGAAGAACCCGTAGATGGTGAGGACTGTGAAGCTTATGCCCATAGGGTCCAGATATCCATAGCAAAAAGTATAAATATCAAGGCCACTCGATATACATTTACTGACAAAGCAGAGTACAAGAAGAAACTGCAGTTAGCCTTGCTCAACCAGACCACTACAACTTCTGCAACCTCGGGTCCAAGTCATGGTTTGTATTATTTAATGATACTGAATTTTTTTTTTGTGTTGACAGATTTGTACACTTTTAGTTCTAAGATAGTTTTTTTTTCAATGTTAAAATTTAGCACTTAAGTATTTCAGGTTATTATATTATTGCCCAACCTTTTCTGAAATTTTTGCAAAGTTTTTATTTGTATAGAATATTTTTTAGAATATTCTACCTTCATAGAATTTCTTTTTACTTGATTGGCATCAGAATTGTACCTCTAGTAGAACTCACTAGATGGGATTTGCAGAATGGTTAAAAAAAAATTTATCAGTCATAACAGTATACATATCACTAAAACATGTATCTTGAAGGGCAAAGGATAAGGATATATATATATATATATATATATATATATATATATATATATATATATATATATATGTAAGCTTTTTTTAACTAACTTTACAGCGGAGGGAGCTTTACCTTTACATACACAAAAGGAAGATGACAATCCCCCCTCTTCAGGAACCTTAGAGGAGGATTTATTGCTCAGTCTCAGTGAAGAGATGAGGAAGATGGTTCTTCAGGTCAAAGATGTTCTTCCACATGTGTCTATCTCTGTTATCATTAGGACTCTAGGTGAGTAGTCATGCATACCCAAAAGATGTTCTTCCACATGTGTCTATCTCTGTTATCATTAGGACTCTAGGTGAGTACAGTCATGCATACCCAAAAGATGTTCTTCTACATGTGTCTATCTCTGTTATCATTAGGACTCTAGGTGAGTACAGTCATGCATACCCAAAAGATGTTCTTTCACATGTGTCTATCTCTGTTATCATTAGGACTCTAGGTGAGTACAGTCATGCATACCCAAAAGATGTTCTTCTACATGTGTCTATCTCTGTTATCATTAGGACTGTAGGTGAGTACAGTCATGCATACCCAAAAGATGTTCTTTCACATGTGTCTATCTCTGTTATCATTAGGACTCTAGGTGAGTACAGTCATGCATACCCAAAAGATGTTCTTCTACATGTGTCTATCTCTGTTATCATTAGGACTCTAGGTGAGTACAGTCATACATACCCAAAAGATGTTAAATTTGGCCAGCTTCATAAACATACATGTAGATTGAATATTAATATCTAATTTAAAAAGGGTTTTGATATTTGAAGATTAGAGGTATAAGAAATGTGCATGCTACAGTTTAAAGGGAAGATAGAATGCTTTACAAATTTAATCTACATTCGCTACTTTTTTAAATCTGTTGGCTTATAAAATACCCCTCAATATTATGGCGCCTTTAGATAGAAGGTACCTTTATATGTTTAATCTTTATGTGACATACATTTATCTTTGTAGCATACTTCTGCTAATAATAATAAATTTGTAATAATAACAATAATGATACAACTAATAATAATGTACATGCTTTTGTCATGAACCAAGTTTGAAAGCCTTCAGAGGTCATCTTTATATAAAGGCCACTTTTGCCTTTTCCCTTTAGTGGCTGCTGTAGGCAGGTTTTACTGTTACTGTACTATGTTAGTAAGTGAATTTTTTCATTGTGATGAGTTTTCTGCAACAGAAATCATGCATGACTGATTTACAACAGCTTTTAGATCATGAAATGGTTTCTCATGGTCTTGTGTACTTTGTAATGACTTTATCAATTATTTTCCAAATGAGTATTATTGCAATTAATAACATTTTATAAACATGTTTCTTTTTGCTATTCAATAAGAGAGATAAGTTGCAAACAGATACATTTTTGTCCATCCTTTCCACAGTTCATAGTGCTGTGATTATATAATAAAATACATATTGATGATATCATGATATAACGAATGTGTCATTTTAAGCTGTGCAGTAAGATTTTAAGTAGATATAATACAGGGTGACCAAGCTCCAACATGGTAGTTCGGGTCCATAGAATGTGATCTTGTTATAAACTGAACTGTGTTTTAACCAGCCAAGTCAGTTAACTTAAGAAAATGATTGATTTAGCTAAAATATGGTGGGTGAAAAAAGCAGGGGAAAAAATAGCTGCTTTTGATTACATAAAGACAAACTTTTCTGAAAAAAAACCACTTGTATATTGATATCTTATATTTGTGTAGTACAATCCATAATCCTTTAAATACTGTATTTGTTTATAATAAATCCATGAATTCAAGTATAGATCACATGTTATAAACTTCATGTATGACTAAAACCCCTTTTGAAAATACAAACATGTATTTGTTAAAAAAAAATGGTGGGCCGGGATTTGATCTATATCTGGTTGTCACTTAACAATTCACTGTGGCAACTAGTGCATGGCTATAGCCTGTTTACATGCTAGATGTACATGTACATAAATTGGCTTAGATTTTGGAGACAGCATCATCTTGCTGAGGCTACCCAGGGGATGAGGCTATTGATAGGGAAATGAAAACTGGAAATTACATTTTTGTGAGATACCTCATCATCAGTTAACTTGATGGCCATATATCTGTGGTTTAAAAATATTCAAAATATATTTGCATTTTATGCCACAATTGATAGCAACCATAAGCATAACTTTTTTCCCCTGCAAAAATGAAATTTTCTTGGCACAATAAACTGTTCCAGTCACTTTTGAAAATGCAACAATCTATCAAATACCACTACTTTTATTTAAGTTTGATGCTGACTTCCTTTGATGAAAGGTAATTTTGTTTTTATTGAAGATTGTAGTCAGCTTGCTTTGATGAAGGGTGCATGTGTTATTAAAGTTAGTGCTAAGTAAACCTTTGGAGGACCAGACAAATGTCTCTTTCTTATTGCTGGGGCAACATTAAATAATTGTCAAACTTTGATGGAGAATGATTTGTTTTCATTTGCTTAGTACTTATACAGAATGATTGATGCTTCAGAGGTGATCAGTTTCCTTAGACATTTAAGCAAAACTACTTTCATCTGGGTACATCTTAAATACAAAAGGAATTAGCCATCATTTAGTTGATTGTAGCAATTACTTTTCATGCCTTCAAAGATTGGTTGATTGTAGCTAGTCCCAGTAGCATAAAGAGACCAAAACCTAGATCTTGTGGGGTGTTTTCTTCTTTTTTATCTGGTGGTGGAGTGATGCTGCCTTCTACATATGTGAGAAAAATTTTATTTTAAAAAAGGGCCAACATACAATGAATACACAGGTTCTGTTCTGTTCTGACAGGGATTACTACAGAAAATATGAGTGTTCTGAAAGATTAAATTCTATCATTGAAAAGAAGAGAAATTTACTTACCATCTACATAGAGGTCAGTCAAAATATATTAATTACTAACGTGTGACAGATAATCCGACACTGTTTTGTCTGAAAGATCCATTATGAGATAGTAACTCATCAAATTGATTTCTGGTACCAGAAATATTTTAAGACTTTTATGGTGAGATCTCGTAGCATACAGTACTCAGGCCAGGTGTCAGAGTATTTGGATTATGATTTAACAATGCATTGTTAACATTGTTTGTGAGGCCCTGAGTGGCCAAGTGTTCTAAATCTAAATCGTTCACCATTCTGGATCTCTGCCATCTCACCTGTCTGCATGGGTTTAAGTCTCAGGCTCAGCTAAATGTGGATATATGAGAAAGCTTGCTAATAGCTTCTCATGGGTCGGTGGTTCTGTCAGGGTTTTCTGGGTTCTTCCTCCACCATTTATACTGGCTGCCATGTGTATCCTATCTTGTGCTGAAAATGGCATGAAACCCTACAGTAACAATAACAACAACATGGTCAATATCAACACAGAATTTGTTTATGTAACAGTAACTAAATTCCAGTGAATTTTATATCAAGTTTGTGGCTTCCTTTTATAATGCCTCTTAATTTCTTCATTCCAAACCCCAGGCTCCGTTATGGATCACTGCCATCTCACCTTTGTCTTCCTGTGTTTGAGTCTTAGATTCTTGGAATGTGGATATGTGAGAAAGCTTGCCAGTAGCTTCTCGTGGGTCAGTGGTTCTTTCTTCGGATTTCCTAGTTTCTTCCTCCACCATTAATACTGGTCACCATGTATAGCCTATCATGTACTGAAAAAAAGGCGTTAAGCCCCAAAACAACAACAGTCAATAATTTCTGTTAGAAAAATTCGCCAGATGGTATAATTCGTTGCCAGTAAGGAACATAAACTGCAATTTGTGATGTTGACAAAGCCCAGCGTAATCCCTGAAATAATTTTTCATGGGTTTTTTTTGGTAATTTTAGAAGAAAAAAACTTTTCTGAGTATGAGAAAAATACATGTATATGAAATTGCAGGAGCCATGCCACTGTTAGAATTTATAAATGATCTCTTACCCAAAAATATAATAAACTTACTGTACATTACTTTCCTTACTTTTTAAGTAAGAAAAACATATTTATGAGAAAAGTACATATATATGAAATTACTGTAGCCACGCCACAACTGCATTATATCCATATTTGTGTTATAACGGAGCATGCTGTAGCAGGGTCACACTGTATTAAAAAATACTTTAAAGTTTTTCATGAGACATGAATAAGCCTTTATAGATGCCTATCTCACCTTTGTGCTTAATTAGAGGTTTACAAATACAATTAACAAAGACAATATTAGAACTGTTTTTGATCCATTCATCCTAGAAAAATCAATGTTAAATTTTTAAAACAGATAAATTGATGCAAATATTTCTTCCAATATTTTAATTCTTTTATTTTGAAAAATTAATGTTGGGATACCAAGTCATCCCTATAATTAAGTATACATATACATGTCTATGCTAATGCTTAACTTCTATGTGTAAAATTTGTTATTAACTTGAAACTTCTAAGAATTTTTACATAGGCTCTTAAAACTATCTGTTCTTTTACCCTGTTCATTTGAAATATAGCATTTTCATTTAAATACATAATACCATCAGGTCTGTAATATTTCAGGTCCTCAATAAAAATTATCAACATTTTGTCCCTTTGAATATTTTGTTTATAAAAATATATTCTAATTAAAATTTTGTAAATTTGCATAATTGATGAAAATAATTCATTGTTTCATCAGCGATAATAGTGGTTTATGTATATCATGGAACATGCAAAACAACAAACATCTGCAGTCGGAGAAATTTGATTATCATGCATACATATTTAGAACTAAAGTAGTACATTCATAAAATTAGAAAAATTGGTTAAATACCTATTTTTACTAAGCATTTTCCACTGTATTTATAATGTAAATTTTGAATAACTCAAATATAAATCTCTCAGACATTAGGGATCACTCATATTAAGAACTCAACCCATGAATTAACTCTTTTATTGCCTATGATCACCATATAGTGAGGATGACTGAGAAAAGACTTCTGTTGTCTGTCACCTCAACATACCAGGCATCACTCAAATGGCCTACTCAGTTAATTAAGCATTATATGTCTTGAATATCCCAGATATCACTCAAATGACCTACTAAATCCATTATTAAAGCATTTTATTGCCTATGATCTCAAATTTACCAGCATGACATAAATGATGTACTCAGTCCCAGAGTAAAACATTCCATTGTTGATGACCTGACTTATTGAGTACAACCTTCTAATGCTTGTTACCTCAACATATTGGACATGACTTGTATGATCTACACAGTCCTAAAGTGAAGCCTTGTACGGTTCTTGAATTCAACATATGAGGCAGCCCTTAAATAACCTACTCAATCTGAAAGTGAAACCTTGTATTGCCAATGACCTTGACATTCCTGGCACTACATAAATGACTTACTCAGCCTTGAGTAAAGCCATCTATTTGGTATGACCTGAATATGTGGAGCATCACTCAAATGACCTCAGTTCCAGAGTAAAGCCTTTTTTTTTTTATGATCTCAGCATCCTGAACATAACAATCAAATCAAATAACTTACTTGAACCCTTAATTAAAGCCTTCTAATGCCTGTAACCCCAATCTTCCAGACCTACTTAGTCCCCAGTAAAGTCTTCTCTTGCCTGTGACCTCATCATACTGGGGAACTCTCAAATAAGATGATCAGTCAGAGTAAAGCCTTCTTTTGTTTGTGACCTTATCGTACTGGTCAACACTCAAATAACTTGATCAGAGTAAAACCATTTGTCTGTGACATCATTGTACTGGTCAACACTCAAATAACTTGATCAGAGTAAAACCATTTGTCTGTGACCTCATTGTACTGGGCAACACTCAAATAACTTGATCAGAGTAAAGCCTTCTTTTGTCTGTGACCTCATGGTACTGGGCAACACTCAAATAACTTGATCAGAGTAAAGCCTTCTTTTGTCTGTGACCTTGTCATCCTGGTCATCTTTCTGTTGCCTATGACCTGAACATACCTGGCATCACTGAAGTGATGTACTCAGTCCCAGAGTAATACCTTCGGTTGCTAGTGACTTCAGCATACTAGTACTCACTCAATTGCTTATTTAATCCCAGAATTAAACCTGTTATGTCATCATGACAAACTGGACATCACTCAAATGGCCTAGTCAGTCTCAGAGAAAAGCTGTATATTACCTGTGGTCTCAGCATATTGGGTGTCTCTCAGATTTACTCAAACCAAGAAGAAAGATTTCCATTGCCTATGATGTAAAAATTCCAAAATAAGGCAAAACTTGAAGAAAAAAAAGTAGGTCCACAAAACTTTGTTTTTGGAATTCTACTTGTGTGTGTGTGTCTATATATATATATATATATATATATATATATATATATATATATATATATAATCTTTTCTTCTATTTCAGAGCTGACTGGAGATGTTGATATAACAATAACTAACATTTTGGAAGGTAGCACAGAGAATAAAGTAGAGGATATTGGAAAAACAGGCCAAAAAAGAACACCTTCACAGGTATTTTATGTGGATAGGCAGTTAGATACATGAATTTAAAAAATACGAATTCTTAAATTTTAGTTTAATTTTTTTTCTTTTACTGTTTTGTTTTATGATTTTAATTTTTTTTACATTGTTTTTTCTTCTATATCATAAGTTAATGTTTCCTGGTTGTAATATTCATGAAAATAAGACCAAGCAAAATCAGTTCACTTGTAATTAATGTCTGTTTGGAACCTTAATAAATGTTTAAAGTATTCTTAACATTTATAGCTTACATGGCCATAAAGCCAAGTACATTTTGATGTGGCCTTGTAACTGGCCTTCTAAAGATTTACTCAGTATTATTTGACCAATTTGGCTGAAAGCATTCTGACATGAAGGGCAATCAAGTTTAAAAGTAATGATGCTCACCCATAAAATATAACCATCACTAGTTTTTAAAGCAACAAAGCAACTTTACAAATGCATTGTTCTCAAAAACAACTCAAATTGATTCTGGAATAAATTGTTTTCAAATGTATAAAAATGATACCAATCTGCTATGAAATAATACCACCAACACTAAAACTGTAAAAAAAAAAAATAGTGCCTTTTCTAAAACTTGTTGGACAGAAATTGACTCAACTGGATGAAAGATTTAAAGTTTGTACAGACAATGCTGATCTGCTCTCAAATGTGGCTGCCATTACTTAAAATGGAAAATATTTAAAATGACTTCACAAAAGCTACTCGACAGAATCTGACCAAATTTGACATACATCTTCTCAGAACACTGAGTAGCAGAATTTCACCACATTTGACAGAAGTATCCTGGCATAAATGGTTTTCAGAGTTGTACAATTGATTCAACACAAAAGATGTGGCCACTTTTACTAGAATGAGAACCAAACTTTGAAGGACATCTTCTCAGACTTTGCTCAGCAGATTTTGACCTTATTTGATAGGAAGCATCATGGCAAGTAGTGCATTCAGATTTTAACAATAAATAATGTACCACTGCTTCAAAATGTAAAAAGCATTAAATGATTTTTTCTCCTACAGAAAATGTGATGCTTATAGGCTATTTCATATGACCACCGTCAAATATGGATATCACTTTAAAAAATAGACATAAAATTTTTTCTTTTCAAAAACAGCTGAATATAATTTGATCTTTTGACAGAAAGCAATGGCATGAAGGTCTTTCAGTCTGCCATCAGATATGGTTGCCATTGCTAAGAGTTGAAAAAAAACTTTATCAAAAACTGTGCGGAATTTCACCAAATTTTACAAAAAGCATTCTGGCATAGAGAACTTTAAATTTATACACATGATGCTGATCTGACATCAGATATGGCTGACATTGCTAGGAATAAACAAACTTCTAAATGACTTCTTAAAAGATGCTCAATAGAATTTGACCAAATTTAAGACAAAGCACCCTGGCTTGGAGGGCATTTAAATTTATACAAGTGATGGGTATCAGCCATCAAATATGGCTGTTTGTACTAAATTTAAAACCTCTTAAAACATTCTCAAAAGAATTTTACTGAATTTTTGAATATGTGTACTAACAACCATCAAATAAGGCCAAAAGAAATAATAAAACATTTTTACCAGAAACAGCTTTATCAAAAAAACTTAATCAACTGAATTTGTCCAGTTTATTCAAAAAGCATTTTGGCACAGATACTTTTCAGAAAAATGATGCTTATGTGCAATCCAATATGAATCAAGATACAAAATTGTAATGCAATGCAAATATCTGAGTAAGCTCTACTTGAAAAAAGAATTAGGGTAGAATTCATATACATCAGGCTGAATTAGGGTAGGTTTTGAATTCAAATACATCAAACAGAAATTGAGAATTAGGCTAGGTTTTGAATTCATATACATAAAACTGAATTAGGGTAGATTTTGAATTCACATACATAAAACTGAATTAAGGTAGGTTTTGAATTCATATACATAAGAAAAATTAGAGTAGATTTTGACTTCATATACAAAGACAGAATTAGGCTAGATTTTGAATTCATATACATAAAACAGAATTAGGTAGTCTTTAATTTCATATATATGAAAAAGAATTTGGGGAGGTTTTGAATTCATATACATAATATAAAATTTTGGGTGCCACAAGTAGCTGAATGTTCTAAAGTACTCACCCTTCTGGATCACTACCATCTCACCTGTCTGCATGGGTTTAAGACTCAGGCTCAGCTAACATGGGTATATGAGAAAGCTTGCCAGTAGCTTCTTGTGGGTCTTCGGCTCTTCCTGGA